>OZ016504.1:22173624-22199729 GCA_963966595.1 Physocephala rufipes
TCTTTCAATGCTAATAGATTTTGTCGCGTTTGCACCAGATCACGTCAGCAAACACAAACAGATAAAATGGAATACATCGAAAATATAAGAAACAAGGAATCTTACGAGACTGATTTAAAGAAAAAAGACTAGTGAAACCGGTATTAAAGCTAATTGTGTTTTTCATCAATTAGCCAACTTTAATTTAACAGAAAACATATATTTCGATTTAATGCATGATCTCTTCGAAGGGGTATGTAAATATGATGTTTGTTTTGCGCTATTATCTTTAATAAATGACAACATCATCACATTAGATACAATCAATAGCAGAAAACAGTTATTTCCCTATGGGGATGAAGAAATAGGAAATTTAGCTCCTCCATTAGAAATTGGAAAGCTTAAAACATGTAACTTGAGAATGACCGCGAGCGAAATGCTTACTTTTATTAATTTTCTTCCACTTATGATTGGCGATTTGATTAATCAAGAGAATGAACATTGGCATTTACTTATTATTCTCATAAAGATAATTGATTTTTTATTCCGTCCTTGGTATACAGAAAGCCATATTTCTTTAGAAGCTTTGGTTTCTGAACATCATACATTATTTGTCAAGTTGTATGGAAACGTCCTTAAGCCAAAACACCATTTTCTGTTACATTATAGCCGTGCTATTAAAAATTGCGGTCCGCTTAAATATTTATGGACTATGCGATTTGAAGCGAAGCATAAACAATCGAAAGCATATTTTAATGTTATAACTTCAAGGATAAATCCATCACATTCAATAGCGATAAAGTCATCTCTTCAATTTTCTCAATTCCTAATAAATTACGAAAATGGCGTTCCACCTCTTTTTGATATAAATATATTCAACACATTAAATCTAAAAACCACAGACTATTTTTCTAAAATAAAAGATTATAATGACTTTATTTACGACTCAGCTAAAGTATCTTATGTGGTTAACTATAAAGGACTTTTATATAAACCTAATTGTTATTTAGCGCATTTTATATCCCAGATGGAATTATTTAAAGTCTTATTTTTCTGCTATCAAAATAAAAATTTGTTCGTATTTTGCAAACAAATTAGAATTCTAAATTTTGAAGAACACTTTCAGTCCTATAAAGTTGGTGCAGAAATTGATGAAATACTAATTAAAAATATTTCGTTTTTCACAAGTGGTCAATTGCATTTGTATCCAATTAATAATGGTAACACTTATGTTAAGAACCAATTTTTGTAACAAAAAAGAAATATGTACTTTAATTTTATGCGATAAGGATGCAAAATAAATAAAATAAATACAATAACATTTAAAATAAGTATTTTATTGTAATATGGAGAATATTTGAAATGAAAAATGCAGGTAATTCTTTTAAATACTCAATTTTTAAAACAACATTCTCCATTTTCGAAATAAAGACACTCATATTCAAATCAATTACTCAATTATATAAAATCATATAATTTCGCATTTAATGTGGACAAAATAATTCTTGACTTAAATGCGTCCTTAATTATTTCAAATATGGCATAAATTTAAAATAAACACCAAATTAATTGTTTCAAATTCTTTATCTATTAATTTCATATTCAGTTCAAATATTGTTCATGCTACAATTAAAAACGTACAAAATTTATTTCAACAAAATAACTTGTTCTTTCAAATATTCGTTTGGTGATTTCAGTTATAAGTTTGTTCCGTATTTATTTTTAGCATTATCGCTTTTACCTGAAAATCATTCTGAAAAATATTTATATTAAAGACATATTCTTTGATTTCACTACTTTTTTTCCTTCGGTGTAAGAAATCTGTTAGACCTCTTGGCGTGGTTAAGCCGAAGGCGGTTGTAATAGAAAAGACAGGTAGCCTTTCGTATAGTGATATTCTAAAAAAAGTTAAGGGTGATTGCAGTCTCCCAAAGTTGGGAGAGAACGTAAATAAAATCAGGAAAACCCAGAAGGGTGAAATGCTTTTCCAGTTGAAAAAATCTGCAGAACTTAGCGCGCATAGTGTTAAGATGGAGATGCAGAAAATCCTTGGAGAGCAGGCGAGTGTAAGGTCAATGGGGAATGACTGCATGCTGGAAATCAGGGATCTCGATGAAATCACCACCAAAGAGGAGGTAATGAATGCGGTTCGCGCTATTATTACAGAAAAGGAATTAATGGATTTCAAATACATGCGCAAGACATATGGTGAAACTCAAACGGCAGTTATACGCGTTTCCATTAAAGATGCCAAAATTCTGCTCGAAAAGGGAAATATAAGGATCGACTGGACGGTCTGCAGGATAAGGAAGAGAGATTCTCCTATTAGATGTTTTAGATGTCTTGATTTTGGTCATATTGCGAAGGACTGCAAAAACGAGACTGACAGGTCAAAGTGCTGTTTCAACTGTGGCGACACAGGGCATTATGCGAAAGAGTGTAAAAACAAGTCACTCTGCCTTATATGTGCAGGAAAAAATATGGAGAGCAGTCACCCCACAGGTGGCGTTAGGTGTCCATCATATAAACTTGGTTCATCACAGCGAAAATGTCGGCTATATGGCTCTGTGGCGATGTAATAATGCAACAAAAAAAACCAAAATATAAAGTATTTTGTTTGTGTCAAAGTTTGCGGGGTCTATATTTACAGTTGTTATTTACCACCTAGTATGTTGTTTCATGAGTACGTCGACGCTATTGATACGCTTGTAACTGATGTACGTATTACAGCTCCTGCAATAATAGCAGGTGATTTCAACGCCTGGGCGACTGAGTGGGGTAGTAGGTTTACCAACCGGAGGGGTCAAATACTTCTGGAAGCCATGGCTAGTTTGAATCTTGTTTTGCTGAACACAGGGCAGACGCCACCATTCGAGCGTAATGGAAGGACATCTATTATAGACATCACATTTGCGAGCAGTTCACTTTGTAGGAATATCTACTGGCATGTTAGCGATATATACACCAACAGTGACCATCGAGCTATTGTGACGCATCTAACGCATGACAATGAAAACATTAATGGTGCCATGTCAATAAGCAGAGGCTGGAAGTTACAATCACTCGATAAAGAGGTATTCGAAGAGATGCTTGAAAAGAGTATTCAAATGGCTAATGCGGAAATTAGTGCGAAAAATTTTGTTACATGGCTAAGTTCCGCGTGTGATGCCTCTATGTGTCGAAAAGGAAGGAGACCTGCTTACCGTCCTGTTTACTGGTGGAATGGTAATATAGAGCAGGCCCGTAGAGTGTATTTACGCTCGTCGATTGCAGCAGCGTGTGAGAGGCACACCGAACTTCGAGGCGTTAAAAGAATCGTATGCCTTAGCACGCAAGGAACTTAAAATGGCGATTCGGATAGCAAACAATCGTGCATTAGAGAATTATGTAATGCTGCTGATGCAGATCTGTGGGGTGGCGCTTATCGCAGTGTTATGGCAAAAATAAAAAATACACACGGCCAAATTCCTAACTCTTCGGAATTTATGCTGAATGTAGTAGAGACACTATTTCTGGTGACCCCGACGTGTATTGGTCAGCATAGTTGCCTTCCAAGCAGTTGATCCGGGTAATGTACATGCGAATATATGCAAGTGCAAAATATTAATTGAGTCAATCGAAGTCAACAACCTTGTCGTTGACTCTGCAATTTTTATATTTTGTTATTCAATAATAAAGGGCGGACAATGAACTGTCCGCTAGCTTATATCTGCTGACTCTCAGGTGTTTTTAATGAACTAGCTACTGAGACGTCTCAATTGCACTTGCATATGTACGCATATACATACACACATACATACATGCCATACCGGCAACATAAAATTGCTGAATTATATTAATATTATATTAATATTATTATTAATATTGCTTATTAATCGTTTAATACTTTTTTTTATTATTGTATAACGTTTGTATTTTGATAATTGCTGAGAAATTAGAGATAAAATTTGCATATATTTAGTGTATAAAAGAAAAAATATAATAAAATTAATCGTTAGTGATTAACGATCTACACAAAAGATAAGGCGTAATAATCTTTTCACCATTCTTTAAAATAGCAACAGGTTCAAGTGCTTGTTTGCTAGCATCAACAAGGTCCTGGTTTATTACCTGTGACCAACACATAATCTACTATACAATTTCCAAATCATTTTGCACGCAATACAGGACTGATAGCTATACATTTGTATACAAATGACGCCGTCTGTCACTAGAGATGAAATCGGTGCGGCAATAAATTCTTTGGCAGATAAGAAAGCACCAGGTCCAGATGGCATCCAAAGTGAATTAGTTAAAGTGGCATTTAAGCTGCAGCAGGAGCCTTTTCTAAAACTATTCAGCAGCTGTGTGGCAGAAAGAGTATTTCCAAGAATTTGGAAGCGGCAGCGCTTGGTTTTACTCCCAAAAAGTAATAAGCCATACAACGAACCAGGTTCCTATCGCCCGCTCTGCGTTATTGATACTCTTGGTAAAGTTTTGGAGTTAATCATAAGAGCGCGCGTCCAGAAGCATGTTGATGAGATGCATGCTCTTTCACCAATATGGTTTTCGAAGAGGTCGATCGACAGTCGACGCGTTAAGTGAGGTGGTGAGCATAGCTAAAACTGCTATCAAAGGTACCCGCTGGAAACACGGTACCAAAGAATACTGCTTTATCGTCACATTGGATGTTAAAAACACTTTTAACTGTGCTAGTTGGGAGTGTATTGTGGGTGCATTAGAAAGGATACATACTCCGCTGCATCTGATCAATATTGTAGTGCGTGTGTCACATATGCTGACCATAGCTCGCACTATAACCAAAACAAATATAATTTTTTGTCGACAGTTAGACGGTCGTTCACCAAAAAGAAATTTGATCTTTTTAGTGCAGTGACCGCTCGCTGTGTATTTGCCATGCCGCTATGGCACACGACATGTGTTTGTTGTAGCGCTATGACAAATATGCATGCGGTGCATTTTCAAGTTCAATGCTTCTATGAAGCTACAGAACTATTACAAGGCTAAGGGTAATAATTATTGATTTTTGACCAATCAAAAAGACAACCAATCAGCGTTGTCAAAGTAGTAAATACGTTTCTAAACTATGCTAAGAAATTTGTATAAATAGGCTTAAGATTTTAAAATAAAATTCAGATTCAACCAAGATACTGAACTGTGTATTTATTTCTCAAAAATAATTCACGTTTTCTGAAGCATACACATACACATACATACATACATACACACACATACACATGCATACACACGTACTCATGCACATATATATACACATATACACAAAAAACATACATACACACGCACGCACATACACTCACATATACATATGTATGCATACCGACATGCACATGCACATGCACATGCATACCGACTCGCGGAAAGTGCAAATGTATCAGAGATGCTTGGAAGAACATGTATTCCCAGATGAATGGAAAAGACAAAGTATTGATTCCGAAAAGTGGGAAGCCGCCTGGGGATCCAGCATCGTATCGCCCTATATGTCACTTAGATACTATGGGCAAAATCCTGGAGAAATTAATATGTAGTCCGCTACAGCCTTTAGCAGATAGATATATCTCACATATGCAATTTGGTTTTCGGCGTAGTAAATCAACTGTTGATGCCATAAGAACTGTTGTAGATATTGCAAGGGATGCTATCGCAGGTGAACGTTGGAAAGGCGAAACAAAGCAGTACTGCGCCGTGATTACTTTGGACGTGAGGAATGCTTTTTCAACTCAACCAACTGGAAGTACATGAGGAATGCGTTGTTTAACATAGGCACCCCTGAATAAATCATAGCCTTATATCGAGTTATTTCAAAAACAGAATTCTCTTATATGATAGTGATTGCGGAACTGAGGAATACAAAATCTCGGCGGGTGTTCTGTTTTGGGCCCGATGTTATGGAATATTATGTACGATGGTGTTTTGAGAGTCCCACTTCCAACAGGCGCAAGAATTATTGGCTTTGCTGACGATATCACTTTAACCATTGTGGCGAAAAATATTTGGCAAATCGAGGACTCAGCTAATGAAGCTGTAGCAAGCGTAAAATGTCAGCAAAGCCAATAATTCGTGATTAGAGTCAGTAGACCTGAAGCTGGCCGAACACAAAACCGAGACGGGCCTCATTAGCAGCAGAAAGAAGGTAGAGTCCTTTAAAGTGACAATTGGCTATCAAGAAATTAAATCGAGCCGTTCCGTTAAGTATCTCGGAGTAATTATAAATGACAGGCTAAATTTGAAAGCACACATTGATTACGCCACAAAAAAGGCTGCAGAAGTTCAAACTTGCTTAGCCAGAATGCTCCCAAATTTTGGTGGCCCGAGAAGCAACAGACGTAAGCTTCTGTCGTCGGTGGTAGTTTCTGTTCTTCTGTACGCTGCTCCCATTCTTTTTCTTTAGCCGTGGCTTCCACAAGGCGCAAGTTAACATCGGTTTATAGATTATGTGCGCTCAAAACCATCTGCGGTTTCCGAACTATATCGGACGAAGCCGCCTTTGTAATTGCGTCTATGATACCTATTGATATCCTTGCCAGAGATATGAAGAGCATATACGACCGCTCCCTAACAAATCAATTATGTAGAGATGTTTGCAAAGAAGAGAGGGTGAAATCGGTGGAGATATGGCAAGCTCGCTGGGACGTGTCTACGAAAGGCAGATGGACCTATTGCCTGATTCCGAGCATATCTACTTGGATTAGGAGACAGCACGGTGATATTAATTTTTATCTCACCCAGTTTCTTTCGGGGCATGGTTGTTTTCGTGGATATCTGTTTAGATTCGGCCACGACAGCTCACCACTTTGCCCAAGGTGTGTCCAAGAGGATGAAGACGCGGAATACGTAATATTTGCGAACACACATTTGAGCGAAACGGAAGAAAGTCTACAATAGACATAACCTTCGCTAGTGCTTCGCTGGCTAGATGCGCAATCTGGTTTGTAAGCGACGTGTATACCAACAGTGATCATCGAGCCGTATTCACGAGTGTTAGATCAAGGCCCAACGAGACGCAAATCAACTGCAACAAGGTTGTTAAACGGTGGAAGCTTGATACCTTGCACAAAGAGCTGTTTACACATATTGTCGAGGATTTTCATATGCATAGCGAAAGCGCCGATGAGATTGCAAGCCAGCTATCATTGTGCCTTAATGCGGCATGCGATGCTTCCATGGTCAGAAGGGCTCTGGCTCCAAAGCATGGCCGTCGACGACCAGTTTACTGGTGGAATAATACCATAGCCCAACTACGTAAAGAATGCGTAGATTCAGATGCACATCAGACGTTACAAGATTTATATAAGTTGTCACGCAAAGCGCTTAAGATAGCGATCAGGGAGAGCAAGAATGCCTGTTTTAAAGAGCTTTGCGATGGAGTGGACTCAAACCCGTGGGGAGGCGCGTACAGGGTGGTAATTTCAAAGGTGAAGCCTGCAAATGCATAAGTGCCGACTGATAAGGCTTTTATGGAAATGGTAGTTCAATCTCTGTTTCCGAGGCACGTAAGAACTGTAGGGCTGCCAGGCCCTGCGAGTTATGGACACAACGAAACGTCAGTTTTGGCAGTCACTGACAGCGAAGTAGCTACTGCGGTAATTTCCTGTGGAACTAAAAAGGCTCCAGGACCAGATGGCATACCGGGCGAAATTTTGAGACTTGCGTACAACATCAGACCGGTTTTCTTTCTCAAACTTTTCCAAGCATGCATGCGGGATCAATTTTTTCCGAATATTTGGAAAACACAGCGGCTGGTTTTGCTTCATAAACCAAATAAACCAGCGTCGGAGCCCAGCTCGTATAGACCCTTGTGTATGGTGAATTGAATAGGAAAAGTATTTGAACATATTTTAAAGAATAGATTGCAGCGTTATATTGATGAAATCAATGGACTAACGCCGCAGCAGCACGGATTTCGAAAGGGTCATTCCACCCTAGACGTCCTACAAACAGTTATTACTGCTGCTGAGCAAGCTACCGAAGGATCACGCTGGCTATATGGTGATAAAAAGTTTTGTCTGCTTTTAACATTGGACATTAAAAATGCTTTCAACTGTGCGAGCCACGAGAGCATAATAGTTGCACTAGAGCGAATGCATACCGAAATATTAAATTAAAATCATAAGGAGTTTTCTAGCCGACAGGACGTTAATATATACCACCAATGACGGTATTAAAAAGTTCACCGTTACAGCAGGCGTCCCACAAGGCTCAGTTTTAAGTCCATTACTGTGGAATGTCATGTACGATGGGATCTTTCGTTTACCTCTTCCCGGTGGCGTAAAAATAATTGGATATGCTGATGATATCGCTGTTGTTATTGTAGCTAAACACCTTTCCCAGTTGCAATGCATCGCTGCTGACGTGGTTCGAAAAGTTAAAAATTGGTTAGAGAAGAACCATCTATTCCTGGCCCTTCAAAAAACAGAGGCTGTGCTCATGACCACCAGGAAAAAGGCTGAATTCGTGGACATCAACGTCAATGGGGTAATCATCAAATCTGTACCGGCGATCAGATATCTTGGCGTTATATTGGACAATAGACTGTCTTTCGCGGCACATGTAGAAATGGTTTGTGGTAAAGCGATGAAAACGTATTCAGCTCTAGCTTGAATAATGACCAATTCTTACGGCCCAGGTCAGAAACGCAGGCTGCTGCTTTCAAAAGTAGTGCTCTCTATCATTTTCTACGCTGCTCCGGTTTGGAGAAAGGCCGTCGGCAAGAAATATAATTCCCGAAGACTAGATCAAGTTTTGCGTATGTGTGCACTCCGGGTTTGCAGCGGTTTTGCGGGTTTGCGCACAGCTGAATTTCCACAGCTGAGTTTTGCGTAATAGCTGAATTTCCACCTGCGGATTTACTAACTGCAGAGATTGCGGAGAGGTATCGTGTCAGAAGGGAAGTCAATAGGAGTCTTACGGGTGCGGAATTGCGTCAAATTGCTGATATAACTCTCTCCAAGTGGCAATACCGTTGGAACAATTCCACCAAAGGTCGTTGGACACATCATCTTATACCCGACATCAAGGCGTGAGTAGGGAGAAGACAAATGCGAGCTCGATTTTCATCTGACGCAGCTTTTAAGTGGGCATGGATGCTTCCGTGCCTAATTATGAAAATTTGGCCACGATACAGTCAACAATTACGGTTGCTGCGCAAGACTATTAGAAGACGCGCACCATATCTTTTTCGAGTGCCATGCTTTCAACCAAGAGCGATTACGTTTCGAAAATGTCACGGGTAGGCGACTTTCTTCTGATACTATAATCGAAAGTATGCTGGAATCGCAAGAAGTTTGGATAGCTGCCAAGTCCATGTGTGCCACTGTTATGGTTCGACAACGCCAACGTGTTGGGTTGGAACGTGTTCGACAAGGACAGAGACAAACTGACGGGTCATACTGAGACACCTTAAATTAGTGACTTTCTGTTACAAGACAGTTACGTACGCTTGTGCATCTGCTCTTTCTACCCTCCGACGGTATACTTAACGGTAGTTCCGGGGGGACTGTTAGACTTGGGGGAGGGGGTTTAGCGGGTTAAAGTCCCGCACTTTGGCTTTTGATGCTTCCCCCTCATAAAAAAAAACGCACGCGCATGCATACACAAGTCCACATATGCACATACACTCACATGCGTGCGTATGCACACGCATGCACATACATAAGACGCATATTCGCATGCATGCCCATATACGTATACACACATGCACACACACATACATACATGCATGCATATACATAATGTACATGCACACACATACGTACTCTTCGGCGCAATGTATAGGCAATCGCTGGATGGAAGCAGAATTCATTTGATTCTGGGATGTTCAGTTTAATGTTCTCGGAAGGCCTAAACCTCCCTACTGAAGCGGAAAAGGTAGCAAACTTTGTGTGGTTGTAATTAAAAACGGAGTGTGATGCAGCTATGCCCAGAATGAAAAGCAGATCTTGCTATCGGCCAGCTGCGTGGTGGAACGATACTATTAAACAGTTGAGAGCTGAATGTTTGAGAGCGGGACGGAGATACCAACGTGCTGGATTTAGTGAGAACAATCGTAATCTCCTAATGGTCTATCGGGATCGGCGTAAAGAGCTCCGAAAAGCAATTAAAAATAGCAAATCGAAATTGTTTGCAGGTCTATGTAATGACGCCGATACTAACCCATGGGGTGGCGCTTATAAAAATGTTATGGCGAGGCTGGGTAAGCCTATTCAAGAAACGTGTCCCAACAGGCTGGGAAAAATTGTAGGCTCTCTATTCCCGCAAAATGTAGCAGAGGAAAGGAACCCCTTGCCTGAGTCGGAAACCGAGGAAGTAAGGCTGGAAGAAATCTTAGCAATTGAGAAAAGTATTTCGGCTAGTAAAGCGCCTGGTCCTGACAGAGTCCCTAACATTGCACTTAAGAGGGCAATTCGGGAAAATCCTAAATTTTTTGCTGACGTTATGCAATCGTGTCTTAGACAGGGAGTATTTCCAACAAGATGGAAGAGACAACTTCTAGTCCGTCTCCCGAAACCAGGCAAGCCGCAAGGCGAGCCATCATCATATCGGCCAATCTGCTTACTGGACATAGTCGGTAAAGTGTTAGAGGGACTTATATGTAATAGGTTACTCGTATATACGGAAGCAGAAAGTGGCCTCTCATCGAGCCAATACGGTTTCAGGAAATCGTGCTCGACAGTAGGCGCTCTACGAGATGTCATAGCCACAGCGGAAGGTGCGATTCAAGGTACGCGATGGAGAGGTGGAAACAAAAAGTATTGTGCAATAATAACACTCAACGTTAAGAATGCTTTCGACACGGCTGGCTGGCATCATATTTTTTGCTCACTAAGAAATATGAGTGTACCTCCCTATATTTTAAATATAATTAGCAGTTATTTGCTTAATCGGGTATTACTTTATAACACCGACCATGGCATCAAGCAATATCAAATAACAGCAGGCGTTCCGCAGGGGTCTGTGTTGGGTCCAACCTTGTGGAACATAATGTACAATGATCTATTTACGCTCAGGCTTCCTGACGGAGTGAAGCTGGTAGGTTTCGCTGACGACATTGCCGTGGTTGTGGTCGCTAAGTTTATATCGGAAGTGCAACATAAAGCGAATACAGCTATTTTGGCGATACAACAATGGTTGCATTCTGTTGGCCTCTCATTGGCCGAGCATAAAACTGAGGCGGTCCTGGTCAACAGTCGTAAAAAGCACGAGCAATTTTGTGTGACAGTAGGTTCAGAGCAAATAAAATCTAAACGAGCGATAAAATATCTCGGTATCGTCGTTGATGGTCGTTTGAATTTTCGGCAGCATGCAGAAGTTGTGTGTAAAAAAACAGCAAATTGTCAGGCAGCGTTAGCTAGGATGCTCCCTAATATAGGAGGCCCAAGAAGTTCCAGACGACGCTTGTACGCCACTGTAGTTAAATCTATAATCTTGTACGCTGCACCTATATGGGCTAGATCGATGAGAATAAATGCTTACATACGTCGCACAGAGTGGTATTTGTGCTAAAAAACTGGTCATAAATCAAAATTGTAAACATTTACATATTTTGCTGAAAATGGGTCATAAACCAATTAAATATATCCTAATTCAGGTAATTGCTTTTTTACCTGCGGTAGCCCCTCCAGTCGCGGACAGTGGGAAGGGTAACTTTGCTTTTGTTTCATACGCTGAAATTCTTTGTCAGCATTCTGTTACAAACCATCATTTCGAACTGAGCATTTGTCGTTTAAAAGTGATTTTTGTATTTAAACTTG
Source organism: Physocephala rufipes (assembly GCA_963966595.1). Taxonomy (NCBI): domain Eukaryota; kingdom Metazoa; phylum Arthropoda; class Insecta; order Diptera; family Conopidae; genus Physocephala; species Physocephala rufipes. The sequence continues at coordinate 22,185,372 of OZ016504.1, forward strand.
TGATGGATTTAAAAAAAGGAGGTATGTAAATTATTTTGTTCATATTTTAATAACTGCCGAAAGTTTTTTTATACGTTTTTTACTGGTTGTAATGCATGATCAAATGTTATTACATTTTTAGTGCCTTTTCGCATATATTAGTGTTTCTAAATATATACAACTCATCGCAACAGCACAAAATGTACCTTTCGCTAAACTTCAGGATATCTAGATTAGGAATTATAAAAAAAAGTTTTCCGAAGTTTTCAGATTAAAAAGAAATTAGGTCTCAAACCTAGGCCTCTGTCTGATATCGTTTTTATATTCGTTTTTTATATTTCAGCTTCTGGCGATTTTATAAAAACTATTACCCGAAAGCAATTGCACCTACTGGTGAGGGGTAGCACTAAACGGCTTTTTGACGAAAAAATAGCAGATATGGAAGAAAATCTGATGACCATCATAAAGTGCCAACCTGACAAGATCCATGTCCTACAAAATGCTATAAGGAGTTTCAAGGTGGTTTACAAGCGTAAATGGCTTGCGTCCAATAGCACGGAAAGCCATTTTATGGAAAAAAATCAAGACTGGCTAAATGGAGAAATAGCATTACCTACTATCCCGGTGTCTCAAGGTCGGCCACGGAAAGAATTCTCAGAATTGAGTGAACGATCGAAGCGGCGTAGTACAAGGGATCTGAGAAAGAATGTACCTCTGGATCAATTAACATACGCTGCACAGATGAGTCAGCGGGCAGCGCATAATAATGAAACTGCGAAAATAATCGAAGCCATAACGAAATCTCCAACTGCTGCCGCGAAGTTTAGTAAAGCAGCTTCTGTAGGAACCCAGAAGACTACTACTGCAAAACACTCGCCAGAGGAGGCTCTTGCAATATTCGTCGAAGCTAATTTGACCATGAGTCAGTATGAGGTAATTCATCAGGCCAACAGGGATATATATCCCTGTTTTAAGTACGTGCAAAAAGCAAGACAAAGTTGCTACCCACAAAAAAGTGTTGGCGAAAATTTTGCAGAGATCAAATTGCAAGATTTGGTTGATCACACAACTTTGCGATTATGCAAATATTTGGAACCAGTTATTGACAGGATCCAATGTGGAAACAAAGCTTTTGTTCTTATATTTAAGTGGGGCTGTGATGGATCCCAGCAGAGCCTATATAAGCAAAAATTTGAAGATTATAACGACAGTGATGCAAATATATTCATAAGTTCTCTGGTCCCATTGAGACTAATGTGCGACAAAGAAATTATATGGCAGAATCCTAGCCCATCCTCACCTAGATTCTGCAGACCTATTCGAATAAGATTTGTCAAAGAGGATATCGACATTACTAATGACGAGATGGAATACATTGAAAGTCAGGCCAAAAATCTGCAAGCGACAAATGTCAACGAGAATGTGCAAATTAAACACGTATTACTGCCAACAATGATAGACGGAAAGGTTTGCAATGCCATAACTAAGACAAGCTCGACAATGAGATGCTACATATGTGGAAAAACTTCCAAGAGCTTTAACGACTTGACAGAAATAAGCACAGAAAACCCAGAGACATTTAAATTTGGGCTTTCGATACTACACGCCAGAATAAGGTTTTTCGAATTTCTACTACATCTCTCATACAAGGTAAAGTCTGGTGTTCATAAAAGTCGTATTGTATTAAAAAGTGACCAAACCAAAATACAAAACGAGAAACAAATTGTGCAGAAAGAGTTCCGTGAAAAAATGGGTTTGCTGGTTGATATACCAAAACCTGGATACGGTAATACCAATGATGGTAATACGTCAAGAACATTTTTTAATAATGCAGAAGAAGCCGCCGCCATCACGGGGATAGACTTAGAATTAATAAATAGATTTAAAATAATTTTAGAAGTCCTATCTTCTGGCTTTGAAATAGACGTAGAAAAGTTTTCAGCGTACACTATAAAAACAGCAGAACATTATGTAAATTTATATTCTTGGCAACCTATGTCTCCAACAGTACATAAAATTTTAACGCATTCGACAGTCGTCATATCACATGCCTTGTTACCAATTGGCCAGCTATCAGAAGAAGCTGCTGAAGCCAGGCACAAGCATTTTCGGCAGTACAGGGAAAGCTTCTCCCGAAAATTTTCTAGAACAGAATGCAATGAAGACATTTTGAACAGGCTTTTGCTGACCTCAGATCCCTATTTAAGTAGCTTAAAACCTAGAAATAACAGAAAAAAACAGTGTTTTACAAAAGAAGCTCTGGAGTTCCTAAAGACAGAAATTAATTAACATGTAAATAAAAGAATATTAATTATTTTCATAAATATGTATTCGCTATTATTAGAGTGTAAATAATTTTATAATAATTGACTAAATAATTAAGTTATATATAATTGACTAAATAAATGGAAATTTGAGAAAAAAATGTTTTTTTTAATTATATTTTGTTAAAAAAATTCTTTTTGCTCATTACCTTACCATATAATGCCGAAAAAACAAGGAATTATTTTTGGCCAACTTTTCGGCACAAATACCACTCTGTGCGTCGGTGTGGAAGAGTTCAAAGGCTCGGTGCGTTAGGAGTAATTTGCGGTTTTTGAGCTGTATCAGATGACGCCGATAGTATCTGGTGATTGGGTATGATGCCGATAGATTTGGAGGCTGAGGAAATGCGGCGACGTTACCTTGCAAAGATAGCAAACGAGTACCACTCAGACTGGCTGCGGAGTGAGGGAGAGATATCGCTTTCGTCTTTGCAGGAGCGGTGGCGGGTGTCAACAAAAGGTCGATGGACGTTCTTGCTGATACCGAACATTAAAGTTTGGATCCAACGAAAGCACGGTGAAGTCAACTACGACTTAACGCAATTTTTAACGGGCCATGGGGCATATTGTGCGTATTAGTTCCGCTGCGGGCACGACTACTCTCCGTTTTGCCCGTCTTGTCCAAATGTCATAGAAGACCCTGAACATGTGCTTTGTTCCTGCCCACGTTTTCATCACGAGAGATCTGCAGTAATTGAATTGTGCGGTGTCATGGACCCAAGTACTATCATAGCTGAAATGATTAAGTCAGAAGGAGCATGGGTAGCTGTTTGCAACGCGATTTCATCAATACATCGGAAACTCAGGCAAGCTGAAAGAGCAAGACGTGCAGCACAGCAGCTCGCGGACGGGGTGACGGTTCACAGTGACGTATAGGGAAATTAGTAGACTGACATATGTAGGTACATCAGATACAAACGATTGAGTTTAGTGCTCCAACCGCCTTCCGAAGTAATGCTTATAGGTAGTTCCGGGAGGACGTACGGATGGTGGGGGGTGGGTTTAGCGTGGTTAAAGTCCCGCACTTAAGCTTTCGATGCTTCCCACCTCAGAAAAAAAAAACATGCACACACATACGCACATAAACACATTTACAAATGTACATACACATACACATGTGCCAAATTTTATCTTTAAATCTTGCCCTTATAAATTGTTAGAGCAAATAAAATTTTGAATTGTAGTTTACCGCGCAACATCCTAGGTATATAATAAGATCGTAAAATAATCTGTCAAAGTGTACAATAGTGTTGTCGCGCTTGGTTTGTTATTTCTCTCTATTCGCACCGCATAATAAAGCGGAGCTAGCGCCACTTTTTCCCACGATCTTGGTGAATAAGCTTAGATTAGCGCGGACAATCTAACCTGAGAATTGAGTCCGTGCTAGCTATCATGCCCGGTGAGAGCGTGATAGCAACACCGCCGAACATTGGTAAGAAGAGTGCGATTACAACATCAGATTCAAGTGAGAGATTGGATCGGCAGCAAAATGGTGGCGATAGCCAATCGGCTGAGTGTAGCATAGACATAACAGATCCATTCAAAAGGAGTAATAGGATTGGTCGCTCACCGCTGAAGCAAATCAATGTAATGCATAGTGCACGCCCAAACCCATCTCCACCGAGCTTGGCTGGAGTAAAGGAGCAAGCGATCAATCGGACTGGTGCATGTACTAGGTACTGGTGCATGTACCAGGTAGTAAAATCCACGAATTGCATTCCGTCATGACAGAAACAATTGCATCAATTGGCGCACAGCGGCGTAATATAAACCTACCAATGAGGAGCTTGGTTGACCACATTATTCATTTATTCATTAAATAAATAAAGATTTGAAACTAAGCCTATCTACAGCTTTATAGTTACAACAGTATTAATTAGATAGATATTGTAATACTTTATGTTTAGTCGTATTTACAAAATCAGAAAAATTTTTAACTGGATATACAAAATTAAAGTCAATACAGGCATTCCGAAATGGCTCATACATTAGATATGATGACCTACAAAAACTAAGATACAGGAAATCATTTCTTCTACCATTACTACGAGGTATGTAAACTTGAATTTTGCTTAACAAATATGGACTATCCATGGCGCCTTGAAGTAAATCCAGTATAAAAGTACTGTTAAGCATTTTTCATCGATTAACTAATGAAGGTAAGTTAATAAGCTTCAATCTGGACTCATAAGGGGGTAATCTCAAAACAGGATCCCAACGAAGATTTCGCAGGCAGAAAAGCAGAAACAGCTTTTGCACTGATTCGATTTTTTAGATGTAGAAATTATAGTATGGGCTCCAGACGGGCGAAGCATACTCCAGAGTAGGCCTTACCAGTGAGGTAAATAAAAATTTGTAATATAAGGATCGTTAAATTCTTTCGCCCAACGTTTTATACATCCTAGTACACTGTTGGCTTTACTACACATGCGGTTTATATGCACATGAAAGCGTAATTTATGATCAAGAACTACTCCAAGATCATTATCAGTTTCCAATATATCCAATTTCTTATTAGTAATAGCATAATTGAAAATTACAGGACAGGATCTAGAAAAAGTCATAGCATTTCTTTAGATTTAGGTTCATGCAATTTACATTGCACCATCTGCTTAATTGATCCAAATCAGATTGGAGAAGCACGGCATCCATCTCATTCTTATGCGAAAGAAATAACTTTACATCATCAGCGAACATTAATACATTCGCACTTTTTAAAATTGTTGGCAAATCATTTAAAAATACCAGAAATAATAATGGTCCAAAATGACTTCCTTGAGGAACACCAGAGGTAACAGGAAAATCATATGACTTTTCATTTTTGTAAAGTACGGTTAGAGACCGATTTTGAAGATAGGAAGCAATCCATTTAGTAAAAATTGGAGGAAATCCGAATAATTCCAATTTTAAAATAAGTAGATTATGGTTGACCACATCAAATGCCTTACTAAAGTTCGTATAAATGACATCAGTTTGTAAGCCTAGGTTGAAGTTACTTATTGTTCTAGAAACAAATTCCAACAGGTTTGTTGTAGTTGATTTTCCCACTCGAAATCCATGCTGAACTGGTGAGATAGAAGCACTAACTGAACATGAAATTAGATCCAAAATTATCTTCTCAAAAAGTTTAGGTAGCGCACTAAGTTTTACGATGCCACGATAATTCTTAATAAGTTGTCTATTCCAGATTTATGTATTGGAATAATAAACGAAGACTTTCATGCAAGAGGAAATAACCAGAACGTAGAGACGAATCAAACAAGGCAGTAATGGGTAGCATCAGTTCATCGGCACAATATTTCAAAATACACGATGGAATATTGTCGGGGCCTGGATTATAGGCCAGATTATCCACACTGTGGACTTTTCAACTAAAGGTTGTACCACTGAAGCTGACGCAACATTATAGGGGTTGCTCTCCAAACAATAATTTGTAGTTGAATACGTTGATTTAAAATATTCCGCAAAGAGATTGCAAATAATTTCTGCATTATTAGACTCAATTTCTTCGTTTTTCATGAAAGTTGGAAAGACCGCACATTTTCTTTTGGTATTTATAAAATCCCAAAATGATTTCGGATCGGATCGTAAGTTGTTTTTAATTTTTGAGATATACTCCTTGTATGACTGCTTACATAGCCGATTGATATTTTTTCCTTGTAGATTAATATTTAAGTAAATTTGTAGAAGTATGCATTTTACAATACAATTTGTATCGTTTCGTTTTTACCATCCATAGAGCACGCAGATTCTTAGTAAACTAAGTAGGGCTTGAATCTGGTGGAGCTCTGCGTAAAGGCACGAAGGAATTAAAAGACTCCAGTAAGGTATTATAAAATGAATCAAGTGCAAAGTCCAAGCATGATGAAGACAATACATTAAGACGTAAAATGAAATCCCAGTCAAGTGAACAAATATTATTTTTTAAAACTATGTAATTTGTATTTTTAAAGCAGAATTTCTTAGGGTTTCTACCTAAAATTTTGCGTTGGTACTTTTTGGAAGACAATAATACATTAACTTTTGACGTAGGGTGGTGCTTATTGAAGGTACTTTTATATATAATTATAAATATATATGCATATTGTTTCATAGTTAATACTTTATATATAATTCTAAAAATATACTGTATTTAACAAAATTGTTTTACCTTTTATAAAAATCTTAAAACACAAAATTTTGTAATCTAATTTTTTCAGTCAAAAATAAAATCTTCTCTGAACTACAACAAATTATTTTTGTGTCTGATTCGAAATAATGAATACAAAATATAATATTAATAATTATATAAAGACTAACGTAAATTATAAAAAATAAAAGAAACATAAAAGTAACCACTACACTTATCCTCAGGTGGTATAAGAGGTTCATATCGCGATAGTTCGAATATATCTTTATTGTCAACAAATAAAAGATCCAAGAGACGTCCATTATAATTACATACGTCATTTATTTGGAACAGACCTCCAGAAAACAAGTCATCAAGGAATTGATGATAACATGAATTAAATCCTTCAGTTGATGGCAAGAGGATTGACGGATCCTCTACGCATTTTTCCCAGTTTATATTAGGTAGATTGAAATCGCCTAGGACCATAAGGCATTCCGTTTTATGCAAATTTTCCGATATTTTTTATACACCGCAAATGAGTGTTATAGATTTCAACACTGGAATTTGGTGGAATATAGGAGCAGCAGATGAATAAATTTACGGATTCAAGCTCGATGTTAACACAAAAATTTCATATGCCTCCTCAAGAATAATCTCACGTGAGGAATATCTACAGTTTACTGCAATCTACAGTTTACTCCACCACCTCTAGTTAAATTAGTAAGTAATCGGTTTCGATCTTTCCGATAAAAAACATAGTTATTTCCAAAAAGTTCAGTATTAAGAACACAAGGCTTCAGCCATGTTTCAGATAGTACTATAACATTGTATTCAAAATTAATACTTCTAAAGAAGGTATCAGTCAATTTAGTGTTTAATCCCTTGACGTTTTGGTAAACAATATCAGAGGAGAAATACATTCGTTTTTTGAAACAGCATCACTACTTTGCATGATCGCGGTATTGCCATTAGTTTGCTTAGGCCTAAAAACATAATCCTTCACAATGGCAGTTTCAGGCCAAAAAGTTTGATCCATGACACGATTTATTAAATGGACGGGTAAATTTATAACAAAAGAAGAATATGATATTTTTTAAGAAATTTAAACTTTCTTATAGAAATGATCGTGTCAATTATTCCCAGCTGGGAGTTCATATGCTCACGGACGTCTTCAACGGTTGTGTTAGAAGGAAATCGTGAGATAAAAATGGTTTTTCGGGGTTGAACCACCTGGAGTTTCTTTGTTGGCAACAAAGACAACGGACAACGACAGATGATACGCCCCTAGATTCTTTTGAACGATTTGTATAGGTATAGGTATAGCGCCAGTACCTGCCGAACCATCCGGAACTACTGACGAAAATGTCGAGCGTGACGTGTCGCTATATAACATCTGTATCGAAGGAGCTGCAGACACCTGCTTTTGAGAAACACCAGACACTAAATCACCACACTCCACCAATAACTGCACATCTGATAAGCTCCGATTTGTTAGTGTCGAGGTTTGGACTCTGCAGATTTATTAGCTCAGGAGCTGGATCAGTTGATGTTTTAGAGGCTTGCACCCTACCACGAGTTCGTTCAGCCACATGAACAATCGGAGGTCTTAAGAAATTTGGAATAAAGTCATCGCCGAAATTTAGACATTTCAAGGATTCGAATTGGTTTTTATATTTTCCAAATTTATCTTGAGCGGCTGCAAGGTCTTGCGCAATATCCGAAAACCCTGCACGAACACTTTTTAATAATTTCAAAAGGTCAATTTCATTCAACGTACAAGAGTCACAATACCAACGCAGGCCCTTTTTTGCTCCAAGAGTATCATAAATACGACCAGTCAAACCGACGCACTTAACGTGATAAGATCGATCACAAAAACGACAAAAAATAATCGGATCATCGTCATTTCGAACTTTGCAATTTTTATAATTACAACTAAGCACCATTGTGTTTTATAATTTAATAAATTAAAGTGAGTTATAATGACTTTGTGTAAGTACTCCTACGTATTTAGAGCGACGTAATATATATTATATTTAAATTATTATATTTATTTAATCAGCCGGAGAATGAAAGCACGTAAAAGTGCTCCTTCCACACAATGAAATTCACAGTTGCCTCGGTCGTAAAAGTGTTCATACACACAATGAACACAATGAACTTATTTAGTTTTTTAATTTTCCTGGTACCTTATTTAGTTTTTTATTAACTACAATAAGAGTTCAGTTTTGGCTGACACCTTATTTAGTTTTTGACTGACACCTTATTATGGCTTTGTTACTCTTTGTTTATTGAACTCTTTGCTATATTAACATTTTCATTTATTTTAAATGAAATTGTTTATGAAATAATGAATCAATTTGACTTTTTCTTTAAACAAGGTCAGCCGGAAAAACAAGGTATGCAAATTACAAAGAAATATTTGCCAATAACGACTTTAATAATGACTAACACCGCAATCTGGTTTTCACAATCAACAATTAAGCACGTACCTTCGGCTCAAGAGTAGATAGATAACTGCTATAAAGCTGCTTAGAAAGCTATATGATACAGCGAAAGCTGAACTGAGCCAACAGGAGTCTGGTAAGGTCAGTAATTATGCTAAAGTTGGCGATATCGGCGCTAAAATAACTCGCGAGGTGTCAACGCAGTCGTCGCCATTACTCAAGCCTATCAAGAAATCAAAAAGGCCAAGGGATGAACTGGTATTAGTCCAATCGCGTGTTAAGAAGATCCGCGACTGCCCGAGTAATAAAGAGCTGCCAGCCACTAGCCAGCAACAGAGCAAGAGCGTAGAAAAATCCGGAAAAATTAGTGGACAACTGTGAATTTTAAAAATTCTAAAGAGGTTTTTAAGCGTTCTTCAGCACTGAAAGCATTCAAACCGGAAGCAATAATCATCGAAAAGGCGGGTAATTTGTCGTACAGCGATATGCTAAGAAAAGTCAAAGCAGATCAAAGACTACAATAAGAGTTCAGTTTTGGCTGGCACCTTATTTAGTTTTTAACTGACACCTTATTATGGCTTTGTTACTCTTTGTTTATTGAACTCTTTGCTATATTAACATTTTCATTTATTTTAAATGAAATTGTTTATGAAATAATGAATCAATTTGACTTTTTCTTTAAACAAGGTCAGCCGGAAAAAACAAGGTATGTAAATTACAAAGAAATATTTGCCAATAACGACTTTAATAATGACTAACACCGCAATCTGGTTTTCACAATCAACAATTAAGCACGTACTTTCGGCTCAAGAGTAGATAGATAACTACTATAAAGCTGCTTATAAAGCTATATGATACAGCGAAAGCTGAACTGAGCCAACAGGAGTCTGGTAAGGTCAGTAATTATGCTAAAGTTGGCGATATCGGCGCTAAAATAACTCGCGAGGTGTCAACGCAGTCGTCGCCATTACTCAAGCCTATCAAGAAATCAAAAAGGCCAAGGGATGAACTGGTGAGAATGTTGTCATCTCACCTTGGTGAGAATGTTGTCAAGATAAGGAAGACGCAAAAAGGTGAAATGATGTTCGAACTGAAAAGGAGCACAAATCTTAATGTTAAAGAACTTAAAACAGATGTGCAAAAAATTCTAGGAGAGCAGGCGAAAGTTAAAGCCTTAGGCAACGAGATGATGCTTGAGATAAGAGATTTAGACGAAGTCACCACTAGTGAAGAAGTTATATTGGCTATTCAATATATCTGTAAAGAAGAACCAGTGATTATTTCAATTCGGAAATCTTATGGCGACACACAGATTGCAGTAATTCGGGTATCAATCAGAGCAGCCAGAACGTTACTGGAAGCCGGGAAAGTTAAAGTAGGGTGGACAATATGCCGAATAAGAGTGAAGGAATCGGTTCCTCGCTGCTTTAAATGTTTGGAATTCGGGCATATAGCAAAAGCTATATGTACTAGCGACGTAGATAGAAGCAAGTGCTGCTTTAAATGTGGGCAGGTGAGCCATTTAGCTAGAGACTGTAAAAACGAAGCTTCCTGCATATGCTCCAGTAAAAATTTGTGCATACATACATACATACATACACATATACAGGCAGATACACACATGTGCACATACACATACACATGCATATATATACACATACACACATATACGTATATACACACATGCATACACTTGCGTGCATTTATTATTGAGAGTCTCACACCGTTGACAAATTGGCAAATCAGAAATATGTATACACATAGCGACCACCAGGCAATAATAATTGAAGTCGCTAATATCCGGAGAAATAGACGGACAAGGGAGAGTATACAAACTACACCATTTCCAATTGTAAATGAGAATAGAACAAATGGATATGAGATTTTCCAATTGTAAATGAGAATAGAACAAATGGATATGAGATTTTCCATATGGATATGAGAATAAAACAAATGGATATGAGATTTTCCATATGGATATGAGAATAAAACAAATGGATATGAGATTTTCCATATGGATATGAGAATAGAACAAATGGATATGAGAATTGGTCATATGGAAATGAGAACAAAAAATGTATTAATTACAAGTGCATTTGAATTCGTCCCTATTTCGTTGAAACATGTTTTAAATTCAGTAGTTTAATATTAATATTAATTTATTTAATTCAAAATATTAATTATTTATATATTATTAAATATATAATGTGATTACATTAAAGTATATTCTAAGTATATTCTAATTTATATTTATATTGTACCATACTACTACATATTCACATATTAAATTATTAATAACTTAAACTACTATGTACATATTTGGAAATTTGAATCGAATCAGTCGAAGCAGCGGCGACTTTGCCATCAAAAACAACAACAATGTCGAGACAATTATTTGCGTTGATTGTGATATACATACATAGTGTCAGGTTGCAGCTTGTGAAAAATTCAAATTATTATTATTTAAAAAATATAGATCTCCAAGAAAATTGTACAGTGTGCCTTATTACAATGCGGCGTGGAAAAGAAGTCACTCGTGACATGCCCTGTAAGCATAGCTTTCACAAAGAGTGTATTAATGAGGTATCAGCATGTCCCCTTTGCAGACGATATATTGATGGTAACGGAAATTTTATTTGAAATTTCAAGCAATCTATTATTAATTTTATTTTGTTTTTAGAAATGGAAGACATAGAAAGGAAGTCCTATAAATCATATAGTGCCCAAGACAGGGTGAGAATCGTTGAGGCCGCCAGCCGTGGTAATGATTGGAAGAGCTTGGCGGCGTCGTAAGACGTGAATCACAAGACAGCCTTCCGTTGGGTAAACAGCTGTAATAGCGAATCGCGTCAGAGAGGTGGGCACAAATCCAGGTCATTGTCCGAAGACAAAATAGCTTACATATTGGAAGTACCGGAGAAAAATCCATCCATGACCCTCCAGCAAATTAAAGATGATTTGTTTTCAACATTTAATGTCACTGTTGCCGTATCGACTGTCGGAAATGCCCTACATGGACAGTTGTATTCTACAAAAAAAGTCCATTTGGAACCAGTTGCCATGAACTCCACTTCCAATAAAGTGAAGAGGGCTGAATTCGTGAGGAAATTGAACGATTACGTCAGGGCTGGCAAACAAATAGTTTATATCGATGAGACTAATTTTAATTTATTTTGCCGGAGGGTTCATGGTTGGTCCAGAATTGGAGCCCGGTGCAACCAATTGCGACCGACAAGCCGGGGACCCAACGTGCACCTCATTGGAGCCATCGGCACCCAAGGTGTTATTAAAATGGACAGACAAAGAGGTTCATTTAAATCGACCAGTGCAAAGGAGTGGGTCCAGAGATTGATGGCAAATTGGATCGAAATAGGAAATTCAATTAATGAATTAGTGTTAGTTTGCGACAACGCACCTTGCCACAGTCTTCTGGACTCAACACTGGAATCAACTGGGGCAATTCTTTTACGGCTGGCACCATATTCGCCGATGCTAAACCCCATCGAAACCATTTGGGGGAAAATAAAATCTAACGTTAAACGAAATATGACGCTGTCGATAACAACTCCTGGTGGAGGCGGAGAGCAACGCCTGCAATACGTGGAAGAACTAATTGACGCAGCAAAAAGAACAATAGCCAACTGCGATTGCTCTCGCGCAATCCAGCACGTTGCAACCTTTTACCAAGCAGCCCTCCTCCAGGAAGACATGCAAGTTGGAGCGTAAATATTTAAAAAAAGTGTATATAAAAATGTGTTAAATTTTTATTAGTAAGTATAATAATAATTAGTAAGTATAGTAATAGTAATTAGTAATTAGTAAGTATAATTAATTAGTAAGTATTGTTTCGTCATAACATTAATAAACATAATATCGCATTACATTTCCTCATCATTAAATGTTTTTAGCGAAATAGAATACGAATTTCCTTCTTCTCTTGTTTTTGTTAAAATTATACACGCTGACGGTCAGTGAGCTGCATAGTTCGGATTTCAATAAAGCCAAGTTAACTACAATAAACAAATTGCAATCCAGCAATTTTGACAAGCACGCTTCACTGACCGTCGCAGCGTTTAATTTGCTTGAAATTAAATTGTTTAAATTGCTTTCCTGCATATTTTTTGTAATTTCCATTTTTTTTTATAAATCAATAAATTTATCTGTTAAGTTAATTCTTAAGCAATTATGTATATATATAGCTGTAAAATTTATAAATAAAGAGTCTGCCATCAAAGCTCAATAATAAGCAATCGTTTTATTCATTAGCAGAATTGGTTCAAGTGCCAATTTTGTGAAAAACAATAAATTGAGGATTTGGTTAAAGTACCAAATTTTTATTCACAATACCTTTCGCTATTCCGCAGAATTGGTTTAAGTGCCAATTTTGTGACAAGGGACACAAAAGTAGATTGGGTTAAAGTACCGAATTTACAACGACCTTGTGTCGACTCCAAAACAAACCAGTTCTTGGACAAGTATAATAATAAGTATAATAGTATATATATATATATATATATATATATATATATATATATATATATATATATATATATATATATATATATATATATATATATATATATATATATATATATATATATATATATATATATATATATATATATATATATATATATATATATATATATATATATATATATATATATATATATATATATATATATATATATATATATATATATATATATATATATATATATATATATATATATATATATATATATATATATATATATATATATATATATATATATATATATATATATATATATATATATATATATATATATATATATATATATATATATATATATATATATATATATATATATATATATATATATATATATATATATATATATATATATATATATATATATATATATATATATATATATATATATATATATATATATATATATATATATATATATATATATATATATATATATATATATATATATATATATATATATATATATATATATATATATATATATATATATATATATATATATATATATATATATATATATATATATATATATATATATATATATATATATATATATATATATATATATATATATATATATATATATATATATATATATATATATATATATATATATATATATATATATATATATATATATATATATATATTATATATATATATATATATATATATATATATATATATATATATATATATATATATATATATATATATATATATATATATATATATATATATATATATATATATATATATATATATATATATATATATATATATATATATATATATATATATATATATATATATATATATATATATATATATATATATATATATATATATAATATATATATATATATATATATATATATATATATATATATATATATAGTATATATATATATAATATATTATATATTATAATTATATATATATATATTATATATATATATA
>OZ016504.1:22199929-22212429 GCA_963966595.1 Physocephala rufipes
ATATATATATATATATATATATATATATATATATATATATATATATATATATATATATATATATATATATATATATATATATATATATCAAAGTATAAGCTAATTTACAGCGTTTTATGAATTTTCAAAGTTACTACGAGTTAGCATAATCTATTTGGCGTCCGCTTAAAAGCACTCAGCCACTACTGGTTAGTCCTTATACTATTGGCGTCCGGTTAAAAGCACTCAGCCACTACTAGTTAGTACTTATACTATTGGCGTCCGCTTAAAAGCCCTCGGCCAAAGTATAAGCTAATTTACAAGGTACAAGGAGTGACTTACCACTTGAATTACGAGATCCAAAAGAGATCGAGTGAGCATTCACACTCGATTTTATAGTCACATCAAAACAAGTTTTTATGTGAATTGTTGTTTATTGGAAGCGGTATCCTATAGCGGATCCCCCACCATAATTGTTGCTACATTTTTTTTAAAATTTTAACAAATTTATTCCATTTCGGAACGGCATATTTTTTATGCCCGTTCTTTGTTTTTGATATCGTTTCAAGAACCTTCTAAGTGTTGTTGTTTGTGTTTTGGTTTCTATGCCAGTAATTATATGTGTTTACTGATTGTTGTTTTGTTTTAAATCCTATGCGTTTATTTCTTGTTGTCTGGTTGTTCTGTTTGGTGTGTTTATGTGTTGTATTTTTTTAAAACAAATGCTTTTAAATTGTTGTTTCTTGAATAGTGTTTCCATGTGTTTGTTCAGGGTTCCTTTTTATTTGCCTCCACTGTACCATTTTTGTTCTCTTTTACTTTTCTTCATAAATGGTCGCCTGATTCTACGGTTGTTTTCCAGCCTTCAGTTTGTGGGACGCAAGCGTCGAATTAGTTCCACCCGAGTTGGGACCGCTCAACTCAGATCACCAAATCTTTAGTTAACGTATAACTATCGACCGGCTCGGTTGGGGTGTAGGCCGAGTTCTACACCCGTTTGTGAAAAAAAAAATGTAGTGGAGAAATGAATAATGTGAAGAAATGGTATATTTCTTCACAAGCTTAACATCACAAAAATAGCAAAAATTTATTTCGCCTATACAAAGTATGCATAAGGCTCATTTGACATACATATTTGACACATACGAAATAGATGGCCCCACACAGCATTTTGAAACGACTTTTAAAACACAGAAAGTTTTACACGCGTTCAATGATTGCTTTTATTCGCGTTGTATAAAAATCCCTGCTACAAGCCCTGCTAGAAACAAAAAGGAAAACGGCAGTTGTGCATACGTTTATGCCTAGGTAACACAAACACAAAGCGAAACGCGGCGCCGCAGAGCAGAGAAAATAATTTTCAGTGTGTTTAATTATCAGAATTATGGTTTGTTATCGCGAGACGGTCACAATCTTTTTCTAAGGAAAAAGGGGCCACGCACATCTAATTAAGATATGGTTTCTGGGAATCTTATGTAAATCAATAAATGTGTTCAAATGAAAACCAAATGGGACAGTTTACTCAGGATAGCGTATGCACATGATGAATGCATTGGGATTTAATACCTGCTCAGTAAGATAAAGTACCAGATGGGTGTACCTGATGTTCCTTATCATGTAGGTCGTTTTTATCTTTAAGTTATACATATGGTGTGAACTGCGTTTGTAGCATGATATAAATAGTTATGAGATCCTTTAATATAAATCAGTACAGAAATTTCCATCAAAGGTGACGTATTTCTATTTCGCTTTATTTTTTAAACAGTGAGTTAATTTATAAAAAACACCAAAAAAATAAAGTGAAGAAAGTTGAAAAAAATTGATTTGCAATAGTTTTGGCATTACAGTAACTATTGAATGAGTAGTAAAAATTACGTGAATTGAGAAAATGAAATGAGAAAAATTAATTGATTCGATTTTGGCCATTTGTAGCATCCAGTCGTCATCCGATTAGAATCTAAGATGTAAGGATGTAAGAGATGTTGCACAAGTTGCTGTTTTTTTCGTGGTTGCGATAATAACATGAGGATCATCGAAGAATTGCTGGAAATTATCCCTCTTCATGGAACAACAACTGGTGAAGATATTTTTGATGCCGTATGGAGGATTTTAGAAAATTTTAAAATCTCTCTTGGCAAACTTGTTTCTGTAACAACTGACGGCGCTAAATCAATGACGGGTGAAACTAAAGGATTTGTGTCAAGGCTCTCAAAAAAATTACAAGACGAATATCCAGATAAACCAAAAATCAGGACTTTCCATTGCCTTATTCACCAACAAGTTCTCTGTTCAAAAATATTAAAAATGGACGAAGTACTTAAAACAGTAACAAAGATAGTGAACTTTATTCGATCAAGAGCACTTAACCATCGCCAATTTATTTCGTTCCTTCAAGATTTCGAATCCGAGTTTGAAGATCTTCCTTATTACACAGAAGTTCGTTGGTTGTCCTGTCAAAGTTTTGAAGAGCTTCTATCTGCTTTTGAAGGAAATAATTGTATTCCTTGAAATGAAAGATGAAGAGAACAAACATATATCAGTTATAAAAGACCCTTTGTGGGTAAAATACCTGGCATTTTTGACAGATATTACATGCCACCTAAATAATCTTAATATTATATTGCAAGGCAAAGATCAATTAATAACGAATATGTACGATGCAATAACGAGTTTTGTAAAAAAACTAACTTTGTTTAAAAGTCATTTACAAAAAAACGTTTTAACTCATTTTCCTACGTGAACAATTAGAAACGCAAAATCAAAATTGCTCATTTTCACAATATTGTAATAAAATTGACGAAATTAAAAAAGAGTTCGATAAACGTTTTAATGATTTTAAAGATTTAGAACAAATGTTTTCTCTTTTTATTGGACCTTTTTCCTTTGAAGTTGAAAAAGCTCCCATTTGGATACAACTAGAATTAATTGATTTCCAGAATGATTCGATTTTAAAAGATAAATATCGCGAAGTAGGAATTCCCAAAATATATTCCTATTTAGGCGATAGATATCCAGAAATAAAAAAGTTTGCTGCAGAAATTTTATCTTACTTTGGAAGCACCTACTTGTGCGAACAATTATTTTCATGCATGAAAATAAATAAGACCATTCATAGAACAAGGCTAACTGATAAACATTTATCTGCCATAACAAAGATTGTTTGTTCCCAGTCTTTGAATCCAGATATTGAAAAACTAGTAGAAAAAAAGCGCTCTCAAGCGTCCGGTAAAAAAGACTAATTAGAATTCTGTAAATATTTCGAATTAAATAAATGCTTAAATATGAACAATAACATAGCAATTATATATTATTACTTTAAATCAGAGACCACCAAAGTCGTCGAAATAGCATTGGTAAGTAATTAAAATTTAATTTAATGCTTATCTTGCATAAGCTATTATTTTTTGGTTGTGCGCGCACAACCGCACAACCAATGCGGCCTGCATCTTATCAGTCATGAGAAATGCCCCATGACCTAAATGAGTTTGACACCCCTGGATTAGATCAACTTGCTTGACAAAATGCCGCGAAGACGTAGGGTACATTTTCGTAGACATGGAAGAGGATACGAGTGGCGACGAAATGCCGAATTAAATGAAACTCCAGAACAAAGAAAAGAACAACGACAAAACACGAGAGAACGAGTGGCAAGATCACGTGCTAATCAAACTGATGCACAAAGAGAATTACGCCAACAACAAAATGCAGTTCAAACAGGAAGATCAAACAGGAACAGTCAGACAAAGAGCCGTGCGATTGGAGTTAGATTCAATTCGACATTCTCAACGGCGATCAACAGAAACAAACGCACAAACTCAATTTCGACGTATAGCACAATCAGAGAGAACTGCGCGTGCACGTTTAGCCCAATATACAGAACAGCGTGTGCACAATCGCTCAAATCCACGCAGTTCAGCTTCAGTCAGAGGACGTCATACTATTGTTGACTTGAAACGCAGCGCATTTGCATACGATCCCACAGTCGATTACAGTTCGCTTCCATCAATTACAATTGGCGCAATGGATGCAGTTTGTCCTTATTGCAATGCGAAACGATACAAAAATGAAGCTCCCGGAATGTGTTGTGCCAGTGGAAAAATTGAGTTGCCTGTGTTACAACCGCCACCAGAACCATTGTTAACATTATTATCTGGAGTAGGAGCCGACAGTAAACATTTCCTTGGCAAAATCAGAAAGTACAATTCATGCTTTAAAATGACATCGTTTGGTGCAACTAAAATTCACCACAACGCATTTATGCCAACGTTTCGCGTACAAGGCCAAATCTACCATCAAATTGGTTCTTTGATGCCACTACCAAGCGGTGATCACAAGTTCTTACAAATTTATTTCATGGGAGATTCCGATGACCAAAACCAAGTGCAACAACGACAAGGACATAACACAGGCACAAAAGAACGAATAGTAGCTAAATTACAACTAATGATGCATACAAGCAACGCTTTGGTTAATTTGTTTGAATACGCGTACGAATGTTTACTTCCTCATTCCGACGAACATCGCATTGCTATTCATGCAGACAGAACACCCGCTGGACAACATCTCGACCGACTTAATGCGCCCACAGTGAATGATCTTGCTATACTTATGGTTGGAGATCAAGCTGCCCGACGAGACATAGTTATTTATCGGCGACGGGGAAATGAATTGCAACGCATAGCAGAAACGCATCCTTCCTACGATGCATTGCCATATCCAATCATTTTCCCTTACGGCGAAGATGGCTACCACTTCGAGTTGCGACAAATCAATCCAACAACACGTATGTATTACATTACAATGAATAGAATATCATATGAAGGCAGTAAGAGAATAATTTAATTTCACTTGATAAGAAATTATTAAGCAGGCATTTTAAAAAATAAACAAAACTATAGAAACGTAATCGAATATAGAAAATAAATAATTGTTGTGAGAAAATATTATTCATTCGTTTTCTGGAATCGAGATGGATTGGTTCATATAATGTGATAAAATAATGTTGAGAAAGATAATGAAATAATTTAATTGTGTAAAATTCTGTAAACTATTGCGTTCAAATTCTCATAATTAAAATAAAGTACCTAAATAATTAAACGAAATACCACGGGGTAATGCTAACAGGCTAACATGCTAAATAATCCCACATATATTAAATAAAATTAAGACCCAAACCTTCGAATTGCACTTTGCGACCTAAATAATTGAACCAGCATTTTGGCTAGTGTGTATTTGTTATGATCTCTAGTGTTGTGACGTAGTTGCGTTGCCGTGCGACCTCCGATTTCCGGTTGCAGGAGCGGCTGTTGAGGTAACTAGGCCGCTTCATCGAGTTTATGTGTATAGCTGTGTATATCCCACTTAGTTTTGATATTCATGTATATCACACTCTTCTAAATTTACAGAATCTAGCGCTATCCTCAGCATAGTTTTTAAGACAATGGCTACTATTCGTGCCGACGCGTTAATGTCAGTATGCGATAAATGTGAAGTATATTGAATTTATTCTGAAATATGAAAGCGTCTATGATCTGCACAACTTGATTTGTTTGTGGGTTCACTTAGAATATAACATATAATTATATTTTCGGATGATATTACTAGTCGTGGTGAGAAAGCAACTACCAGATGTCAACAGAATCGTTTAGACCTGCAGACCATAAGCTTTATTGACTGGATGACTGGCTGAGAAGAGTAGTGAAACGTGTCGATATTAGTGGTGCATAATATTTAAACATTATATTTTATAATCACTTTATTTCGTTTATCGTTTATTTATTATTTCTAAATAATTGACCCAGCATTTTGGCTAGTGTGTATTTGTTATGATCTCCAGCGTAGTGACGTAGTTGCGTTGCCGTGCGACATACGTCATGGTAGTTTTCGCGAAAGTTCAAGGTGTTTCGCGAATTTGTAACAATATATTAAATAAAATTTAATATATTGTCCTGCTTTTTGATCGCAGGAAAATGTTTAATGCTATTTTCATCCTGAGCTGCTTATCTGGTGCAACTGATTCTCCTCATTTGCTATCAAACATTCATCTTACCGTTCCTCGCCTTTCATCTAGACGATATGAGCCGCTTCAGTTGACTTTCAGTAGATCATCATACCTACAATTCGAACCTCTTCGGAATGCCTGTTTGGACTTTAATACGGTGTATTCTGTTATTAATTTTTGTGATTCTTTTGCTGTAACAAAACGGAATATTTTGAATTTTTTATCTAATATTTAATCTATTTTTGTCTTTGTATTGTGTTAATTTTCTCCAATTTTGTATTTAAACTATTTTGTATTTAAACTATTTGACTACTGAATTTGTATTTACTTGAACTACTGAACTACTGAATTTTGTATTTAAACTATTCATGAACTATAAAACATAATGTTTAGTTCTAATAAAGACAAACAAACAAACAAACGAAACTAAGACCCAAACTATCAAATTGGACTTGGCGACCTAAATAATTGACCCAGCATTTTGGCTAGTGTGTATTTGTTATGATCTCTAGTGTAGTGACATAGTTGCGATGCCGTGCGCCATACGTCATGGTCGTTTTCGCGAAAGTTCAACGTGTTTCGCGAGTTTGTAACAATATATTAAATACAATTAAGACCCAAACCTTAAAATTGCACTTGGCGACCTAAATAATTGACCCAGCATTTTGGCTAGTGTGTATTTGTTATGATCTCTAGTGTAGTGACGTAGTTGCGTTGCCGTGCAACATACGTCATGGTCGTTTTCGCGAAAGTTCAACGCAACAATATATTATATAAAACTAAGACCCAAACTATCAAATTGCACTTGACGACCTAAGTAATTCAGCCAGCGGTTTGGCTAGTGTATATTTGTTATGATCTCTAGTGTAATGACGTAGTTGCATTGTCGTACGGAATACGTCGTGGTCGTTTTCGCGCAAGTTCAACGTGTTTCGCGAATTTGTAACAATATATTAAATAAAACTAAGACCCAAACTATCAAATTGCACTTAGCGACCTAAATAATTGACCCAGCATTTTGGATAGTCTGTATTTGTTATGATCACTAGTGTAGTGACGTAGTTGCGTTGCCGTGCGACATACGTCATGGTCGTTTTCGCGAAAGTTCAACGTGTTTCGCGAGTTTGTAACAATATATTAAATACAATTAAGACCCAAACCTTAAAATTGCACTTGGCGACCTAAATAATTGACCCAGCATTTTGGATAGTCTGTATTTGTTATGATCACTAGTGTAGTGACGTAGTTGCGTTGCCGTGCGACATACGTCATGGTCGTTTTCGCGAAAGTTCAACGTGTTTCGCGAATTTGTAACAATATATTAAATAAAATTATGACGCTAATTATTTATTTTTAGCATCATAATTCAATTCATTTAGATTAGGAAATGCTAAATAAGAAATGCAAAGCTTTAAATTGCAATTAGCATTATTGGCTGTTATTGAATGTCCGGAGTATGAACTTGGTGTATACATTTAGGCACTTTATGATATCCGGTTGCAGGAGCGGTCGATCGATCGAGTTTATGTGTAAAGCTGTGTATATCCCACTTAGTTTTGATATTCATGTATATCACACTCTTCTAGGTTTACAGAATCTAGTGCTATCCTCAGCATAGTTTTTAAGACAATGGCTACTATTCGTGCTGACACGTTAATGTCAGTATGCGATAAATGTGAAGAATATTGAATTTATTCTGAAATATGAAAGCGTCTATGACTTGCACAACTTGATTTGTTTGTGGGTTCACTTAGAATATAACATATAATTATATTTTCGGATGATATTGCTAGTCGTGGTGAGAAAGCAACTACCAGATGTCAACAGAATCGTTCAGACCTGCAGACCATAAGCTTTATTGACTGGATGACTGGCTCAGAAGAGTAGTGAAACGTGTCGATATTGGTGGTGCATAATATTTAAACATTATACTTTATAATCACTTTATTTCGTTTATCGTTTATTTATTATTTCTAAATAATTGACCCAGCATTTTGGCCAGTGTGTATTTGTTATGATCTCTAGTGTAGTGACGTAACTGCGTTGCCGTGCGACATACGTCGTGGTCGTTTTCGCGAAAGTTCAGTGTTTGGCGAATTTGTAACAATATATTAAATAAAATTGAGGCCAAAACCATCAAATTGCACTTGGCGACCTAAATAATTGAGCCAGCATTTTGGCTAGTGTGTATTTGTTATGATCTCCAGTGTAGTAACGTAGATGCGTTGTTACGCGACATACATCACGGTAAAACTAAGACCCAAACTATCAAATTGCACTTGACGACCTAAGTAACTCAGCCAGAGTTTTGGCCAGCGTGTATTTGTTATGATTTCTAGTGTAGCGACGTAGTTGCATTGTCGTACGAGATACGTCGATGTCGTTTTCGCGAAAGTTCAACGTGTTTCGCGAGTTTGTAACAATATATTAAATAAAATTAAGACCCAAGCCTTCAAACTGCACTTGGCGACCTAAAGAATTTTCCAACATGTGGGCTAGTATGTATTTGTTCTGATCTCTAGTGTAGTAACGTAGTTGCATTGTCGTGCGACATATGTCGTGGTCGTTTTCGCAAAAGTTCAACGTGTTTCGCGAGTTTGTAGCAATATATTAAATAAAATTAAGACCCAAGTCTTCAAATTGCACTTGGCGACCTAAAGAATTATCCAACATGTGGGCTAGTGTGTATTTGCTATGATCTCTGGTGTAGTAACGTAGTTGCATTGTCGTGCGACATACGTCGTGGTCGTTTTCGCGAAAGTTCAACGTGTTTCGCGAATTTGTAACAATATATTAAATAAAATTAAGACCCAAACCTTCAAATTGCACTTGGCGACCTAACTAATTGAACCAGCATTTTGGCTAGTGTGTATTTGTTATGATCTCTAGTGTAGTGACGTAGTTGCGTTGCCGTGCAACATACGTCATGGTCGTTTTCGCGAAAGTTCAAGGTGTTTCGCGAATTTGTAACAATATTGTAAAGAACATTTCTTTACAAATTTTTTTTCTCTACTTGCCTCACTTTCCTCACTTCTCTCCACACACACACTTTATTTTATGCCCTAATATGTATTTGGAAAAAACACAAGACATGAAATAACGAATAAAACACAAATGAAAACTAGAGAAATAACAAATATCAAACATAGAAATACATGAAACAATAAATGAGCACACACACAAACAAAGGAACAAAACATTACAAACAGAGAAAATCATGAAAACACAAATAAACACACAGGACAACATCACAAAGAAATTTTATATAGAAAGAACAATTTTGAAACACATAAAATAAACACAACGATAAACACAACGAATTTTACAAGCAAATCTTGAAATATATAATATAATATAAAAATATATAATATTAAAATATATAATATTATAATATAATATATTTATTAAAATAGTTTATAAAAATAGTTTATATTTTTTAGTTTTAAGATTCCTTAACGCTAAAAGATCCTTATTAAACCAAGTTGGATTTGAGTTTTGTGTAAATTGTTTTATAGGTACAGCTAAATTAAAAGACTGCAACAAAGTACTGTTAAAAGAATCCAATGCCGAATCTATACCCAAGGGAGATCGGTAATTCTTTAAGGACAAAATTTCCATCCAATCGAGATTACGATAAAAGTCCTTTAAAATTGCATAGTTTGTTTTTTGAAACAATGTTTCTTTCTAGGTTGAGTGGAATCCAACGAAGGAATGTGGCTCATCCAGTTATCGTGTGTAATTTTGATGTTTAAAGTTGGATGATGGCTATCCTCAGGTAATACAAATGGCAATGAGCGCGAAATCTCATAAATATCATTATAGTCGACAAAGATAAGATCCAGCAAGCGATTGTTTGGATTCGGTATATAGTTTACCTGAAATAATCCAAGTGATAACAGATAAATAATTGAGCCAGCATTTTGGCTAGTGTGTATTTGTTATGATCTCCAGTGTAGTAACGTAGATGCGTTGTTACGCGACATACATCACGGTCGTTTTCGCGAAGGTTCACCGTGTTTCACGAATTTGTAACAATATATTATATAAAACTAAGACCCAAACTATCAAATTGCACTTGACGACCTAAGTAACTCAGCCAGAGTTTTGGCCAGCGTGTATTTGTTATGATTTCTAGTGTAGCGACGTAGTTGCATTGTCGTACGGGATACGTCGAGGTCGTTTTCGCGAAAGTTCAACGTGTTTCGCGAGTTTGTAACAATATATTAAATAAAATTAAGACCCAAGCCTTCAAACTGCACTTGGCGACCTAAAGAATTTTCCAACATGTGGGCTAGTATGTATTTGTTCTGATCTCTAGTGTAGTAACGTAGTTGCATTGTCGTGCGACATATGTCGTGGTCGTTTTCGCGAAAGTTCAACGTGTTTCGCGAGTTTGTAGCAATATATTAAATAAAATTAAGACCCAAGTCTTCAAATTGCACTTGGCGACCTAAAGAATTATCCAACATGTGGGCTAGTGTGTATTTGCTATGATCTCTGGTGTATTAACGTAGTTGCATTGTCGTGCGACATACGTCGTGGTCGTTTTCGCGAAAGTTCAACGTGTTTCGCGAATTTGTAACAATATATTAAATAAAATTAAGACCCAAACCTTCAAATTGCACTTGGCGACCTAAATAATTGAACCAGCATTTTGGCTAGTGTGTATTTGTTATGATCTCTAGTGTAGTGACGTAGTTGCGTTGCCGTGCAACATACGTCATGGTCGTTTTCGCGAAAGTTCAAGGTGTTTCGCGAATTTGTAACAATATTGTAAAGAACATTTCTTTACAAATTTTTTTTCTCTACTTGCCTCACTTTCCTCACTTCTCTCCACACACACACTTTATTTTATGCCCTAATATGTATTTGGAAAAAACACAAGACATGAAATAACGAATAAAACACAAATGAAAACTAGAGAAATAACAAATATCAAACATAGAAATACATGAAACAATAAATGAGCACACACACAAACAAAGGAACAAAACATTACAAACAGAGAAAATCATGAAAACCCAAATAAACACACAGGACAACATCACAAAGAAATTTTATATAGAAAGAACAATTTTGAAACACATAAAATAAACACAACGATCAAAGGTCGAATTTTACAAGCAAATCTTGAAATATATAATATAATATAAAAATATATAATATAAAAATATATAATATTATAATATAATATATTTATTAAAATAGTTTATAAAAATAGTTTATATTTTTTAGTTTTAAGATTCCTTAACGCTAAAAGATCCTTATTAAACCAAGTTGGATTTGAGTTTTGTGTAAATTGTTTTATAGGTACAGCTAAATTAAAAGACTGCAACAAAGTACTGTTAAAAGAATCCAATGCCGAATCTATACCCAAGGGAGATCGGTAATTCTTTAAGGACAAAATTTCCATCCAATCGAGATTACGATAAAAGTCCTTTAAAATTGCATAGTTTGTTTTTTGAAACAATGTTTCTTTCTAGGTTGAGTGGAATCCAACGAAGGAATGTGGCTCATCCAGTTATCGTGTGTAATTTTGATGTTTAAAGTTGGATGATGGCTATCCTCAGGTAATACAAATGGCAATGAGCGCGAAATCTCATAAATATCATTATAGTCGACAAAGATAAGATCCAGCAAGCGATTGTTTGGATTCGGTATATAGTTTACCTGAAATAATCCAAGTGATAACAGCTCATTAAGAAAATTAAATCCATTTAATCCTTCAGTATTTGGTAACAAGGTTGTCGGATCATCATCGCATCTTGCCCAGTTGACGAATGGTAAATTGAAATCGCCAAGTATAATGAGGCGATCCGTAGACAACAATTTTTTAGAAACTATCTGAATGCAACGGAAGTGGTTTATATAAACATCATCATTGGAATTTGGTGGAACATATGAGCAGGTAATATAGATGCATAAACTCGCTATTTTAATATAAGCGCAGCAAAAGTCAATCCCAGCAGCCTCCACCAGAACTACCTCCCGCGAAAAACACTGGGAAATTACCGCAATAAGAACGCCACCACCTCTGGTTAGATTAGTAAGGGAGTAGTCACGATCTTTCCGATAGACAGCATACTTAGTTGAAAAAATTTCTGCATTCAAAATATCTGGATTAAGCCAGGTTTCCGTGAAAGCAATAATTTTTAAGTCCGAATCAATGCTTTTTAAAAAAGTATTGAGTAATTTAGTTTTAAGACCTCTGACGTTCTGATAGACTAAGTCGGAGGTAAAATTATTTAGTTTTTTGAGACGCCACGTCGTTGAAAAGAAGCAGTATTTCCACGGTTTCTTCTTGACTTATAAGCATATTCATGCACAATGGCTTTATCAGGCCAAAATGAGGGGCTTACGACACGATTAAATAAGTGATCAGATAAGTACACCGTGAAAGATGAATAAGATCTTTGAGAATTAAATTTAAACTTTTTAATAGATATGCTCGTGTCATTTAACCCCAACTTAGCATTTATATGATCACGAATATCATCTTCGGTTGTTTCCGGAGTAAAAC
>OZ016504.1:22217429-22223636 GCA_963966595.1 Physocephala rufipes
CATTGCGCGAATATTTATATTGCTTAACAGAAATCGGAAAACCCATAGATCTTGATGTGGAAAGTTTGATAAACTATTTTATTGAAGGGATTTCTGATTCAAGGCTCAATAAAAGCGTCCTTTACCAGGCAATTACTGTTACCGAATTAAAGGAGAAAATTAAAATTTACGAAAAAATCAGCGATAGAGCAAATAATTTAAAAGGTTTCAAAAAATCTTTACCACAAAATGGTCAAAGAAATGACGATAGGGAGAATTCATCAGAGAGGGCGCATCATTTTAAAATTTCGAAAAACTGTTTTAAATGTGGAAGCCCGTCACATTTGGCTAACAATTGCAACAGTAAGCAGTACAAATGTTTCAAATGTAACCAAATGGGACACCGGTCTTTTGAATGTACGCGTCAGAGTCAGATAAATATCAAAGAAGAGAGAAACAATGTAAATGCGCTAAATGAATATTATAATGAATCAGATTATTGTGGGCTTAAAACGAAAACAGCTTTTATTGAAGACGTTCAATTTGAAGCTCTTATAGACACCGGCTGTAACTTATGCTTAATAAGAAAGGATTTGTTTGAAAAAATTAAGGAAGAAAAAATGCTGACGCAAGATAAGCGACGCTTGCTGGGCATTGGCAGCAGTGAATTTTGGACAATAGGCAGTTTTGTATGTGAGGTCAAAATTGATTCATTAAGTTTAAATCTAACATTTCATGTAGTTGACGACTATTTTTTAGATACCCAGCCATTTTGGGCAACTCGATATTAGAGCACGTAGATATGCTAGTGAAAGAGCAGGAAGTCAGTTTAGTAAAAAAGGCACATATAAATTTTTCCGAAACAGAACGTGTAAATAACGAAACTTACAAAAGAGAGAAAGTTCTATGACCTGCACAACTTGATTTGTTTGTGGGTTCACTTAGAATATAACATATAATTATATTTTCGGGTGATATTGCTGGTCGTGGTGAGAAAGCAACTACCAGATGTCAACAGAATCGTTCAGACCTGCAGACCATAAGCTTTATTGACTGGATGACTGACTGAGAAGAGTAGTCAAACGTGTCGATATTAGTGGTGCATAATACTTAAACATTATACTTTATAATCACTTTATTTCGTTTATCACCACGAATATATAAATAGTAACTTGTCTCTAGCAGTGACATCTTGAAGAAAGCAAAACAAGACGATAGATATGTTTCAAGCGTTGTAAAACTAGGCATTATATGCAGTACCAGTAGGGGAATATCATTCCAGATTCTATATCCGATAGTGCTGCATCAGGAGTTTTTGAAAGCATTAAACCTTCTCAGCACAATAAAGTGAAGCGGCAAAATGCAAGGGCTGTTAAATCAGGCCGTAATAGATTAAAATCTATTCTCAAGTTTGGGGGAGTTTGCTTCCATTTTGATGACGGATGTGGACGTTCTAATCATTCACTCAATGGCCGAAAATATGGAGTTGAATTAGCGTAGGCACTCCGAAAAGAATCATGTTAAGCATAAGAAGCATGACAGAATTATAAGTGAGGATTTTGTCGTTTGGTTACTCGGCGAGGAACATTGAGATGAATGTTGCTTAACAAAGACGCAGAAAGACGCAAAGATTCCACTTAGCAATTTCAAAATAAAAATGACAATAAGCATAATCCTCCGATTAACCAAGGAAGGCAGATCAATCAGCTTAAGCCTAGATTCATAAGAAGGCAGTTTTACAGTAGGGTCCCCCAAGGTAGATTACGAAGGCAGAAGAGCAAAAATTTCTTTTGAACCGCATTTTGAGCATTATTTGGGCTCCAGACCGGTGAGGCATATTCCAAAATAGGCCGAACTAATACTTAGTTTTATACAACACATAATTGTCGACAATACATAATTGTCGAAGTACGCAAGGTATGCGGAGCGCATTTTCCTCTTCAATTGTGATCAGAATTTGTAGCTAATGCATATTCAAGGATAACTATTTAGCTAAAAACTAGTGATTAGCCTCCACATAATCTTCAACCACAACTTTTTCAATTATTTTAGGTGGTGAAGTTCTTTTAGATGCCCCGATTAATAAATTACTTAATACTTGAAAGAATATAATCAAAAGAATATAATGAAGGTACTGTTGTGTGCCTACGCAATCCCTCCAATAACCGCGATTCGCTATTGCACTCGACTGCAAGCGCTATGACTTTACCATGTTACAAGCACTTACTGCTGAACATGCATCTATGAGCGCATTCACCTAGTGACCAATATACGGCAGCGCACGCAGCTGAAGAAAGCAGCGAAAAATAAAAGAACAATTAAAAATTATGTAAATAAACGTAACGCCCAAAATTTAGAGCAACAGAGTTAATTGAAAAAAATTTGAGTGAAAATTAATTACAAATAGAGGTTACAAAATTTATATACTTTATAGGATAAGATAGAATAGTAAAAATATATATTTTAAAACTTTTCACTATGTTTACTCTAAGTATCAGATTAAGAATCAAAGTGGTATAAAACCCGTAATTTTTGAATATAAAAGAGGAAGAAATTTTTGAACAGCAAAAGTTTAAACGGCTTTATTTCTTTTTAAAAAGAGTGCCAAGACTACTCGGCACCTTTCTGTCCAGTGGCGTTCCACGCCGGACAACACTTTTCTAAGGGCGAGCCTTTCTCATCAGGGAAGTTTTTTAACACATCCTGATCCTGGATATCCTTCGAAGTAAAAACATTATATGGCGATCCTGCCGGCATATAAACCAGTTCATAAACCAGCGAACCCGTAAAATTTGTGCTCCTGCTGACAAATCCATCCACGTTATCACACGGAAAGCTGTTGAAGGAAGCTGAACGAATTGTATAACAAATAAATTAATGGTATGGAGAAAATAACACCAGCAAGCTCCAACAACGCTAAACAAGGTCCAGCCAAATTAACTATAGAGTAGTACAAAAAAACGACAACTACGATATAAAGAAGAGTCAGCGACAGCGATTCCAATGGTTCCAAAACCACCTAAACGAAGAGGCGGAAAATTATCAAAAAACAGAAAGCTACTGGCCCATCTTAGGAACATCGTTAAAGAACCAATACCCTGGAACGTATCCTGTAAGATTTGGGAAGGGATAGAAGAGCTAGAAAAGACACTGGCGCAAAAGAAGAAGACTGCTCGCAAGAATGGGGAAAACGCAGTCTAAGGAAGAATTAATTAACATAAACAACAACAACAGAACCAATGCGAAGTCAACATAACCAATTATGGAAGTGGCATTTATTATTATTATTATATCTATAACTATATTTTTATATTTAATGAATAAATTACACAATTATTTTAAATCGTATATAAATAAAAGAATAGGTCTAAGAACAGTAATGAAAACATAGACAATAATAAATATTACAAAAATTATAAATTATGACATAAGGTTTTAATTTAATTTTTCATCAACAATTTTACAACATTTTCTTTGGAGAAACCAAATATTCTCTTCAAAAACTGAACTGACTTCGCAGAAGCTTCAGAAGCAATTTTTCTAGCCAGAATAAAGGATGAGAATCCTGGAGCATTATTTGAAACTCGATAATCCGCATCAGAAGGTGAAATAAGTAGTTATTTAATTTTTCACATATATCTCCAGTGTAGTGACGTAGTTGCGTTGTCGTGCGACACTTTCGTGCGTGGTCACTTTCGCGAATTTGTAACAATACTTTCAACATGATTACGGATTACTTGGGTTACATGTCATATTAGTGTTGTATAAATACTTTAAGTATATATATGTTGTATAAATACTTTAATATAATTTAAGTATATATATATACTTACAAGTCACTATTATACATACTATTTATACTCACCACATACTATTATACATACCTTAACTATTGCATACTATCTTTAACATTGTTATAACTGCACAAGTGAATTCAGTAATAAAAGAGACATAAACTTGAACACAACATGGTGTCAGATGAAAAAAATAAACACAAGGTCAAATAAAAAAAATTAGGCTTAAGTCAAGGTGTTAACTGCAGCTCCAAATTTTCCCAATTTCTTGTCATCGTTTTTCCTAGTGTTGCCGACCCCAGAAAACATATAAACTTGCTTCGCTGACGTTTCGTTTCGGAGCAATGGCTCATTAAAAATCAAAAAAAGTTTTGCTATATCTCGGAAACTATGAATGAGAGACAAATAAGGAATGCTCCAATGCATATTCAAAAACAATACCATTTTTTAGTGCTTTGACCTTTTTTTGAAAAACCTGATACTTTTTAATATATCTTCATAATTGCAATTTTAGTACCTTTTTCCCCCGTTTCTTTTATTTTTTACGTTCAAAAATGTGTAATATACTTAAATAAATTTTAATATTCAGAAAAAGGATTTCTTTAGCTTTCCGCACGTATTTTTTTTATTAAAATCGGAGTAAAAATGTGAGAGATAGCGTATTTTCAATAAATGAATAAAGGAATTTACTACTTTTTTGGTTAGTACTTTTTTCCTTTTTAGTTTTTGTTATCTACACTTTATTAATAGAAATGAAAGTGCTTCTCTGACCAGTTCTGTTTACTCTGACTTTTACAGTTCCTTCTTAATTGTTTGACATGTCCTGATTTAAAAAGAATTCGCTTATAGAAGTGCTAAGCATTATGCCCAAACCACAGTCAGAACTGCAACTGCGAATAGCTATTAAGAACTGTCAAAATTTACATTGGCCTTATGGGAAACGAGAAAAAAGTTTTATTTCCCCTCTGCAGTTGATTTCCCCTATTCCCAGACGACCTAATTCTAATTTTGCAGTGCAGTCGATATGCTCTCAGTATATATAAGCATATTTGTTATTGTTTTCTGTTCTCTTCTTTGGGCAGTTGCGGTTCCGATTGTAGATGTACTGCGAGAATTCGACTGCAATTAGCAGTCGCAGTCGAACTGCGAATTTGACTGTGTTTAAGGTATTATGCATTAAACACAGACCGAGCGACGAGCTACAGCAACATTCGTTAAACCGTCAAAATTACATGGGCTCTTATGGAGAACGAACGAAACGTTTTTGGTGCGCATAGTTGCTGTAGACGTCGACGTCCGTTGCAGGGCAAATTTTAATTTGTGTAGCGACAAAACTGTTCTTCTTTTCTGTATTTGTTTACGTATTTTGCGTGAGACTAAAACGTTTGACATTTGCTGCTGTTCGTCTCCATTGGTTTCACGCTGAACTTTTTTGGTATTTCCTAACTCGTCGCTGTAGTTCGCCGCTCGGTCTATGTTCCTCGCATTAAAAGACACTGATCAGCGAGATGCAACTGCATTTGTTCAACTGTCAAAATTACGAATACTCTAATTCATATTGAGAGAAACGTTTTGCTGTCCTAAATTGCTTTTTCCTGTCATTCTAATTCTAATTTTAATAACAGCATGCTTTTTTTAATTCTAATTTTAATAACAGCAAACTGTGCTTGTTTGCACATTTGTTGTTTTTCCATTAACTGCTAAACTATTATTTTCACTGAACCGTTGTCGTTCGGAGATACAAAATCAGCACTGAAAATTATGGCAGCCGTTTCCGTTATAAATGTTGTTATTGTATTTTTTACAATTGAACAAGTGCCTTTCTGTAAAAAACAATTACGGTATTCAAAAACAAAATGTGCGATATCAATTCGTTTATTGATATATATGACCTTTTTGATCACCAGTATGATGGTCAAATTAATGATCATGTTCTCCAGCAGTTGAGAGAATGGAAACTCATTCCCCTGGATGACACTCTTAAATGTCCAAATGGTCATTTTTTTAAATTACGCCCAAGGACTCATTCCAGAGATGGATACCACTGGTTATGTCTGGAATATTATAAGAATCCTCATAAGAAACGTGTCAGGTGCAACACGAACATGTCGCTGAGGGCCCATACTTTTTTTCAAAATTCGAAATTATCATTATTTCAAATTATTGGTTTCTCTTATTTGTGGCTTCAAAATTTGAGTCTAAAGTTTATTACTGAACAGGTATGTTTTGAAAATTTAATTTTTTTCGTTTTTTAACAATAAATTTTAATTTGTAGGTTCATATGAGTAAAATGACTGCTGTGGATTGGTCATCCTTCAACCGCGAAGTGGTTGTCCATGCCGTGGGCAAATACCCGAAACTTGGTGGGCCTGGAAGGGTGGTGGAGATTGACGAGAGCAAGTTCGGTCGTCGAAAATACCATCGTGGCCATATG
>OZ016504.1:22223836-22241336 GCA_963966595.1 Physocephala rufipes
AAGCAATATATATATATATATATATATATAATATATATATAATATATATATATATATATATATATATATATATATATATATATATATATATATATATATATATATATATATATATATATATATATATATATATATATATATATATATATATATATATATATATATATATATATATTAATATATATATATATATATATATATATATATATATATAGATATATATATATATATATATATATATATATATATATATATATATATATATATATATATATATATTATATATATATATATTATATATATATATATATTATATATATATATATATATATATATATATATATATATATATATATATATATATATATATATATATATATATATATATATATATATATATATATATATATATATATATATATATATATATATATATATATATATATATATATATATATATATATATATATATATATATATATATATATATATATATATATATATATATATATATATATATATATATATATATATATATATATATATATATATATATATATATATATATATATATATATATATATATATATATATATATATATATATATATATATATATATATATAATATATATATATATATATATATATATATATATATATATATATATATATATATATATATATATATATATATATATATATATATATATATATATATATATATATATATATATATATATATATATATATATATATATATATATATATATATATATATATATATATATATATATATATATATATATATATATATATATATATATATATATATATATATATATATATATATATATATATATATATATATATATATATATATATATATATATATATATATATATATATATATATATATATATATATATATATATATATATATATATATATATATATATATATATATATATATATATATATATATATATATATATATATATATATATATATATATATATATATATATATATATATATATATATATATATATATATATATATATATATATATATATATATATATATATATATATATATATATATATATATATATATATATATATATATATATATATATATATATATATATATATATATATATATATGTGGGAGAGGTCCAGGCGATAGGGAAGACAACACGGACTGGACGAAAGTATTAAAACGGACGCAACACTGAAAGTACGAAACGAACAACGACTGGACGAAACAAAAAAAGGAACACAACGACGCGTGGGTCGAGAGAGAAGAAAAAAAGCAGAGAGTGGAAACGAACAGAAAACGAAGAAAAAAGAAAAAGTCCAAAAGTAAGCTCATTTTGTTAAGAAAACCTTTCACACTTTTAATTTCAATAATATGTAAAACAAAAATGTAAACGAGAATCAAAATTAAATAAATAAAAGCAAAGAAATAGGAATTTAATCAAACACTACAATTGGGGGCTCAACTGGTATTTCTATTCTCGGAATCGCATCATCGACTCCGCTGAACAATTTAAGCAGTTGAAGAATTCTGGCGGCAAGGATTTCTGTTTAATTATTTTGAACCAGACCATTTCATCAAAGATTGTCTGGCGAAATCGAAATCAAAGAAAGCTACATCAAGTTTGCAGATTTTCTCGTTAAAGATTATCTGGTGGAACTAGCAGTAAGAAGAGCGACACGAGTTTGTCTCAAGAAATTGATTTTAAGGAAGGCCGCAGCGATTTGCAGTTCATCTCGCCAAAGATTTTCTAGCGAAACTGGCAGCAACCGATACGAGGCTCTGATAATTATTTAATTTAAAGGAGTCGGACGGAAATTTAGTTCGTGAAAGAGGAAGCCACCACTGGCTAGCAATTTAACAAAGAAGTAGAAGAAGAATCGCAGTTGTACACATACAGAGCAGTAAGAAAAAATATTGAACCAGGAAGCAGTGAACAACAGTCCAGTGAACTTGGAGTGACAATATTGCAAAACACTGGAAGATTGCAACATATCGGAAGACGTCAAAGATTCGCCAACACAGATAAGCAGAAGAAACTTATTCATTCTCAGTATATTTAATTTATCAAAATAAGCAATATCGTTATTTCAAGTCATTATATAACTAAAAGTATTAGTAACTTCCTTACATTTTATTATATTGTATCAAATTTTTGTAAGTCGAAATGGACGCAGACGCTATTCTGACAATGACCTGTAACCAGATGAAGGAAGTATTAGGGGAGTTAAATTTAGACACACGAGGACTAAA
The DNA here is from genome assembly GCA_963966595.1 of Physocephala rufipes. NCBI lineage: Eukaryota > Metazoa > Arthropoda > Insecta > Diptera > Conopidae > Physocephala > Physocephala rufipes. Next base: position 22,226,126 of record OZ016504.1, read on the forward strand.
AAGGGCTCTTCAAGCTAGACTTCTTTTACATTTCGGTCACGAAGTGACTGATGAGCCTGACGATCATGAATCAGTTGCGTCAGTGTACGAAGATGTCGCCGCGGATGGTCGCTTTAAACCTTCATCGATGTTCAGCTTTCGTGATGGTAATGGGCACGTGAATGTAGAGAAATGGGTAGAAGAATTTGAAGAAAATTCTGATGCTGTGGGATGGAATAACACCCAGAAATTTATTTATAGTAAACAACTGTTAAAAGGGGCAGCGAAATTATTTATTCGGATCCAAAAAGGCCTAACTGATTGGAAGCTTTTAAAAAAAGCTTTAATTGATGAATTTTCTGCAAAGCCTTCTACCGCCGCAGTGCATCAACTTTTAAGAAACCGTCGTAAAAGATATAACGAGTCATTGCGCGAATATTTATATTGCTTAACAGAAATCGGAAAACCCATAGATCTTGATGTGGAAAGTTTGATAAACTATTTTATTGAAGGGATTTCTGATTCAAGGCTCAATAAAAGCGTCCTTTACCAGGCAATTACTGTTACCGAATTAAAGGAGAAAATTAAAACTTACGAAAAAATCAGCGATAGAGCAAATAATTTAAAAGGTTTCAAAAAATCTTTACCACAAAATGGTCAAAGAAATGACGATAGGGAGAATTCATCAGAGAGGGCGCATCATTTTAAAATTTCGAAAAACTGTTTTAAATGTGGAAGCCCGTCACATTGGGCTAACAATTGCAACAGTAAGCAGTACAAATGTTTCAAATGTAACCAAATGGGACACCGGTCTTTTGAATGTACGCGTCAGAGTCAGATAAATATCAAAGAAGAGAGAAACAATGTAAATGCGCTAAATGAATATTATAATGAATCAGATTATTGTGGGCTTAAAACGAAAACAGCTTTTATTGAAGACGTTCAATTTGAAGCTCTTATAGACACCGGCTGTAACTTATGCTTAATAAGAAAGGATTTGTTTGAAAAAATTAAGGAAGAAAAAATGCTGACGCAAGATAAGCGACGCTTGCTGGGCATTGGCAGCAGTGAATTTTGGAAAATAGGCAGTTTTGTATGTGAGGTCAAAATTGATTCATTAAGTTTAAATCTAACATTTCATGTAGTTGACGACTATTTTTTTAGATACCCAGCCATTTTGGGCAACTCGATATTAGAGCACGTAGATATGCTAGTGAAAGAGCAGAAAGTCAGTTTAGTAAAAAAGGCACATATAAATTTTTCCGAAACAGAACGTGTAAATAACGAAACTTACAAAAGAGAGAAAGTTCTATGACCTGCACAACTTGATTTGTTTGTGGGTTCACTTAGAATATAACATATAATTATATTTTCGGATGATATTGCTAGTCGTGGTGAGAAAGCAACTACCAGATGTCAACAGAATCGTTCAGACCTGCAGACCATAAGCTTTATTGACTGGATGACTGACTGAGAAGAGTAGTCAAACGTGTCGATATTAGTGGTGCATAATATTTAAACATTATACTTTATAATCACTTTATTTCGCTCCAGACCGGTGAGGCATATTCCAAAATAGGCCGAACTAATACTTAGTTTTATACAACACATAATTGTCGACAATGCATAATTGCCGAAGTACTCAAGGTATGCGGAGCGCATTTTCTTCTTCAATTGTGATCAGAATTTGTAGCTAATGCATATTCAAGGATAACTATTTAGCTAAAAACTAGTGATTAGCCTCCACATAATCTTCAACCACAACTTTTTCAATTATTTTAGGTGATGAAGTTCTTTTAGATGCCCCGATTAATAAATTACTTAATACTTGAAAGAATATAATCAAAAGAATATAATGAAGGTACTGTTGTGTGCCTACGCAATCCCTCCAATAACCGCGATTCCTCCGCGATTTGCTATTGCACTCGACTGCAAGCGCTATGACTTTACCATGTTACAAGCACTTACTGCTGAACATGCATCTATGAGCGCATTCACCTAGTGGCCAATATACGGCAGCGCACGCAGCTGAGCAACAGAGTTAATTGAAAAAAATTTGAGCGAAAATTAATTACAAAAAAGAGGTTACAAAATTTATATACTTTATAGCAGTGGTTCTTAACCGGTGGTGCACGCACCCCTTAGGGGTGCGAGCTTGAATATTTTGGGGTGGGGAATATTCAAAAAATATTTGAATTATAAAATTTTATTTTTCTATAAAATTCATCGGATGGAGTTCTTAATTCATATTCACTAAAATAATTGAAGTTTTTATTAAATGTGGGATTTTCAGAATATATATCTTCATACTTTTCCATACTTTCTTAATAAGTTGCAAACGGAGGAAAAACCTTAATATACCACAAGCCCTCCATGTGTAGGGTATAAAAATACGATTTCTAAAATCCAAAATCTTAACAAATATCATTATATGTTCTTTGGTCATATGACATCGTTGCCGAATTTCAATGCAAAAAAAACAATAGAAGTGAGAAATAAGTTTTCAAAGCATTATTCAAGAGAGAGCCGTTCGGGGAGAAGTAATTTTTACTCTCGCTCCCTCATACTTTTCCCTCTTGCTTGATTCCCGCCCGCACCCTGAAGACCAAGCACAGAAATATCAATTTTTGTGTTCAGATGCGCATTCTATATTATTATATGTTCTTTGATTAAAGTCAAATTCAAAAGGTAAGCTAAAATATAGCAATAATAGATAGAAGTTTAATATTTTTTTAGTGTTTTATTAAAAAATTTAATTTAGTTTACGCCATGTCAAAGAAACGATGTTGGAATGACGATTATGTTCGTTATGGTTTTACATTTACAACGGAGAAGGATGGAACGCAGCGACCACAATGTATTCTGTGCTGCAATAAATTTTCAAACGCCAATCTCAAGCCGTCGAAACTAAATGAGCATTTTACCAAACAGCATGGTGGTGTAGATGCTGGCTATGATTTTGAAAGTTTGAAATCTAAACGAGTTCGATTTGATAAAAGTGGAACTATCACAACTTTTGGATTTATATCACACGAAAAGCCGCTGTTGCAAGCGTCTTATCAAGTTGCATATATCTGTGCCAAGAAGAAGAAACCACATACAATAGCTGAAGAACTTGTAAAGCCTTGTGCATTAGAAATGGCAAAAATAGTGTTGGGTACTGAAGCACAACAAAAGCTTCAACAAATTCCTTTGTCAAATGACGTAATCCGTACTAGAATTTCTGATATAAGTAAAGACATCTTACAACAAGTAATTGAAGATATTAAAGCTAGTAATGTCCCAGTGGGTATTCAATTGGATGAATCTACAGATGTTGAAAATTGTTCTCAGCTGATGGTGTTTGTACGATATGTAAAAGAAAAAGAAATTGTTGAAGAATTTTTGTTTTGTGAACCATTAGAATTGACTACAAAAGGAATTGATATATTTAATAAAGTCAAAGACTTTTTATTACAATATGAGATACCGATGAACAAAATAGGATCAATTTGTACTGATGGAGCTCCTTCCATGTTAGGCAAAAATTCTGGATTTGTAGCGTATGTAAAAAAGGAAGTGCCTCACGTTACAATTACCCATTGTATTTTACATAGACATGCGCTAGCTACAAAGACATTGCCTGAAAAATTAAAGAAAACATTAATCACTTCAGTCAAAGTTGTAAATTTTATCAGAGGTCGAGCTTTAAATCATCGTCTCTTCCGTGCTTTATGCGAAGAACTTGGTGCCGAGCATACTGTCCTTTTATTTCACACAGAAGTAAGATGGCTATCGCGTGGACGTATGCTAAATCGTGTGTACGAATTGCGAAGTGAAATAATGCAGTTTCTTAATAATCAAGGCAGTAGTTTAGCTGATGAATTCAGCAATAGAGATGCTATAATTCAGCTAGCGTATTTGGCAGACATATTCACGCACCTTAATGAATTAAATATTTCAATCCAAGGATTTGGAGTGAACACTATAACAGCGAAAGAGAAGTTGACTGCGTTTAGTCGAAAACTTTCAATTTGGATTAACCGTGTTGACAAGATAAATTATGCTAACTTTCCTTTGCTTGAAGAAGTTCTTGTTTCAGATGATGAAAGAAACAATATTACCACCGAAATTAAAGATCATTTGCAAAAGTTGAGCGAATCTTTTGAGGGATATTTTGCTACTGGAGATATAGATATATCAGAAAAATGGATATTAGATCCATTTATTTATAATCTGGACTCAATGGATGACAGTAATTTATTGAAAGATGACCTTGTTGAACTACGGACAAATGGACATAATCAAATGGAATTTGAAGCAGAGAATTTGGAAAATTTCTGGTGTGCTCAAGTAATGTCATATCCACGATTAGCTAAAATAGCGCTTCAGCATCTTGTTCCATTTGCCACAACATATTTGTGTGAGATGGGATTTTCGTCACTTGTGCATATAAAAACAAAAGCTAGAAATAGACTTAATGTTAGTAATGATATGCGTGTAGCTATTTCAAAAAAGATCCCCCGGTTTTCAAAAATAATTGAGGAAAAGCAACAACAAAAAAGCCATTAATAAAAACTTTGATAATTTATAATTGATTATTTCAGCTAACAATTAAAATTTATAAAAAATTTGTTACGCACATAAAATTAATAAAAAATATGTTTTGCATAATGTTTGTTTTTTAATTTATATAACTCAATAATTTCTAGTAAGGGGTGCGAGAATATTGTTTGAAAATTTTAGGGGTGCCGGTAGCTAAAAAGGTTAAGAACCACTGCTTTATAGGATAAGATAGAATAGTAAAAATATATATTTTAAAACTTTTCACTATGTTTACTCTAAGTATCAGATTAAGAATCAAAATGGTATAAAACCCGTAATTTTTGACTATAAAAGAAGAAGAAATTTTTGAACAGCAAAAGTTTAAACGGCTTTATTTCTTTTTAAAAAGAGTGCCAAGATTACTCGGCACCTTTCTGTCCAGTGGCGTTCCACGCCGGACAACACTTTTCTAAGGGCGAGCCTTTCTCATCAGGGAAGTTTTTTTAACACATCCTGATCCTGGATATCCTTCGAAGTAAAAACATTATATGGCGATCCTGCCGGCATATAAACCAGTTCATAAACCAGCGAACCCGTAAAATTTGTGCTCCTGCTGACAAATCCATCCACGTTATCACACGGAAAGCTGTTGAAGGAAGCTGAACGAATTGTATAACAAATAAATTAATGGTATGGAGAAAATAACACCAGCAAGCTCCAACAACGCTAAACAAGGTGCAGCCAAATTAACTATAAAGTAGTACAAAAAACGACAACTACGATATAAAGAAGAGTCAGCGACAGCGATTCCAATGGTTCCAAAACCACCTAAACGAAGAGGCGGAAAATTATCAAAAAACAGAAAGCTACTGGCCCATCTTAGGAACATCGTTAAAGAACCAATACCCTGGAACGTTTCCTGTAAGATTTGGGAAAGGATAGAAGAGCTAGAAAAGACACTGGCGCAAAAGAAGAAGACTGCTCGAAAGAATGGGGAAAACGCAGTCTAAGGAAGAATTAATTAACATAAACAACAACAACAGAACCAATGCGAAGTCAACATAAACAATTATGGAAGTGGCATTTATTATTATTATTATATCTATAACTATATTTTTATATTTAATGAATAAATTACACAATTATTTTAAATCGTATATAAATAAGAGAATAGGTCTAAGAACAGTAATGAAAACATAGACAATAATAAATATTACAAAAATAATAAATTATGACATAATTCTCCAAAGATAATGTTGTAAAATTGTTAATGAAAAATTAAATAATTTATGACATAAATTATTTAATTTTTCATTAACAATTTTACAACATTATCTTTGGAGAAACCAAATCTTCTCTTCAAAAACTGAACTGACTTCGCAGAAGCTTCAGAAGCAATTTTTCTAGCCAGAATAAAGGATGAGAATCCTGAAGCATTATTTGAAACTCGATAATCCGCATCAGAAGGTGAAATAAGTAGTTATTTAATTTTTCACATATATCTCCAGTGTAGTGACGTAGTTACGTTGTCGTGCGACACTTTCGTGCGTGGTCACTTTCGTGAATTTGTAACAATACTTTCAGCATGATTACGGATTACTTGGGTTACATGTCATATTAGTGTTGTATAAATACTTTAAGTATATATATGTTGTATAAATACTTTAATATAATTTAAGTATATATATATATATATATATATATATATATATATATATATATATATATATATATATATATATATATATATATATATATATATATATATATATATATATATATATATATATATATATATATATATATATATATATATATATATATATATATATATATATATATATATATATATATATATATATATATATATATATATATATATATATATATATATATATATATATATATATATATATATATATATATATATATATATATATATATATATATATATATATATATATATATATATATATATATATATATATATATATATATATATATATATATATATATATATATATATATATATATATATATATATATATATATATATATATATATATATATATATATATATATATATATATATATATATATATATATATATATATATATATATATATATATATATATATATATATATATATATATATATATATATATATATATATATATATATATATATATATATATATATATATATATATATATATATATATATATATATATATATATATATATATATACTTACAAGTCACTATTATACATACTACTTATACTCACCACATACTATTATACATACCTTAACTATTGTATACTAGCTTTAACATTGTTATAACTGCACAAGTGAATTCAGTAATAAAAGAGACATAAACTTGAACACATGGTGTCAGATGAAAAAATTAAACACAAGGTCAAATAAAAAAAAATTAAAATTAAAACAAGAGGAAAAAATGCCGGACGAGAAAAAAGAAACCAAAAGTGAAATTAATATACAGGCATCTCAATTTTTACCGATGTCAACTACAATAACGCCATTAAATGTTAAAGCAACTAATCTTGCAATGGCTTGGAAAAACTGGAGAGTTCAATTCGCCATATTTTTACGAGCTTCTGGCTTGGAAGATCAAACTGATCAGAGAAAGGTGGCTCTAATGTTGCACTACTTGGGTACTGAGTCTTTGGAGATTTTTTACTCCTTTGATTGTGATATCAATGCTGTGTCTTATGATATTTTGCTAAGCAAGTTTGATAACTATTTTTCGCCAAAGGTAAATATCGCTATGGAAAGACACAAATTCTTTACGCATAAGCAAAATAGTGAAGAAATAATTGATGAATATATGACATGCCTGAAAAACTTAAGCATTTCATGTGAATTTGGCACGCTTCGAGACAGTTTAACAAAAGATATTTTTGTGTGCGGTTTGTCATCTAATCTAAGTCACATAAAGGAACGATTGTTAAGTGAAGGTGACATAACAATAGAAAAAGCAATTGAAATTGCTAAAAACATTGAAGTGGCGAAAAATAATGCAGCTGAATTTCAAAAGGTCGACGAAAGTCAAACTGACATTGAACTTGTTGGAGCTATTCGAAAGTCCCGTAGTTATGTACAGGCAAATTCCCAAAGCGCAGCTTGCAACAAGTGCGGCCAGAAGCACAACAAGATGAGGCGTCCAGCTTTCGGCGTAACATGTTACGTTTGCAACAACAAGAACCATTTCGCAGCTATGTGTTTTTACAAAAATCAAAAACATATGCAACAACAAAGAAAGCCAGCTAACAGATTTGTCAAATCGGTGGACAGTTATGAAGAGGCAAACGGAGAAACAAATGATTACACATATAAAGATGAAGGCGATTTGTTTATTGGAATAGTCAAAGAGGGATCGCAGCGCAGCAATGATAATTCGGTTCAGCGTAGAAATGAAAAATATGATAAATACATTCAAGCAGTCGTGAATAAGGCAGAATTAAAGAAAGAATGGATTATTGAAATCAAAATTAACAACACTAATGTATATTGTCAAGTAGATACCGATGCACAAGCCAACATACTTTCATATGAAACTTTCTGTATGTTACAATTAAACACGAATCTTTCAAAATCTAATGTTAAGTTATTTACATTTAGTGGAGAAGTATTGCCTCTTTTGGGAGTATTGAATACAAATTTTGTTTTTGAAGATAAATCATTTGAAAATGTTAAGTTTCATATTTTAAACATTAATTGCAAAAATGTAATTGGTTAAAGTACTGCTATAGATCTCAATTTGATTAGCAATTTTAATGAAATAAAGTGTAAATTTTTGAAGGACTATATGGAAGTGTTTGAGGGCCTAGGGCAACTAAAAACAAAATGTACTTTAAAGCTTAATGAAAAATTTTTGCCTGTAATAGATCCACCACGAAAAGTACCATTTAAACTCTTTGAAGAACTCAGAGCTGAGTTGAAACGAATGACCAACTTAAATGTAATTGCGCCAGTATCTGAGCCGACAGAGTGGGTTAGTTCCATAATATTGGTAAAAAAGCTAACGGTAAATTGAGATTATGTTTGGATCCTCGTAATCTAAACAAGGCTATACTTAGACCTCACTTCCCCTTCCCAAACGTTGATGACTGCAAAGCAGAGTTGAGTAAATCTAAATATTTTAACTCTTTAGATGCTAGTTCCGGTTTCTGGATGATTCCCCTTGATGACGAGTCGTCTAAATTATGTACCTTTAACACCCCTTTTGGGCGTTTTAGATTTTTGAGACTACCTTTTGGTATTAATGCGGCGCCTGAAATTTTTCACTCTGAAATAGTTAGGCTATTTGAAGGCATTCCTGGGCTAATTATTTACATTGACGACTTTTTAATACACGCAGCAACTCTGGAAGAGCATGACAAAATATTGCGGATGGTGTTGGAACGTGCTAAACATGTTGGAATTAAATTTAACAAAGCGAAATCCAGAAAGAAGCAAATTAAGTTCATTGGTCACAATTTTGACGAAAATGGTGTTAAGCCTGATAATGACAAAATAAAAGCGATTTTAGAAATAAGCGCCCCAACTTCAGTACACGAGTTACAGCGATTTTTAGGCATGATAAATTATCTTGGTGCATTTATCAAACATTTATCGGCAAAAAATAAGCACCTACGAGAATTATTAAAAAAGAAGTTCATTGGCATTGGGACAAACATCATGAAAAAGAATTTGAAAATCTAAAATATGAAATAACACAAACCCCAGTTTTAGTTTATTTCGATTCAAGTAGACAAGTAACGCTATCGGTTGATGCATCAAAATTTGTAGTAGGTGCAGCGATATCGCATGAGCGAAATCCCATTGCATTTGCATCAGCATCTCTTACAGACACGCAAGTAAACTATGCACAAATTGAAAAGGAGTTGTTCGCTATACTATTTGGGTGTCTTCGATTTCACCAGTACATTTATGGGCACCAAATCTTGGTCGAAACGGACCATATACCTTTGGTGTCACTATTCAACAAACCACTGTATAAAATACCACCAAGATTACAAAGATTTATGTTACGGCTCCAGAGCTATGATTTAACACTGGAATATAAACCAGGAAAGTTCTTATTCATTGCTGATACGTTGTCAAGGGCGCCGTTAAAAGAAAGAGCATTAAATGAATTTGATGATGATTTAAAGCTGCACTGTAATATGGTGGTATCAGATATTGCACTTCCGCCAACTGAAGTGAATAAAATCAGGCGATGTTGCGAAGAGGATGAAATATTGAAACAAATTTTAGCGTATGTGAAAAACGGTTGGCCTGAACATAAAGCTAAAGTAGCAAAAAAGCAATGCCCTATTTTAACATAAAAGATGATATATGTGTTATTGACGGTCTATTTTTTAAAATTAATCAGATAATTATTCCACAAACGCTCAGAAAAGAATTGCTTCATCGCTTGCACGAAGGCCACATGGGTATTCAGCGAGCTCAAAGTTTAGCTAGACAAACAATATACTGGCCAAACATATATAATGACATATATAACTTAGTTCCTAACTGCGAAATATGTATGAAGTTTCGAAATGCAAACGCTAAACAAGACTTAACCGTAGTCACATGTTGGGGTCGTTTTCGACCAATTTCAAAATTATATTTGTCATATTTTCCAATATATTTCATGGAGAGTAGCAATTTTCACTGACTTTGTTTTTTATAGTACTGTTAATCTAAAACGACTTAGTTAAATTAAAATTTTCACTTGTAGCCTTATTTATTCAAAAACTTCACAATCTTATGTTTTGGGTCGTTTTCGACCCAATAAGAAAAACATGAGAAAAAATTATTTTATTTGTGGTACAATACAAAAAAATGTACTAAAAAAGGTACTTTTAAAATTACCACCAAAAAAATCGGAGTTTTTTATTGCACCCCTGTTATGCCAGCTGTTTGATTTACCGTTACTCATTTGAAATCGAAATTGTGTGCGATTTTGTTCCTTACTGTCTAAAACAATATAAAATGCCCAATTTACCAAATGCTGAAATCTTGCGACTTATTTTGGAAGAAAGTGAAATCAGTGGAGAAGAAAATGATCCTGATATCAGTGAGGGTGACTCTGGCGAAGAACTCATTGTAGATGCAGGCGAAGGATCTCAATCCGAATATAGAGAAAGCGATGCATTTTCAGATGAAGATTCTAATGAAAATACAAATGAAAACATGGACGTTGCATATATTTCCAAAGATAAAACTGTTTGGAGTCCAACCCCATTACGGTCACTAGGTTAGAATTTGTATACACATATAAAAGTAAGTAAGATCCTGTATTAGAAGAATTACATTCACGACAGGTGGACGTGCTCGAAGCTCTAATGTGGTAAACTTTTTACCTGGTGTTACGCGGTATGCATCTTCGAGAGTTAATTCTATGAAAGATGCCTTTCTTTTATTTTTTCCGGCGCAAATAGAGAACATGATTTTGAAGAATAGTAACAACTATGGAAGTGTGAAATACGGTGACAAGCATAAAAACATTGATGTAGATACGTTACATGCTTATTTTGCGGTTCTACTGCTTTCCGGCCTATATAGGTAAATTTATTATACTCGATTTCATTGGGAGTTCGTATACAAGTATACGTATCTTTATAGATCAAAAAATGAAAACATTGAGGACTTGTTTGATGTAAATTACGGCAGATCTATTTTTAGAAATATTATGTCCAAAGAAACCTTTCTGCGTGTTACATCTATATTGAGATTCGACAACCCTTATACTCGTCGTGGAAACCTGTCCGTAAACGACAAGTTTGCTCCAATAAGAAGTCTTTGGGATAATTGGGTAAATTTATTACCAATGTTTTATAATCCCAGTGAGTTCGTGACGGTCGATGAACAATTACTGGGTTTTCATGGACGTTGCCGATTTCGACAATACATGCCAAATAAACCCGAAAGATACGGTATTAAATTTTGGGTGCTCACTTGTGCCAAATCGTATTACGTATGGAAAATTCAACCATATTTATGAAAACAGCCAGGCTCTCAACCTGAAAAAAATCAAGGCCAAAGAGTCGTATTAGATTTGGTTGAAGGATTACGTGGCCATAACGTAACAATGACAATTTTTTTTTCGTCCTACGAGCTTGGACAGAGGTTTCTTCAAAATAATTTGACCATGGTTGGAACACTGCGAAAGAATAAGCGAACCATTCCTCCAAAACTTTTACAATGTAAGAAATTGCCTATCCACTCCTCAAAATTTGCTTTTACCAAAGATACAACTTTAGTGTCTTATGTGGGTAGGAAGGACAAGTGTACTGTTGTCCAAAGTACCATGCATTTCCGCCCAATAGTTGGAAAAGAGCCAAAAAAACTTCCTGAGATAATCGAGTTTTATAACCAAACTAAGGGCGGCGTGGATATAGTCGACAAAATGCTTTCATCATATAGTTGCAAGAGGAAAACCAATAGATGGCCGATGACCGTTTTTGCAAATATGATTGATATTTCTGCATTGAACGCGTTTATTATTTGGATGGATATAAATCCGGCTTGGGTTTCGAATACGAATAAACGTCGACGAAAAGCTTTTCTACAGGAGGTTGCTCTATGTCTAGCGCAACCTTTCATGCAAAGTAGAGAACGAAGACCAAAACGAATGACAGATTGCTCACAGAAATCCGATTCGGCAAACGGTACAGAAGATGATATGAGGGCAAGCACTTCTAAACAAATGTGGATTCCCGACAATGCAGAAAAAAAGCGTTCAAGATGTTTTTATTGCGTGGAAGAAAAAAATTTGCACATGGATAATAAAACCGAACTAACCTGCGCATTTTGTCTAAAAAGTATTTGTAAAAGGCAACACAATAGAAACATTTGTGTAAATTGTTTAGAGAAACAATAATCTGTTAAACACTATTTAATAAAACAATATTTGAGCAATGGGTCGAAATCGACCCAAACATAAGATTATGAATTTTTTTAACATGTGACTACGGTTAAAAACGCATGAGATTTATGAAATACCATGGCTTAAGCTCGGCTGTGATATTTTCGAATTTAGCGGAAAAAATATTTGCTCGTAGTTGATTATTACTCTAAGTTCATAGAAATTGAGTTGTTAAATAATGGGTTTACGACGAATGAAGTTAAAATAAAATTGAAGTCTATTTTTGCGAGACATGGTATACGACAGTTTTTAGTTTCCGACAATGGCCCGCCTTATAACTCAAACGAATTTAAAGAATTTTGCAGAGATTGGTGTATTGAACATCAGACATCTAGTCCCTACTTACCTAGATCTAATGGTTTAGCAGAGCGCTCGATCCAAACTATAAAAAAATGCTGACCAAATGTAAAGATTCAAAAACCGATCCATATATTGCACTCCTAAGCTATCGTAACACACCTAAGGGTCATACGCCGAGTCCCGCTCAGTTACTTATGTCACGGACTCTAAGGGCAAAAATTCCAATTTGCACTAAAAGTCTTAAGCCAAATGTGGTTGATGCGGATGTGTACAAAAGTCAAACGAATGCTCGTAGTAATACGACAGCTAAATGATATAATAAACGTACAAAGAATTTGAGTCCAGTCGAGAGTGGGGAAAACATAATGTTTAAAAAAACGCCATCATCAGTATGGTTCCCAGGGGTCGTACTTAAAAACTGTGAAGAACCTCGATCTTATTTGATTCAAGATAAGGAGGGAGCCATTTATAGAAGAAATAGGGAACATATTATTAAAAGGGCAAATGGGTCAGAGATAGGAGAAGAAGTTAACTCACAACTGTTCGGGGATGAAGAAATACATAGAGAATCAACAATTGAAACCAAGGAAAGTATCGCGAATGGGAATGAAGATTATAGAGTTTCAAGTAGTGGTGAAGAAATAAATAATGAAGGCGAATCTAATTATGTTACAAAGAAAGGAAGAAGGTAAACCCTCCATCCAGGCTAGAGTATAAGCACAGTTGAATGGTTTGATTGTTAAAATAATTGTATTTAATTCTACTTGTGTGTAAAGGGAAGATGTTGTATAAATACTTTAAGTATATATATGTTGTATAAATACTTTAATATAATTTAAGTATATATATATACTTACAAGTCACTATTATACATACTACTTATACTCACCACATACTATTATACATACCTTAACTATTGTATACTAGCTTTAACATTGCTATAACTGCACAAGTGAATTCAGTAATAAAAGAGACATAAACTTGAACACAACAATTAGAACCGCCATAAAAAACATAAAAAAATAGTGGACATTTTTTACAACTGCTTTAAATCTTAATTGCATGAATTTTGGGATAATCAGGATCTCTCCCGATATCTCGTAGAAAGGTGAATTTCGATTACGCCGGAAACTATTTTGGACTTTACGCTCAGGAATCAGAATGGTATTCTACGTACACTCGTTTACACAGTTTACTTTAGCGTCACAACAACAATTTGCAAAACCCATACACAGTGAAATCAACATTTACAACACCATCAAACCAGTTTAAAGTAATTCCACTTGCCTTCTTCTGGAAGCAGCAACCATCGAGTAGCTGCGCAGCTATCCACTCCTACCGCCCTCCGCAAACAAATTACTGAGTTTCTATTTCTCATGAATGCAGCTGCTCCTCCATTTTGGTGTTGCAAATAATTGATACGAACTCGCAACAACGGAAACATTATTCTGTCAGCTATCGCCATCCACCGGGCCGTTCAGACGTTGCCAATCCTGCCATTGCCGACAGTGGCATCTATTGAGTCCTTCACAACGCAGCACTTGAAAATGTTTTCGGACGATGGCGGAAAGCGGAAAATCGCCGCGAGTAGCGAAGTAGAAACCGGCACTTAATTCCCAAACGGCTCGTCATTCTTGTTTTTTTTTATTACAAAAGATGAAGATGCGATGGAGATTATCACACAGATGGAGGCGACCAAAATTCGAAGGAGATAGAGCACTTTCTATTCGGGTCAAATCTTCAAGATGCTCTTCGTAACTATTATTAAATGATAATAATTTACTAAGATGACTTTCTTCACAGGCGCTTCTTCTTCCACCGGCTAGTGTACTTGAATAAACGTTTGTTTGAAATGAGTACTCTCATGAATTTATAATGAAAATTTAATTTTCATTATAATTAAACGCGCACACACATCACGGAACGCGGCGGTCATGTAGACTTGGCCTACGTGACACCTGAGCTCTCCTCAGTTTGATCGCAAGTGATCGCTTTTGTGCGGACCCAAACGGCGATGGATTTAATTCAATAAAACTCTCCGCTAAAATGTTTGAAAGAGGGGGCATCAAACGCGACGTCGACCTCGATGCAAAAATTCAAGAATTTTAGCTCGTAAACAAGAAGTAAATATATACTCTCATGTCTTCATTTAAAAGAACTGCATTGGAAAAAACATTAGAAGTGTTCAAATTCAGAAAGTTAAGCAAAATAAAATTAATAATCTTATATTGGCAATTTGTCCTTGGTGTTGCGTTCATTGGCTTAACTGACTTATGCTTTACGTTTTGTTCTTTTGCTATCGTGCTGCGTTCATTGACTTCAAGTCATCACACCCAAAATGGTAACATGATGCCACTGTCCGACGCAGCGGTCGCTTCCTATGCAGTAACGCTAAATTTATTTACTCAATTTTTTTGCACTTATTTTTTTTTGCTGATAGTCAAGCGTTTATTAACCTCATAATTTCGAGG
>OZ016504.1:22247456-22322852 GCA_963966595.1 Physocephala rufipes
ATATATATATATATATATATATATATATATATATATATATATATATATATATATATATATATATATATATATATATATATATATATATATATATATATATAGTATATATATATATATATATATATATATATATATATATATATATATATATATATATATATATATATATATATATATATATATATATATATATATATATATATATATATATATATATATATATATATATATATATATATATATATATTATATATATATATATATATATATATATATATATATATATATATATATATATATATATATATATATATATATATATATATATATATATATATATATATATATATATATATATATATATATATATATATATATATATATATATATATATATATATATATATATATATATATATATATATATATATATATTATATATATATATATATATATATATATATATATATATATATATATATATATATATATATATATATATATATATATATATATATATATATATATATATATATATATATATATATATATATATATATATATATATATATATATATATATATATATATATATATATATATATATATATATATATATATATATATATATATATATATATATATATATATATATATATATATATATATATATATATATATATATATATATATATATATATATATATATATATATATATATATATATATATATATATATATATATATATATATATATATATATATATATATATATATATATATATATATATATATATATATATATATATATATATATATATATATATATATATATATATATATATATATATATATATATATATATATATATATATATATATATATATATATATATATATATATATATATATATATATATATATATATATATATATATATATATATATATATATATATATATATATATATATATATATATATATATATATATATATATATATATATATATATATATATATATATATATATATATATATATATATATATATATATATATATATATATATATATATATATATATATATATATATATATATATATATATATATATATATATATATATATATATATATATATATATATATATATATACTTAGAATATACTTTAATGTAATCACATTATATATTTAATAATATATAAATAATTAATATTTTGAATTAAATAAATTAATATTAATATTAAACTAGTGAATTTAAAACACGTTTCAAAATAAATCCATTCGGTTAGGGACGAATTCAAATGCACTTGTAATTAATACATTTTTTGTTCTCATTTCCATATGACCAATTCTCATATCCATTTGTTCTATTCTCATATACATATGGAAAATCTCATATCCATTTGTTTTATTCTCATATCCATATGGAAAATCTCATATCCATTTGTTCTATTCTCATATCCATCTGACCAATTCTCATTTACAATTGGAAATGGTGTAGATGGAAAGGGAATACCTTTGATAAAACATTATTTTTGGAAGTTTTTGACAGCACCTACAGCAGGAACACGAGGAGCGGTATAGAAAAAGGTGTACGCGAATTATTGCTGAGAATCAAAGCAGCATGTAAGGCGTCTATGGTGCAGACAAAATCTTTTTGCGGACGGAAACCGGTGTATTGGTGGAATGAAGACATAGCGGAGCTACGCGCGAAATGCAATAAAGCTAGAAGAGCTCTGCAAAGGAACAGAAACGTCCTGAACTATGTTCAGAACGTAGATGCTTATAAAGCATTGCGGCGTTCATTAAAAAAAAGGATTCGTGCGAGTAAAAGAGAAAGTTTTTTGCAGCTATGCGACAAAATAGAAAATGAGCCATACGGTCTCGCATATAAATTAGTTTTTAAAAAGCTTAAAAAATCAACTCAACCGGCGTGCCCTGAGAAGATGGCAGAGATTGTGGATTACCTTTTCCCTGCACAACCACATTTTCGTCGTATTAGTATGCCAGTTCGCCAGATGGATGTACCACTGGTGACAAGAGATGAAGTGGTAAAGGCAGCGGAAAATATGAAGATGAAGAAGTCCATTGGCCCGGATGATATCCCAAACATAGCGGTAAAAACGGTTGCTATAGAGAGGCCCGAAGTACTACGAGAAATCTTCACTAAATGCTTCATATTTGGTGGTTATCCTGGTAGGTGGAAGCGCCAAAAGTTGGTGATTATACCGAAGAAAGAAAACCCTGCAGCTCCCTCTGACTACAAGCCAATATGTATGCTTGATGTTATAGGTAAGCTTTTTGAGTATATTATCAAGGATAGACTGTCCACGTTGGTGAATGAACGGCTCTCAGATAGGTAATTCGGCTTTAGGAAAGGGCTTTCCACAATTAACGCCTTGAGATTAGTGAAGCACCTTGCACAGGAAGCCATAGAAGACACGCGGTGGCGCGGCGGCGCGGTGGCTCTAAGCAATACTGTTTAGTGGCGACGTTGGACGTTAAGAATGGTTTTAATTCTGCAAAGTGGCAAGAAATTCTAAGAGCGCTTTGTAATTTGGAAGTGCTTGGTTATTTGTATAACCTGATTAACAGCTATCTGGAGAATCGCATACTACTTTATAACACTTCCAATGGCCAAAAGAACCATACAATTTGCGGAGGAGTTCCACAGGGATCCATTCTTGGACCGATACTCTGGAATATTATGTATAACAAAGTTTTGGATCTGCCGATGCCTGATAAAACGGAAGCGGTGCTTATTAGTAGCAGGAAGAAAGTGGAAACGGTGGAGTTGGTAGTTGTCGCGTCGGTGATTTCCTCAAAGCCATACATTAAATACTTCGGATTAATGCTTGAATTTTGCCGCACACTTAGGTTATACGCAAAGGAAAGTTGCTAGAGTGGTAGCTGGACTCTCCAGGATTATGTTAAATGTACGTGGGCCCAAGCAGCGTAGGCGTCAACTACTGGCGAGCTCTGTAAAGTCAATAATAATGTACGGTGCATCAATTTGGAATGAGGCGGTAAAAGTTAAAAGTTATGTCCGCGGTATTAAAGCAGCGTATCGTCCCAGGTGCCAGGTGCTCAAAGCGTAAACCTTTGTCGTCCGTCATTGCGTCAGTTCTTCTCTATGCTGCTCCTGTTTGGGCAGATGTCCTTAACTTAACTTCCAGTAGACGCAAGATTTTGCCGGTGTATAGACTGTCCGCACTTAGTCATTAGTGGCTTCCGCACAATATCGGACGAGGCTGCATTTGTCATTGCAGGTGTGTTGCCCATTGATATTTGGGCTAATGAGTCTAAGCGCATTTATGATCGGGTTGTAGAAAACAGATCGCAGCGAGAAAACATAGCCTCAGAGGAGAGAGATAGATCCATGGAGATTTGGCAGTCCCGTTGGTGTGTATCCAGGAAAGATGGACCTACTGCCTGATCCCAAATATAATTGACTGGATTGAGAGGCCTTTCGGTGAGGTTAACTACTACCTGACACAGTTTCTTTCCGGACATGGGTGTTTCCGGAAATATTTATATAGATTCGGTCATGACAGCTCACCATTGTGCCCGACGTGTGGAAACGAGGAGGAAGATGCTGAGCACGTTTTCTTCAACTGTCCGAGATTTAATGGAACTTCGATATTTCAAATGGAACCCCGAAACATAGTTACCTATATGCTGCAAAGTCCACAAAACTGGAATGATATAAGTTCGGATATCAGCAATGTTTTAATAGAGCTTAGACGGATTGAGCGTTCACGACAACGTGAAGGAAACAGACTTCCGTATTAGGTGTGTATGTTTTATGGATACTACACTAAGATAGCTGGATAGCTAACCAGCCCCCGCGAAGTAATACCTAACGGCAGTCCCGCGGGGGATAGGGGTTGAAGTGTATGGGGGGTATGGTTTAGCACGTAGGCGCCATTGGTGAATCGTGCATGCCAGTGGGACGGTCCGCTGGTATCTATGAAGATTCCACACCTCCAGTCGTCATACGAAAAAAAAATACATACGTGCATACACACACATTTAAACATACATACGTACACGCACATACATACGTACACACACATGCCCACATACATACACATACACATACATGCATACAGATACATACACAGAATCGAGCGGGCATATCGGCCGTGTTTTCTTTGTGCTCTGATTAAATTGTATATCTCTATACTTATAATTTTGTTTGAGAATTTGTGTTTCGGTATACTGTGCGATAGTGCGCACTCGCTGCCTTGGACACTAGTGATTGTTAAATCGGTGTTTTTTTACAAACTTGTGTTTTTGGATGATTTTTCTTTCTCTGGACATAATTTGTTGACAACTATCAGCGTGAATTCCCGCGCAACTTTTATTTAAAAATCAATTTCTTCGGTCTCTTCTTCTTTTTTCCTTTCTTTTGTGTTGTACTTGCAACTGATCGTTTCTAATTTTTGTTACCTATTGACTGCTATATCGGCACTAGTTGGTTCGTGTCCTGCGGTCGCTGCTGATCATTTCCGTTTCTTGTATATGTTGGCTGCTAAATCGGCACTAGTTGGTTCGTGTCCTGCGGTTTGGAAGAAATCAGTAGCATAGTTTCGGGCGGCAGTAATAATAAGTTGCACGACAGGGTGAATATTAATCATTTCAAGTGATGCGCAATGCTGGCTCGAATACCGCCCAGAAATAGAGAGACTTCCTCAGTTAGTCGACCCCGGGAACTTATCGAAATAAATGCCACTGTTGAAATATCGGAGGTGGTTTCTTCTCCTGTGACATCTGTGCCGCCGATGCAGCCTAAGCCTAAGCCTAATGATATATCTCGAAACATAGATGGACCTGCACAATCTGGTGTTAAAATGGTTGAGGCTGTTATTGCCTCATATGATAACCATGGAGGTGCACTATGGTCTCTTGGCCAGAAGATTAGGGATCTGATCGAAATGATGGGAGGTGGAAGGCGTTCAATCCATCAGCACATGAGAGACCTAGTAGAGAACATTGCGACGTTACATCAACAAGCAATAAATGAAAGCAGCTACTATACTAGTATTAGGACTGGCAAAGTAAGTAAATATATCCAAACTTCACCTTGCCAATATAAGTGCTAAACATGGTAAAAGAGGTCGGGATGGTCTGAATGAGAAACTTCCTTCAACAAAAAAAAAACGAAGCATGGATTATTTCCAAAAGTATCCGCTGTTGTTAATAGTAACACCAATTCTGTCATTCAAACAAATGCGAAAGAGACGGCCTCTGCTTGTGGCAATGGTATTTCATATGCACAAGTGACTGCTGCTGTTTCTGACTTTGAGAAGAAACCAGAGATTGTTATAAAGGATGTTGATGAAAGCACAGCTAAAGATGAAATTGTTGCTGCATTAAACAGCTCTTTGCAAGATGAAATAATTGATTTATCGGTTATTCGTTCCATTAGAATGGCATATGGGGCAACACAGATTGCTAAATTGAGGGTCACTTCATCTGTGGCAAATAAGTTGCTGAACGCTGGGAACGTTCGCATTGGGTAAACTGCCGTGTTCGTGAAGCATTTACCCTAACTAGATGCTACGTGTGCCATGACTATGGACACGTAGCTAACAGATGCACCAATACTGATCGCAGCGTAAAGTTATGTTTTAAGTGCGGTGGTTTAGACCATTTTGCTAAAACGTGCACGAATGATCCGAAGTGCATTTTATGTGAAAGAAAGGGCAAGAGCGCCAATCATATCTCGGGTAACTACAAGTGTACCTCATACCAGGAGGCAATGTCCATTCGTAGGGGTAAGAATGCAATCAGACCATGAAAATTCTTCAACTGAATTTGAACCACTGCCAAGCCGCACAGGAGCTACTACGGCAAACTGTACACGAGTTATCGGTTGATGTGGCATTAGTTTGTGAGCCTTACGTTGTAAAACTTGATGCTGCATGGGCCGCCGATACTTCCGGGAAAGCAGCTGTTTGGGTCTGTTCCTACAGAAATATTAATGTGCAGAGAATAGAATATGGATTCGTGTGTGCAAAGGTCAACGGTATCTTTTTGTATAGTTGCTACACCCTTAAATGTAAATCGATGCATATATGAATCGTCTTAAAAATAGCCTCTACAATCTAAGGTTTTGTGGAAAGTTAATTGTTTCCTTAATTAACTTTATTAAAATAGTTCAAGTAAAACTTTAAATAAGTTTTTTATTTATATTAATTGTTTATATAAATATTAAATACAGTTAAAGTGAAAAAATATTTTTTGTATATATTGTTCTTTTTGGCAATGTTTGAACCGGAGTGGCTACCAAAAAATATACAAAAACCCCAAAAAAATTTTCTTTCTATAAGATACATGTATACTTTAACAAATTGAATTAAAAATTTAAACAAAAAAGATCTATTTTTCCTATAAGAAACATGTATACTTTAACAAATTGCATTAAAAATTTAAACAAAAAAATCAACTTTTGCAGCACGGGTCATAAATTAAGACGATTCATATATGCATTGGTGTGCATATAGCGATACCTTTCACCAGAGTATGTAGATTCGTACCCTTGGCGATTCGTAGAAAAGAAAATCGAGTGTTGAAATTTTTATGAGTGGCAATAAACTTAAAAAATGAAATGAGAATATAGGGATATTCCTGGTAATATATTTTTAAGAATTTTATAGCGAATTGTTTTTTTTTTATGATGTTGAATGTTTTGAAAATGACGAAGTTATAAAAATTCGTTTTTTTAAAATAATTGAAAGGGTTGACAACAGGTACAAGGCAAATGTTGCTACGTGTGCGGTGGATAACAGGTAGGTGGCATTTTTGCATAAAAAACGAAGACAAAAAATGTTTTCATCAATTGAAGTTTACAATTATAAATGTGCGGATCAGTAGAAGAATATAAGAAAAATGTTGCGGAAAAATTTAAAGAGTGAGTAAATCGTCTATATTTTGGCTCAAATTCCATCATCATGTGAAGATGAAACGGATTCAGAAAACGAAGATTTAAATGTTCCAGCTAATGAGTGCCGGTCGAAGATGAAGAAATGGCCGACATTGTGAAGAATGAACTGTTAGAGCACGATTGTGCTAATGAAATTGGCATCCAGACAGATTTATAACCCACCACATCAACTGCACCAAAAGCCAGATACGAAAGGATATTATGGAAAAATAGAAGCATATCCATAACTGAGGACGATGTGAAATTCAAGGGCGCCTTAAAATTTCCTGATGAGATGAAGGAGCTATCAACCCTCTTCGTTCTTTAGCTACCTCTTGGATAGTGACCTACTGGGCCACATTCGAATGGAAACTATTGCTTACAGTGGATCAAAGGACCCCAACAAAACAATATGTGTGACGAAAGCCGATTTATTGCGATATTTTGGCATTTTGATATTTACGTCTGTAATAAACTGCCCCAACACACGTTTCTACTGGAATTCTAGCATGGGCTCCGATTTGGTAAAAGAAGGAATGCCATTGGCGCAATTTGAAAAATTGAAGCACAATCTGCACTTCAATGATAACTCGACATACATATGTGACAAAACAGATGACAATTATGATAAACTTCATAAGATTAGACCAATAATAGAAGCCCTCAACAAGAACTTTAATAAGAATCCAATGGAAGAACGATTGTGTGTTGATGAGCAAATATGTGCCAGTAAAGCTCGTCATCATCTCAAACAATATATGCCACAAAAACCCCATAAATGGGGCTATAAACTCTTTGTGCTTTGCGGGATGTCTGGATACGCCTACAATTTTGAGATGTACTCTGGAATGGAAAACAGACCGTCGAAACGCCTCCCACATGAGGCTGATTTGGGAGCCAGTGGCAACGTGGTAGTTCGACTATGTCGTCAAGTACCCAGAGAAGAAAATTACAAATTGTACTGCGACAACTATTATACCTCATTACCACTATTTGTTTATTTATGTAAACAAGGGATCCACTGTTTGGGTACAGTAAGAAGAAACAGGATTCCCAAATGTAAGCTACCGGAAGAAACCAAATTCCAAAAGAAACCGCGAGGATCAGCAGTGGAAATGGTAACCACTTTGGATAATGTGGAGCTCTCCAATATTTTGTGGAAAGACAACAAAGTTGTTGCAATGCTTTCCACTTTTACTGGAAAAGAGCCCGAATCTGAAGTGAGAAGGTACGATTTATTTTTATATAACCTTCAAAAGATTACGATGATTTATATTCTTCATTTGTTTTTATTTACAATTAGATATGATCGCAAAACAAAAAAAATTTGCAAATTAAATGCCCGGCCGTAATCAGAGACTACAACAAACACATGGGTGGAGTCGACCTAATGGATAGTTTCATAGGAAGGTATAGAATTACCACAAAATCTAGAAAGTGGTACATGCGAGTTTTCCATCATCTCCTGGATATGGCAATGATCAACTCATGGCTCTTATACAAGCAAGCGTGTCAAAGTAAAGGCATCATTCCGAAGGATCAAGCTAGTTTTAGATTTGAACTAGCACAAAGTTTGTGTCAAATCGAATTTACTGGAAAGCGTGGCAGACCTTCAAACCCCACTTCACCGTCTGTTGCAAGCCTGCACGAAGAAAAAAGACTAAGGTCGACTACAACTAGACCCATTCCACCAATCGACGTACGGCACGATGGTGTATCTCATTTCCCAGAAGTGGTAACCAATAGACTAAAATGTAAATTACCAGGATGTACATCACAAACTTATATACAATGCATAAAATGTAAAGCAGCATTATGTTTTAATAAAGATAGAAACTGTTTTTTAATTTTTCATACTAAATAAATAATAATAAATAAAAAATGGACCGAAAAAATTAAAAAAATATTTTTCATTTACAAACATTTTTTATGGGTAAATGCATAGCGATGCATATATGAATCGTCTAGTTTTTTTTTAAATTTAACCACTAAAACCAAAAAACAGAAAAACAAAGTATGCCACTAGTTTTAGTAATGCGTAAACTACCTACATGATTTTTTTATTGAAATCGGAGGTGTTGTGCATTTAAGGGTTAAGTCCTAGCCTTGACATATGCAGTTTTAATAGAGCGCTGGACACATTGGTCACTGATGCGCGGCACAGAAGCCCAATTTTAATTGCGGGAGATTTTAATGCCTGGGCGCATGAGTGGGGTTGCCCCAGGACGAATCCACGTGGAAGATCGTTGCTTGATGCTCTATCAGCTTTGGAGGTGAATTTATTAAACACTGGTGCTGAACACACTTTCAGCAGAAATGGATGTGGTTCGATCATGGGTCTAGCATTCATTAGTAACGGCCTTTTTTCCTATGCCTACTGGCATTTGAGTAATTGCTATACACACAGCGATAACACAGCCATTTAACGTAAAAAGTAAATGCGGGCGAGTAGTACTCAAACCACCCAATTTCCTTCCATTTTCTAAACGAAAATAAAACCAACACAACAAACCTTTAACGATGTCTAAAAAGACACACACTGAAAAGAAGAAATCATACCAAGATTATTTGAATTCTATTAATAATATGAACCCATCTCAGAAACGATCCTACCTAAGAAAAGATTATAAGGCACCTGAACAAGACTGGCCTGATTATCTTGACTACGTAGAAGAGTGGAGAGATATATTTTATAGAAAACTTACCCAAATAAGAAAAGATTTCATCTTTCAAACACTTGCAAGTCACAACCAGAAAATGGTATGTGGAGATCACATCCATTATATAACCTGCAACCCTGACTTTAACACAAAAGAAGCTATATATCTACAAAATAGAGACAGCTTCATGGATGAAACAGCATGCTGGTATAAAAGAGTAATAGCAGCAGAAGATACTTTAGTATCGCATCCAATTTCACACAATTCTATATCATTAAGCAGAATAGACACAACAAAATTTAAAACTATTCTCGGTCTGTCAACACCAGATATAGATTTGACAAAACAACACAAGTACAAGACTGCAACAACAAAACCTCGCTGAATAGAAAGTATCATCTCTAATCGGGACCACAAAGTTATCATCTCTAATTTCGGGACCACAAAGTTATCATCTCTAATTTTGGGCCCTAATGTTATCATCTCTAGAATTCAAGGGTGCTTTTGCTTTGCCGAATTGATAGAAGCCATTTTTGCCACAGATAGGTTATACTTGCTAAGTTCTTTCTTTCAACTCAACGACGTTTACTGTGAAAATACTCAACAACGTTTATTGTGAAAATAAATTAAATATTGCGAATATCAATCTTAAAGTTAGACGTATCATTACAACAACCAATTGGAGTACATTAAGCACGAGGATCACGTAAAGGTTTTTTCCGAGACGTTCCTTGTCAATTTTAGTGGTCAAATGATTCGAATACAGCACGACGGTGGATGCACGAGAGTAAAACTGTTAATCGCCCAACAATCAAGTCCTTTCTCGATTTCCTTGATTCACGATGTGACGAATTACAATTAGCTGCAGCAGGCACCAGTGAATCACTAAAATCGAAGCCTCCAAAGGGTAAAACTACAAGTGCATTTGTAGCCATTCATCATAAGTCAAACCGTTGCAGTAGTTGCAATGGGTCGGAACATTCTCTACGAAAATGTCCACTTTTCTTGAAATTGTATGTTCAGGAGCGTCGTCGACGGGTAAGGGATATGGCGCTCTGCTTTAATTGCCTTCAGCTCGGGCATTCCGTGTCCGATTGCCGTTCCAAATACAATTGTAGGGAATGCCATCAACGCCATCACACACTGGTGCACGACCCAATCGACCGACCTATAGCCACATCGGCAGTATCGACGCCCACATCTACACTGCCAAACTTTTCGGCAGGAACATCTGGCTATTTGTGCAACATACTTTCTTCTTCTATCTAACGTACTTTCTAACTCTAATCTATGACACTGATGAGGGAAGCAAAGAGTTCAATGTAATTGGTGGAGTCCCTCAGGGTTCAATTCTCGGGCCAATCCTATGGAATATTATGTATAACGGAATCTTCGAGTTAAAAATGCCTGCTGGGGCCAGCATTATCGGTTTTGCGGACGATATTGCGGTTGTGGTTGTTGCAAAACATTTGTGATGTTGAATGCGCATGGTCCTAGATATCGACGTAGGTTGCTTCTGTCATGTGTCATAAAGAACATCTTGCTATACGGAGCTCCTGTTTGGGCAGAAGCGCTGGAAAAAGAAAGTTATGCACGAGGTATGAAGGCAACTTATCGGCAGGCGGCGATACGTGTGTGTTCCACGTTTCGAACGTTATCGGAGAGTGCAGCGCTGGTGCTTAGTGGATTGTTCCCATTGGATCTGCAACTTACCTCTATCCATTCCAGATGGCTTACTACGAAGCCGAAAGTTTTTCCGATAAACGGTTTTTTCAGTATCGTTTTGTATCATGTGTGTGTGTTTTTTGAGAAACTATATTAATCGTATATATGTGCTGGTTCATGATCCACACGTATACGTTCACACATGCATACGCACGTATACACATCCCTGTATATACTTGCGTCTTGGCACTGGTGACCGGATACATGCGCGCACGCACACATGCAATTGCATGATCAGAACTACCTCTGGATGGATACTTCGCGTTTTTTTATATAATGTGAAACGACATAATGATCATATTATTTATATATTGCGCATTATATTATATAGATGTGTTCAACTTATTATCCTACCTGCTTTTTGCTTTTTCGCTTAGCTTCTAAGGTCCGCGCATCCCAATCATTCTTCCGCCATTTTTTCTGGTCTTATCTCAGCACTTTTTTCTTTTTTCCTTCTTTCTTTCTTTTTTTTTTTTTTTTTTTTTTTTTTTTTGTTTTTTTGTGTTCCTATTTTCATATTCTTCTGCTTCCTTTTATCACTACTATTTGCTGGGTTTTTATTATCATTAACCGCCTATTTTTGTGATTTATATTTTCCGGATTTTTGAATGCCCAGCATTACTTCCGCCATATTTTCTTAAAATGGATTCCGGCAGTTGGGTTTTTCTTTCGTGTACGAAGATTGGATCGTATTCCAGAAGTTGGATTCTGTTTTCTTCATGCTATGTTCCATAAGCGTGTTCCAGTTCTTTTGCCGTGTTCCAGCCCTTTCACCCATAGGCGTATTCCAGTTCTTATTACTATTTTCTTAGCTGCTATTTTCCTGTAGGTGTCGCTGTTTTATCTGGGTTCATGTTTTGTCTTATGCTTAAGTGCCTATCTGCATTTTCTTGAATCTTCGGCTCAAGTCTATGGGACTCTCAAGTGGCACATTATTCAGTGTCTGGCTCACCTATACGGCCGTACAAGTTTTTAATGGCTGGTGATGATATATTCCGTGCTTATAATGGTGATGATATATTCCGTGCTTTTTTATTATTATTATTTTTATTATTTGGTCCTGTTACCAATTGCAAAACTAAACTATATTTTGGTTTTTTGTTTTTTGCAGCCTTTTTTGCCTGACCCGTTGCCTTTTGTTCCTTCAGTGAGCCATTTTCGGACCGTGGTTATTCAAGTGTTCAGAGTGTGTTTTGTAACTCCAGGGATATTTTGGTGAAATCAGCTTGCGGTAAGTGTTTTATATATTTATATCTTTTCCTTATCTTTATGTCTTTCCAGGTGTTCTCGGACATGTTTTGTAACTCCAGGAATTTGGTGAAACTAGCGTGTGGTAAGTTTTTTTTATTATTGTTATTATATTGGTGTCTATTCCTTTATAATTATATCCTTATAGGTGTTTTTCCGACGTGTTTTTTTGTGTCTTCAGGGATTTGGTGGAAATCAGCGTGCGGTAAGTTTTTGTTATTGTATTTAGATCTTTTATGCATTGACACATGGGTTGTTGTATGTTATATTTTTGAATATGGTATTTTCAGTACCCCTTATATTAAATTTATAGTATATGGTTCGTGTTGATGACATACTTGCGGGATATTTTTCAATGCTTTAACTTGTTGTATTGCTTATAATATTTTAAATGTCCATGACAAATGCGTAGAGGTAAGGCGGCGCCAGCGGTTGGTCACCCTCGTGGCCAGTTTTCGGGAAGTGTAGGTATGAATGCGGGTGGGGGGATGCGTGATCTTCGCGAAGATGTGTTGACAGCCTCCGCCGTTGCCGCAGCAGCACCGTTTATTGCCCCTCCTTCCCTTCTTGAGAGTACAGGTTTTTGGCCTTGTGTTTCAATGTCTCGGCCTACCTTCTGCGAAACAGTGGGTCTGGATGACGTGGTCCAAGATTTTTTAGAGTTGCCGCATCGTATCGATGGTGGTTTCGTAAACATGACCGATTTGTTTGTTTCAACCGCTGTTTCAACATTACTTAGTTTTGGCCCTAAGTTTGTTCCCGCTCATGTGCCAACAGTTATAGATCTGTGTGAGCATATTCGGTATGTAATGGAGGTTTCTGCAGAAGTTGCCCATCGAAACCCCGAGCGGCAGGTTCCTCCTGGCATTTTGAGACTGTATTATTCAGTAATATTCGATGCGTTTTCAAAATTGGTTAGGTTATATGGCGGTGAGTCCGTTTCATTGCGGGCCCTGCATTATATGTATTCCCAGACAGCTAAGTTCCTGACTAATCATCCAGACGTTTGTCTTGTTCAGTCTGATAAGGCTAAGAGCACCGTATTGATGTCAACAGTATCGTGCCAAGATGGAGACCTGAGTGACCGGCTGTGTCCGTCGTGGTGTGTACGGGCCGGGTGCGGAAAGTTTTAATCTTCGGTCTGTGGAGAATAAGTTCATAATAATCCGTTTTCAGTTTAAGGCGATATTTGATAAATATGCCAATCCATCTGCCAGCCGTCAGGGTCAGGTGTCTACCGTTAGGAGGCGATATATTGTGCCCTAAAAGGTGGCGAAGTCTCTATTCAATTTCCCTCAGGGCCGGTTAGTGCAGTTGCTTTACTTATATGGCTCCATAAAGACTCATAAGTCCGATATGCCATGTCGTCCCATCGTTTGTACCCGCAATTGGTACACCTATTGGTTGCAGAAAGTTATAAGTGTGGTTTTTCGTGACGTTTTTAAAGAACACTTTGTTGAGGCGAATGTGGGGAATATCAATGTGGCCGTTCAGGAATTGAGGAGTTTGCTAATATGTTCCGGTTGTGAGTTTGTAAAGTTCGACATGGTTGATATGTATACGAACATGGACCGCGACCAAATTATGTCGTGTTTGCGTAGCTTGCTTAATACAAATTACTTTCGGTCCAACTGTTTGATTGATGCTAAGCTGCTCCTGCGTATGGTTTCCTTTTGCTTTTTCGATGCGAATTACTTTCGTTACGGTAGAGATATATTAAGCAGTTGCGTTTGTTGCCCCAAGGGGCCTGTGACTCGGGTTTGTTAGCCACTATTTATCTGGATTATCTTTTGCAGCTTCATAGGGAATTGTTGTTTTTTTTAATTGATGATTTTTTGGTATATATGCCTGGAGAGTTCGTAGATGACTTTCAAAGAGATTTTCGTCGTTATACCGGTCTGGAGCTCACCGTTGAGGTGGAGACTTGTGGTTCCAGTGAGACTGTAGTGCCAGGTATGCTGTCAACTGAGTATGCAATTTCCTTTCTGGATGTGCAGCTATTGCGTAGTACCTCCTGCCTATACATTTGCACTTATATAAAACCAATGACGTCGTTACGAATGATCCATTATTTGTCTCAGGATACGCATAGCTGGAAGAAGTCGACCGCTATGTCTTTTATCCGACGTGCGTTGGTCATGACTTCGAATCGGTTTCTATTTTTAGATCTTAGTTCTGTTGAACGACAATTACAGGCCAATTCCTATCCAACGGTGCTTATATCTGATGTTTTTTGTGAGAGTTTGCGTAATGAGATGCATCGTCTTCAATTTGATGAAGATTTAAAAAGGCGTAATACCCTTTATGTGAGTAGGGACGATTTGATTGAGAGGCGGTTAATTCTAGCTAAATTCCTCGAGCGTTTTACGCATACTGGAATTCCCAGCCTAGTTCGGTCAAGGAGGCGAGGTCGGGGGGGCCACTAACGGAGTTTCAGGTCGCGTTGGTAGCTGTTGATGTGTCATCATCCCGCGCAGGGGGGTCCGGAATTGTTACTGCAGATCTGTCAATGATCGCTTGTGTGCAAACCCTGCTACTCCCGGTTCTCCATCACTCCCGTCCCGACCTCCCCGAAGTAGGGTTTCCCATTCGATGTTATGTATACAGTCTATCAAGTACTGTTGTGAGGATCTGGCCGGGGTGGTACGGATGTTATGCGGCGAGTTGAAGCTGGGTGTCCCTGTATTCAGTAAGGCTGATTGCGTGTTTCGGAGGTTGAAATTGTCTCTCGCTGGTCCGGCCTTGAAGGGACTCGTTTCGAACCTGAATGTGTCCAAATCCGTACGTGTGGTAGCTACCGAGTGCCGTGTGTGTGGGAAGGTTTTTTGATTACGGGTGAAAGTTGTCCAGCTTTGTTAATAGCGGGGGTTTTTAACGATCCTTTGTCCATTGTGTCCCGTCATGTGGATGCTTATCCACATCATAGTGTTAGTTTTAGTTATGTAGAGCTGTCCTCTTTGGGTGACCTGACTCCGGGTGCTCGCCTCTTCTTCTACCGGGTGCTATATCGTGAGCTGGGCGTGGAATGTGAGGTGGGTAATGCCGTGACATCAATACCTCCATATTTGGCATTGGCGACTAAGGAATGTGTACGTCGCGTAAGGTCTGGGGGACTGGTGAACTTGCGAAGTAAGTATGGGTATATATATTATTGTCTATTATATTTTTGGACTTAATTACTTAGCATGCTTTTTTGTTTCTTTCCAGTGATTGGTAATTGGATAAACATAAAAAATTGACAAAAATTCAATTCCCGAGGTAACAGTTTACAACCGATTTTTTCAAAATAAGTCTTGAAATCTTTATTAAAGGATTACCTGTCATTGCATACCTAGAATTTTTCCTGTTAAATTAGAAATAAAGGAGCTGCGGTTGATTACTCTCATTATATCCGTTATATTCAGTATGATAAGAAAATGGTTTTTTGGATAAATGGCGATAGCTTAAAAATGATTTGTGATAGGAAAAAACTAATAGCATTTTTGAAAAGTTTTCACTTTAGAAACTTGAGTTTTCATTTTTGGAGGAATACGTTTTATAACTTATTTGGATTGATGATTTCAATATTTTTTCAAAAAATCGAAAAAATTAATTTTTTTCTGACTTCTTTTTGCGATAGAATTGGCATTCCTTAGCTGATTTTAACAAACGTAGACTTAAAATTTTTGTTAGACAATTACCTTTACTTCCATGGTCGGGTTTTATTAAAAAAATAAAAATTTGGAAGCTACAGTTAATTATATAAATCTAAGTTTTCGAGATACCAAAAAACGGTTTTTTGTTGATATCTCGAAAACTAGCCGCAACTAGAAAACTAACAACATTTTCGGAATCAGCGGAAAATTTTCCTATAGAAAATTGAACTTTCGTTTCTGGAGGGTAAAATTTTTCATAAAATTTTTTGCTGCAGTTGTATAGAGATCAGTTGTTTGGGAGATATAAGGTATGTCATATTAAGAAGTATATAGGTGATATATTAGTGTATATGCCTGTAGGAAATGTGGCCTCATTTAAGGGGGATTTTGAGAGGTATACTAAATTGAAGCTAACATTAGAGTGTGAGCAAAATGGGTTCGAAGCAGGTGTTACAGGTGTTTTTTCACATGAGCGTGTAGTGTCATTTCTGGATGTGTATATTGTACGTGCGCCATCACGGCTGTATTTTTTGACCTATAGTAAGCCATCATCCTCATTGCGGATGTTGAACTATTTGTCGCGTGATAGTTATTCTTGGAAGCGTGCAACGGCCATGAAATTCATCCGGCGGGTCCTAGTGCGGACATCTAACCGTTTTTTATATACTGATTCATGTGATGTAGAGGAGCGTTTGGTCGTTAATTCATATCCTAGGTGATTCGTGATTGATGAGTTTACGACTGTGATTAGTGAGGAAATGTTGTCGTTGGTAAATTATAGAGTGCCTGTTGGTCAGATAAGCAGGGAGGATCCCTTGGAGAGGAGACTGGTATTAGGGAATTTTGTGCAGCATTTTGATCACGTAAGTGTCTCGCGAATACTTAGGCGACGGTTAATGAGGAATGAGAGGGGTGGACCTAATCGTTCAGGTGGGCAGTTGTTCATAAATTATATGCCACTTAAGTATACTTGTGAGAGCTTAGTTAAAGTGATGGACTTAATGTGTCGGTCTATGGGTTTTGATGCTCCTGTATATTCAAAGGCAGATAGTATGTTTAAGCGTTTACG
Organism: Physocephala rufipes; assembly: GCA_963966595.1. Classification (NCBI taxonomy): domain Eukaryota; kingdom Metazoa; phylum Arthropoda; class Insecta; order Diptera; family Conopidae; genus Physocephala; species Physocephala rufipes. The sequence continues at coordinate 22,264,719 of OZ016504.1, forward strand.
GATGTCTCTGGCTGGCTAGGGGCCTAGGTTTCAAAGTCAGCTAAATCCCAAAGGGGACGTTCGTGTGTTCGTTACTAACTGTCGTGACTGCCATAAAGTATTTTTGTTAACTGGGAACGGGTCTGCACCAGACATATATTATGCCATTAGTTGTAATCCTGAAACATTGGTGTATAAGCATCAATCTGTGTATGCTCATACAGTGGAGAATGAGTTATTGGAGTTGCCAGTTGTGGGTGGATTAAATGCTGGGCAACGGTTAATGTTTTACGAGGGTTTTTATAGGGAGTTAGGGGTGCATTGTGCTATGGATGGGGTAGCGGAATCTATTTCAGGATTTTTGCGCTTGACCACGATAGAATGCATACGACGGATGATGGGTGCCGGATTGATGGAGTTAGAAAGTATGTACATGTGCATGTTATATCTGAATGCTAATTGAGATCAATATTTTCCTAAATTTTTTATATAGTATATGGATTACCAAGTTTTCAGGGGGTACATGTTGGCAGTGGCGGACAGCAAGGCGACGAGGCGACTAACGCGACCCCTGAGGTGCGTGGAACCATGTAGGCAGGCGAGGCAGCGGTTGTGAATGAGAATTCGGACGTGGCATCAGGTGTACGGGAGAGGAGGTGACGGGTTGCTAGTTGAGGGTGCTGGTGCAAAGCATAGTAGGAATCTAGGTGTCGGATGTAGAGCATCTATTATATTATATAACTGAGAACCTAAATTCAAAGAAAAGTGCAGGAATAGACGGAATATGAATAAAACTTCTTCATAAAAAAGTAAACAAAAGCCTTAGTAACTTCCTCGCACCTATATTTAACCATTCCATAAGAAATTGCTATTTCCCAAAACAATGGAAGACGGCGAAAATCATGGCCGCCCCTAAACCAGACACGGATCTCGCCAATTCAAACAACTACTGGTCAATTTCTCTACTCTCAAACATAAGCAAGCTCTTTGAAGCGATAATTCTGAATAAAATCAAAAAGCATTTGGAAGAGAGAAACATCCTAAAACAATTCCAATTTGGATTCAGAGCAAGGCATTCCACTAACCACTCGCTCTCAATCCTTAAAGTTTACCTTGCAACCAACCTGAGTTACAGGAAACCTGTTATTCTGGCATCGCTTGACTTTGCGAAAGCCTTTGATACGCTCTGGAAGAATGGATTGATATTGTGAAGACACATTTCGGCGCAACGAAATAAGTCGCACAAATACGATCGCATCTTCTTAATTTATATTATTCCTCACTAATTAATTATATTTCCTTTTATAATTTTATTTTGTTACTGCATTTTATTTCATATTTTTTTCTCATATTTTATTTGCTATTATAAATCAATTCATATTTTATTGTGTTTATGATTGATCGCATCATATCCCATTATAATTATAATTTTCTGTTATAATAATTAGATAATAAGTTAAAAATTAGCATTGAATTACACACCCTGTAACATTTTTTACACTGCGCATGGCAACTGCGGACGCTTAGTCACAAATCGACTATTACCCAAAACCAGTTTCTTAGTACATAATCATAAGCATGAAAGTTAGAGCAAGTTCGAATTATGCCTGCTAGGGAGAGGCGAACAAGCGAACGCACGAAACAAAAGCGCAGCCGATAAGCATAAACTAAGCTGTGTAACACTCAAAGCGTCAGTCTTCCACGAATCGTGGTATCGGTAGGAACTAGCCCTCTCCCTCCTTCTCCCTTTCTTATCCCATTCCCTTCCCTCTCCGTAGCCGCTCTTGGAATTCGACTTGTCGGTTTCGATTGAATCGACTTGTTGTTCTCTTTGAGTTGCTCGCTCCCTCCTCCACCCAGTTCTTACTCTCAGTAGCCGCTCTCAATTTTCCTTCATCCCTCACTGTTGAAGACGCTAGTGAAATATAATTGGCAGCCCTTATCGTTGGACTGTCATCTCTTCCGCCAGTTGTCATCTCTAGAACTGTCTCATGCTTTTTTTTTCTTCTTCTATTCTGACGTGAAATGTGTCGGTCCATTTATAAACTTGTGTTCACGGTGAATTTCAATAAATAAACAATAATTTCATCCGATTACTTCAAAACCTAGCAACGTACCTGTGATTCTTATTCAACATTTCCGTTTTTTAATTGAGGGAAATTAATAAATTTGTTACGAAACAAATTTCTGGTCCTTCGAGCCGGATAATTCAAGATGCCGGCAACATTCGACGCCATTTTGGATAGACAAACTGATATTGGAGGTCGCATCGAGCGATTTATTAGAAATACTCAAAAACTCGGTCAAGATATTTTGACTATAGAAGTTCTTCAACAAAGACTGCTACTGCTCGAAAGTTATTGGAAGAAATATTCCAATAATCATGAGCAAATCATAATCTTACCTGAGTACAAAGAGTCTGATTATTATAAAAAAGAAATATACGACAGTGTGGAGTCGCATTATGTGCTTCATGTGGCAATATTAAAAAAGCAGATGGCTGCTCATCCCTCGGTTAAGGAGTTATCACGCAATGGCAACGAATCACATTCAAATACGAAACCTATGCTTTCGGAGGTGGTGTTACCTTCTATCACCTTGCCAACCTTCTATGGAGACATTATTAATTGGGAATCTTTTCGCGATCAATTTAGAGCGATGGTTCATAATTGCTCTCGAATCGCTAAGGTGCAAAAACTGCAATATTTGAAATCTGCTTTAAAAGGAGAAGCTGCTAAGATGCTAGAAAAAACCCAAATATCGGATTCTGCATATGATAATGCTTGGGAGACGCTCGAACGCCGATATGGAAATTTAAGGATGCTGTCAGCCGTGTACATGCGTCGTTTAGTTCTATGTACACCCATTACTAAGGGATCTTCTCAAGAGTATAAACGCCTGCTGGACGAATTTCGCCAAACTTATAATGCCTTTGCAGCTTTAGGAAAACCAGTCGAACATTGGGATGAATGGTTTGCATACCTGTTGGTTGAAAAGCTAGACACTACGACGCGTATTACCTGGGAGACTTCTTTGAGTGATCCAATTGAGATTCCCACATATAAGAGTGTTGAAAACTTTCTAGAAACTCGTGCCCACGCCCTTGAAGCTGTTCAAGGTATTAACATTTCATCAGGTGTTTCTTATTCGAAGGATTTCAAACGGCCAGCATTAAATTCGTCACGCGGAAGAACGACCATGCCAGTACAACAGGCGCATAACATCAATGCTAAGACGGTAAAGGTGTGTGACATGTGTGCAGGCTCTCACCATTTGTGTCATTGTGAGCAATACAAACGTTTAAGTGCTCACCAGCGTAAAGATTACGCTTTCCAAAAGAATCTCTGCCTATCATGTCTAAGTGCAGGTCATCCTACTACGGATTGCACATCAACTTTTCGGTGCATGGCTTGTCAAGGACGACATCATACATCTCTTCACGATTCTTTTATGCAGAAATTCGATCCGAAGAAAGCGATAGCCTCTACATCAACTTGTAATTCGAAGACAACTTGGAATACAGCGACATCGAACTTGGTACGAGCACGACGTGTGGTGCTGCTCCCTACAGCACGAGTACGTCTCATATCGTTTAATGGAATCAGTATTGTTGCCCGTGCTTTGCTGGATCCTGGATCTGAAACCTCCTTTGTGACAAAGGACGTAGTAAATTTACTCCATTTGAAATGTAAAAATGTAAAAGTTATGCTTTCAGGTTATCAAGAGACGTCAGTGGGGATGGCTCGACATGAGGTGCTATTTACGCTTGCTTCTGATCGTGATCCTGAGTTTCATCATGATGTATGTGCCCTAGTCACCAAGAAGATTACAGCCTCAACACCAGCTCGTGTGTTAAATTCATCTCAACTGCCACACTTGGATGGTCTTCCTCTCGCAGACGATGAATACCATTTACCTGCTAAAATCGACGCTTTGCTGGGAGCAGATGTCTGTGGATTTTTGTTTTTAGAAAACCACATAGGACCATCTGGGTTTCCTCCTACGATACGCACGCCTTTTGGTTGGGTACTGATGGGTAGTGTTGAGCAGCATGCTCAACCAACTGAAAGTGTTGCCAGAACTATGCATATTAGAACCTCGGACGATATTCACGAAGCGTTACGCAAATTTTGGGATTTGGAAAACGTTCCGTCTGCCAGGATTTTAAGTGACTTAGAGATGCAATGTGAGAAACATTTTATGGAAACTCATTATAGAGATTCAAAGGGAAGGTATGTGGTACGTCTACCGTTTATTAACGAACCTGTCGGTGAAATAGGTGTGCCAAGAACTGTTGCAGTTAAGTTGTTTTTAAATGCAGAACGCCGTCGAGATCGAAACTGCATACTGCGAGATAAATATATTGATTTTATGAACGAATATATAAAATTAGGACACATGGAGGTAGTAAATCCTTCAAGCAACGAGTCTAAGAGAATTAGCTACTTACCACATCACGGGGTATGGAAAACGTATGGTGAAGATAGAAAATTACGAGTGGTATTCAACGGCTCTTGTGCTGTTTTTGATAGAGGATCTCTCAATGATTTATTACTACCTGGACCTAAACTGCATAACAACCTATGGGCAGTACTAACTCGCTGGCGGTTTTTTCGTTTCGCATTTTCAGCCGACATTACCAAAATGTTTAGGCAGATACGAGTAAATAGAGCCGACTGCGACTGGCAAAGGATCGTTTGGCGATCAGACCACACTGAAGAAATAGTAGATTATCGCCTACTGACCGTAACATATGGTACGACGTCAGCTCCATATTTAGCCAACAGAGTTATTAAGCAATTAGCTTTCGATGAACGACATAACTTTCCGTTAGGCGCCGAAGCCTTGCTAAACAACACTTATGTTGACGACATTTTTGTTGGAGGTGAAAATATACAGGAGGCTGAAGAGACAAAAGCTCAGTTAGTAGAGATCCTCACGGCGGGTGGTTTTCCCTTGGATAAATGGTTTTTAAATTATGATAGTTCAACACTCGATACAAACGAAAATAATAAACTAGTTGAGGTTTATGATACGACAGGTGTTCTCGGTCTTCTATGGGACCCTACCAGGGACATGTTATCTATCCGGCATTCAGAACACACCAAAATTGACCAGAGTGCCACCTATACAAAACGAACTATTCTTTCAGCAGTTGCGAGACATTATGATCCAATGGGATGGTTTGCTCCAGTTTTGTTGCGAGCTAAGATTATCATTCAAGATCTGTGGTTATCCGGCTCAGATTGGGATGAGCCAGTGCCTTCAGACATCGAAGATAAGTGGAACGCCTTTTCTAATCATTTGGACCAACTTGAATCGATCCAAGTTCCACGTTGGATAGGGTCTACCCCTCGAAATGAAATTGAACTACATGGATTCTGTGATGCGTCAGAGCGAGCATATGCCGCAAGTGTGTATATTCGGGTATCAAATTCTCAGACAAATTCAGACGTCCATCTCCTCATCTGCAAGACCAAAGTTGCTCCGACGAAACCTCACAGCATTCCTCGATTAGAGCTGTGTGGTGCTCTTCTTTTGGCCAGGCTGATGACATCGATTAAGGAGAACATTTTTTCTAATAACATTTCTCTTACCATGTGGACTGACGCTTCAGTAGTTTTGGCATGGATAAAAGGTCATGCGTCACGTTGGAAACCGTTTGTTGCACACCGAGTTGCAGAAATACAAAATCTAATTCCAGACGTATGCTGGCGGCATGTTCGAACATGCGATAATCCTGCTGATCTGGCAACGAGAGGAATTTCTTGCGAAGATCTCCGACGAAGTAGTTTGTGGTGGCATGGGCCATCGTGGTTAAAATACCCACTTGAACAATGGCCAAACTCACCAGAAACAATATTGCACGAAATACCTGATCAACGACTGACGGTTATGCATATGATTGTCGTTAGTGATGAGCCAAATTACCTTCTTAAACGTTTCTCGACTTATATGAAACTTCTTCGCGTTTCGGCCTTCATGCTGAGGTTTCTTCATAACATTCGAAAAAACGCTATTAGGCGAAAAGGATTTTTGACAACAGAAGAGGTGCAGCGATCATGCCTTCTACTATGTCGATTAAGTCAGAGAGACACATATAAAACCGATATTGAGAAGCTACAACAAGGTAAACCTATAAGTCCTACCTCCTCTCTAATTTCGTTGCGACCATTCTTAGATAAACATGGAGTTCTTAGAGTCGGTGGGCGACTCGCGCATGCCCCAATGACATACGATCAGCGACATCCGATTATAATCGATAGACGATCTCCTATGGCTTCACTTCTCATTCAGAGCGTGCACGCTCGGACCCTACATGGCGGACTCGATTTAACGCGATGCACTTTAATGCAACAGTTCTGGATTCCTAGAGGGAGAAATTTAATTAAAAAACTTTTAAAAAATTGTGTACGATGTGCCCGATTCAGAGGCATATGTGGAGAGCAACAGATGGGAAATCTACCTACAGTACGTCTACAACCAATCAAAGCATTTTCACGATGTGGAGTGGATTACGCGGGTCCTGTTTTCTTGCGCCAGGCTAAAGGTAGAGGTCAAAAAACCACAAAGGGATACCTTGCCGTCTTCGTATGCCTAGCATCAAAGGCTGTTCACTTAGAAGTGGTATCGGATATGACAGTCTCTGCCTTCATAGCAGCATTTCAAAGACTTGTGGCCCGTCGAGGGAAATGCATTCAACTCTTAAGTGATAATGGCACCACTTTTAGAGGAGCAGATCAAGAATTGAAAAGAAGATTCAAAGCAGCGTCGACGTTCCACAAGGAGATTTCAGAGTTGCTGGCAAACGATGGTACCGACTGGAAATTCATACCTCCCTATGCGCCACACTTTGGAGGACTCTGGGAGGCCGCTGTTAAATCAGCTAAAACCCACTTGAAGAAGACTGTCGGTGACCATATTCTAACCTACGAGGAGTTGTCGACAATTTTGTGTAGAATAGAATCTTGTCTTAACTCACGACCTCTATGCTCAATATCCGATGATCCTAACGATTTAGACCCGCTTACTCCAGCTCATCTAGCAATCGGTACTTCATTGTCTGCTGTTCCCGAGCCTTACGATTCCAACCTTAACGTCACTCCGACTGAACGATGGCATTTAATTACCCATATCAGAGACAAGTTTTGGGCTCGATGGAGTAAAGAGTACATTTCACAACTTCAAAATCTTCCAAAATGGAGAAAAAGAGCCGCGAATTTTAAAGAAGGTTTTCTTGTTCTAATAAAAAACGAATTTACACCACCAACGAAATGGCCGCTTGGACGTATTACTGAAGTAATACGTGGTGCTGATGGTTTAGTGCGAGTCGCCAAGATTAGAACAAAGACAGGACATTCCGTCAGACCAATAACTAAACTTGTACTTCTGCCAGTTGATGACTACAATAGTCATAATTCCTAATTAATAACTTTGATTTCGTTGACCATTCTGCAACGAGGCGGGTGGTATGTTGAAGACGCTAGTGAAATATAATTGGCAGCCCTTATCGTTGGACTGTCATCTCTTCCGCCAGTTGTCATCTCTAGAACTGTCTCATGCTTTTTTTTTCTTCTTCTATTCTGACGTGAAATGTGTCGGTCCATTTATAAACTTGTGTTCACGGTGAATTTCAATAAATAAACAATAATTTCATCCGATTACTTCAAAACCTAGCAACGTACCTGTGATTCTTATTCAACATTTCCGTTTTTTAATTGAGGGAAATTAATAAATTTGTTACGAAACACTCACCGCTAGTTCAGTGATACAAAATATTAACGGATAGTTCCCTCTCACACAGCATATCAAAGTACCGAGTACAATTGAAAATAATACAAGTTCACAGTCGCGCACGGGTATCGAGTACCATTTGAATCAATACAGTCACACACAGGTATCGAGTATCATTTGAATCAATACAGTCACACAGGGGTATCGAGTACCATTTGATCCAATACAAGTTACAAGTCACGTACGGGTATCGAGTACCATTTGATTGAATAAAAGTTCACAATGCAATAGTGCAACACGAGTATTAAGTACAGGTTGGAAATAACTTCAACACAGTCTTGTTTACCAGACCAGACCGGTGGTACCGTTCTACGTCGCTACAGCGCCGCACAGTTTCCCCCCTAACATAGTCCTTTTCTTTAACGTGGTATCGCAGCTGCAGTTGCCCACCACAGGACATACCACGCAAGGGTCAAGGATATTGACAACATTAAAAGTTAAGCCATAATTTAGACCTTAAGAGCTGAACTCAAATTAATAAAGTTTAACAACACCAAACACGGGTCCATCATTCTAACAAATTTTCTTGATTTACGATCCTGGACATCCGCGAGCATACCCTGGCTATAGACGGTCCAATGACCTTAAATGAAACCCCGCCTCATTAGGACCGAGGCGAAAAGGTCGTTTCAATATATAAAATGACTCAAGTCTTTCAATTTGATAAAAAACTATGAAAACTGCTTTACTGGTATCTCTCGGATCGAAACTTCACAGTTCAAGTCAACGAGGCCAGATCGGAACTTAAGGAAGTTTGGGCGGGAGTACCACAAAGCTCTCTCCTTGGTCCGTACCAGTACAATATTTATATAGCAGACCTCCCTCTCCCATCACCAACAAATTGCATTTCTAATATTTTAACACTGGTTTATGATGACGATATACTTATAGCAAACGCCACTAGATTAGTAAGAGCCAGCAACAATGCTTTAAACAACTACATAAATAAGCTGTTTCAATATTTCAATACATGGAAAATCATGCTCAATGCAGATAAATCAATCGCAGCAATGATCAAAGGACCACAGTCCAATGTCGGCAAACTAGCTCGTCGGTATAAACCAGAACTTAAACTTAACAACACAACACTGCAAGTTAAAGAACAATTCAAATATTTAGGGATCATTTTCGACACAAAAGGAACTTTTATTCCTCACATAGATTACATATTGATTAAGGCCAGAACAAGATACATAATGTACTTAAAAGTAATGGGAGCTAAAACAAAACTCACCACCAACATAAAACTGCTTATATATAAGCAAATAATTAGAACCATTTTAACTTATAGCTTCCAATCCTGGTGCGAAATGTCTTCATCACAAATGGAACGAATCAGACGTTTCGAAAGAAATATATTGAGAGGCTGTGTGGGTATGAGATCCAGCGAAGTGACGCCAGGAGGCTTTCATAGAAGGGTCTCAAGCAAAAAAGTTTATGAAGCCGCGAAAATAGAAAGATTTGATGCGCATGCTTTAAGAATCACAAAAAAATATATAGAAAATTGGGAGAACATTCCTAATAGACTCATTAATGATCTTGCCCACAGAGCCTCTCAGGTGAATAACCTCCAAAATATTAGGAGATTGTCACCAATACATTTCAAGTATTTATTTGACAATAACTTCTTGTACCAAGACGGTAAAGTAGTCTTTTACCATAGAAGACATAGATCGCTTGATGTAATCAACAACCGGGTTTACAATGAATCACAATTCACATAAAAGCTCAATTAAAATACCTTATATGCAATTTTATTAACTCTAGCGTATAAAAATAAACTCGCCAATAGTAAATGTAATAAAAATTAATTCAGACAAATCTGAAACAAAAGCTTATGAATAACAATGTACAAACAACAACTAAAATCCAGGGACCTGAAATTGAAATTAAAACGCTAATCACTGCTTATTAAGAAATTATATACTCAATAAAATTGAGTATATAATACACACGCACGGTACATATGTAAATAGTAGGCTAAGAAAACTGTGTTAATTTAATACACCAATACCTCGCTTTGCGTCGTTTCGTTTTGCGTTTTTTCGAAGTTGCGTCGCTGCTTAATTAGTACAAATTTTCACTGTGCGTCGTTAGATTTTCGAAGTTGCGTTGTTTTGGGTTGGAGTGTTTAGTTTTTTTTTATATTTTGAAGTTTTTTGTCATCTTTGTTTCCAAAAGCACCATTTCTGTTTCTAGTTGCGCCCAAAACTCGGGGATTCCCTTTCTAACGAAAAATCAACGCAATTCTAATACCGTTTCATTTTCACTTTGTTTTGCCAATCGCAGTTCAATTTCAATTGTGCAGTGTGCTGTGGTTTTTGTAACGTTTATTTAGTGTGTTCCGCCTAAGAGAATAATAAATTTTTACGGGTTGTTTCTGGTTACAAAAAAGGTAAATATTTTTGCAATTTATTTTTTGGCAGAGTTAAATTATATTTTTACATTCACTTGTAATTTTTTAGCGAAATGAGTGGAAAGGGCGCTGCTGATAAAATTATCAAAAATAAAAAAAAGCTATAAGTTTGGAGACAAAATTAGACATTCTGCGACGATTTGATAAGGGAGAGAAGGCTGTGGAGATAGCAAAGGCTGTTGGTCTGGCTGCAACAACTGTAAGAACTATTAGAGATCGAGATGGGGATAAAATAAGAGAGGCTGCAAAATCTGCAATATCATTTAATGCTAAAACGATGACCCGTACTAGGAGTGCTTTTATGATTAAAATGGAGTCCTTGCTTACTATTTGGATTGAAAATCAAGTTGCGCAGAGAATACCATTAAGTAAAATGTCAATTCAGGCGAAAGCAAAAAGCTTGTTTGATGATATAAAAAGTAAAACAGTGTCCAACGATATTGATAGTTGTAATAATACTGACAAGAATGAAACATTTGAAGCTAGTCAGGGCTGGTTTGAAAGATTCAAGGTCAGAGCAAATCTGCACAGCATTGCTCTTAAAGGCGAAGCAGCTAGCGCTGATATAACTGCTGCAGAACGCTACCCGACAGAGCTAAGAGCATTGATTCTGGAGGGTGGCTATGATGCGAAACAAGTATTTAATGTTGATGAGACTGGGTTATTTTGGAAACGTCTACCTAACAGAACTTACATATCTAAAACAGAAAAATCTGCGCCAGGGTTTAAAGCTAGCAAGGATAGACTAACTCTTCTTCTTGGTGGTAATGCAAATGGTGATTTCAAATTTAAACCATTTCTTATTTATCAGTCGGAAAATCCAAGAGCAATGAAAGGTTGTTCAAAGAATCTTCTTCCTGTCCACTGGCGAGCAAACAAAAAAGCATGGATGACATCATCATTATTTCAAAACTGGGTTTCAACTTGTGCTATTCCAGAAATTAAAGCTTATTGCAATAAAGAAAACTTAAACTTCAAGACTTTGGTTCTAGTAGACAATGCTCCTGGCCACCCAGTTTATGTTGATGAGTTGTCAGAAAACGTGAAATTTGTATTTTTGCCACCTAATACGACACCAGTTATTCAGCCGATGGATCAGGGAGTAATATCGACTTTTAAAAGTTATTACCTTCGACAAACATTTAAACTTCCTACAAGTCAGACTGATGGACAAGATAAGCCTACCATGCTGGAGTTTTGGAAAAAGTTCAACATTATGAAAGCCATAGAAATTATTTCCGATTCGTGGAACGATGTTAAATTATCTTGCATGAACGGTGCTTGGCGCAAAATATGGCCTGAATGTGTTCACCAAAAATGCGATGCAGAAGTTGATTGTACACCAGCTGTTCGTCATGAAATTTCTAATTTAGCTAGAGAGTCTAATTTTGAATGTATGGAGGAGACTGACATAAATGAATTGCTAACCTCGTACAACCAAGAATTCTCTAATGAAGAACTATTGCCACTGGAATTGCAATTTGCTAATGAAGAAGATGACAGTGACCGTTCAATAGAAATCTCCGAAGAACAAAATTTAACCTCCAAACAAATTTCCAAAGCGTTGGGTTTAATTGACGAAGCTATGGAGATTTTTTTAAAAAACGATCCAGACAGCGGAAGGAGCTTTAAAGTGTCTCAGGCGGTTGCTACGAATATCAATTGCTACAAGGAAATTTATTTTACGCTGAAAAAAAAACTGTTCAGCAAACATTGGACCAATTTTTGGTGAAAAAAAACTGACTTACGATTACAGTCCCTGAAAGTGATTAATTTAAATTTTGTTTTTCATAAATTAATCGAATATTTTATATGGTTTTAGTAATTGAATACGTTGTTTTGTTTTTTGTATGTACGTAATAAAATTTTATTTTTGTTTTTTAAATGTTTAGTTTGTTCAATTTTCTTTTTAAAAAGTACTATTTTCATAACACTGGAACCTATCTTCGATCTTTACATGGTTTGCTATGTAAAATCTTAATTCACATTGCGTCGTTTCAATTTGCGTCGTGTTTTTTTGGAACGTAACTGCGACGCAAAGTGAGGTATTGGTGTATAGTCAATTTTGACATTAGAAACTTGCTGAAAAATTCCTGAAGACTAAACAGAGATTTCCCAACTCTGGTTTTTCAAAAATCCTTAGTATTATTGTAACCAAAACTCATGTTAACAATCAGTAATAGTCAAACTTTATAACATATACCATAAAAACCTTAAAGTGTAAATGCCAATGAAAAAATATTTCATTAATATTGCATTGGCAACTTTTACTTAAATTAAACATAAGACATGTGAAATACTCTGTTAAGCTAATATTAAGGCAATTTTGAATGAATAAAGCTTAAATGATTTTAATAAAAAACCATATCCCTCATTATTTTATTAACACTCCCGACTAATTTAGGTCGGGTGTGTTATTAGAATTAGAAGCCACAATTTTAAAAGTAGAACTGCCAAATTTTAATTTCCATGTTATATACGCTTATAATCCACCCAGAGCTGTACAATTTGAGACTGACCTTCGAGAACTTTTCTCCATTAATGGATATTCCTTAACGATATTCCTTGTAGGAGATCTGAACGCTTATCATCGCGAATGGGGGGACCGGAGTAGCAATGTGGCTGGGAGAAAACCAAACAATTTCATTTTGGAAAATTCAATAAATAAAATAATTCCGGACGAGCCTACTCACTGTGGCATAATAAATCACCATACTTTAGACATAGCCCTAACGAAGTTCTTTCAACCAGAAGCGAGTTTAGAAGTTCTAGACGAACTAAGCTCTGACCACAAGCCAGTACTCTTTATTTGCAGAGATGTGTATATATAGATATACCTATGAGGACCAGAACATCTACAAATTGGTTAGGTTTCCGAAATTATTTCAGCCAAGCAACAGAACACCTGGACATGTAAGCCTGAAAAAATGTACTGGCCAAATCCATTCAGCTAAAGAAAACAACTCGGTGACAAAACTTATCGAAAGTCATAATTATTATGACCTCCCTAACGATACTAAAAATCTAATACGACTAAGAAACAGAAAAAGAAAAATTGCGAGCCGCACGGGAGACCCAAACCTGCGAAGAGAGGTAAACAGATTGACAAACAAAATTAAAGAGGAGATCCTCAATTTTCAAAATGAAAAATGGGGAATATTTCTAACTGATTTACAGCCCGGGGAACAATCCTTCTGGAAAATTTGTAATTATTTCAGAAAAAAACAAAATATCCAAGTACCTCCCATTCACGGAGCGAATGGATTAAAATATGATAAAAAAGGAAAGGCAGAGGCATTTGCCGATACACTGGAATTGCAATTCCAAGAAAACGCGACGCAAGGAGATTCTACGGGCCCTTATAGGGAGACAGTAATCACAATCCTGGGACGCCAGATTCAAGCATCAGATAGAGATGAAGAGACCATAAGAAACACAGACTTAGTGTTCAAATATCCCTACCTCTTATAAAACTAATAGGTTCATTTTTAAAAAATAGAAAATTTAAAGTATGCATTGAAAAACAATGAAACACAACCAAACTAATAAAAGCAGGAGTACCTCAAGGCTCCCCACTATCTCCTCTACTATATTCATTATACACTGCTGACATCCCTAGGGTCCCACATGGGAATTTATCTCTCTATGCCGATGACACTTGTATTTACCGACAATAGACTTTCGTGGAAACCCCACATCGACCACAAAAAGGTAACAAGTGCATCAACCCTAAACCAGCTATCCCCACTAATACGTAATAAGAAATTAAACAACACAAACGAAACACTAATCTACAAACAGATCACACGTCCCAACCTTTCATACGGCTCTTTAGCATTTATCAATGCTCCAAAATCCACAATTAAAAGACTACAAACAGCACAGAATCTTGCTTTACGAAAAAATTTCAAAATTTTAAAAGCCATTAAAGGCTGCAAAATTAATTGCATGCTTGTGTTTTTACATATCGAACGATTTTATTACACGAGAGAAAACAAAATAACGTCTTGATTGTTATTAAAAATATCTGTTGCTTTTGATGTGACACAAAATTCTACAATCATCCGGTCAATTACAAGATTTGGAGTATATCTTCAATTCTTTTTAAAATCAAGTCTCAATCATTACCATAAGTACCAATACATAAACCATCATAAAGCTCATAAAATACGAAAAAAATGAAGGCTACGCAATCTAGGAAAGTTTTATTCTTTTCAATTTATTTGAGATTCTCGAACGAATGGAAATTGGAATTGTAAATTTAAAAGCAATAAATCTTATTTAACTTCGGTTTGTTAGTGGAATAAAATCAAAGTCAAACGTACAGTTTCACGGTGGAAGATGTACGATGTGATACAGACTATTATTCACATACAGGCTATCCTCACATACACTCATTGTCACAGTCAAGTTTGTTTGACTGCTGCGAATGATTACGATTTCGTTGCGATGCGGAGCGGATGAATACACTACCATTTTTGGTGAGTGACCGATTCTCGCTGAAGTTGAAGAGATGAAACAGCATCGACAATTGCCGGGATTTCATCGATTCACACGCACGCATTTTAAATACGTGAGGTTGACTTCGTTCATTGTCACGGACTTAACCAGTGGTTCTTAAATAAAACTTGATCTTTATTTTGTCTGAATTCGGTATATTGCAGCAATAACTATATCGATTCTTATGGATTTATAGTAAAAATTAAGTCGTAGCATACTTTGAGAATCGCTGCGTTATAGCGCAGGCTATGAAAATAAATAAATTATTGCATTCATTTACGAAGGCATGGAAATCATGAAAATATTGCAGAGAAGTCTTCCTATTAAATTTATAAACGAGTATTTTTTACTCACTTGTTACAAAAGCGAGATGTTTTCTTAGGGTTACAGAAACTATACTGATGATGATAATGAAATTAATTAAGGATTAAGGTGCTTGATTACTAGGTGACTGTAAATCGAGACTTTTACAAGTACGTAAAAATCAAAAGTATTTTCACCTTTTGTAAAAATCTAAAATAATCCAAAAAATCAATAAAAAAATAAGCTTATATTGAGAAAACAATTCGAGACAAATTAATACTTAATGTAAAATTACAATGTGTTTTATAACCGTTCGATATCGATATATAAATCGAATAAGAATAAATCATGATTATTTCAAAGATACTCGTAATGATTTAAATGAAATCGTCTTTTCGATATCATTGACATCATCACTGACATCTTGTAGATGTGTTTACATTAAACTAAATTAATTTCAATTCCTGTAAATAATTATAATGTTTCATTTCTGATCCCCTTAAAAATTTAAACACACGTTTAATCTCGTAATTTTGCGCTTTATAACAGTTGTTTAATTAAACAAATTTTCTTTGTTCATACTCCCGCATCTTCCCTCGATTATCACACTAATCCACCAAATTGTTGAAATGAAAAGTAGTAGATGAAGTCGATGCATACCGTGCGTTTTACCATCAAATACTATAGTTTTTAACTTGCATTCCCGGTTCGATCAACTTTACCCAAACCCAGATAAAACAACCCTATTGAATTCGGTCACGTAAGATAGAAACTTAAGTCAAACCAGCAGTATTATCTCGTAGCGTCCTGCTACCGAATGTCACAGAATCATAAAGCTTCCCCCAATTATCCTGCATAGCTGCAACGAATTCTCCCTACATTTTAGTTCCTCTTAAATTGTTAATGCTCTATTATTTTTAATTGTTACCGCTGTTGTTGTTTGCGGAAGTAATAATACTGAGCAGAGGGTTATTGCTTTCATTCTTCCCTTTCTAATAGAAGGTTATTAGTGCCGTGGGGGGAGGGACAATGGGGGGGCGATATATAAGTAAAATTTAGTGAAGCACAATGCGATCAACCCGCCGTTCTTTCATTTACGCTTGACAATTGTTGTGCAAGAAAATACACCATGCCGTGCAGTATCAACACGATGGGAAATTCATTCGGTATGTATTTATCCATAAAGTATCCTTCATCGTCATCATCATCACCAAGTTCATTAAACTAAAATCAAACATTTAGCGAGGGGTCAAATGTAAGTATAAACGTAGCCGCACCCACAACCATACGCATGATTCTAACCCCAAAACCAAGTCATACTTGCCAACTCCGAAGTATCAGAGTTCATCAAGTAATTTACCGAGATGTTTTGTACCGGTTGTACCTTTCCGTATTGCATCAAGGAATTACCTCTTGGAAATCGATTGTGTAAGTGGGGAGCAACTTCCATTCAGGCTTAGGGAAAGCAAAGCATAAAAATGCACTAATTGTCACCCTTTCATCAAATTGATATTTGCACCGATGATTTTTCGACGTGAAAGCACGGAATTTCGAAATGATAAATGAAAAAGGAAGAAATTTTAGATTTTTGAGGAGCGGGTTTGGAAGTCTTTATTGTGAAACATTATAGGAAATTTATCTGAAGTTACCAGCAAATGGCAGTCAGCCAGGATTGGTTGCTCATAAAACATTAAAATTTCTGTTTAGTTAGATGAACCGAAACGGAGAAATCTGAGCAGCCAATTCAAAGCGACTCGGGTTGAAGTCTGTTGAACTCTAGGAAATTAAATGCAAAAGTTCGTAACATCTTAACTACACAGTATTAATATGACCTATAACATACTGAATATTGAGTAGAAAATATGGACTGTCGCGCCTTTTCCATGAAGCCGTTATTATTTTGAGCCGAGAATCGTAAGGTAAATCAAATCAAAAATTTATAGGAGTGAATAAAACAGTAATATTACGTTTACATCGATCTCGAATGACTCATTCGCGTCAGAGTTCGCGTTACAAATTGTTGCAAGACTTTCTGCTTGCACAGTTGAAATTAATAATGATGTTTTTGTTATTTCCTTCATTTTTCGCAATCAATAATTTATTTAACTATATTGACAAAATTATATACAATCGATTTTTCAGAACAGCTGACGGTGCTGCCAAAGCGAATGAGAAAGGCAATGTAAACGTAAACTGTTTGCGAATGACTGATTCCATATTCTCATTCAAGGTCAATGTAAACGTAAACGTAGGGGTTATTTCTGAACGAATTCAATCGTAACTATATAACAGCCAGACTGAAAGAGTTATATTCCAAGAAAGGCCAGACAAACGAAATATCTAAAAACGTCGTGATTTAAGGATCATTCAACTCATTTGATTCACTTTTCATGAGACGCAAAATTCTGTAACCTCTACTGAATAGAAAGCTTCTATGGGCATACAATTTTGAACCATAAACGGCTTCAAAATAATTAAACATTCCATTTGAATCTAGCCAATTCGCCACTGTTACAACGCAAGAGTCGAAAATTTCAGTCCTGATAACAGTATTGTCACATAAAAAGTTGTTGTTTGTGGCGGCCTATGGTCGCGGCATTGATTATAGCAGACGGCAAACCCGATTACAAGTCTATGTCAGATCTCAATAAAAGTTGGTTATCAGAAAGAGTAGCACTCTTGTATCCCAGCTTACTGCTTTTTATTAACTTTTACCATATTGTTATCCTAAATTTTTCCATGCGATAAAAGTTAACTGGAGGTTTTATCATTCAAAATTTTGCCGTTTGGGATTTTATCGCGTTGGCACTTTTTGTGCTTCCGCTTTTTAGTATCACGTTTACGTTTTTTAGTATTTCGCTATATATAATTTTAGATATTTACTCTTCACCAATTTAAAACATTCCAAATTATAAAACGCTCAAATATTTAGTGCGTCTAAATAAGATGGAAGAAACAAAGCGACCGTTTTTTGTTTTTATTTTTCTTTCTAGTAAAATGCAAAATCTAAAGCCGTCATAGGATAACAAAATCCCATTATTTTTAACTATCAACGTATCGGTAAGAAGAATCAAAAATAACAATGGTCTCAAGTAGAATTCCCGAGGCAGTCCTTGCGAAGAAGGATGTGTTTTTAATATAAACTTCTTAATAAACCTTACGGTTAGCGCTTATTTATATGATGAATGAATATACCAAAAGAGAAAACGAGGATGACATTGAAACCAAGCTGGATATTTGGTATTTAATCGGAGTCTAACTGAAAATAGTACCGACAGAAAATCCTCTTGGATTACGGAAAGCAATAAAAAGCATTCAAAAGAAATCCATTTAAGTTCTATACAATTAAGTCCATCAAACAAACAATTGTAGTTCATCGTTCACAGTCGTAGGAGGTTCCTCCCAATTCATTTACCTTACATAGCCCGACTTGAGCCGACTAATCTGAGCAACAGCATTAGCGTTGTTTCGATATAAACGACGTTGTATTTTTGTATTTCTGAAGGTAATTAAATGAATTCAGCGTATTTTCTGCATATCAAAGATATCGATTTCGCGAGAACAAAGCGAATTTACAACAATAGAATAAGAAATATAATGAATTAATTTGAAAACGGAACCAGCTTGAAAGGCAGACAATTGATATGAGTTGAACGTAGTGAAGCCCACAAAAACCGAATTTGTACCTGCATCAGTGAACTACTTCTAAAGCTAATTAAAGACAAGTGAATTAAAGGCTAATTTAATGGCCTCGATTACGAAAGCGGAGAGAAGGAAATGATAGCTGTCATCGATGTGATGCCGTTTGATGAGAATGGATTCAATGGATTTTCTTGTATTTCTTTTTGTTGTTAATTTTCGAAATTGTTCGCATGAAGAGAAATAAAAGGCGGAATGGCAGCTGCATTGCATACGATTTGCTTGCGAAAATAACCACGGCAGATGCGTGTGTGTATGCTGATGTATGCGCAATATTGAAAGGTGAAATTTCACATTAAAATAAAATCAACCGAACTTCTACCTCCATTTATAAGTACTTATTCCTTTTAAAATTATCCTCCTATTTTATTCATATGTTTATTAACTCTATAAGTTGTTCGGTGAAATCTTTCATTCTTATAAGGTGTAGAGTTTTCAAGGAAACGTACCGATACATCTTTTAAAGTCATTGCAAAATTGATAGAGAAGGATACTCTTTTTACTCGTGACGTACTTTAGAGGCAATAACTAACTTTTCTGTACTACTCGTGACAAAAAATTAAGTAAAAATTTTACAAATTTTTACTTCATCAAATTACTGTAAGGTCTTATTAGACACTGCAATAAAGAAAATCTGCAGACTGAAGCTATAGTTTAGGATCGAATTATTAGTGAAATTAATTTTGAAAGTCAATAAAAGGCATACTTAATCAAAATTTGCAAGTGAATCCGAAATATCTGCAAGAAAGCAATTTATTTTGACTCCCAACACAATAACGACACTTCCGACTAGGTCCGTATACGACAAAGATATCTCACCAGTCCCTCCGGCGGTATTACCATCACCACAATCTGACAGATTTGGGGATTCTCTTCAATCAAGGTGGTTGTCTTATCGTTATAATAGAATCGTCACCACACAACAGTTTGAAGGATAGTGCTTCAAAAATTAGCTCCCCAGGGAAACATCTAATAAAAGAAGTGAGTAGCGTGACAATATAACATTGAATTAAAAAATCGTATCAACAATGTAGAACTTCAACGGCAGAAAGCGAATAGAAAATCTAACATTATCAACAATAATGTGGAAAAATATTAATCTCGGTACCGAAGCCCGACTTACGTGAAGCTGACAATCTTAGAATTATTCCTACAATTTGTACTGGTTAATAACCTTACGTAATATTATGGTGACCATCCGCACCATTCAACTTAGATGTTTTCGGAATAACAGAACCAACAACAATTAAAACAACAATTGCAGAAACAACGTCGAAAAACTAGTGACCAAGCCCCATATACCAAACGTCATCATTACGCGACAACAACAATACTGACATGACTTCATAAAACCAATAAAATCGGCAATGGTTATAACTGAGCCCTATGAGGGGGCGGTCCCGTATGGCTTCATACCACGTAGCGCAATGTTGCGCGAACAATGAATTATTTCGAATGCCAGGAAATGACAGCAGAAACCTTTCAATGATGTCAAATGGATCAGGGGTGGAAAGGGGTGTTTAGGGATACGCTGTAGTGTTGCAACACAAAGGTGTGAAAGTACATTTCGAACTTTAAATCAAATCGACCCACACACGTCAAATGTGTCGTGTGATACACTTATAAACCAACACGCATCCACTCCTACTGTCCGATGGGTACTTTGATAAGGTAAATGAGGGAGGATAAATTGCGACTCGGCGCGATATTCCGAGTCTAATTTTTCACACTTAATTTTGTGTGAAATGGTCCACCCAACCGAACATTGTACGATTGTATGATTGTTTACGATTGTATGATAGAGATTATAAGACTAAATCTGGCAATAATGCGATATTAGATATTAAACTTGTCTCCACACAAACGATGTGCAGTGATTGACGAATAATTGTTGACGAATATTGTGCAGTTAAGGATAAGATAATTAGGTTTTCGTCCTTCGAAAATTGCAGTTTTTAAAGCAAAAAAAGCTTCGTTTCTTCTTTCAGAAAGTAATATCGGTAAAATATTAAAAAAGAGCACACAGTTTAACGTTTTCGGAAGATTTGTGAGGTTACCATACCAAAATGATAGCAAGACCTGCATGCAAAAGTTTCTAAATGGTTGCAGACTGCATCCAAATTTCAAAGAATTATCGTTTCATAATTATCATCACAAAACATAATAAGAAATAATTGGAATTATAAGCTGAAATGTTGGTTGAATGTTTTAAATTTGATTAGAGAGAGGAATTCACTATGAAATGATTGTCATGAACTTTCCACGACAGTCACACTCAACGATAAATGAAGACGATGGTAAGAAAGAAGAAGGATTCAATACTACTGAATGGCTGGAATATCGTTGTTCGCCGTCAAGGGAATTGCATAATTTTCGCAAATTCATGACAATAACTACGGCTAAATTTATTGCGTTTACTGAGCGAGTGTATTTGTCAGATAAACGCCTTAATATGTCCTTAAGGACGTATAAATGTCTATGGAGTTTCTATTGCATTGACTTAAATTAAAAGATAACGATATTGTCTTTGAGCACTGAACTGACAATTGAAGAAAATCTAGTGGAATTTTTGCAGGGACTGAATTAATCCCTTTTGAAATACATATCTTCAATTTTAAAACATTATGTTTTATTAATTACATCATGTATTTCAGAGCGATTTTGATTTGGTCCTCTGATTCTGAATTCGAATGAAGATCTTAAAGTGCATTTTTATCATTTGATTGTGTCTATTATTCAGAAAAAGAAAAGAAAACCTTTGTGAAGTTGGCCGAATGCCGCGCGGCATGCCGGGTGGAAAATTTAAGAATACGTAATACCCGGTGTATCGATCTCAAGATCGTCGAGGTGGCTTCGTGAACACCGCCATCCACAAGACTCGAATAGTTAAGCGTTCGAATTATCGTCGACCCGAAAATTCGAGAACATTTTTTTGTATGAAGATAAGATCACGCCACCTCGGCGATAGGCGAGAGACGGCATGAAAAGAAAACAGAACGAAGGAAAAGGGGTCGGTTTTAAAAAGTGATTCGGTGAGGTCAGGCGAAGCGTAGCGCACGCGATAGGATACAAAAAGTTGAGAGTGAACGAAATAAAGAAAAAATGGTAATCGGAAAGCTTTACATAAAGTCACCAATCGATCACCGGCTTAGCTTTAAGGAGGAATAATTATAGAATAAAGTTAGTTGATTCTCATGTGAAAAATTCATACATTAGATAGTTGCACTGCACAAACTTAAAGCCTGAGCTCATAAACAGTAGTTCCTTGGTGACAATAAATTTTAGTAAACGCTACGCTGCCAAAGATTCATTCATGTTTGTTTGTTTGGCATGCTGTTTGGGAATATAAAAGAGTATCAGAACCGAAAAAGTTTCATGTGGCCCAAGATAACTTTTGGAGGATAAGTTTAAATTATCTAGTCTTCTGTGAAGAACGACTCCAATAACTATGAAAAGGATACAAATAAAAGACATAAAGGGATACTAAACGAAACCTAATAAAAACACAATAATTGTATAAAAAACACATCTAAAAGTACATTAGCTCGAACTGTGAGAAGATATTTTTTGAGTGTGCCGAAGATAAAGCTCGTCATGATGTGTTCACAAACCATTGGTTGGACCAACAAATCATACCAAAAATTGGGAAAAATCGTAAAAAGTTGTAAAACAAGAAACGTCACTAACGGTTACACCTATAATTACTACCCATATATTGTCTGTCTCCTAACGAAAGTAATTCTAACTATGAAATAATGTTTGAGATCAGACAAGTGTAATGAATACGCTGCTCAAAGTGATCATGGTATAAAATCACAAAGACGTTATAAGTTATTGGATATTTTTATAAACTAAACATTACTGCATAATAAATTTATAATAATTTTCTGACAGCATATATCAAAAGCAAGTTATCGTTTTAAAGACGAACTTAGAGAAGTTGGCAATAAATGTTACTTTTAATAACAAGTGTGGTAACCTCGTCAAATAATCTTAAACTGCAATCAAAAGAATGAGGTCACGATGATAGACCCGATTAGGTGATAGATCAGAGTTATTCCAGTGTAATCCAGTGCAATAAGCAGAATCTTCATTGTCTACTTCTTCATGTGGTTTAAATAAAAAACATTACTAAACAAATGGAGTATCCATTCAAAAGCTCTTAGGAATAGCTTTCATTCTGTGGCAAAATGAAATTTGTCAATTTCAGAAGATTTTTGTATTTTAAATATTGTATAAAAACATGTATTCTGTAAATCATTAAACTATTGTCTACTGAAATAGATTTTTTTTAAAATAGTATTGATGCAGGATTTCCTTAATCCACAACTACTAAGCTTACAAAAGAGGCGTCTTACAAATTTTTGGGTATTTCATAAATATATTAAATTTTATCTTCCTCCTTAATAAAAGGAAGTTTATTTTCTTTATCTGCTAAATAAGTCCTTGGAAACTGTCCTTATATATTGTCCTTATAAATTGTCCTCAATAAGTCCTTATAAAATTGAATCTAAGAATATGAAAGAATAAAAAATATAAACATATAATTGTCTTCTTGTGTCAACAAAAAAAATACGTTCGTGTTTCTGAGACACTAATAATAATACAGGGTAGCAACCAATGGACAGTCAAACTACCAATTAACGAGACTTTTTGAAAAAAAAAACAATCAAGTAGGCCGTAGGGAAATTAGAGTGACCAATGAGAATTCTAAACGAAAAATGAGAGGCTTAAGCTTTTCAAACAGTCAACTTAACGAAAGTCATAAAGTTGACGAGGAAGTACACTCACTCTCTGTATCAATTAAACAATATAAGAAAAAATTGAGACATTACTAAAAAAGATTAAAACTACATGTAAATGTTGTTCACTATAATGGATATATTAATCGCCTGATTATTATTTCATAAATCTAACCAATCTTGATATTAAGTGCTTTTTATCCAACTCTATGTAGTGTAGCTTATACATACGAAACAATAACAACGTTTACCCAGAAACATTCGCTCCATCCGTCGGGCTTGCCAACAGGATCGTTACTAGTGTCAAAACAGGCCGAGACGTCCAAGAGTAAAAAAACCGATTAACTAAACAAAGTTATTTGGAGGAAAAAACGAAAATTAAAGCAAAAATATTGTGAAGCAAAACTAAAAATAAAATCCAAGGCTGGCGAAATCCAAGAAACAGAAAACAGATTTAAATCAAAAATTGGAAAAATATTTAGAGAAATTGTAAAACATAAAATTATAATTTTTCCAATAAAAAGCTAAAAAGAACTGCGCTTAACCAAAATTCATTATGTCATTTGATAGCACTCAGCAGGAGCTTTAATTTGATATTTTTATACATAAATGAATACTCAAAGTAAAATTTTGAGAATATATATTTCTTTCTCCGCTAACAATCTTTCCGGCCCACTTTATTCATTAATTTTTATTTAAAAGTTTCGCACTGAGAATATTGATCAGCGATAATGAAGAATTTGATATGATATACCACAAATATGAATCAAATTGGTGAATGAAAAATTCCGAAAATTTGGAAGAAATTTAGTCGAAGGTGGGCAACAAAATCATGAACACTATAATTTCTGATCATGTCAAGAAATTTTTTTATTTTGTCGAATTTCTACTGCTACTGTTGGAAGTCGATTCCACAGAAGTTTCTGAGGATATTGATGATTCCGATAACAAATTTTATTTAATATTATTTAATTATCATGATTTATGGTTGAGGAAAAACTTAAATTTCTTAAAATAAAGTATTTTTCACTTTAAATTGCACACCCGGCATTATTTCTTTTCAGTCAAATTTTTTGACAGTTATGCCCCAGGACGTTTCTGCCATGAGTCGTGTAAGCCACACAACACAGAGTTGGACAAAAAGCGCATATTAAAGATCATTCATTTAGCGAATAAATCGATCTGATTTGCAATTTATGAAGAAACATTATTTTATAATTTTTTTTAAATTTGAAACCATGGAAACCATGAAATGAAAATCATGGACATTAATTAAAAAATAGTTAAAACATAATGTAAAAGGCGCGTGTAATAATTATACTGAAATTTCGTTCGTCCCAGAAATAGTTTTTGAGATATGACCGTTTTACATACTTCGAAGCACAAACCAATTACTGAAGCTTTAAAAATTAAGATTTATGACATGCATTCTACCACTTAATGGGCGCAATTAATTTCAAAAACACACTAAAGTCATAATTGTTTAAGAATTTATGAAAAAAATTACCCCAATAATATGAGAAGTTTAAGAGGAAGACTGATAAAATTGATGCAATACGGCGGTTTCCCTCGCATGGCTACGAACGCATAGTTTGAGGGGTAGCCGACAATCATAAGGATGAGCTGAGCAGAGCACCAAATACAACAATTTTAATTGAAATACGATGACATGTAATTAGACGACCGGGGCGAGAAGTTGACAGACCTCGTTGGTTGAAGCAAACAGAAACATCTACACCACCTGCTTTACTTCGCGCGGGAATGTCAGCAGCGAGAAAGTGTATAAAGCGTTTAGATTCGTGAGATCATCTTCGAGCATTTTCTAATGAAGCGACGCCTGCGTTAAATCGCTGTAGTTGTCATAAAATGTTTAACTGACACTTAAGCAAGGTTAGCATTGACAGACAATAATCCAGCAGCAGAACGTCCAACAACAATTAAATATCTACCGAAAGCGTTAATTACGATGACGTGGTGAATCCGATGATTGGCATTCGAGCGAGTAAGCAGCGACGCAATGTGACTTCTGCAGCGGTGAAAAGCGAAGAGAAATACACGAATGATTACAGACGGGGAAAAACGGTAGCCAGCTGCCTGTACTGCGGCTACCGATCCATCGTTCGCCTTCGGTGCAATAAAAATTAAATCGGTCCATTGCTGAGACAAGGATGAAGGCCTCGAGTAACTTGGAATACCACAACCACGTTAGACTCCAGCTTCCACGTAAAAATACTGCATAAAATCATTACGTTCTAGTCTGGTTGACTTTATTTGTTGTTGTTGTTGTTTTTAGTGCCTTCCGTCGGCGTTTGCCAGAGATCAACTAAATCAACAGTAGAATCGAGGAACAAGCAGCGGTTGTATCTAACAATTTCCTAAACAACGATGCTTCACAACCAAGTCTTCTGCCCGATCTTTTAATTGATCGCATGAATCCAAACAATTTTCAGTTTTTATGGCTTCAATAAAATCGGTCTACGTGGCGTTTCAGTTTTTCGGTGTGATGTGAAAAATGGAAGTCAGACTTCAGTTTTCAGAATTAAAGTCATAGCAATAAAATGTTTGAAAAAAGTCCCACAATTTTGTTTAGGAGTAAAACCGATAATCGGTAGTGTCAAATCGATGACTGCTTTATGAATGTAAAAGAGCGCACACACTGTCTCTCTTTATACACTAAATTTTTTGTTATTGTCACTAAACAATTATTTCTCTTTAAAAATATTTTGGGATCGTAAAACGAATATGTTTATTTTTAATGTTATTTCAGCAGTCAAAGACAAAACGAATCAAGAGTCCATTTATGATTGAAATGTTGTATGGACGAAACAGTTATCAAAACGTGATAATTAAATGAACGAGGCGGGAAAATGAAAAGAGCAATCAAAATGACTTTACACAAACACGGTCCATCTATAAATAATTTCACAAAAAAGGGTTGAGGAATCCATCATCACAATAATTAACAAGTCCGTTTCTTTAAAGCGATAATTGATTTATGAATTATTTTTATTGTTACTGCTTTATGTCATAAAAAATATGAGGTAGAAGAATCCATCAGACATCGATGGAAGTCACTGAATTTTCTGAATTTGTTCTGTCAGTGAGTTATAACTGATGATGGAGTTTGGATCGCGTTCCCTGCATGTCTTAATTTGCCCTCAAATAAACATTTATCCTTCGTTATTTCCATACGCATTGTGATGATAAGAATGATCTACACTTTCAGATTCTTTAAATTTTTCAACTTTTTACGCTTTTGTTTAGAAACCATTAAATTTAGAATTAGATGGGGCGTGTAGTCCGTCATAATTAAACCAACGTCATGCTTCAGCGTCTTGCCATCTACATGCGACATCTCTAATCACCGAACCCTATCGACTATTCCCTACCGCACATCCACCATCAAATCATCAACAACAGATCTTAACCCCAGACGATGGATTGATCTGCCAGTCTTTGAATAATATTGTCGTTACAAAAACAGAATGAAAATATAATTGCTCATGACAGATACAAAAACAACGCAAAGAATTGAAATTTAAACATTTATTGACAATTTGAATTAAAGCAGTTTTTAGATGTTTTTCTTTTTATTGCTTAAGTGGCAGTGAGGAATCACGGTGAATGAAAAGCTGTGGATAATACGCGATGGTGCCGGATATCAGAGGATTCTTTTGGAGGGAAGAGACATCACCGATGTGAAGAGATTTCAAAAAGTTTATATAATTTCAATTTTGGACCATGCACCCATCAGTCACGATCACAATCAGAAACGATCTGATTAGAATGACAGAGAAATACGAATTCGTACAAATTAACGCATAATCCCGCTGATACGTGGCTTGGAACGAATATGGAAGATGGAGGCGAATATGAATGAAGGGCGACAATATGAAAACTTGTCTGCAATCAAAGGCTACTAAGCAATAGCGAAAATTTTATTATATTGTATAATATTTATATATATAGTACTACTGTGACTTGTAAACGCGATCATTTCCAATGAAATCACACGCATTGATCTTGAAATGTTCTGCAACGCTGCAAACAAAAGCAGGTCCCCCTTCCATTCAATCCGTTCCCTTTCGATTCGTTGCGCAGCAGCTCAGTCCGTCACGTGGCAGAAGATGTTGCTTCTTCCTGCGATTCTAAAAATAGCCGATTCTACGTGGTATGGATGGATTTATTATGCTTGAGATATGGATAGATTTCAAAGAAGCGAAGGCTGTGATTTGTATTCGTTGACAGCGTTGTTGTTTCATTATTGTTGTTTTAATTATCGGGAAATGTATTCCACTGAAATATATGTCCATTGCATTCCACCCCGATGATCAGTCTAGTCTACCAACCAACATCCCAGCCATCAAGCTATTCGGTCTTGTTCGCTGGGCCTATCTATCTATACATCTGTTGTTTTGTTGTTGTTGTTATTGTTGCTGGATTTGTTTGTCTGTCTGAAGATAGCGCACGATAAGCGCGCCGGGCATATGTTTCGGTTTGTTGGTGTTTTTGTCATCAGACGACAACGAGTTGGCATCTTGACATGTCGCAACAGATCGTAGTGTTTTAGCGATTTGAAAGATAATTCATCTACATCATGTAATAATAGCGTAATTGAAAAGCGTAGAGAGAAGTAACTTAAGGGTTCTACAAGATGTGATACTGTCTGGAACCGGTTATGGTGCATCAGTATGATCACAACAACAGATCATATACATAAACAGCATCAATGCAAATGGGAAAAGCAAACATGCGTTTCGAAACAGGAATAAAATAGATTGTCAAAAGTGAGACTTGCTTGTAAATGGTTTAGAGTAAAAATCTCGGGATCTGAGTACATTTCAGTCCTTGCAAGACAGTGACTTTCCAGTCGATATATAATCCCATGGACAAGTGGGGCTAATTCAATTGAAAAATTTCAAAGCATATATATTTTTACTTCGAATTCTAATCAGACAAATACTTCAAATTCATACGAGTTTCTCAAACGAGGGTACCAGAATATTCCTCCCGTAGTTACAATCCCGTCATCTCCTTACACATAATGCACATCATGCTCATTGACGCTCATTTACGTTTACTTACATTACACTTATTACGTTTTATTACGTTTACGGTTTACGTTTATTTACATTACGTTTTCTTCCGGGCAGCGATGAAAGAATAAATAGGTTTGCCTCTATTCCTCTTCTACTTTTCCCTTTCAACAATATCTGTGTTTCAACTGCTCTTAATAGTAATTCAGTTCACCATTAAGAAAGAAAGAAAATTGGCAGATGTCATTGCAGCGAGAGAAATAGTGTAAAAATTTTTAATATTTAAAGAATTTTATTTCGGGACAGATAACGAATCAGATACCGTGCAGATCGTTGCGAAAGACCTACACATGGACAGTTGGAAGTTATCGTTTACGTTGCTGCTGTCATTTTATGTTGTTGTAGTTGTTACGGTATGTTGGCACTTAGTTGAATTCCTTGTAATTTGTTGATAAACTACTTGCTTATTTTAATTACTGTGACATACACCACAAACATACACAGAAGCACTTGTATGCTTTTGCAATGTTCTAGATTGTTAAATCTTAAAACTAATTTATAAGTGAGAAAACTTTGGCATAAAGACGATTCAAAGGATATTTTGAAAAATTCTGCATATTTCCATTAATTCATTACTACGCCCCTTAACCCTTTCAATCTTGTATTTTAGAGATATTGTCCCAGAGAATTTCTAATAATTAATAAAATCATTTAAATGCTTAAATGCATTGGGATCTGGATACTGTACAGTCATAGGCTCGTAAACAAGCTCAAACCTGTCTGCTTTGTTGCTGGGACTTGTATGTCCACATAGTGTTAATCATTGGGATAATGTGTCCCATCAGTATAAAATAATCTATATATTCAAAATTTTTATTTTAGAATGGATAAACCTTTATCAGACAAAAAGCTCCAAGATATTGTAGATAACATTAATTTTGAAGAAGAATTAGCCTCGTTTCAATACAGCGGTGATAGTGATATAGATAAAAACTGTATACAACCATCTAGCGACGATGATTCTTTGAGTCAAGTTGAAGATACTGTACTGACACAAATTTTCGGTGATGCGTTTGCCTCATTTATTTATTTATTTATTTAGAAATTGTAGATAAAAAATCTTAAGGAAATATTCAAAAAACACCGAATGCATAAATAATGATCGTTCTTGGTTGTTCTCTCATAATGAGATACAATCGTTGTAACGAAGTTTTCTCTGCCTTGCCTGGGTATTATTCGCCGGTGGCAGGATTCTACTTATTTTTAAAATAAAACACCGCGTTTTTAGTAGTGAGATCTTTCACCTGGTCAGCTAATTGCGACATAGTTATTTTTATTTCTGTAAAAGCGCTAGTCAACTGACTTTTCATATCCTCATATGTAAACGATACTCGTTTGGTCAACTGTTCAATGACTTTCTCCAACTCTTCAGTGTCCGTCTTCAACTCACCCACATTTGATCTCAAAACACTCTCGGTAAGTGCATTAGAGGTCGATCATGTTCCACCTGTGACATCCCTACGTCAGTCTCTATAAGTTGTTTTTGTTTCTGGATTTTTTGTTGTTCTGCTGCCTCTCTATCTAGCAAGATTATCCCATCTGAAGAATAAGATGAGGCAGATTTTTATCTCTGCCGACAATTTTGGCACTTCCACTCGTTGCGTTTTTCCATAGAATACTGTCCATAGCTTCGTTCGCACAAGGAGCAGCACGAAGAAAAGTGATATTTTTTTTACTATAAGAGAATGCATTCCCGTCAGTAGAGGTTTGATGCGCATTTCACTCAAATCTCTGCTGGAATTGTTGCTATATTCCTCGCTGGTGGAGGATAAATTTATTTCCACCGCTGTTTGGGTCCGCACAACAGCGAGCACCCATCCTCAGTATGCGAAAATCCTGAGTTGGGGTGAGGTGTCATGTAGGCCGCGTTCTACATGGTCGTCGCGTGTGTCTAATTTATGAGGAAAATTAATTTTCCTGATATCGTTTATTCAATGTATTGCTCAAGCAGAAAATCCTTAGGTAATGAGGAAATTAGAAGTGCATGTCTGGGAATTGATGTCGGTTACTTCTACCAAAACTGTACTTCAATAAACCCGAAAAACTAAAATACTCTTCTAAGTAGTAGTATTACATAGAAGTATTACATAGTAGTATTGCATAAAAGAGTTATCCTATCTAAACAAACTTTTTTGTTTGCCAGAAGTGATAGTACGTATCAATCAATTGACGAGACGATGACAAAAAACAATGAAAGATCATCAATGAAACAATATATTTTTCGAAAACCAATCAAACGAGGTAAAGTGTCGTCCGGGGTGCCGATAAGTGAGGTGGGCTGAGACTTCAGATTCGTGATAAGTCAGGAGTCTCTTATGACGTTGCGAGGGATTTTTTTAAGGAGAGGATGGAAATGCCTTTACGGCACCCGGTGAACTCATTGTTGTACCTGGGTCCGCCTGATAGTGTGTGACTCCAACCTCACAACGGACGCCTACCCACTAAAACCACCTCTCCATCGGGAGGAAAGTCGAGGCAGACCAGAAGGAATAGGTCCTTTTTCGCTTAGTGGTGAGAGCCACGTGCTTTTTCCCCAGGGTGGAAGTGGTGGCAAGAGATGCATAGTTCCCTCAAAATTGTGCAAATTGCGTGTTGAATTTCCCCCAGGACCGGCCTATGCAAATGCCGTATTTGTATGGTTCAATAAAAACCCATAAGCCCTAACTACCGCACAGGCCTATGGTCTGTACCCGTAATTGGTACACCTATAGGCTACAAAAGCTTCTTGATGGGAGAGTTGAGACCTTTATTAAGTTTTCCAAGTTACAGGCTCGTGAAGTTTGACATTGTTGACATGTACACAAAAATGGATCGCGACTACATGCTGGCATGTATATTGGACGCGAACTTGATTGTGAAGATGATTTCATTCTAATTTTTAGATACGAACTTCTTCCAATATAGTGGTGTATAACCAATTACGTGGTTTGCCTCAAGGTGCCTGTGATTCAGGGTTACTGGCGAACATTGTATTGGATTTTAATTTGCAACTTTACAAGGAATTACTCATTGATCGGTATAGGATTTTACATTACTGGAACTACGTTGATGATTTCCCGATATATATGTCAGAAGAGCCAGTCGTGGAGTCTAGAGGGCATTTTTAGAAATACACAAGTTTGGAGCTAATCATTGAGCGGGAAGTGAGTGGCTTCGAGAGTAGCATACCAAATTTACTGCCCAGTGAGTATGCCATATCATTTCTCGGTGTTCAATTGATACGTGGCGTAGCCAGTTTGTTTTTCAAGACCTATATGAAGATCATAGCCGCTTTATAGATGATTCGCTATTTATCCCGGGATAAGTATAGTTGGAAGAAATCGACTGTCATAACTTTTATTCATCGGGTTTTGATGCGAACGTCAAACCGAATTCTATTCCTAGATCTCTTTGTGCAATCGAAGCAGTTGTTAGTCAACTCTTGTCCCAATGTATTTGTTTCCGAGATTTTAACCGGTGTTTTGTGTGATCAGACGTTTGTAGTTCGATCAGGTCTGCTGCCTATGTAATTTGGGATAATTTACATGAGACGGATCGTACCATGTACTATGTATTATAATTTTGAAAATATTCAATAAAATTCCGTACAAAAGTCTCCATCAAACCCGCGTGTTGTGTTTCGTTATAATTGTTTTACACAACCATTATTAAATAATCGTCTATAACTCACGTAATATTTGTTAGATTATAACATTTGATTATAAAGAAGGTTACTTAAAAGTCTATTGTAAGAATCATTCATGTAAACTTGAAATGTTTAATTAACTTTGTATTTCATTTCTTTCACAGTACGCTGTACAGTATTTACAGCGTTTAGTATAGCGTTTGGATTGTGTAAATTGCATAAGTTGTAGAACCTAATTTAATAAAAATGAATTTGCTGAATCTGTCTTGTAACAAAACAATGAATTCAATTTTTTATTGTAAAAGGGATTATCTAACTCAACAGGTAACGGCACGTGGGGTGGGTGCCTAAAAACGACAGCACAGACCAGGTTGGCTGGGTTTAGAAAGAGGGAGGAAAATTCAATCAAGCAATTTTAGAAATCTTAGAAAATTTATTTCATCCAAATCGGTGCTAGATTTTTGGAGAAACTTTCTTTTAAAGCTGAATACAGAGTATACACTTTTTTAAACCCGTTCTGTACCTGTAAACTTGTCTGCTTTCCATAACAACACTTATTAATTTTGCAACCATGGGTATTTTTCTGCCATGACGGAAGTTGCCGTTATTTCATGTGCTGTTGTTGCAATATATGAATAATATATAATTCGTTTGAATTTGATATTGTGTGTCAATTGATTCTCCTCATATCTTCTCATTTAACAAAATGGCCAGTTTTAATGAAACTCTTAGCATTTTTCACAACAAACTGGATGGTCCAATTGGTCCAAAACAGAGTTTAAAATGCTGGAATGTGTAAGACCTCTGATATGGCAATTCCGTCGTATGCTCAAGTATGGCAATACTGCCAATTGACATGATGTTTTCGACGAAACAGCTGTTTCCGGGGCGACTCGTCCATTTTGTTAAAAGCAACCAAGAAGATAGGAAGGAACAGTAAAATAAAGAAAGACGTAATAGAGAAACATCATTGCCTTTGATGCCATCTTACAAATGGGCATTTATTGCTATTAGGAAAAAATATCGGCCAAAGACGGCTGTTATTGAGTATGTCGCGAATTTTACCGTAACGCGCATAATAAAAGAGTGAAGTGCAATTCAAGCACTTCATTCAGAAAAAAACATATTTTGAGCAATCGAAACTTCCGTTGTGCAAGTTAGTTGCCTTTAGTGCACTCTGGTTGGATGGCGTCAAATTGGATTTTATAATGAAACAGGTACGATAGTATCATTTATTATCTATTACTGTATTTGCATTAATTTTGTTCATTTTTAGTTAAATTTAAGTGAGAAAACAGCGGTAGACTGGGCCTCATTTTAACGAGGGATAGGGATATATGGAACAAGAAATCGCGATCAACTTGGAGGACCGAATACTGTTGTTGATATAGACGAATCAAAATTTGGGTGCCGTAAATACCACGGAGGCCACCCAGTGGATGATCAGTGAGTATTTGGAAGAGTAGAAAGTGGCAACCGACGTTTTCTGGTACCTGTACAGGAGAGGTCGAAGGAGGTGCAGTTCGATATTATAACGAAAACTATAAAGTCGGGTGCAACAATTATATCGGATTGTTGGAAGGTAGGTATTATTATATTTTTAATTTTGCGTAAAATTAACCATTTTTTCTTCCTTTATAGTCATACGATTGCCTGAAGGCGGAAGATTTCGGCCATTTCAGGGCCAATCATTCGATGCATTTCAAGGATCCGGAAGCCCGTGCCCACACGAACACTATTGAAGGTTTGTAGAGCCACGTCAAAAAAACCACGTCGTTACCTCAATATACCCGGAAGAAAAGCTATTTCTTCGGATATTTAGCAAAATTTATATTTAAACGGCAATGCCGGACGGAAGATTTAGATGAGCTGTCCCAATTTTTCCACTTTGCTGGCGAATTATATGATTCTTCGGATAAAGAAAATCGGGTAAATGACGATGATGAAGAAGAAGTAGCAGAGGAAGAAGTAAGTGAAGAAGAAATCTACCTACTACTACATATTCAAGGCCACCAATAATTTATTAAAGAGATAATAACAAGCAATTTAATTAATTATTAATCATTTTAATAAATTCCAAGTTTTAATAAAATTTTACGCCTTTTTAATTGAGATATAGAAATGGCAATAGGAAAATAGAAATAAATGTGGGAAGTACTTTGAAATTATCACTCAGGTTATAGAAATCAGTTTAGGTTTGACAAAAATAAACAAAATAAAATTGCTATAGAAAAAAAGAAAATATTTTTCTTAGAAAATATAAAATCGAAAATCAGAATTGTGAATTTAGTTGAAGTCGGCGGTTATATAATTTCGCTTGGAAGAAAATTAAAATGTAAATTTTATATCAAATAATAAATAAATTTGTTCATCTTTTTGATAAAGCGGTTCGTGGTTTCTTTTCATTTAAAAAAATACAATTCGCGATCGTTTTAATAAGCGATCCTACATAAATATAAGGAAAATCGCGCCACCATCACCACACATACATCGCAACATCCGTCCGAATGAAAGCCCCATGATTGCAAAATTAATAAGTGTTGTTATGGAAAGCATACAAGTTTACAGGTACAGAAAAGGTTTGATAAAGTGTAATCTATATACCGCTTTAAAATAAGATTTCTCCAAAAATCCCGCACCGATTTGTATAACAGAAATTTTCTACGTTTGCTATTAATACTCTCTTTCTTATTTTTTATATTGCTGTGTTGGTGAATTACGTCTTTTTTTGTGGAAATAATTTTTGAATGCGAAAAATAGTACTAAAATTTAATATTGCATTTATTTCCAAAACTGTGAGGATTTGGATAAAATGTTATATTACAGAAATAATTAAATCAATTGAGTTAATGACACTCATATTTCAAACTATAAAGGGCTCTAGCCACGCCCTCAACGGGGATAAATAAAAATGTTGTTGTTATTGCAATCAGCGTAAGAAACAAAACCAACAGAAAAAATTTTGCTGCAGAAGAAATCTGAACGAATTGCTTGATGGTAATTGGGTATCTGAGTGAGTTGCTTGATGGCGATTGTTTTTGTAACAGAAGTTTCTCTTTGCTGCTGAGGTTAAAGAACCCGCCCAGTTTCCCTGAGCACGGCCGGATACGCTGAGCAGCCCTCAGCAGCAAAAACCTGTGTTAAGTTTTCCATCCATCCCTTTCACCAGACCCCCGCCCTAAGCGTTACAAATTTTTTTTGTTGTGGCCCCTATTGGTGCACCCTAAATATTGTTGTCCATTAGTTGTTGTTATTGCACTCTAGCGTATGGGATGGTAACGGACGGGGCTGCTGTTTATTCTTAGATAATCCTTAAGTAAGGCCTTAAAGACACACGCGGAACTGAGCCCATCTGTGGCTAGGTTACAATAGAAACTATATCCAGGATGACACATCGAGTGCATTGGATTTGATTCGCGTTCCATTCTTTTCACAATATATTATCCTATTGTTTCCATATTATTTGTTACAACGCGACTCGGACCAGTTTGCAATTGGATGATGTTCAATTGGAATTTTAGTCAATGAACATTAAAACGGATTTTTATTTTGTGTGTCATCGGCCTTTGTACATTCGTAATTCAATTCAACATTTCGTGTTCATTTTGAATAAGAAAGAAAATCGGCAGGAGTCATTGAGGCGAAAAAAATTGTGTAAATATTTTTGGTATTTATAGAATTTCATTTCAAGGCAGATAACGAGTCAGATACCGTGCATATCGTTGTGAAAGACCTACACATGGACAGTGGGAAGTTGTCATTTCTGTTGCTGCTGTCAGTATATGTTGTTGTAGTTGTTACGGTATGTTGACACTTAGTTGAATTCCTTGCAATTTGTTGATAAATTACTTGATTATTTTAATTACTATAACACGCACACACAAGCATGCGCACAAACATACACAGAAGCACTTGTATGGTTTTGCAATGGTCCAGATTGTTAAAATGTTAAAACTTATTTATAACGATCGAAAGAATTTTTTAAAAGATTCTGTATATTTCCATTAATTCTTACTACGCCCCTTAAGGTATAAAAAGAATGACATTAATCAACTTCCGAACGAAATGAATCTCTTAATCACATTCTGAAAAACAATAAAGCAATAAAAGACTACAATGGTTTTATTTACAAATTAGTTCCGCACTGATACAAATTAAAGAAAATGAATCCATAAAAGGAATAGTTATCATTTGGCGATGAAATAATTTCTCAATCATTCTTCGAAAAGAAAAAAATAAGAGAATCGCTAAAAGCACCGCAACTGTAAATGAAGGATATAAATTACGCGATCACGACCGAATCTTCATTCATTGGTAACATCAGAAGACACGACAACAACAAAACAAAAACAAATTGCAGTTATGGATACTTCCCTTGGAATTATTTAGATACACCGGCCAACAGATACAAATTGGCAACAATTTTAGCGAGAATTTTGTGGTGAATAAACACGAGGTAGCAGCATAAAATACAATACAAACTAACGAGAACGAGAAGAACTTAGCTTCGGGTAACCAAATTGGGCGGTACTTTTAAGTGTCGTTCCAACACAATGTAAACCGTTAAACAGAGAAATTAATTGCATCTCATGATTATTTTTCAGAAACACCAAATTATATTTCCTGCCAGGTCTGTCCTTCGCCGCTATCTGCAGCATTCATTAGAGATACTCGCTGGGTGCAGAGAGGCTAGTATAAGGTGGATAGAGCAGAACAGAGAAGATTAAGTTGTGTAGGGTTGTGGTGGCTCAAATGTGAGACGAGTGATCCGTGTCTGTAACAAATCCCCACCTTCCATCCTCCTGTTCTTTCATTATTTTTCCTTCCATTATGATCATCGATCCCTTCGTCTATCTGTTCACAATTTAGTTCAATTGCACAGATAGGGATTGAATTTTGGTTTGCTCTGCAAATCTTTGAGAATCTCTTAAGCTTGCTGCATTAGCACTGGCTGGGCGTTGCCGAATGAAAAACCTTCTTGGTAACAGCAGATCCAAGAGTGGCTCAATTTATTAATATATCCAAAACACGCGAGGAGTAACTACCAAAATGATTACATCGGTTGTAATAGAATAGTTTGTTACGTCAATTGGTTTTGTTTTGTCGATTTTCTAATTCAATACCCGTCGAAACCCTAAGCGTTGTAGATATTTTTAAGACACTCAAAGGGAGGACAGGAGTTACTATGTTTGTTTTAATCGTGCTTTAGCGCTAACAAATGCCTCAATTCGTTGCATAGATTCGATGCATTTATTTCAAATAAATTGCTGTTCCGCGAACCGAGCTCGGATCGACCCTGCTCGCAATCTTGATGATGACGATTAAACAAGGATAATGTTTTCATTAAATATTATCAGAGATTTGCTGAGAATAAGGATGAAGATTGGAGGAATTATTGCTGATAATTATCGTTAAATTTTAATTACACGAAAATATAAATTTCTTTTTCAGAAGGACAAAAGAATAAAACATTAGTTTTGAAATTAATTTATTATCAAAATTATGAAATCTGTGAACATACTTTATATATTGCGTCTTTGCCATAACCATCCAAATTAAATTCTAAAAAACTTCAGAAGGAGCTCGGCGATTCTCAGAATCATCTGTTTGAAACAAAACTTGTAAATTGTTGAAGGAACGTCTTCAGAGCTTTGAAAAAATATCCATCATCTTCATCATTCCAGGGATCATTAATAGAAACTGAAAAAATGCAGTGTTTTCCCCGCTGATTCCCTCCCGAATCATACAGAGTGAACGCCGTTGTATTCATTACACTTTACTGCAGTGGCGTCAGAGAAGGTCAGCATGTCAACTGTTGTAAGACAAGTCGTTTGTCTTTTTACAACGACAGCTCGCCAACTCCGCCATCACCTAAAACGTTCTCGTGAAAGGGTTTGCTGCAATGGACACCTCCCGTTGTTTTTATCGAAATTATGATCGTATATAAATAGTATATGTTAGAATGCATTTATTCATGACTGTATTAGCAGCTACTTTGGGTTTGGGTTTGAGG
The DNA here is from genome assembly GCA_963966595.1 of Physocephala rufipes. Classification (NCBI taxonomy): domain Eukaryota; kingdom Metazoa; phylum Arthropoda; class Insecta; order Diptera; family Conopidae; genus Physocephala; species Physocephala rufipes. The sequence goes on from OZ016504.1 coordinate 22,302,886, forward strand.
GTTTTAATAATAAATAAAAACTTGGTTATTGTCACTACAATTCAGTTTGGGCATCAATCAAATGATACATCACTCTGACAGTTTGTTTTTATTCAAACAGAAACCAGATTAATTAATTCTAGAATGACGTACAAAAGGATTGAAAAACGGTATTTCAATGAATTAAAATATTCAAGTTTTAGGACTTTAGTTTTTAGGACTTTCCAGTATGCACCTGTTTCCGCTTCGTGAAAATGAGATGTTCTAATATGAATTTCCACGAAAAGAAAATCATGGCGAACGCATATGGATCTCTAAATTTTTGTAGTGTATGCGTTAGAAGTAAATAGTCTATATAAATAATCTAATCTGTGTACTAAAAATGTATGGATTTTTTTCAAATTAATTTTTTACTCGAATGTTTCAATTTTTGTTTGAAGTCTTAACTAACTTTTAATTGAAGTTAGTTGACCACAGTTATTTAAGAATTTCTACCTTTCAGCTTTGAATTTCAGAATTTGTAATTTGGCAATTAAAAACGTCCTATAACACAAATTGAAACCAATTATTTCTGTTCAAATATATTTTCATATGACTTTACTAATGGACAGTATATAACGTAAAATATCAAAAAATAACGAAAAAATATTATCGCGCTAACACATAAACCAAAGAAATAAAACTCACTCTCTCTCACACACATACAAAAAAAAACACAAAATTCATCTGGAATTCACAAAGGTTCAGAAAAGATTAAACTACAGACAAAAAAGAAAAAACATTTCGTTGAGACACAAAACGAAATAGATAAAAGACAAATATCTACGAAAATATCATAAATAATAATTTTCTGGGATGCCCACAGCGCACACACGCACATAGAGGTTGACGAACATAGAAATATTATGACCGCAGAAGAGCAACAGCTTCAAAGGACGAACGCCCTATCGGCGCACCCTTTAATTAATAATGAACAAAGTCAAATTGGTTTATGTAGGAGTATCACGTGGAGTTCCTGAACAACGCAATGTGTCGAAGGTGCTGAAGAACCGTAGACGGAACATAGTACCGAAACGCCAACATCGACCGAATCAATGAACGTAGAGAATCAATGGAGGGACGTATGGATAAACATAATGATAGGCGAACCGACAACTGAACTCATACAAACTAACAACGAACAGATAAAAGAAAATAAAGGTTTCTATGGACATTCGCCCCATGAGTACGGCAAACCACAAACTGGTTAGAAACTGACTGGCTAAGCAACGACAGGTAAGGATGGAAGTTACAAGAGGTCTAGCAAATAAAGGCGATAATTAGGATAGAAAGGGAAGTCTTGATTTGGAAAATGTTTCAATAAGTGTACGCAAGGGAATTGTAGTGTGGATAATTCGGTGTGTAGGTGGACCTGCTGTGCATCAATAAATTAAATTTCGATTTCTCAAAGCGACACCAAACAAAGCATTTTAATATCTGTTTAACAAACCAAATAAAGCCAATCCATTTTGGATTGCCAATCCAATCCACGTTACACGTGTCGATTGGAGAATGTTTTCTATAAAAACAGAAGAATTTATTTGCAATCCGAATATTAAATGGCTTACATTGTTAGAATGTGTTAATTGGTAGGAACCACTTCTTTTCATAAACAACTATTTCATATGCGTGCAATTTTAGGAGAAACGCCGCGAGCTGCAAGCCGATAAACAGTTGTCGCGCTTATTTATCGATTTATTGCAAAAACATATGTAAGGTGCGCGAATTATCGTTGCTGTCTGTCTACTTTTGACTGTCTTCGATATACAGGAAGCCATTTTGAACCACACATATATTTTATTTCGTTTACCTCGAAATCAAGGCAAAAACAACATAAAGCGATAAGAAAACTTGGCTAAGAGCAATGAGAACACAAGCGAAAAACGTATGTGTTGGTTGTGGTGAAATAGACAAAGCTTTAAATAATTACTGTTTATATTAAAATACGATGTAATGCGAAAAGTCGGCAATATAAAATTCGAAACCGAAAGCGTTTTATAAGGAATAGGTGCAAATGAGTTCAAAGCATTAGGTTGTCTCGCTGACTATTAAATTTCATACCCTTAAAGAAACAGATATAATTTATGAAGCCATTCTAGGAAATAAAAAACTGAACTAAAGAAACTAAATTAAACTGAATAATATACTCCATTTTATCAATAAAAGGAAAAAATAGAGCTCTTAAAAAATTTCAAATCACATACTAGTGTGAAGAAACATATACTTCTTCAGAAGTTTTTTTATTTTATATAGGTGGTTAAATGCTTGTGGTTGTAGTCGATACATTATTAAATAAATGCATAAAAAAACACACGAGTCAAATCATTGCAAGGAAACCAGCACTAACGTCTAAAGAATACTGACGTTAGGATGATTTAATGTCTTTCTCTTTTCGCTAATTATGAGCTTTCCACCACAATGAAAACAACAACAAACTGATCTGCAATCTACGGAAGAGAGCATCAAACACTTGATTACAACTTGAAAAAAATGAGAAATAGTTCGAAAACAAGCAAAATTGCGGTTTTAGGAAAACAACAAATCAACGAAGTCATTTTATCCCGAAAAAAGCAACAAATATACAAGTGAGAATAAACTACAATGCCAGTAGGAAAAAATGTCATTAACAAAAATCAGCAATAAATACCAAACAAAACATGGAAAATTAAAATAGAAAAGACATAAAAGACATAAATTATCATAAAAGACTTATAAAGACATAAAAGACAACAAATAAGAATTATCAATAAATGCAGACGCCGATGTCAAAAGCAACAACAACTTACATAATACGGATTACAAAAATTATTACATTAAAAACTATTTCATTCATTAGACTGGTTTACGAACACGCAGTTAAAAAACGCAGTTATTCCTCATAGCTTGGAAGAAGGAACAATAATAAAAATTAAACAAGCAAAGTCATAAAATTTCTTGAAAAACAGGATTTTATCCAAAAAAATTAATAATCATTAATTAAAAACGCCTCAATTTAAAAACGCGTGAGAAACCAGCATTATGTATTATTTTCCCACTGCCAAAACTAGCTTCGTTAAATCTTCTTTACTTCTGATTAAATAAACCTTATGAGGAAAGATTAGCCGAAGGAAAAATCGTATTATAATATTCGAAAAAATGTATCATCAGCAGATTTTTTTATGAAAGAATTTCTTGCGTACCACAAATAAATTGGAAATAGTAGCATGTGCCGAAGATTTATACACACTTAATTTGCTGCATAGAAAGCTAAAGAAAAAAAGGAAGAGGAAAAAGGAAAAATTTGCTTGTTTCTTACTTTCTCTTCTTCCGAACTCAGTTAGTTAAGAAGAGGAAAGCTCTTGAAAAATTAGATCTACGGAATGCATTTTCCTTTCCTCAGTGAGTTTGGGAATAGGGAAGGTTGTGATAATATCCGGATTTAGTGGTTACTCTTTCTGAGGTAACAAGTTGTCTGGTTGTGGACGGACTGGGTAATAACCTTATGCGGTAGCAAAATCCATATTTTGAATGAAACCAGCATTCATCACAATTCAAGCATTTCCAAAACTGTCATTCACACAGCAGTAACAGGAATATCCTGACTCATTGCTCCAACAACCAGCAACGTTGGTTGCCTCACTCACTCATGCGTTTTACTCTTCTTTTGTGTCTTCTTGTGATTTTTTTTAACTCACCCAAGGTCTCTGCCAAATCAGAAGCAGCTGTTTACTAAAGGATTACCTTACACGAGAGGCAGAAGGCGGACAAAGGGCAAGGTAAATTCTTGCTTACTGTCTGCCAGGATTTAAGTTTTCGCATTTATCATACGACGTATAGTAGGAGATGACAAGAGATGGGTCGAAGCGAGATGAGATGAATTGACATGACAAGCGGAATTGTTCAACACACCAGCATGATGAACGAATTTATGGTGCCAACACGCAAATATACAACGCTATTGTTCATAAAGATACAGAAACGACACCAAGAGGTCTGAAAGAACGGAGCATAAATTGATGGATAAGAGAAAATCGTTGGTCTGCTCATGATATAAAATATTTGTTATCCTTTTAGTATAAGCCAGATGAATAGCTTTGATCGTTATAGTTGGCCACCGAGAGGAGTGTAAAGCATGGTTATAACTGGAGTTGCCACATGGAGCTCATATATCCCGAAAAGTTGCAATACACAGTAAGCGGACAAGGACGATTTTTGTACGTTCAAATGAACACGCACACAGAACACGCAGACGGTTGAGTATTCTAAATATTTAGAGGACGTTTCATTTAGATAAATTTAATAGAAATTTAAAATTTATTCGGACATCGATATATCGAAAAAGTGATTTGGGTGAAGGCAATACTTTGGGGAGGTATAAACGCATGCATCCTAAAGAAAGTCAATGGTTATTATTAAGTCCATAATCAGTATTAAACATTTTCTCATACATTTCAATCAGTTTTAAACATTTTCTCATAGAAAAATCAGATTTTCAGATTACAACCTCTACCATATTTTGATATTTAATCCTTCTGGAGCAACTCACTAAATATCCTTTTTCCACATATGACTTGCCTCATAATTTCTGTTCAAACTTTGCTTCCATTCCAACCGCTCCCCCCCAAGTCGAGATGACAATATTTGATGGTCCAATTAAAGTTAAATACTGCATACTAGTTTTTTAATGTTTTTGTTCTGTTTTCGAGCTAATGGTGCATTACGACTTTAAGAGTAGAAAAACGGTTGACAAGAAAAACTATGTTGCATATGCGTCAAAATGTGCTGCCTTCATGCATACAGCATCCGATTTGTCAGGAATTTAAATTAATATTTGTTCCTTAGTTCTTGCTCAACGTAATCAGATTCAGAATCGGATGAAGACGTACTCGCACATGCATATGCATATGTAGCACATACATGCACATACATACATATATATATACACACACACCACTCATTCGTCTTGCTCCGTACAGCTGCCACGTGACTTTTTCGTACTTCCGTTCTTATTTTATTTGTGTTTTCTTCCTGCTCCTGTTCTTGCTGTTATTGTTATAGCTGTTATTATTAAAAGTTAGTCTCAAAATTTCATTACTTATGTTTCATGAAAGAGTTGAACACTGTTTGTGTTACTCTGCAAAGTAACCGCGCATAGTAAACCAACTCGTTGCCAGCTTAACGGTGTGCTGTTTGCATTCGCCATTATTATCATTTGTTTTTGTTGTTGTTTTCTTTTCTTGTTCTTGTTTTTTGTTAAAATTAAATGTTTCCCCATTTATTCGTTAATTTAACAAAATGCGAAATCGACTATAAACCCTACGAACTATAGAAGCACAACAACAACAAAGAGTAAAATACAAAAAAGGGAAAACGTCGCAACACTCTACAATCATTAGAATAGTTTACCGTTACGTAAGCTAAGCACACAATAAGGACATTTGGATAATGGCGTAATTAAACGGTCAGTTTTGCATGTCACGCAAATCGTTAAGGACGTCGAATCGGGCATTAATTTTTTACGGTTATGAAAATTTATTTAGTAAATGCATTTTTTTGTTTGCAACCTTTTATCGAATTGTTATTTTTGTAATAATGAATTAGGTTGTAATGGAATTGTTAATAAAATGGTTAGGTTATAACAGAAATATTAATAAATATTAAAATACATAAATTTTACAAAGTCAAAAATTCACGGGAAGTGTCTTTCAGTGGACGCAGAAGCAAATATTGGGTTTCCATATTTTATTTGTAGTCAAAACAAGACTAATCTGTCATATTCCTGCATAAATTAATGACAGCGAAACACTACGCAGAATAAATGGAGTAAATGTCCGAAGAAATCTCGAAAAAACCAAACCAGATTGTGTAAAAAATTTAATTTTTACTTTAATATTAACTTTAATATTCGTATGATCTGACAACTCTCTACAGTGTCAGTTGCTTCTCGTGTGTGCAACGATAATTAATTATAGGACGTAAACGCATAAATCGAAGGTGTGCAACGCATTATGGGGTCTCTGCCGGAAAAACGTTACAAAAATCAAAAATTCCATGAAAGCGTTCGATAAAGTGAATACACGTATCTTATTGAGAATTTTCCAGAGACTACGAAAATATTGTATTATATTTAGGATAGTAGTTTGGGAGGTATAACCACTCGAAGTTGGCAATTTATCCATATTGAGAAAAATGTGCATTTGGTGTTTATTTTTGTCATTTTTACGATTAGTTTGTATGTAAATAAATTTATTGGTTTTTTCTAAAAGGTACGTTAGTTTTAAGTGTAATAGAAAATAAATGTTTTTTGTCTTAAATGTTTTTTATCTCAAATGTTTTTGTACCTGTTTTTCCAAAAGTCTACTTTTTGACCGTTTTCCAACTTTGGTGGAGTATAAAAAAATAGACCCAAAATGATATCTGCAAAATTTAGGATGGTTAATAATTATTTAATCATTTACTTAAGTTCCAAAAATTGGCTGCCCTTAGGTGCACCTTCATCTTCTCTATAGCAAAAAAGTGACATAACCTGGGTTTAAAAAGCACTTTGACGCCAGAACAATCACACACATTCGGTACGGTCAAATGTGTATGCGTTTTTGTTGTTGGTATTTGTATATAAAATAATATTTTTTGGTTTCGAAAGACATAATACAATTGCAATTACAATTGTACATAATACATTACAATTTTGCAATTTTTTTCTACAAAAGTGTGTAATTACAGGAGGCATAATGACGACCATAATTATGATTATGGAATATCGCCTTTGCGTGCACTAATAAGATGTATTGAATTTGTCATGAAGTTGGTATATATGCTACCACGGCATGGGGAACTTTTCTACCATAATGGAACATTCAAAGAAAAGCAGAATGTCAGAAAAAATAATTCAAGACGAATTCTTCAAAGAGCTTGGCTTGAAAGTAAGTCTACTTTTCCAAAATAATTAACGTTCCACGGCGTATGTTGAGACAATATGAGCCTCTTCGTTTGAGCCTTTGCAGGACATCTTACCTACAACATGAACCCCTTCGGAATGACTACTTAGATTTTAATTTAGTATACCCTGCTATTGATTTTTCTTTCTCTATTTTCTTAGTAAAACGTAATATTTTAAAGAGACTTTAGTTTAAGTCTCTTGAATAAATAAATCAATAAAATATGGGTATGGAAATACAAATGATGACAACTCGTCGCAAAGGCCTTCTGAGAACGATGAAGTGACTGCTCGAATAATTGGAATTGATTATTAATTGACAAGGATTACAAAAGGTATAGATGTATGAACACTTGCAAAATATCACGATCTCGAGAAAATGAAGGCCTTTTCAACATGTTCGCCGTCCTTTCTGATCCAGTTATTACATCCATGATGTCTGCAAGATCACACAAAGAACTAGCAAATACTTATAGCCTAGATATGCTTTCTTTATTAGACTTTACTTTCAGTGGAGATAACTCTTTTGAAAAAATCGAACTTACTACAAAAATTTTACTTACAAAAGATTTTGTATGAATCCACAAATTATATTAATTAATAGAAAAAATAAATAAAGAATATATTTTTTAATTCAAAGAAAAAAGTCATTTCATTTTGGTATGAAGATTTTGCAAAAAATCAAATCTCAAATGTGACAACGAATTTCCAAGCACCCTGTTATTGTGGCACCCTATTCTTATGTGCTTTTTAAAGTCTGGATACTATTCTTTCAGATGCAGTTCAACTTTTTAATATATCTTTATTGGCGGAAAAGTTATGATTTTTGCAACAAAAAAGTCAAAAGGCTCCGTAGTGTGCCGGTAAGGAACAATATTTTAGTTACCATCCAGTTACCTAGATTTCCCCAAGCACCTCATTTTCGCAAGTTATGTCTGTAATGACAATTTGCCTGGGACGAATTACAAAATAATATGGCAAGCACATGTTTCTTTCTGAAAGAAAAATTTAGACCATATAAATAAAGGTATTAAACTTATATAAAAACACGTGAAGCTCTTAAGCCGCACAAACCCATTTTTGTATAAAAAACATTTAAAGAAATTTGAATAATACGCCAAAAAATTTCGCAATAGAGAACAAATAAATGCGAATTTAAGAAGTTATATTCCTTCTTTGTTAGAATTAGAAACAACGTGATGGTGTTTTAAGGAATTAGAATTTTCGTCAAATGCTGATTTCGTCAAATCTGACGGCGTTCCTGAAGCTTTTGACCTATACACTTGATTTAAGGTGGTTGGCAATGACAAAAAACTAAATTTTATTTCTTACTTGCCGCTTCTAAAACGTGCATTAAGTCCGTTCACCTTGTATCACCACCATCACTACCCCACCCATCGCAGCCTGCATTTTATCTAAAAATTTTTTTTTTGCATCAACCAGCACCATCAGTACAACACCATGGTATCCTCTGTAATTGTAGAATAGGTTCGTTTTGGTCTTAGATGACGTCACCTAGACAAGGATGACAAATTGCCACTGTCTCTAAAATTCATTTACAATTTGGATACAGTTTACTTTTGAATCGGGATAATAAATTGTTAACTTAATTTTATTGGATTCCACACACAATTATTTAGAATTTTCAAATATTTAGCATTAATATTTTTTATAAATCGCTGCATAAACTTTTCCAACCACAGAATTTAAATATGATATATATAGAGTTTAGTCCCTCCCACAAGCTCTTTCAGTTCCCAAAAATCTGGAAGTTACGAACAACGATCAAACGTTAAACGACACGAAAGAAAAACGCTCAAACATCAGATTACACAATATTCACTAACGCATACAAACCAGTGTTTACGTATATATTTTCCTTCAGAACATTTGATCATCTTATATGCGTTGGCCAAAACAAAATCTGTGATGTTTCCGTGTGATAGGCCATTACAAATTTTTCATTCAAGTTTTAATTACGAAATGAACGCATAGTGTTCGAATTTAGCAAAAATAATCTAATTAAAGGACTCGATTTCATTAAAGGAAAAATATTTTTCTCATCTTCATATTAAATATTTCATCAATAATCTTATGTATAGCAATTTACTTACATTTTATCCCAAAAGAAATTAGTCACTTGACAAAAGAGAAAATCTAGTGTACCGTAAAAACCAAATGTAACATAATAACAACAAATAGTATGCCTTTCGGGTGACATTGTAAATGTCGTGCATACGTGCATATTAATCTCCAGTTTTGAATATAAGTTCAGCTCTGCTCTTGGTTTTTAAGGCCTCAACTGAACATAATAATGAAGGCTAAGCATTACTGAACAAAACTAAGAAAATGTATTTAATTCTTTAATTTAATTTAATTTAATTTATTCATTCAATGCTAAGCCAATTAAGGCTTTATAGCAAAAGGATTACAATTACAAATTTTTATACAATTACAAAAGGATTTTAATTAGTTCAAAATTCCAAGATTTTGCGTTTCGATGCAGGAACAGAGTCACACAAATCAATGAGCGAAAATATAGAGTTGAAATCAGCGCAAGCATTCCGAAGAGGCCAAAATTACTTAGATCCGCGTAATCCAAAATAACTTAGATTAACAACTTGTTGTAACTATAAGAATATGACTGTAAACCGCGTAAATCGTTTACAAAACAATAAAAATAAGTTGGCATTAATAAAAAAAGGAAAAAATGAACACCGTTCTTTCAAAGTTGAAATTTTTATTCGACATAATTTTACTACCTTCGAATGAATGCTGGTTTTATAGTTTCCGAAATTGTTTGAATCTAAACCAAGTATAAATTTAAGAACCGTATAAGTGATTCACACTTTACTAAAATACTGAAATTTGAAATTTACTTAAAAATCGAATGATGAGATTAATTGCGTTATGAGACTGATTCTAAAATAGTGTCATAAGCAAAATAGATTTTGAAGCAGCAGGTGCCTCGCTGAAGAGCGATTTTTTCAATGTTCGTGCGCAGCAGGAGATCCGAATGTCCTCTAGCTACCCAAATTAGAGAAGGACCGACCGCACGCGATACCCTGCGGTGTTTCAGTAGTCGACTTGAATATTATTTATGTGTCATGTTTCCTAATTAATTGTTAATTTATGGCGCATTGTTGTGACCGGCTTACTGTCTTTGCTGTTTCATTCATGCGGAACTTTTATGCCTGATTTCGAATCGTGGCATTCATAAAATTTTTCACTAAGTGAAAATGAAATATTAGTTTGGAAAGTATGTATGCATGTAGAAATTAATGGTACTGCTCTAGCTCTGAAATCTGTGTAGGTGTAGAGCGCAAGTATTAAAATTAAACACCCAATTTGTGAACAGGAAAATTTAATATATTCGTAGAAGAAATTAAAGAGAAAAACTTGATTAAACTTTTTTATTTCGTAATAAAAGATTTGTTTATAATTAAATTGTATAACATGATTTTTACATAATAGACTTATTATAATTATAAAATTTATAGAAACTCGTTTCAGAAGCAAAATTTAATCGAATGCTTAAGTGAAATTAATTTTGCACCGTTGTTAAGAAACGCTTAAAGAATGGCTTCAGAAACAATATTTTTATTGTTATTCAGGCGCTTTGGGGTCACTCCTTTCTATTAAATCCTTCTACTGTGTCGGCCATTTCCTTCAACGGAAACGGAAGTTAATGCATATACATGACTTCCGCTATCGTATCATTGTAGACCATCTATAAAAAGTCTACAAAAGCGAACACAAACAAAAGTTCAAGCAGTAAAATAAACAAACTAACCAAAGGTGATGACGGCAATTGTGAGATGTGAAATCGTGTGTTCCAGTCGACTGACGACACTACTTTGGGACACCCAGCACGTTCATTCTTTTCCATTCTTCTTCATATCTGCTGTTTTGACATTTAGTTTATCGTTTGTTTTGCTTTTGCTTTTTTTAGTATTAGTTCTTCTAGAGAATGTACCCGAAGCTGTACTAGCAATAGTTAGGAAATCTTATTGCTGTTAATAAACCCGTTAAATAAGTCGCGATAAAGACGAGAATATTTCACTCTTGCTCAGTTTGAAATGTTCAAATACAGTAAAAAATCCTGAATTGAAACAAAAGCAGGCATAGAATGCAGTTGACGTTTTATAGCATTAGTAAATACTTTCAATTAAATTATTAATTACCTAGCATAACCAACTTGTTAAACCACATTGGCGATTCGGTGACTTGCGTAAAAAGCCTCACAAATTGAGTCTAATTCGTTAAAATAAAATTTTGAAATGATTAAATTGGTTGAAGTGAGAACTCATTAATATCTTGCAAACTGCTCAAAGAATGCAACATCGTGTTGTGTTCAAAACAAAATTCCTCTGGCACAATCACTGCTACCCTCCGGTGAACATGTGTTCACTTTCTCTGAAATATATTATAATGAAGTCATAAGAGCAAGAAGGACGTGCTAAGGAGAATTCAACACCAAATCGTATATGCTGTAAAATACCCCATTTGCCCGCAAATGGTTGGCATGTCCGTGACAGTCAATAGACCCTTAGAGTCAATAAACCCTTAGCTTGCTTAAGTGATGGTGTTCATCAAAATGACAAGCTTAAATTATGTCACAGATGATGCTGGTACTGACCGACAATTTTATACATTCTACCCTACCCGGCCGTAATCCTCTCTACTCTCCACAACTTGACCAAACCTATGTCCACCTTTCTCCCTTGGATTCAAAGTGACGTATCTTTAATGCTATCCCCATTGATGTCGTTAGTTTTTAATTCTTCAGCAATCTCGAACCTTGACGTGCCGGGTTCTCCTCATGCTTTCTCCCAATTTGTAAGTGTTGTCAGACTAATTTGAGGCGGTGAGTTGGGACAAATAGTTCGAGATTAGGGTGAAATTTGGAAGTATGTGTGTGTTTATATATGTGTGTGTGCGCGTGACAAGAGAATACTTGTATGTTACGAATCAGAATTAAGCAGAAGGCTGTGATGAATTCTGAAGTAGCAAAAGTGTTCGCCATTCGGTAAGGAATTTAATGAGTTAAATGGTTGAAAAAATGGGGTAGTTAGAAAAAGGGACACAAACTGGGATTCTGTTTAATTATTTTTACATTTCGAGAATCTTTATCCATCCAATTAAACACATTAAGAGTCTAATTTATCTTCTGAATTTCTGAAGGAATACTTCGGGACAACCCACTCAACTGACTATTCAAATCGACCCGAAACTAAAGAAAGCTACCTCTGTAGACCATTAATATTTCTTCGTTCTCGGGGAAAAAGCTGCTGCTGTTGTTGGTTAACAGCAGATTAACTCAATGATGTCAATAAAAAATAGCTTGCCAGCGACGAAATAAATTAAAAATTAAATGCTAGATGACTGCATTTCAAAGTCTTCTGCCACAAACGTCGAATAATGGCGTGGCGATATTTTGTGAATAATTTTCTTCGAAAAATACAAGCAAATACCGGAATATAAGCAAAGATAACAAAAACAAATAGAAACCACAGGTAAGTATATAACAACTACAATAAAGCCGACATCTATCCAAGGATAACCCTCATCAGCGCAAATATTCAAGACGGATTTTACATTGGCACACCCTAGTCATTGTCACAGGTGTAACGGCACGAGAAACGTGCACTGATAAACAGCTGATATCCTACCCCTAAAAACTTGACTAATTATTGCTTTTCTTCTTCATAAAGTTTTCATGAGAAAGATTCATTCACTATCATTGAATTCAAACTGGTAACAGGATCCAATATATACGTGGTAAATTTAGGCGCGGGATTCATTTTGTTGAAGGCTCAAAAAATATCCAACAAAAAACTCCGCTTTAATAAACCTAAACTAGCGAACCTAATGCGCAATAATGTCATTTGTTTAGCTGGTATCATTCTATCAGTTAGAGTCCAGCGCGATGCGTGTACTGTTGCGTGTGTCCACCCACGCCTGTTTTCAATCTCTATTATTTTCATTTCCTTCCTCCCGCCTGTCACCTTCTCTCTTTCGAACTTCTTCATTTAATTTTTCTGGTTCCTCCGGAAATCAAACGTAACACAGTAATAAGGTATGCACTTCCGTTGCACAATTTCCGGCAAGAATGTGCCACGGGTAAACTTTCACACGCAAACACTTATGCGTGCGTACGTGCATACGTCGCCGTCGTTTTTGTGAAAGTTCACCGTCTTTCGCGAATTTGTAACAACATACTAAATAAAACTAAGACCCAAACCATTAAATTGCACTTGGCGACCTAAAGAATTAACCCCGCATTTTGGCTAGTGCGCATTTGTTAAGATTTGTAGTGTTGCGACGTAGTTAGGTTGTAAAGAAACTTTCTTTACATAACTCCCGAAACAACGACGGGTGTAGAACTCGGCCTACACCCCAACCGAGCCGGTCTTTAGTTAATCGCTAACTATAGATTTGGTGACCTGAGTTGAGCGGTCCCAACTCAGGTGGATTTAATTCGACTCTTGCGTCACAAATAAAGCTCACTGGAAAAGTACCGTAGGATCAGACGATGATATCAAGAAAAGGAAGAGAGAACAAAAAATGGTACAGTAGAGGCAGATAAAAATGAACCCAAAATAAACACATTGAAACACTATTTACGAAACAACAATTTAAAAACGTTTGTGTTAGAAATGCAACAACAAATAAACACACCAAACAGAACAACTAGGCAACAACAAATAATCGTATTGGATTTAACAACAAGACAACAAAAAGTAAACACATAGAATTACTTGCATAGAAACTAAAACACAAACAACAGCAATCGAACACTTAGAATGTTCTCGAAACGAAATCAAAAACAATAACCAACGCAAAAAAATGCCGTTTCAAAAAAGATTCAACAAATTTAAAAATTGTTCAAAAACAAGTAGCAACAAATATAGTGGATGACCCGCTATAGAAACAGTAATATTTAAAACAACAATGTACAGCAAAAGTTGTTTTGACAGGAGTATAAAATCGTGTGTGAAAGTTCACTCGATCTCTTTTTTTGGAAATCTCCAAGCGGTAAGTCACTGACTTAGTCGTAGATCCTTTAACTAACCTATATATTGGTTGAGTGGTTTCAACCGGACGCCAATTTATATCCTAGATCCTTGTAATTAACTTAGATATTGGCTGAGTGGTTTCAACCGGACGCCAATTTTGTATCGTAGATCCTTTAACTAACCTAGATATTGGCTGAGTGGTTTCAACCGGACGCCAATTTTGTATCATAGATCCTTGTAATTAACCTAGATATTGGCTGAGTGGTTTCAACCGGACGCCAATTTATATCCTAGATCCTTGTAATTAACCTAGACATTGGCCGAGTGGTTTCAACCTGACGCCAATTTTGCATCATAGATCCTTGTAATTAACCTAGACATTGGCCGAGTGGTGTCAACCGGACGACAATTTTGTATCATAGAACATTGTAATTAACCCAGATATTGGCCGAGTGGTTTCAACCGGACGACAATTTTGTATCATAGATCCTTGTAATTAACCTAGACATTGGCCGAGTGGTTTCAACCGGACGCCAATTTTGTATCATAGAACATTGTAATTAACTTAGACATTGGCTGAGTGATTTCAGTCGAACGCCAATTTTGAATCGTGGATTATTGTAATTTATTTGGGAATGGCCGAGTGATTTAAATCGGACGCCAAACCCAAATACTTCTCGTAAAATTTCTTTGTAATGGTAGTTCATTATATATTACAAAGAAAACACATAAAACATTACAAAGAAAAAAACATATGAACATTGTTACCGGTAAAAGTCAATTGTTGACCATATAAAAGTAGCATAGAATGATTTTTCATTCATTTAAATTCATTTAAATGATAATATCATTTTTTTACTGTACTATATTGGTAAGATCTTAGATTTATAAGAAATTTTTGTAAAGAAGAAATAAAAATAAAATAAAATGAAGAAAACAAGCGGTATTTTATTTTTGATAAAACAAACCCTGGCGAGACTGAGTTATACCCAGGCTTAGAAACATCGTTACAAGGTTGTCGTGCGAGATACGTCGCAGTCGTTTTCGCGAAGGTTCACCAGATCTCGCGAATTTGTAACAATATATTAAAACAAAGACCCAAACCATCAAATTGCACCTGGCGACCTAAATAATTAACCCAGCATTTTGGCTAGTGTGTATTTGTTATGATCTCTAGTGTAGTGACGCAGTTCCATTGTCGTGCGACATACGTCGTGGTCGTTTTCGCGAAAGTTCAACGTGTTTCGCTAATTTGTAACAATATATTAAATAAAATTATGACGCTAATTATTTATTTTTAGCATCATAATTCAATTCATTTAGATTAGGAAATGCTAAATAAGAAATGCAAAGCTTTAAATTGCAATTAGCATTATTGGCTGTTATTGAATGTCCGGAGTATGAACCAATCTTGGTGTATACATTTAGGCACTTTATGATTTCCGGTTGCAGGAGCGGCTGTTGAGGTAACTAGGCCGCTTCATCGAGTTTATGTGTATAGCTGTGTATATCTATAATCTTAGTTTTGATATTTATGTATTTCACACTCTTCTAAGTTTACAGAATCTAGTGCTGTCTCAGCAAAGTTTTTAAGACAATGGCTACTATTCGTGCTGACACGTTAATGTCAGTATGCGATAAATGTGAACTATATTGAATTTATTCTGAAATATGGAAGCGTCTATGACCTGCACAACTTGATTTGTTTGTGGGTTCACTAAGAATATAACATATAATTATATTTTCGGATGATATTGCTAGTCGTGGTGAGAAAGCAACTACCAGATGTCAACAGAATCGTTCAGACCTGCAGACCATAAGCTTTATTGACTGGATGGCTGGCTGAGAAGAGTAGTGAAACGTGTCGATATTAGTGGTGCATAATATTTAAACATTATACTTTATAATCACTTTATTTCGTTTATCGTTTATTTATTATTATTGCTTATTTATTATTTCTAAATAATTGACCCAGCATTTTGGCTAGTGTGTATTTGTTATGATCTCTAGTGTAGTGACGTAACTGCGTTGCCGTGCGACATACGTCGTGGTCGTTTTCGCGAGAGTTCAAAGTGTTTGGCGAATTTGTAACAATATATTAAATAAAATTGAGGCCAAAACCATCAAATTGCACTTGGCGACCTAAATAATTGAGCCAGCATTTTGGCTAGTGTGTATTTGTTATGATCTCCGGTGTAGTAACGTAAATGCGTTGTTACGCGACATACATCACGGTCGTTTTCGCGAAAGTTCACCGTGTTTCACGAATTTGTAACAATATAAATAAACCTAAGACCCAAACTATCAAATTGCACTCGACGACCTAAGTAACTCAGCCATAGTTTTGGCTAGCATGTATTTGTTATGATTTCTAGTGTAGCGACGTAGTTGCATTGTCGTACGGAATACGTCGAGGTCGTTTTCGCGAAAGTTCAACGTGTTTCGCGAGTTTGTAACAATATATTAAATAAAATTAAGACCCAAGCCTTCAAACTGCACTTGGCGACCTAAAGAATTATCCAACATGTGGGCTAGGGTGTATTTGTTATGATCTCTGGTGTAGTAGCGTAGTTGCATTGTCGTGCGACATACGTCGTGGTCGTTTTCGCGAAAGTTCAACGTGTTTCGCGAATTTGTAACAATATTTTAAATAAAATTAAGACCCAAACCTTCAAATTACACTTGGCGACCTAAATAATTGAGTCAGCATTTTGGCTAGTGTGTATTTGTTATGATCTCCGGTGTAGTAACGTAAATGCGTTGTTACGCGACATACATCACGGTCGTTTTCGCGAAAGTTCACCGTGTTTCACGAATTTGTAACAATATAAATAAACCTAAAACCCAAACTATCAAATTGCACTTGACGACCTAAGTAACTCAGCCATAGTTTTGGCTAGCATGTATTTGTTATGATTTCTAGTGTAGCGACGTAGTTGCATTGTCGTACGGAATACGTCGAGGTCGTTTTCGCGAAAGTTCAACGTGTTTCGCGAGTTTGTAACAATATATTAAATAAAATTAAGACCCAAGCCTTCAAACTGCACTTGGCGACCTAAAGAATTATCCAACATGTGGGCTAGGGTGTATTTGTTATGATCTCTGGTGTAGTAACGTAGTTGCATTGTCGTGCGACATACGTCGTGGTCGTTTTCGCGAAAGTTCAACGTCTTTCGCGAATTTGTAACAATATTTTAAATAAAATTAAGACCCAAACCTTCAAATTGCACTTGGCGACCTAAATAATTGAACCAGCATTTTGGCTAGTGTCTATTTGTTATGATCTCTAGTGTAGTGACGTAGTTGCGTTGCCGTGCGACATACGTCGTGGTTTTTTCGCGAAAATTCAAGGTGTTTCGCGAATTTGTAACAATATTGTAAAGAACATTTCTTTACACATTTTTTTTTCTACTTGCCTCACTTTCCTCACTTCTCTCCACACACACACACTTTATTTTTATTTAAAAAAAACACCGAAGGTGTAAAACTCGGCCTACACCTACGATCGAGCCGGTCTTTAGTTAATCGTTAACTAAAGATTTGGTGATCTGAATTGAGCGGTGCCAACTCAGGTGGAATAATTCGACGCTTGCGTCCCACAAACTAAAGGCTGGAAAACGACCGAAAAATCAGGCGACTGTTTTGCACATAAGGTAAACAATCGACAAGTCATACCGCAAAAGCGCCCTAATATGTATTTGGAAAGAACACATGACATGAAATAACGAATAAAACACAAATGAAAACTAGAGAAATAACAAATATCAAACATAGAAACACATGAAACAATAAATGAGCACATACACAAACAAAGGAACAAAACATTACAAACAGAGAAAATCATGAAAACACAAATAAACACACAGGACAACATCACAAAGAAATTTTATATAGAAAGAACAATTTTGAAACACATAAAATAAACACAACGATAAACACAACGAATTTTACAAGCAAATCTTGAAATATATAATATAATATAAAAATATATAATATTAAAATATATAATATTATAATATAATATATTTATTAAAATAGTTTATAAAAATAGTTTATATTTTTTAGTTTTAAGATTCCTTAACGCTAAAAGATCCTTATTAAACCAAGTTGGATTTGAGTTTTGTGTAAATTGTTTTATAGGTACAGCTAAATTAAAAGACTGCAACAAAGTACTGTTAAAAGAATCCAATGCCGAATCTATACCCAAGGGAGATCGGTAATTCTTTAAGGACAAAATTTCCATCCAATCGAGATTACGATAAAAGTCCTTTAAAATTGCATAGTTTGTTTTTTGAAACAATGTTTCTTTCTAGGTTGAGTGGAATCCAACGAAGGAATGTGGCTCATCCAGTTATCGTGTGTAATTTTGATGTTTAAAGTTGGATGATGGCTATCCTCAGGTAATACAAATGGCAATGAGCGCGAAATCTCATAAATATCATTATAGTCGACAAAGATAAGATCCAGCAAGCGATTGTTTGGATTCGGTATATAGTTTACCTGAAATAATCCAAGTGATAACAGCTCATTAAGAAAATTAAATCCATTTAATCCTTCAGTATTTGGTAACAAGGTTGTCGGATCATCATCGCATCTTGCCCAGTTGACGAATGGTAAATTGAAATCGCCAAGTATAATGAGGCGATCCGTAGACAACAATTTTTTAGAAACTATCTGAATGCAACGGAAGTGGTTTATATAAACATCATCATTGGAATTTGGTGGAACATATGAGCAGGTAATATAGATGCATAAACTCGCTATTTTAATATAAGCGCAGCAAAAGTCAATCCCAGCAGCCTCCACCAGAACTACCTCCCGCGAAAAACACTGGGAAATTACCGCAATAAGAACGCCACCACCTCTGGTTAGATTAGTAAGGGAGTAGTCACGATCTTTCCGATAGACAGCATACTTAGTTGAAAAAATTTCTGCATTCAAAATATCTGGATTAAGCCAGGTTTCCGTGAAAGCAATAATTTTTAAGTCCGAATCAATGCTTTTTAAAAAAGTATTGAGTAATTTAGTTTTAAGACCTCTGACGTTCTGATAGACTAAGTCGGAGGTAAAATTATTTAGTTTTTTGAGACGCCACGTCGTTGAAAAGAAGCAGTATTTCCACGGTTTCTTCTTGACTTATAAGCATATTCATGCACAATGGCTTTATCAGGCCAAAATGAGGGGCTTACGACACGATTAAATAAGTGATCAGATAAGTACACCGTGAAAGATGAATAAGATCTTTGAGAATTAAATTTAAACTTTTTAATAGATATGCTCGTGTCATTTAACCCCAACTTAGCATTTATATGATCACGAATATCATCTTCGGTTGTTTCCGGAGTAAAACGTGAGAGAAAAATTGATTTAGTGGGTTCAACCACCTGAAGTTTCTTCGCAGACTGAGTAACAGATATAACTGGGGCAGCTAAGAAATTCGATGAGGCAACCACGTTACTATATGTCTTATTCATCAAAGGAGCGACAGTGACTTCATTATGCGAGTTAAGGTTGATAGATGTCTTCGGGATAGCGCCCGTACTAGTAGGAGGAGCATTAGTCACTAACGCACCCGAAAAGGGAACGGTGACTGATGATGCAATCGGCAAAGGTTCATTTAAAGAATCGTTGTCAGTCTCATTTCGAAATTGTATTGCAGATTCAACAGTATCCGGTTGTTGATTATTTAAAATATTAGATTCACTAATAGCTGGACTCAATAAATTAATAAGTGAAGGAGATTCCATCGACGGACGAGAGGGAAAAATTTTAACAGCTTTTGACTGCGATCGGAGGTTTCTCTGGGACCGCTTCCGCTTTGGAGAAAATTCATCCATAATTTTGAAATCGTTAAAAAAATTTTCATAATTTTTTAACTTTTCCTGGAGAGCTGCGAAATCACCTTCAAGTTCTCGGAAATTCCGGCGCACTTGATGTAATATTCTAACGATATCAACGTGAATTGCACGGCATTTTCCACAAGACCAACGCAATCCGCCTTCAACACCAATTTT
>OZ016504.1:22323052-22328052 GCA_963966595.1 Physocephala rufipes
AACTGGTGCCCCACTCAATTTCCTGCTGAACGATCCATTTTTTCTCAATTTTGACCTTTTACTAAACGCTTCTTGACCAATCGTTCGACATGGATCCTATCACCCGATTTGACACGGCCTGTGAGACGCTGGAAGAATTTGAAGCAGAATATTTAAATATCCTGGTCAGTGAACATCGAGAATTTACCCTCAGCACACATCTTGAAGAACTCAAGGTAGTTTGGGAAGATGTGAAGAAAGCATATAATGCTGCACTCGAGTGTATGCATTCCACGCCTCGGGCTTCGAATGATAAAGCGGACCTTGCAGCGGAGATCGCCACAACGAAATCGCACTATCGTCAATGCTATCAGATATATGTCCGCTTCACCAGTCGCATCAATGAACAGCAGCGTTCGTTGGCCCAGCCTCCCACTCCAACATCACCGCCTGCTACTACGACCACCACAGTCGGCACTGCGCCGCGCCACCACATCGTGTTGCCTCCCTGCGACACTGATGTTTTTCGTGGCGATTATCAATCCTGGCCTACATTTCGCGACATGTTTACGGCAATCTACATACAAAACAGCCGACTCGCTCCCGTGGAGAAATTATTCCATCTGCTGCAGAAGACCCAAGGTGAAGCTCGCGAAATCGTCCAGAAATCTCAATTAACCGATAGTGGGTTTGAAGAAGCCTGGAACAACCTGCATGAACGTTTCGAGAACAAACGCATACTCATCAATACCCAGCTGAGGGTCCTGTTCAACCTCAGCCCCGTAATCAAGGAAACCGGCACCGAGATTAAGCGACTGCAACGTGATATTAACAATTGCCTCTCAGCCTTGAGGAATTTTGACGTCGATATTAGCAGCTGGGATGCCATAATTGTCCATATATGTTCTTCTCGACTTCCGGTCAATACCCTTGCGCTCTGGGAACAATCGCTTATCAACAAGCACGAGATCCCTAAGTGGAAAGAATTGGATATATTCCTCACTCACCGGTTTCAAACATTAGAAACGGTGGACGATATCCGTCGGTCGCCTATGTTAACCCGTCGGACTCCCCAAACCAACGAACGAGCGCCCAAACCTACTAAACCCGTGCACACATATCAAGCCAACATAACACCTTTGGCGTGCAAATTATGTCCCGACCAGCAACACTCCCTTCGAAAATGCCCTCGTTTCTTGGCAATGAATGTTGATAAGAGACTCGCGTTTATCAAAAAGCAAACATTATGCTGAAATTGCTTCGCTCACTCTCACGCCCTAAATAATTGTAAGAGTTTGTACAATTGTGCCACGTGCAACCGGCGGCATAATACCCTTTTACATCGTGGGGTAGTTAGTGCCCCGGTTGCAACTAACCGGTATAAATCGGTATCAAAGCCCTCGCGCCCCAATTCTAATCACGAGCGGTCGCCGTCGCCACGAAGCGATAGTCCATTGTCCGAAAAGCCGTCCACCTCTGCCCAAGCACAGAAACGGGACACTACCACACACTCTCATACCGCGCACATACAGGCCCCTAAAGACCAATCTTCTAAGCTGACGAACCATAATGCCATCCAATCTGGTCAGGTGCTGCTCGCGACCGCTATGATCCATGTTGTATATCATGGGGACTCATTTGCCGCTCGCGCATTAATCGACCCTGGTTCTGAAGCCTCCTTCATTTCGGAAAGGCTTCAAAGAAAATTGCATCTCCCTACTCGCACAATACAAGCGAAGGTGGCCGGTATTAACAAAACTGTTACCGCGCTGGTAAACAAGTTTTGCTCCCTTCAGCTAGGGTCACCCAGATTACCCCTAATTAATGTCCAAGTAGAAGCCTTAGTTTTACCGAAGCTCACGGATAATCTTCCTGTCTGCAACATTGATCGACATCTGTTGACCAAGCTCCCTGACATTCCCTTGGCTGATGTAAATTTCCATACAAGCGGACAGATTGATGTTCTTATTGGTGCGGATGCCTATCCAAAGATCCTTTTGGATGGAATCCAACGAAATATATTAGGCTCCCTTATAGCCCGAGACGATTTTCGGCTGGATCCTCACCGGTCCAGTACCCCAAAGCCAATCCGAGCCACGTAGCTCAACCCGTGTCTCCTTCTTTAATGAGGTTGCGATTGATCGCCAACTCACTCGGTTTTGGGATTTAGAAGATATTCCGCACCGGAAACCCCTTAGTCCGTCCGAGACTTTTTGTGAAGAATTGTACGAGCGCACCACTCATCGCAGAAAAGACGGACGATATGTCGTTACACTCCCTTTCAAAGAGGATTTTCCTCAAGAATCTCGGTTAGGTTTTTCTCGTGATATAGCGATAAAACAATTTCTCCGCAATGAGGCTAAACTACTCAAAACCCCCGAAAGCAAGCAGCTGTATGATGCGGTACTAAAAGAGTACCTAAGTCTAAATCATATGGTTGCTATCGCACCTCCGGCTCGCACCCCTTTCACTCGATCAAACCACTACTACCTTCCTCACCATGCAGTGATTAAACCTGATAGTAGCACAACTAAATTGCGGGTTGTCTTTAATGCATCCTGTCCGACTTCTAATGGTATCAGCCTGAACGATGTACTATATCCAGGTCCGGCCTTACAGACCGATCTCAATTTACTACTAATGAAATGGCGACTCTATAAGTACGTTTTCAATGCCGACATTGAGAAAATGTACCGACAAATCATTGTCGACCCGGACCAAGCGAAATACCAGCGCATTGTGTTTCGAAACTCCTCTGACGAAGAAATTCATGACTTCGAATTGCGCACTGTCACCTTCGGTGTCAATTGCGCCCCATATCTAGCAATCCGCACCCTTCATTATTTAGCAAACGAGGTACGAGATCAGTATCCCTTAGCTTCATACGTGCTAACCAACATGATGTATGTCGATGATGCTCTGGCGGGAGCTCACGACGTTAAGACTGCCATCGAAACACGGCAGCAATTGAGGTTAGCGTTGGCAGCGGCCGGTTTCCATTTACGTAAATGGACGGCGAACCATCATCTCCTTCTACAGGGCATTCCCTCCGAGACCTTCTCAAGAAAGATTTCCTCGAATTCGAGGATACCAGTACGGCGAAAACCCTCGGCATTCGCTGGAACGCGAAAATGGACTTTTTTCAAATCGCCGCCGAACCCATTGCCGTCCAAGAAAATTTCACCAAACGACAAGTGCTTTCAGCTATCGCTCGGATTTTTGATCCCGCTGGCTGGTTAGCTCCCGTGGTAGTGGTCGCCAAAATAATCATGCAAAATATATGGTTAGATGCAACCGGGTGGGATGAACCTTTAAAACCAGATACTTCAGTGCTTTGGTTGACCTTTGTCGACGCGTACCACCAGATTAATCAAGTGCGAATCCCTCGGTGGGTGTATTTCAACCCAAAATGCACCGTCGAACTGCATGCTTTTTGCGACGCATCCGAAAAGGCGTACGCTAGTGCGATATATTTGAGGATCGTCACTGATAGCCATATCAGGGTTTCGTTGCTTTACGCGAAAACCAAAGTGGCTCCCATCAGGACCATCTCCATTCCTAGACTAGAACTATGCGGAGCCACCTTACTCGCCGATATGATTAAAGTTTTGCTCCCTCACTTAGACTTTCCACAATATGATCTCCACTGCTGGACTGATTCCATGATTGTCTTAGCTTGGCTAAGACGCCCGCCGTGCACCTGGACTACCTTCGTAGCTAACCGGGTCGCAAAAGTAATTAAAGCCACCGACAAGGCTCAATGGTCTCATATGCCGTCTACAGAAAATCCAGCAGATTTGGCCACTCGTGGTTTATTGCCATCCGAACTGAGCGGTTCTTTACTTTGGTGGAATGGGCCCAGATGGTTGTCAGACCCCTATGAAAAGTGGCCCAGTGCTAATAGCATCCCGATCCCCGACACTGACCTGGAGACCAAACCCGTGAAGCTCCTGGCCACTCTCTTCGTCCCTCAGGGGGACATTTTGGAACGATTTTCGACCTTTCCGAAGGCGGTCAGGGTGATTGCTTATCTTTTTCGATTTCTAAATCATACCCATTCTCGTCACCGTTCATCTTTCCGTCGCCTAAATCCTGGTATTGAGGCCGATGAGATCAAATACGTCCAGACACGCCTCACCCAGCTCGCACAACAGGCTCATTATCCGAATGAGTATCGCTCTCTTGAGAAGAAAGATTGCATCAGCTCTAAGAGTGCGATCCTGTCCCTCAACCCATTCCTTCACAGTGATGGTCTTCTGCGCGTCGGAGGTCGTCTATCAGAATGCCCGTCCTTATCTTTTCAAGAGCGCCACCCAATCATATTACCGTACAACGCACATTTTACTAAATTATTAGTGCGCTGGATCCATCAAATCTCCTTGCATGGTGGTAATCAACTTACGCTTCGACTGATTCGCATGCAATATTGGATCCCAAAAGTCAAGAACCTTGTCAAGACAACGATCCATCAATGCAAGCCGTGTGTGATACATCGTCACCAACAAAGGACTCAACTCATGGCTTCACTCCCCCCCGAACGGGTCTCTATTTCTCGCCCATTTACCACCACCGGCCTTGACTTCACTGGCCCTTTTGAGATAAAAAATTCTACTGGACGCTCCTGTTTAATTACGAAAGGATATGTTTGCGTCTTCGTATGCTTCGCCACGAAGGCTATACATCTTGAAGCTGTAAGCGATCTCACCACCCCAGCTTTTCTCGCAGCGTTTGCTCGTTTTGTGGCCCGCCGCGGCTGTCCCGCCGACTTGTACTCGGATAACGGCACCAACTTTGTTGGCGCCGCAAAGAAACTCGCAGAGGAAATGAAAGCATTTCTGATACAATGCGAGCAGCTGATTGTCAATAATTTCGCATACCAAACCATAAAGTGGCATTTTATACCAGCTGGAGCCCCACATATGGGCGGTCTGTGGGAGGCTGGTGTCAAGAGTTTCAAACGCCACTTGAAGAGGCAAACAAATGAAACTCGTTTTACATTCGAAGAGTTCTCAACCCTTTTA
>OZ016504.1:22330552-22923052 GCA_963966595.1 Physocephala rufipes
TTTCGACTCCTCGTCGGGATTGGTATATAAGTTGTTCTGAAAAAAACCTTAATTAATGTGTGTTATCTTTGTAATCCATTTCACTGTACATTTACCGTGCCTGGAGTCACCCTTATCTTAGTTCGTTAACGCCGGGGACCGAAAAAATTGGGGAAATTGATAATCGAAAAAATGTGAGTTATGATTGTCAGAAATAGTCGTACGACTTTTGCTTCCTTCTTCCCGTTTGCGTTTGTTACTCACCCAAAGCAATTTCTTAAAATGATAACAAACAGTTCAACAAAGTAGGTGGCAATCTCCAAGCGCAATAACGAGAAGCAGGATCACAAAATGTAAAAAAAACAAATGTCTTAAAAACTCTTAACGCGGTCTTTGAAGCACCTGATGGAGTAGATGGTCTGGTCTCGTTTACGTACTCGTACTCGTACACAATGTTCCTTAGCGCCACAAGGCAGCAACAATTTTCAATAACGATATCTAGTGTAGTGTGTAACATCTGTAACACCAACGACCCATTTCAAAGTGACCCGATTTTCCTTCCTCTACAAGTAGCAATCTGCCAGCGGTTACGCAACTAACCACTGCCACCGCTGCGGAGTAATACACCGAGTTCACGATTATCGCGAATTCAGCTATCCCCCATTCGATGTTGCAAATAATTGACACGCACCCACAACAACGGAAACATTATTTTGTCAACTGTCGACGTCCGTCGTGCCAATCTGCTCATGCGAACCCTGCGACACTGTCGATAATGACATCCATTGAGTCCTAAGCAATACAACACTTGAAAATATTTCTTATTATTTTATCGTTTTTGCCGGAAGGTGGGATTGCTGCGTGTAGCTAAGTACTTACTAGCACTTCATTCCCATGTGAATCATCTTTGTTGCTCCTTGTTTTTTTATTTCAAAGGCAGGGAACAAGTCGACACAAATGTGAACCAACCAAAAGTCGTGTGAGATCCGGTACGCTCAAAGTGGGTCAAATTTCTAAAATGTTCTTCGTAACAGTTGTTAAAAAATAACTTACCTAAAAGAGTTTCTTCACAAAAGCTGCTTTTTTTGCCCATAGGGCCTTCGAAATGAGAACTATCATGAATTGTAAAAACAAAATCATTCACAGGCACTAAGCAAGTTGTAAATAATAGAAGCATTTTTCATAATCATTTTTCATAATCATAAGCTTATTTATTTAGGATTAACTAAGATTAATTATATTTATAATTGTAATTTGTAATTAATTTTATTTATAATATTTGTATTTCCACAAGAACTATTTTTTAAAATTGAAAACATCCTGTGTTCCCGCATATTAATATTATTATAATTGCCAACATAGAACTTGTAATTAGAAAGAATTAGAAAATTGGTTAGTTTTTGATTGAATTGCTTTACTGTAAAAAACTAGTTATTCTGCATTTTCTATTACACAAACAATTGTTATTATGCATATGTATATACATTTATTTTGCTGAAAAATGTAATTGAATAAATTGAATCTTCCTTTTTACCTGTAACCTTCGAAGCGACTGGTTGTTCATTTTTAATAATTCGGAAGTTCAGCAAAAATTATTGTTGAAAAATTTACATCCTGCTTAAACTTCTGCTTCGTGCTTTAACTCAAACCATACAAATTATAAAGTTCATTTCGCACAAATTCAGGAAAAATTAAGACGCAAATCTCTTTGCAAGAAGAATTAAGCCGAAAACGCATTTCAAGTGAGTATGTCACTTTTAAAATAATCATTTCAGTCTTGAAATTATGGAATAAATAATGAAAAGAGTTAACACAAAATTAAAGGCGAAAAATAGAAGGCAAAAAACCTCTACGCAATACATTTTGATCTTACACAATACATAAATATAGCGTAACATCCAAACTCTGGAATAATACTCCCTATTATTATCCTCATGAAGTCCGATGAAGAAACAGATGAAGATGCGTTGAAGTAAAAAAATTCACTGCCGATTTTACTTGGCTAACTTATTCAAATCTGTTGCTCTCTGGTAAGAAAGTCAATGTGCAGGATTTGTCGTATAATTCAAACTTTTATCTCATTAGCTTTGAAAGGAACAGGCATTCCTTTAAATGGTTTTTTATCACTCTGCAAATATAAACGGTATTGAAATTGGAGATGATCCATCCTTGCCTTATTGTGAAATTGAAAAGAAAAAGTTCCCGTAATAGTTAGTGTTTACTAACTATTACTTTACTAACTATTGACTGATTTTGGACGACCTTCACGAAATTTGTCTTGGGGTGAACTACGACCACGATGGAACTCACCATACCATCTATAAACACTGGTTCTTACTGAAGCTTCATCGCCAAAAATTGAAATGCCGTTGCTGATTTCATCTACGCCGAAGGTTGTAAAAAATAATCACACGAAAATGTTCACGATTTAATTCCATTTTTGGGCGAAGATGGATCTTATGTATGTAAAAACGTTCTGAGTACGTATATCTTCAAAAATGTCCAACTTTACGATAAAACCGTCAGTTGCCAGACTGCAACACTATGGTTGCCAAATCCTGAAACATAGAAGGCAATCCTCGTACCTCAATCAGAGTGGCAAAAGTGATTCGACAATTGTTTCAAACGCATGCAAAAGTGTATAGATCTTAGAAAAACAATAAAATTATTTTCGATGATTAATATTTGTTTTTGTTCTCTAATCCGGAAATACAAAAAGGCAACCCTCGTATCTCATTTTAACAAGCTTTTGTATGGATACAATTCTTTTAGTAGATTTGTTCGCATAAGACAATAAAGAGTAATACAATGGAACGCGTTTAGATAAACTGTTAAATAAATATTAAAGGTGAAAAGTAAAGAATAAAATTAAAATGGATAAAAATAAAATTAAAATTTCAATAGAATTTAATTTACATACATACAATTTCATTAATTCTAATGTCTATAATTATTTACCATTGTCGTGGAATTTCACAATTCTTAAGGAATTACGCAACGTTGTATGCTTGAAATGAATATAATTTCTGTGGGAAAATATACAGAAATCCTCCTAATCTGTTGGAAGGAGTTAGTGTAATGCATAAACATTAACACAGATTGTACCAATTTTGAATAAAAATATTCTTTTTTGAATTGAAATTGGAGATGATCCATCCTTACCTTATTGTGAAATTGAAAAGAAAAAGTTCCCGTAATAGTTAGTGTTTACTAACTATTACTTTACTAACTATTAACTGATTTTGGACGACCTTCACGAAATTTGTCTTGGGGTGAACTACGACCACGATGGAACTCACCATACCATCTATAAACACTGGTTCTTACTGAAGCTTCATCGCCAAAAATTGAAATGCCGTTGCTGATTTCATCTACGCCGAAGGTTGTAAAAAAATAATCACACGAAAATGTTCACGATTTAATTCCATTTTTGGGCGAAGATGAATCTTATGTATGTAAAAACGTTCTGAGTACGTATATCTTCAAAAATGTCCAACTTTACGATAAAACCGTCAGTTGCCAGATTGCAACACTATGGTTGCCAAATCCTGAAACATAGAAGGCAATCCTCGTACCTCAATCAGAGTGGCAAAAGTAATTCGACAATTGTTTCAAACGCATGCAAAAGTGTATAGATCTTTGAAAAACAATAAAATTATTTTCGATGATTAATATTTGTTTTTGCTCTCTAATACGGAAATACAAAAAGGCAACCCTCGTATCTCATTTTAACAAGCTTTTGTATGGATACAATTCTTTTAGTAGATTTGTTCGCATAAGACAATAAAGAGTAATACAATGGAACGCGTTTAGATAAACTGTTAAATAAATATTAAAGGTGAAAAGTAAAGAATAAAATTAAAATGGATAAAAATAAAATTAAAATTTCAATAGAATTTAAATTACATACATACAATTTCATTAATTCTAATGTCTATAATTATTTACTATTGTCGTGGAATTTCACAATTCTTAAGGAATTACGCAACGTTGTATGCTTGAAATGAATATAATTTCTGTGGGAAAATATACAGAAATCCTCCTAATCTGTTGGAAGGAGTTAGTGTAATGCATAAACATTAACACAGATTGTACCAATTTTGAATAAAAATATTCTTTTTAGTTTAAATTGGTGAAAAATATCAATATTATATTTAAGTATTTTTTGGTTAGTCTTTCACAATATTTTCTATTAATCCATTCGAGAAAATTTGAGTTTAGAAATCTCCATAGATGTTCAGTTTTCATTCACATATTTGCATCATAGTCAGCTTAAGAATTTTAAGTCCGTTTAAGAATTTCTTGTAACATATTTTAATTTTAAAACACTGTTGCACAGTTTGTTTGCATTATCAGCAACAGCAGGCAGCAAAAAAGATCTTGGCGACGCTAACGCAGCATAAAAAAAGTAAATGCAAGAATCCGTAACAATCGCTTCGCTTGCTGGCCGAACGTGCCTTTGAACCTTTCTTTTGTTTATGCAATTTAAGCAAATTGATAGCTGCGTCCATCGCCATTGTCAGATACAGTTGGCAACCCGGACGAAAGTACGGCAATGAAGAAATGAAGAAGAAACGAGAAGGAGAAGCGTGGCGTAAGAGAAGAAAAAGCGTCACTCAGTTTTTTTGTTAGAAGCCATCGGGAAATAGACGAGCGTACAAGTCTGCTGTGTAAAACTTATTAATTGGCCCGAAATTCAAGAGAAGTGTTGAATAAAGTTTAATTTGTATTATTAAAACCAACGCTTGCGTTTCGTTCAGGAGCTCGGGACTTGACACCATGTCATAGTGGAATCAAATTATATTTACAACAACAACTACATTGTCATACCTTTAAGAAATATATAAATACGCTAACTTCAAAATTAAAAAGCAGAATATAATCAGAACTCGAACCTGGTCGTTGCTTTCTTCATTATCAAGTTCGGTTTAAGTGCCAGAACGAGGACATAAATAAAAGCAATTAATTCCAGTTAAAGTGCTGTGAACTAAAACTTTGAATTCCAGTTAAAGTGCTGTGAATTGATTATCGATCCCTAACATTATTACTAATTTATGTGCTGATAATTACAATCTGGTAAGAAAATTAACAATAGAAGTTCAAAAGTAGATTTTGATGTTTTTTTTTTTAATTTTGCGAGTCAACTATATATGTTCGCATAAAATAATAAAGAGTAACACAATGAAATGCGTTTTGATAAACTATTAAAAGGGAAGTCAGAACATGAAGATAACAAGAGTTGGCAGACGGATGGGCTTGCTCTACTAAGTCAGAATGAATAAGTCAAGAAGAACTCGCTCTTGATTTTGGCTAATACGTATAGCGTGTAGCTCTGAACGAAAAGCTTTCTTTTTTCAATCACCTTAAATCATCGTCACAACGGTATGCGAAACTGAATTTACCACAATATATTTATTAATTTTGCAACGAGGCATTTATAATACAAACAATAACAACAAAAGACAAAAGACACTTCGATTATTGCGACGAATTTACGCTCGCTACGGATTTTCGATATTCCATTGCAACGCTATTAATTTCTTCGGCATAATCGCATCGATTATCGCGACACATTCACGCTCGCCACATATCATCAACATTACACCGCAGTGGCGTTAATTTCGTTTGTCATAAGTGCGGCGACGCAATCACATGCGTCACAATATCATCGATATTCTACAGCAAAAGTTTATAAAATTCATCGTATATATGCGTCGACTATTGCGACGCATTGACACTCGGTATTGATCATTGAAATGGTGCCGTATCACTCTTATGAACACTGTTAGAAGTTTGTCATGCTATCACCGCTCTCTCTTCTTTCGTTCGATAAATAATTGCGAATTCAAGATAAATGTATAAAAATTCAAACAAAGAGATGCTAGAATGATCTCGAAATATAAATTTCGTTTCGACCACCTATTTTCTCGATATATTACAATATTATTTTTTAAGTAACATTTTTCAATATAGATGCCTGTTTACACCAAAAATTCCCGTAGAATAAACAAGGGCAACACCGGCTGCCCACGCCATGCCTCGCCATTTTTGCGAGGAACGACATTTTTGTTTTTGAGTTCAATTCCTTTATGAAACTATTAAGACACGGACGTGTAAAATTTCTCGTATATCACTACCATATAATAACGCGCTACTTAACGAAAAATATCCAGGTAAGTTTTTTTTGTTCCCGACGGAACAGCAAAGAAAGAAAAGAGGAGTACATTAAAGCTTTCGATCCGGTTAGTTAACCGGATCGAACTCTCTCATTCCGGCTGCGATTTCTCGCAAACAATGCCAACGTGTTAAGAATTTGCGGAAACTGGCAAACATTTGAAGGAAAATGTATTTTTATATCTATCCACCAGTATTATAGGAGACCATGCTGAAATGGTTCTACGTGGTTGGAAAGAAATCAAGGAAACTTAGAAAATGTTATTAACAGCAACCATCATATGCAATAAACAATCAAGAATTTTAGATTATTTGTATGAGAGGACAAATTTCAATCAACGATCAATATACTGCGTATTAAACATTAATAAACCCATAGTATGTAATTATTTTATTGACAGATTTCTTTCAGGAAAAATTGAGAAATATTGGAAATTATGTGATGAGGTATGAAAGCATTTTAACCCTTTGCACTTCGTTGTCGCCGTATTTGCGACATTAAAAAGCTAACAGTAAATCCGGTGCCGCTGTAGCGGCGACATGGTTGTTTTGCTGCCACGGTGCCCTTAACAGTTAGGTAAGCAAAATAGTCTGTGCTTATCTTATAGTGTTTATGATACGTTTATTATGCTTACATTGTAATAAGAGTAAAAAGTGCTCTATTTAAGTTTATTTCGTTACATTCATAACGTTATAACCCTTCGTGTAGTGAAGATGGAAGGTGAAAATTTTGACGATAGTTGTGAAAAAAGAAATGTGGAAGATGAACTCGATTTTGCGTTGCTTGCCGACGACTTAAGTGAAATAGAATTAGAAGATCATTTAGAGACAGATAGTGACGTAATAGTAGAATAGACAGTAATCTTATGGAAAATATCAATTCAAATTTTGCGGAATATTTTGTACCAGGACAAGATATATGTGTCGACTAATATAAGTTAGAATATGTTTTGTTTATAAAATAGCTGTTCAAAATTGAACACCTTTAACAAGCAGTCTAAGAAATACAGTCCACTAAGATAAGAAATTTAGAATAATGATTAAAAAACAGTAAATAAAATGTAATATTTAGTCCTAAGTCTACATTGAGTCCTAATTCAACACTGTTAATTTAATCCTTTGTAAACAATTCTACAGTTAAAAATAGTATAAAAACCCATAGAAAATCCAAATAGACTTTGTATTCTACAAGTACTCAACTTGAAACATTTGAATAAACAATTGGACTTGAGATTTTTTCAAATGGACATCGGAATAGTCAATTTGGACTCTAAAACATAGTATGATGAAAGCTTCCTAAAACCAACTAATGTTTATAAATCGCATATATTTATTCACGCTGTAAAAAAAATAATTCCTTTTTTCAAAAACAGTCAACTTTTTAGTAAAGCATTATAGGGATTAAAACACATAAATATAATAATTGCATATGAATATCAACGAGATAAAAATTTTGAATAGATTGAATGAATGGAACAAATTGAATAGATTGAAACATTGAACAGATTGAACGGATTGAATAGAAAAATTGAAATCAAGACAGGCACTCTTAAGAGGTTCGTCCTGAGCATATGAAGATATATATTATCGTAGACGAAGTAAACCATATCGTCTCAATGGACGTCGAGAAATGTGCGACTAGATGCTACTTAACAGGGGTGCAGGGCGTAACAGGGACCGTAACGATTTACATTAGCTTGAGAATAAAAATGGCGTTAAGTATTACCCACCGATTAATCAAGAGACTTACGTCTCTTAACATATAAGTATGTGTTATTATTGTTAAATACAAATGGCCATTGGAGCCAACTGGAGGTGCTAGCCATTGTAGAATCGTTGGACCGATTCCGGATCTATTTACTCGGTACGCCAATTCGTGTGGTGAGATTGTAATGCGGTGGCGACAACAAAAGCGACAACACCGCAGCCCCCACGTATAGCTCGATGGTGGCTTAGGTTGCAGGAATTTGACTTTGTGTGTGTCCATAGACCGGGCACGAAACTACCTCATGTTGACGGGATGAGCAAATCACCAGTCGAACCACCTGTAAAAAACCTTAGCCGTATTATTAAGATTATAAAAGGAGAAGACGCTGTCAACACAGTAGAGTTAAACCGCATAAAAGAGGACTATATTATTCGAGCGGGACGGCTGCATAAAAAAAAATTGAAGGCGAATACAAGTTAGTGGTGCCACAAAGTATAAGGTGGCGCATTGCAAAATCCTGCCACGGCGATACCAGACATTTTGGCCTAGAAGACAATCGAACGCATTTCAAAATTATTTTGGTTCCCGCGTATCCGACAATACTCGGGTGCCAGTCCCGTTGCACTGTGGGCAACAAAATGGCAGTGACTGCTCAGGTCTGTTTTAGTTCACTAGCCACGGACTAGACTTGGCTAGTTCCGAAGCCTTACCAAAGGCGATAAATTGGTGCCACGGGTGATGCACAATGCATAAGGGTCCTTCCAACCCCGCTAAATATAAAGCCCACAAAGATAGTGCATCGTGGGTAGGCCCCCTAGTGGGAGCTTCGTGGTGGCTGTGGTTGCCACCCAAAAATACGCGGGTAGAGACCATGAGTCTCCGCGAGAGTTGCGCGAGGAGGCAGACCTCCGTCAACTCAAGTGCCGGTGTTGTCCCAGCCGGCACAAGGCCTTAGATAGTGCCGAACTAGTAACCTGCGAGGAATGTCCTGCCACACACAGGCTTCCACAGGTACACGACAAAGCTACGGTTGGCTGCCGTAAGCGAAGTGGGTGCGGTTGCCGCCAGATAATCATAAAAAGTACGTTCACAGAGTTCGTACTCGCAACCCCGTGCGGGATGGCCCGCCGTGCACTTAAGCCATCATGGCAGGCGTGCACGTTAAGCACAAGGCAGAAATCTGTATCCGACAATACGTGAAATCGTATATCGCAGCGTGTCCTGAGTGTTGCCTCAGTAAAGTGTAAAAACACAGTTGGCAACGCGATGCGGCGAGAGAAATTAAATTGACGACAGCAATGATTAGGGAGTCAGATGAGAACCAGTGCCACGAACGGACGTCCAAAACCGAAAAATTGAAACATGTTCTATGATTCGCAGCGAACATATATAATATATAATTTCTGTTAGTTTTTTCCAAGATTGTTCAATAATTTATTGTCCAGCATTTTAAATTAAATAAAGCTCATTAAACTTTACAAAAGTGAAAAGAGGAAAGTCCGAAGGCAAACTGCATGTGGTAGAAGTATTACCCGTTCCATTTAGAGGCGTTAGCATCGACCATTTAGGACCATTTCCAAAGAGTAAGAAAGGCAATATATATCTAATCGTTTGTGTTTGTAATTTTAGCAAGTTCACGCTACTGAGAGCTGTGCGCAATACGAATTCCACGCCAGTCATAGAAATGCTACGGGGAATGATGTCTATTTTCGGTCAACCGGGGAACGGCATTTACATCAAAAGAATTTGATGGCTTTTTGCAGAAGCAGGGAGTGCACCATGTGAAGACGGCAGCACGTACACCACGAGCAAACGGACAAGTCGAGCGGGCAAATAGAACGGTGTTGGCAGCTTTAAAATGTTCTTAACCATGTCGCAACACATGGGATGAAATACTGCCGATGCTCTAATGGAGTATTAACTCTCAGAAGAATTCGACTACAAAGAAATCACCAAATGAGCTTGTTTTTAGTTTTAATCTAAGAGATGTGACGCAAAATCAAGTTATCCAAGCTTTGCATGACGAAGTGATAGAAGACGGAAATCCTGCTACGTTCCAGGAAGCAACAGAAAATATTGCTGCTGCCCAGCAAAAATGGAAAGATCGATTTGACCATGTAACGAAGCTTTTTTGCTTAATAATTTCTACTCGGGTTCGCTCGTCGGTCGCCAGGGTTCGTTACAGACAAATTCCTTTGTTTCTTTAACTTATTAACTTTATTAACTCAATTAATAGTAGTGTGGTGGTAACATGGATAACAATCTGATATAATATGAGTCGATGGATAACAATGAATAATAATAATAATAATCTGATATAATATGAGTCGGTATGTGGTGTAATTGTTATGGTTTCAATCTCCGAAGTCTCAAATGTCCCAATAATCGTATATTTAGATCTATGGTTATAATTATATCGAAACGAGCGACCGATCCGAAGATACGTGTCGACTACTAATACAGACACCCGGGCCGAAGATGCGTGATGTCTGATTAGTCGTTACGATATGAATTATTCAGATTTTTAAAGCGTCTGTTCTGTTCGTCAGTAGGTCGGAGATTGAGACTTTTTTTCTAATTTTTAATTTTCTAATTTTCGTTTTCACAAAAATTATTGATTCAAAAATTATTTTTTTTTAAAGAAATCGAAAGTGTTTTTTTTTCTTTGTGTTTTCAAGTGTATATAAAAAGAAGTTGATGATGTGGATTTGTCCATAAATCCACCGTCATATTCTCCCCTTACTTCGGAAAGATTTGCGTCGTTTTGGTATGATTCGTTATGTAAATTTTTAGTTGATGTAAATTTTGTTGACGTGAATTTACTTATCCGTAAATCCACCGTCACACTCTCCCCTTACTTCGGGGAAATTTTCATAGTCTTAGTGGTACGATCTTCTTGATTTCTTCTTCAGCAGATGTTTGGTTGTCTTGTTGTATGAAATTCCTTAAGGTCTGATATGTGTGCTATTCTTGTTTGTCGATCACCTGATTTCTTCATTCTAACTATGACTGGTGATATAAATTCCATCACTTTATATGGTCCGTCATAGCGTGGGGCTAATTTTGCGGTAAATTTATCTACTGCTTTAGAAAACGGATGTTGTTTTACTAGGACTTGTTGTCCGGTTGCCGGTTTCCAGTTTCGCCTTCGTAGATTATAATACTTAGCCTGGTTTTCTGCTGCTTGTCGTATATTTTCCTTCGAAATTTCGCAAGCTTCCCTAATTCGTTCTGCATGTTCGATGGGAGTTTTTGGATTGTGTCCAGTACCCACGATATCTTTGTCAAATATCGCGTTCGGTAGACGGGGTTCTCTGCCATAAATTAAATAGGAGGGGGAATATCCCGTCGACTCTGACTTACTGGAATTAAAAGCGAGTGTAATTTCCGGAATCAGATCATCCCATCTTGTCTGTTGTGATTCAATATACTGGGATAACATTGTCTTGATCGTGCGATTGGTTCGTTCCGTAGGGTTTTCTTGTGGTGTATATGGTGCTGTACGTCGATGATGAATACCAAGTCCTTGGATAAAACGTCGAAAAGATCTGCTCGTAAATTGTGAACCATTGTCTGATATGAAAATTTTCGGTACTCCGAACCGTGCGATTATACGTTCTCTGAACGCTTTGATAAGGACTTCCTGCGTTGCTCTCCTGCATGGAATTAGTTCTACCCACTTAGAGAACTTGTCCGTAAATACAAGTAAGACAGTGTTACCATGGGTGGATCTTGGAAAAGGACCAACGAAATCTGCAGTTACTGTTGTCCATGGTTCTTCTGCTAGGTGTGTTAACATTTTGCCTGCTGGTTTCTGTTGTGATACTTTATAACATTGGCAGTTTTTGCAATTTCGTACATATTTACTGATTTGTCGGTACATTCCAGGCCAATAGTATTTGTGGCTTACTCGTGCGATAGTTTTCCGTATACCCAAA
This sequence comes from Physocephala rufipes, assembly GCA_963966595.1. Classification (NCBI taxonomy): domain Eukaryota; kingdom Metazoa; phylum Arthropoda; class Insecta; order Diptera; family Conopidae; genus Physocephala; species Physocephala rufipes. The sequence goes on from OZ016504.1 coordinate 22,342,352, forward strand.
TGTCCTGCTGTAGGTGCATCGTGATTCTCTGCTATCACTTTGATTCGTAATTCTTTCGATACACATAGTTTCCATTGTTCTTGCTCGTCATTATTCTTAGGTGTATAACAGTATAACTTTTGGTTCTGAATACAGTACTCGGGATATGCTTCGGGATTATCCTGAACTGTCCGGTACTTATTCTCATACCACGAGTTGGACACACTTTCTTTGATTGTAGCACAGACTTCTGACATCTGCTGGTTTCTGTTGTGATACTTTATAACATTGGCAGTTTTTGCAATTTCGTACATATTTACTGATTTGTCGGTACATTCCAGGCCAATAGTATTTGTGGCTTACTCGTGCGATAGTTTTCCGTATACCCAAATGTCCTGCTGTAGGTGCATCGTGATTCTCTGCTATCACTTTGATTCGTAATTCTTTCGATACACATAGTTTCCATTGTTCTTGCTCGTCATTATTCTTAGGTGTATAACAGTATAACTTTTGGTTCTGAATACAGTACTCGGGATATGCTTCGGGATTATCCTGAACTGTCCGGTACTTATTCTCATACCACGAGTTGGACACACTTTCTTTGATTGTAGCACAGACTTCTGACATCGGATTGCGGGAAAGTGCGTCGGCTACTACATTTTGTTTGCCTTTCCGGTATTGTATGTCGTATGTATATTGTTGAAGTTCTAGAGCCCATCGTGCGATTCTACCAGAAGGACTCTCTATCGAATTGAGCCATTTAAGGGCGTGGTGATCAGTGATGACGGTGAATGTGTATCCTTCAAGATACGGGCGCATTTTCCTAATTGCCCAAACTACTGCTAAACATTCCTTTTCGGTCGTTGAATAGTTCTTCTCTGCACCGTTGAGATGACGACTAGCGTACGCTATAACTCGCTCTTGATCTTCTACCTTCTGTGTTAATACAGCTCCCAAGCCTTGTTCGGAAGCGTCGGTTTGGATATAAAATCGTTGTTCAAAATTTGGGCAACCTAGAACTGGTGCTTCCGTGAGTCGAGTTTTCAGGTTGTCGAAAGCAAATTGTTGTTCTTGATTCCACTTAAAATGTTTTCCCTTCTTTAGTAGGGATGTAAGCGGGTATGATATTTTTGCAAATTCGGGTATAAATCGGCGATACCATGAAGTAATTCCTAAAAATCTTCGCAGTTCTCGGACGTTTTGTGGTGGTTTTAGCTCTTTAATGGCTGCAACTTTATCTGGATCGGTATGGATACCTTGTTCACTGATTACATGACCAAGGTATTTTGTTTTATTCTTAAAGAATTCGCATTTGTCCATATTCAAGCGTAATTTAGCGGCTCGTAGTCGACAGAATACTTCTTTAAGATTCTTCATGTGTGATTCGAGAGTATCGCCCGTTACTATGATGTCATCTAAGTATGCGAATGCTACAGGTTCCATATCAGGTCCGATTACTGTGTCTAGTGTTCGTTGAAATGTGGCAGGAGCTGAGTGAAGTCCGAATGGCATTACTTTCCATTGGAATAGTCCTCGTCCCGGTACCGTGAAAGCAGTGTATATTTTGCTAAATTCCTCCATAGGGATCTGCCAATACCCATTTCGAAGATCTAGGCTACTAATATACTTCGCATCCCTAAGTCTATCTAAAATGTGATGGATACGAGGTAATGGATATGCATCTCGTACTGAATGTGCGTTCAATTGTCGGTAATCGATGCATAGTCGCCACTTTCCAGTTTTCTTCTTGACTAAAACGATAGGTGCACTATATGGACTTCTGGATGGCTCTATACAGTCTTGATCCAATAGTTCTTTGATTTGTTCATCAATTATCTTTTGCATTGCGGGGTTCCTCGGAAAATATCTCTGCTTAATGGGTTTATCATCGCACATTGTTATTCTGTGTTTGGCTAAATGGGTTACCCCATGTATTTCATCGAATTTAGGGATTTCTTCATCAAGAAAATTTTTTATTTTCTCTTCATCTGTAAGATTATTTTCTCTAGAAACAAAAATTTGTGGTTTTACATTCCTTTTCTTCTGACGAGTGAGTTTCAGGGTTTCTCCACCACATTCAATCGTCATTTCAATTTCACTGAGGAAATCTAGTCCTAGTATGAGATCATCTACTACTTCTGGTAAAATCAACAATTTTACTTGTCGTGTCATATTTCCAAATGCAATATTCACATCTAGTGCTTCCTCAACGTTCTGTGTTTGTCGATTTGCCATATCGATGGTGACTTTCATAGGAATTCTCTGGGCTTGGTAATTATTCGCTAGACGGTTACTAATAAAGCTGCGGCTCGCTCCGGTATCAATTGTTGCTTGTAATTTTGTAGTATTCAACTTCACTTCCGCGACTATTCTTTGATTTTCTAAATGGAGGTTTCTTTTAAATTCCGACTTTTCTATTGGTTGGTCTCCGGGCAATTTCGATTGATTACACGGAGACATTGTCCGTTTCCCTGAGACCCTCGACAACATTCTTTCGTTAGTATACCTTTTCGGCCACATATCCAACAGTGGTATAACACGGGATTATTACACATTCGAGCGACATGACCTTCCTTTCCACATCGACGACAAGCAGTTCTCACATTAATTTTGGATTCATTTGTTTCTCTTAATTGTCTATATTTCGCGTTCTGATCCTTAAATAGAGGTTGGTCTTCTTCTCTTGTCTCCTTCATTGTTAGATTTTCGTAATCTCCGGCCAATTCGATTAATTTGGCGAGTGTCTCGAACTCGTCACGTTTAGCGTAGAGTTGGATTTCTTTTCGACTATTCCGGTAGATTCTTTCAAGTTGTTGCCGTGGAGTTAATTCTACATGACGCATCAATCCTTGCATTATAATGAGATAATCTCTGAACGGTTCGTTTGATCTCTGATGCCGTTGACGGATATTATCTTCTAATTGTTCAAAATAACGCGATGGTAAGAAAAAGGCCAGGAAATCTTTCTTGAAGGAATACCAAACTTCCCATCGACAGTTATTGCTACGGTACCATTGTAATGCTCGGTCTTTCAATAGTTCGGGCATCGTTTTGGGTAGTTGGTTTATATCATAGTTGTAGGATTCGGTTAATTCTTCTATCCTTTCAACAAATACTAATGGATCGCTTATTCCATCATATTTTATTCCCCATTTCCTTACACGATCTATCAAGGGAACTATGTTTAAAATTTCTGGTATATTCGATGCGATTCTTGGTTCGACGGTTGTAGCTGATTGTGTCGCTTGTGTTCTTGTTAACATTCTATTTGTTTCTCCCGTATTCTGTTGATTATCGTTGGTTAATTCTTCTAATTGTGTCTTCATTGGTGTATTAGTATAATTTTTATGTTGGTAATTTCTTTCGTATTCTTTAATGTGGTTTATTATATCTTCGGAGTGATCGGTTCGGACGAGGAAAGCGCGTAGACGTCTTTTTAAATCTTCAATGTTTCCTTCTCTCGTTATTCCTAATTCGATCGCACAATTCTCTAATTCTTCACGTTGTAAATGACGTATCCAGGTGACTCTCACCATCTCGGTAGATAAATTTGGTTTATATGTATATTCGTGGACTCGTAATTTCAATGAGTCCCTGCTCGGGCGCCACTAAGCATCACGCGCCACAACAGTATCAAGAAGGGAACCTAGTGGTAATACGTCATGTCCCACAAGCCACTGGAGAATCACATAAACTCGACCGGGACCGTAAGGGACCGACTCGTAATAAGGGACCGTATTTTAGTGACCAAGGTGTTAGATTATGATCGCTACATAGTTAAAAATCTCCCTGATAAGCCACGGACACAAAAACGGTATAACAACGTGCTATGGGCAGACCACATCAAGCCATGGTGCCGAGTGGATCCCAATTTGGATTGGAATGAGTTTGACGAGACTTATTCGTCTGGGGAAGACGAAATGTCAGGAGAGGCCGAGCTGTTAAATACAAATGGCAACCCGGAGATTCATGCAACCGTGGGAGCGACGCCGTGAAAGGAGAAGAAAGAGAGATAGGAAAGAAAGAGGGGAGAAGGGTTTTGAGAATGCAGCAACCACGTTTTGTTAATCGATTGAAATAAAATAAAATAAATTTGATAAAGAAGTATTTCGGGTAGTGTTTTATTATGAACCTTGACTTATATGACGGTAATTTTGAATTTTGGTTCTATTTACGGGAACAAAAAACCAAAAATAGTTTTGACACCGAATCAACCGATGAAATTTGACAAGCATTTACCGTACATTTGCATGTTCGAACGTGCGTGCATGTTCGAACTGCTAAAGTATGTAACCTTTTCGTAATATAGGAATCATTAAATTCTTTCAAAAACGTCTTTTAAAAACAAAATTATGTTTCAATTGAGCTGCAGATAATTCGAGATAATTATGTTATATTAATTGTTATAGGTGTTGGTCAATATATTTAGCCTTCCGAGTCATTAGCCCCTAAGTTCTTACTCTTGTTTTCAGAGCCCCTAAAAACAGGCTCATAATATTTTCCGACTCTATCTTGTTAGCGCAGCTATATTGGCTTTAAAAATCAGTTATCAGTTACGAACTGAAAACAATGAATTTTAGATAATTTTATAATTAAATATGAAATTATCTTTTCTAACACGGTTTCACGATTATACATTTTGGGATAAATTTCCGTATCATTTCTCACGCCTGAACTAAAAGCTTCAACAACAAAAATCATAGACTCTGTCTAACTACTTTGGTCTGTGTCCAGCCATAAAACCAATTTTACCAAGAAGAAAGAGATAGGGAGGAAAATAATTTACTTGGATAAACGACCTTTACCTTCTGTCATTGGCAATTGTTAAACGAAACTGCAATAAATATTTTTTATTACCAACGAGCACGATGTCGTCTCAAATAGAAAAAAGGCCAAGGCGTAATTGTCGTTATTGGTCAGGACAATATAAATGCAAATAAGGCTACAAATTAAACAAAAAATCAACAGAAGTTTTATGACAAAGGGAGTACACAACTGAAATGAACACATTCCGCACAGACGACTTACGAGCGCCAGCAAACGGTAAGAGTTCCAAGTAAAACAAAAAAAAAAAAAGATTCAAGTAAAACGGCTAGCAATCTAGCAACGAAACAACAGAACGGAGCATAAATAACGAAATGATGCAATCCTTTATTATTTCGCTTTACTTCCTTTCTGCTACCTGAGCGTTGGTGTCTTTCTCACAAATAGCGAATTTCATTACGAAGACGTAAATTGCGTTGCAGTCTATCTTTAGTGCTAACGCAATCGTACCTGACGCTTCAGCCACGTAGTAGCTGCAATACCTAATACTATTAATAAAGAAAGTGGACGTGAACTTAACATCCAACAGCTGCTTTTGTCTACTTAAAAACATGCTCACCTTCAATCTACTCCGTAAAAACTTTTACTAAAAGTTTGTCTCTTATAATAGCGACTGAATGAATGGCGCGAGGCCTGAGTTCAAACTTGGTGCCCTACTTTTTTCATTTCTTCTGTAAAACATTACAGAAGAGCAAGACAACCATGTCATACCGATGAATAGGTACCTGATAGACACCAGTATCACAGAAAAAACTGCTACGAGTATGCATTTAAAAAAACGGTAGATGCTGCACATATTTGTAAGTAAGTTTTTCCACTACCATTTGTAAGTTTTGGTTGCTCTTGTGCCCTGTGTGCTTAAAGCACTTGGCAACATATCCCATTCATCGCATTTACAGCATAGGACGAATGAACTCGTCTGATTTGATTTTGGAAAAACAATTCGGCAACTGTATTTCAAGTCACTGACTTCAAGCTATTTGAGTTAAGTGAAAATGAAGTCGGGTGTCTAAAAGGTGAGTCCTCCAATTCTTACATTCAAAAAAAAGGAAGAAAGGAGTAATAATTACGAATTCCGATTCTCGTGCTAGTTAGTCAACCAGAACGAGTCTCTCCATAATTGCAGTATAATCGCGCAAACACCTGGGACGATCCTTGATGGACGATGTTTGACTAAACGATATTCGATATGCTTGCCAACAATGGTTTAGCTTCGATTTTTTAAATTTACAAACATTTATGCCCTAGTGACATTAATATATGTCACTATTTAATCGTGCGATAGCGTTCCAAATAAAAACGATACGCGTATTCTAAGAAATCTACGGCTAGTTCTTTCTTGAAAGACAAAAATTACATTTACAATTACATTCTCCATCGCCCAAGTACCCAAAATCGAATCCGGTCATACCACCGGAAAAAGGGGTGAAAAGATTTCTCGATCTGGTTGGTTAACCAGGTCGAGCCCTCCCTTACATCGCTGCGACGACGAAGACCCTTTTACGAGCGTCAACACTCGCTTCACAAGTAATTTTGGATTCCTAAAGCAAACGATTTTGTCATCATCCCTCTTTCACGGCCGTTGGAAGCTACCGGTCTGGACTTTACGGAGCATTTCGAAAAAATGACTACTGCAGCTTTAATCAATCAGGTTAAGAACTGACAGTTTTAGACAGTGCTATAGGGCGGGCTTCGGAAAAATTAGGCCTAGTGAGCAAAATTTTTTATTTATCAAATTTTATTTTTATTATTTCTAATCTTGTTATGATAATTTCCGCGTGTGGCCAAAGGTACGGAAAAGTAGTGTCGGGTGTTCACCAAGCCCCTACTTGGTGAAGGAAATCCGATCCGGCTTTGGAGAAAATCTCCAAACGATTCACGAACAAGGTAAGTGCTTTTCTATCGACAAGACCCAGACAAGTCAGAGAGAGGGGTAGAATAGGGTTCAATGTTTTCGATCTGGTTAGTCAACCGGATCGAACCCTCTCCAATACAACGGCTGACGCCACAGCCAAACAGTGCCCTTATTTCGCATTTGCAAGTATCGCCACTGTTGAATTCCTTTCTTTAGCATATTATTTTCAAAAATAGAACAGCTAAATAATACATACAAGCAATTAAAGTTTGATTTGTGAAAATAGAAAAGTAAATATGCTTTGATAAATTTCAATGTCTTCATATTGTTGTTGGCCAAAACTATTGTTCCATCGCTGAGCATAGTTTTAGGCGTTCGTTTTCAAGCGAGCGTGATCCAGAAACATGAAAATAACGTTTCAAAGATGACCCACATGAATTAAAAGGACTTAATGTAGCACAAGAATTCGAACAAGGTTTTCCGTGACTATCAGGAAATATTCACGGAAAACTTTGTGAGAATTCAAATTTGAATTAGCTGCATTTTTGCAAAAAAAAGGTCATGCAGTTTTTGTGTGTAGCTCAGCGATAACAAGATCGAATAATGGTTTTGACCAGCGGAAAAATGTATATAATGTCTGATTCAGAGTATCAGAGTGCAGTAAGAAAAAGGTAAAGGTCAATTTTATTTCCGCAGGTAGAGACTAATAATATTGCGAATAATACAATGAACATTACTTTGAGCTCTTTTTTTGATGATGAAATAATCGGCCATATTATTGCCGCTGGTTCGGAATATTCGCAAACCGAAATTTTTCAGTTATGACCTAAACAGAGAAGAGCTCGAGGTATTCACGGCTATGTTGTTGGTATCAGAATACAATCTGTTACCAGGAAAACATGTGCTGGAATGCCAGCGATGATTTACCTAATACTGCAATTTACGAAGCTATGAGACGAGATCGGTTTGATGAAATAATGAAATCAATTCATTTTCAATCGAATGCTCAACTGGACCCAAAGGATAAATACTCCAAGCTCCAAGCACTGATCTCACATATTCAGAAGAAATGTATGGAAAACTATACACCTCCTTCAGTATCGCATGATGAAACAATGGTAGAGTATTTTGGAAAGCACAGATGCAAGCAAGCAATTGGGATTAAACCTATTAGTTTTGGGTATAAAATCTGCTGCCAGAATTCACCGTTCAGATATTTGGTTGCATTTGGTCTTTAGCAAGGCAAAAATTTGTGCAAAAAAAAGTGGTAACGAAAATACGGAAGCGCAGTTTGGAAAATGGGCAGCAACGGTACTTCGCTTATTAGATAAATATCCCCTAATCTATAATATAAATATTAGATAAATTCTAAAGAATTTGTCTAATAATTTCTTAAAGCTTTAAAAACCTAGCTATTCTAAAGCTAGGAGTATTCGTAATCCAATTTCAGATATGAACACCCACACATTGTGAAGATCTGTTTATAATGGAACTTTTATAATGGAACTCCAACCTCTCGATAATCACACGAGAATTAAGGGCAATGGAGAAATGAATTTAACTGTCTTAAGAAAAAATGTTGTTATGGTTTATGGATAAGATATAAATAGTATGGGGTGCAACTTTAAAATCTGATGCACACGCGCATTTGTACTATAAATTCAGAGTGTATTTTTAGCGTCATTCTATAGAAGTTGCATGTGCATATATAGATCTGCCTCATTCCCCGATTTGTATTACTATGCTCTCATTCGAATAACTATTATAATTAATAACATAAGCAAGTTTGTAATCTATAGTTTTGACTAAATCATAAATATGCTTATATATAAGCCACATATAAATTTTAAGAAATATCTAAAACATATAGATCGAACATTTACCGTTCCTCTCTTGCAACATATTTTTTAAGTTAGCAATCTTTTTGAGACAAATTTCAATCGGTGCTCACCGATGTTTAAAGAAATAAATTGTGTATACTAAAACAATACGTTATCCAATATGAACGCACCTTCTAGTCTTGAACATTTCTTGATTGATCTTGAGGCGTTGAGAAGACAATTGCTCTAATAAGTCCATCGCGAACAGATTCACTTGGATTGCCAACGTTGAACATAAATTTGACGCGATTACAAATGACATCAGGAACGCAAGAGTACATCGGATACCATCCGCCTTTGTTGAAAACAACGAAAACTTTGTAAATTTGATTCCGATATATATACACTGGACGATCGAATGAAATTTCAAGCAATGAATCGTAGCGCACACGTGAAGTACAATGTGTGTAAGTGAGCCTCGAACCTTGCATATCCTGAATGTGAGCATACAGTATTTCTGTATAACGTTCAGAAAAACCAGCTGAGCTCATAAGTTCGCCACACAAAACTTGGGTGGGAACTTGAACACCTGAAATTGATGAGAACATATTGTAAAAAAGGTTAAGCCCAAAACCCAAATCAAATAAAGTATAACAAAGCTTACCCAAGATCCAGATATTTGTATCTACTTGAAATGTTAGACCACAATCGGTTACACTCATATTTCGATAGTCGAATTGTTGATTTACTGTATGCACGCAATACGAACGTCGTGTATCATTCGTCGACACCAAATCGGAGTCGCTGCCATTAAACGAATTAAGGTTACCGGTCGGCTGGGGTTGGGATGCCGCTGCACACATACCACTGTTTCCAGCAAGTGATTGTACTTCGCCTGCTGCATAGCATGTAGCCGATGTCGATGGTAATGAATTTCGATAAGATGATAAATCTTTTTGATTGCGAGGCTCGTAATAGTTTCGACTTATACGTGACGTACAAAATCCTTCCGGCATCGGGCAGTCATTAATAGAAGGACTCGAAATTTTAATAAGAATAGAAAGAGCTTCGTGCTGATGAAGAAGTTTGGAACGTGCTGGACCTTCAGCAAATTGCTGAGGGCTCAAAGTTAAAAAGCGCAGTTTCTTAACTGCTTGCCGGATCAGAGCCTCGTCCATAATAAGACGTTGCGCATCCATAATGTGATTAATTCTTACCCCTTCCGAGGTTGAAGCTTCATTGGCGTCACCACCAGAGGCATCGCTATCAACAACAACAACATCATCTAGAACATGTGGCTCATAATTAATATCATGTGAAGAATCGTCATCACTCTGGCCATGCACTAACGCAGCAACATCAGGCTCCATTTTGATTTGTTCGACATCGGACTGCATGTTGCATGTTGCATCTTGCATGGCTTCCACATCTACAGGTTGTTCATCGTCGAGCTTTGGTTGTTTAGCTTTAGGTTCACTTTCAGCAAACATGCCACGATCGGTGACGTATTTCAGAAGAGCATTGAAAAGATCCAGTTCCGTATCTATATTTAATTTATCTTGATCCAAAATAGCCAACAAAGTTGTGATTTCTATATCTGTAAAACTTGGATCGGCGAGTACTTCTCTGGTATTGGTTGCTATAATCTATTAAGAAAACAACAAAATTAAAGAAACGCCGCTACCACTAATATCGTTCATTTGGTTTTGATTATTTTTCTGAGTATGACCGAAATAAATGACCACGAAGTTCGAACGAAAACGAAGTAATAGATCTCAATTTGCTTTTGCTGTTTCACGTTCTTTTGCATTGAATTCGGCGGCGCGCAGCGATTGTAGAAATGTTCTGTAATGTATTTAAAGACAGAGTGGGGTCCTTTCGTTTCTCAAAAAACTGTAAACTTTGCACTGCGGGAGATATTCTAACCAACCATATTGAAAAGAATTTGGGAGGAAAAAAAGAGCAAATGGAAACAGCAGAAAATACGAATGAAAGCAATTTCAGATCTCAATAATCAAGCGTGCGTGTTCAGTAAGTTAGCAGAGAGGAAAGTACGTTCGAAATTCAATGGAGACCAAATGACCAAATTAAATGATTGCTTCATATGAAACTCACTTCCATACTGCTTTGCATTAGACGCGGCTCGTCGAATAATTTAGCAAATTCATATGCCCTGCACGCATTCTTAGGGCTCAAATCAGCCCACAAATAATGAGTGCATTGTTCCACAACATGCGGTAGAAGATATTTCTTTGCAACGTAACACAGCTCACAAGCTTTATCAAACGAACCGATATTGATGCGATCCGAGTAAATGTATTCCAGCATGGCATGAAATGCGTCGGGTTGAACATCCGGTATAATAATCGGATCAGTTTCGTCAGGCATATTGCCATAGAACATACGCTCGAACACCGGTGACGCCATAGCTAAAATCAATTTATGGGCGGCTATGATTTTTTGATTGGGAGCCGATCCTACTAGAAAACGACAATCCGACCATTTTTCACTCTGCAGGAGGTACTGCCCACGATCCTTAATATGATGAAAATTATTTTGCCAGTCAAGCTCCATTTTGTATTTTCACGTTTCACAAATGTTCCTATAGCCCTTTTTTTGAATTTAGTGAGAGAACACCTTATTGGTAAATTTTCATACAGCTATTTGGTTGGCGAACCGCGATATGACCATTAATAATTACGGCATTTACCTGAATCGGAATTATATATTATATGTATCAGTTATCGACCAATTATAATGTACCGTTATTAGTTCTATTTTTGGAAGCGAAGAAAATTTTGCGTTTGACAGACGACAATTGTCTACTCTCTAAATTAGAACACTCACTAATTAGTAGTAAAAGTCAATTTCTACACTGTGTAAATTATAGTGCCATATACGCGATTTTAATTAATATTATTCATATTATTCAATGCCAACGAATTCGATTGTTAAATTAATGCTTGACGATTTAAATAGCGCACTCTTATCCCATGTACATTGTACAACAATTTTTATCACGAATCAAGCCAACCCTTACATAAATTTAGCATTTCTTAAGCAAACGATGCCAGATTGAAAGGAATGCCAAAAATACTTGCGTTACAAAGTACGTGCCTATTACCAAATTCAAATTATCTCGCCTCAGCCTTATTTCATCTATTTCGCATGATGACACTCCATTTCATCTAGGGGCCATTGGTGCTGGAATCGTCGCACATTTCCAATGAATAAACTGAGCGAAATATATATAGCAAAATTTAATGGATGAAGAAATAGAAAAGGAGAGCAAGAAAGTTGCTAAACCAAAGTTAAAATTAAATCGAAGACTAAGAATATAGCGGCGACTGGAGCGATAATATTTTTCCTTATTCTCATGTAATTATCTAAGCCCATGTAATGGTCTAACAGCCGAATTGGCCATTGACCATTAGTCGGTACGGTTGCGATTAATAATAAAAATTCCATGTCATGAAACAAAAAAAAATTACTTTCATTATTATTTAACTGTTGTCTGAATTTATTCCAATAGAAACTCTGAACACAATGGAAAAGCTAACGCAGCGGTATGCGGTTAAAGCTGGAAAACGCATATAGATTTAACAATTTCAATTTGCTGTCCTTAGCGATGAAGGCTAAATTTTCAACTCAGTTCATATAGGAGAATAAAATGGTATCATAAAAATTAAAGATACCAATCAACGACTAAATATGCTAAACTAGAAATAGAACAATCGCTGTTAATGAGGGGAAAATTTAGTTTTCCACATTTTGCATAAGACCCAATGTAATATCGATTACCATTCCTGGCGATTCAATATGTTCGGTCTATCAGCTGTGGTTACATAGCATATTCTATGTTCAGCAATTCTATGTTTTCCAATTCCGTCAAATGTTTTTCAAACTGATCATGCGATGAAATTCCTACTTAGGGGTGGTCGGCTTGTTTCTCAATTGGTTCGGTAGGTGGAATAACTAAAAAATATATTAGTGACCGTTGAAATCTAGAATTAGCAATTTAATGATATATTTAATAGTTTTAAACAGCTTTCGAGATTGTACAGCATGTCGGATGAAGTTGCTAAGGCACAAGTGGCACAGACTACTGGCGATACAATTTTTGGCAAAATTTTGCGCAAGGAAATACCATGTGATTTTATTTATGAAGATGATAAGGTAAGATAAAACGATACCATTTATTAAAATTCTGAATACATAGATATTTTGCAGTGTGTAGCCTTCCATGACATCAACGCACAGGCACCCGTACATTTTTTAGTTATTCCACGAAAGTCGATACCACAGCTCTCCCTGGCGACCGATGACGATGAAGGCCTTTTAGGTCACCTACTTCTTGTTGGACGGAAAGTAGCTAAGAGTCTTGGTTTAAATGAGGGTTATCGTGTCGTGGTGAATGATGGAAAACACGGAGCCCAATCTGTTTTTCATTTACATGTTCATTTCTTGGGTGGACGCCAAATGCGCTGGCCACCAGGATAAGTAAGTTATAAAAAATATGACATAGTTGTGAGTTATGGGACAATAAAATAGATTTGCATCATTCAAAACAAGATTGTATTTATTAAAGACCATCAAAATTCATTAATGTATCATTGCGATTATTGAATTTGCTTTCAGAAGAGAATGTTCCTCCAATTAGAGAAGCTTCTTGGTTGGCTTGACCCAAATGCTTGCGTCTATCAATGTTACTTGATAGAGGTCCAGGATCGCGTTGAAGTGTCCTCTTCTCTATGACTTTATCGAAAAATCGTGCCAATTTAACGGCATTAGTAGTGCCTGCTGCCAAGCTGCGCGGATCACGACAATTAAGCCAAATTTCTTCAGCACCGCATTGATCAGCTGAAATATTCTCATAAACTTTACCTTCCACTTCCATTACGTAGTACTATTACCTATGCCTCCAACCTTCTGTATCGTTTTTGCTTGTCGCTTTTCATCGAGGAGATCTAGTTTAGTGCCCATCACTAGAATCGGTATTTGCGTTGCACCCAAGAATTGTTCAGGATCAAAGGTATCACTATCTCCTTGCGAGCCATTGGCGGAACTTGGCTTATAGGTATCCTTGCCATCCTTGTTTAGAATTTCATAAAGCCATTCACGTAAGTTTTCATGGCTTTTACGATTGGTAAGATCATGAACTAGAATAACACCTTGAGTGGGTGTATAAAAGACACTGCGTGTATTTTTATGGCTTAATGAGCCGCCAATATCGAACAGTTCGATGAAATAAGTTCGCTGCTGGGGTGTCCCTTCTTTGTACTCGTGTAGTTTTACTTCAATGGAGCAACCAACTGTCCAACCGGGATGCGGCAGAGATTCATTGTGTGCTATTAGGTGCGTTAGACAGGTTTTGCCAACACCTGTAAAAAAATTGAACTATGCGTATTGTTACGAATTAATGTTTTATTTCTACGTACCCGAGTCGCCCACAAGAATAATTCGCACTTTATCAATATTAGTCATAAGCGCTCAGTTTCTTACTTGTTTCGGAACACCTATCTTGAAAACAGATTAGAAAAAACAGATTAGAAACAACTAACGTACAGATTGGCTAATATGAAAAAAATAAACAAAACCAATAGGCTGCGGGATATGGCCGCACTCACACAGGGGACATTTGTCGCGAGACATGGAACTATTCATTTATTTGTCCCCGATACCACTCACACAGGAGACAAATTGGAATGTAGGTTGTATCCCCATGCATGATTTTTTAATTAGACTTTTTACTACATTTTGCTACCTTTTATTACTTTTTTTGCTAAATGGTAGTGTTTTCACTACTTTCGAACATTAATTGATTTCATTTCATTTTGTGTTGCGCGCTAAGTGGCTATGGAAAATATTGAAGAAATTAAAATTGCGTTAATATCTATGGCGATCGATTTTGTGGATGCATTATATATCATTCGGGATGAAGATGCAGAAATAATAAAATTAATCTTAGATAATGTGGAACAATTGGAGGAGATTAGCAGTGCTCGTCGGAGAAGCTGCTGGATCAGAAACTGGCGAAAAGAAAAAAACTCAAATGGAGCCTTCGAAGTTCTACAAATAGCATTCAAGTGTGCGATAAATATTCCTACCGGAATTATTTGTGAATGTCAGAGGAAAAGTTTGTTGAATTGCTAAATTCGGTTCAAGCCGAAGGCTGAAACGCATATGCGAAAAGCTGTGCCACCGGATTAATCTTATACATATATAAAAATAAAAAAATTCACAGCAGTTTTCACATTAGGCATAATACAAAATAAATGAAATCTAAAAATATTGTTGAATACCACCAATTTTGTACAGAGATCATAAATAAAATTAAAAAATTCAATGTTATCAGGCACATTTAACCGTAAAAATGTTTATAATGTATCATCATTATCCAATATTCCTTCCAGCGCCAGACTAAGAATATCACTTTTTTAGCCTGACATGTCTGTGCGTCCAGTTCTTTTAATTTCATTAAATAATTTTGGATATACATTACACCTCCTACGCACATTTTCATTTTTTAATTCAGTGATGGTCGTGGTATTTGCTACTTTTCACGTCCCAGAGAGACGTTTCTTGTTGTAGGGCGTTAATCAGCCTTTCCGTGGTATCCTTAGTCCATCTAAATGCCATTGGAAATGAATTTTGAAAAAAATATACTAAAATATGTATATAAAAGCACAAGCCAAAGACTTCAAAAATATTTATATATTGTTTAATGTTGGGGATGCCGTAGAATTTAATGGACTGTTCGATTTCTTACCTAAAAAATGCACTGAAAGTGCAAATATTTGTGAACACAATATTTTAATACACAAGCCATCAAAATTTCTAAAATAATATGTACGAATGAATTGCTCTAATATATATAATAATATATTTTCAAAAAATTTTATATAAGAATAATATAGCTTATGTTTTGCAGTCCCAGTAACAACCCCGATCGAACAAATCCTCAAAATTCATAATGCCCTTTTATAAATACAATATAAATGCATGCCTGAATGAATTCGTAATATTCTGCTTTGTCGATACGACAACCCGCTGTTTGGTGTCCCCAGTAAACATCAAGGGACAAAATTGTCGCACAAGGGACAAATTCATTCCTACATAGTCCACAGTTCATTTCGTCGTTTTGCTGGTGAAACAACAACAAATTTGACGTGTCTCGAGACAAATGTCCCCTGTGTGAGTGCGGCATATTAGAGACTTCAAGTACAAAATTTCAGTTTACATTTTTTTTTTCTTAACAGAGATAAAAGACCTTAGAACTATACAGTATTATTCTAATATGAGAACAAAGGAGATAGCGCTTCATGCTATTTTGATGTAATAGAGTAAAGGGTATGTTCCTAAAACGTTTGAATGAAACTGCGGGATATTAACCAAGTTGTAATCATTAAAAAGTGGGTTACACGCAATTTCAATTTTAAACAAAATTATGACCAATTATTTTTGAACAATGAATCAGTATGCCGTTATAATACGTTTACATCGACTCAAAATCACGCCTTTCGACTTCATCAAGTCCCAAATGCGAGTGCGAATGCAAACGAAAACAACAACTCATACAAATTTTTAAATCACGAGGAATGCGAATCATATGCATTCCGGGCGAAAGCGAAGCAAATGCGAACAATACACACTGTTTTTTCTATTAAACGCAAAATTTCCCAAATTTACGCCTAAAATCATGTCGAAAAGTTGTCAAACAAAAAATCAGAACCAGGCAATTAAATTATCCCCAAAAAATCACAAAAGCATATCCCGGCCCTGACGATAAATCTGGAAATGGGGAACTCCATGAAAATTGAAAATTGCAAATTGTCACAATATTTTCCATATGCACTTCACAGTTGTGCCTTTGCGCATGCATTATTCTCATATTTATGTTTGCAAACATAAATACATTTTTGGGCTCAGTAAAACAGCTATTCAGTTGTCAAACAAACAAAACGGCATCGCTCCAACGAACGTTACATTACTAGCTATCAAAAGAGGAAAATGAACAAGACCCATATTATATCGGAAGCTTCTGCATGATATAGCTTTTTTGCAGTAGTGAGCGTAACACTAGTTTCTTCCTCTCCTGTTGCAACAAAGTAATGAAAACGGATCACTTTTACTCCCAACCACGCCGGTCATAATTGTTATCCTTCCTCTATCGTACGGTAATATTAATAACGAGTCAATATTGCCTCCTTTAACGTAAGGCCAGAGATAAAGATATAAGACACTTTCCCTAATCCATGCGCATTTTTAGCACATATTCACAAAAAGGTACAAGTTTCACTGAAATATTGTAGTATCTATTCGAGTTTCAAATGATTTCATTGAATATAAGTGATATTATTTTTTATTTTTTAATCATTTGATACATAAATTAGTATAGTTATAAATTATTTCATTATACTAGACGAGAAAGCGAATTACATATTACTTCTCCGTTGTAAAACGACGCTCGGGTAATTGCGTTTCACTGTAACAAATTTGGTGGTGTTTTGATATTACAAACCAATTTTACAAATATATAATTTCCTTTAAAATTTTATGAATTATATAACTAAAATTGATTTGCAGGATCTTACATCTCCAGATCTTCCCACGGTTTATGTGGGAAATAAGGCTTACCACTACTGTTTACGTTTGGTGAAAATTATATAGAAATAGAAGCTGAGCAAAATGTTTTCAACACGCTCGATAACAAATATGGCGTTATACTCGTTAGCAAACGCAAAGCAAACAAGAACAACTTTGGACGAGTTCTGGGCCCGTGAATTCAACAGACTACAAAAAATTATCATTATGACGAATTTCTGATTTACAGCAACGAGTGTACTATCTCTTTATCTCTGGTAAGGCCAGTAACAGAAAGAGACGAAAAATATTTGGGTATGGAAAATATTCGAACATTTTTAATATCTAGTAATTATTTATTTAAATTAGTTCTTCAATAATTTTAAACCTTTTACGTTCTATTCTTCGTAATTTTCTTCACCATCATCTTCATCATCATATTGAATTGATATGTCGTCGGATAGTCCTGGCTCTAGAGAACGTTTCTCCAAGTCAAGATTCGCATTCACAAACGATTCGTATCCCCAATTGCAATCCTTAAACGCGCCTTTATTCCTTAGCTGAGCGAACCAGAACCATCGTTCAGTATTGCCGCCTAATATTTTATTTAGATTTTTACGTCGATGTTCACCGCGCTCTAAAAATTCAATATAATCGATATCGCGAAAGCTTTCAAAACCGAGAAGAATTGCATTTGCTTCTTCTTCAACCTGTTCAAATGAGTTCGATTTCGCTATGACCTGGTCGACAATGGCCTTAACCATATCATGTCGCCGTAGATCTGGCTTCTCCGTTGGTAAAATACGAGCCCGTACCGCGGCAACGATATCGGCACTACTCTGTAAGGCTTGTATCAGAGCTGCTTTCTTTGCAGCCTCATAACTAAGGCGCTTCTTTTCAAGTGCGGTATCCTCCTCAAGTTGTTGGGCATCAACACGTTTGCGTGACATTAGGATTGTCAACAAACGATTCAAATTAAGTTCATCCCATTTCTGCTTCATTTTCTCAGTGTAGCTCGTAGGCTGAGGCTGATTAGCTCTATAAAGGAGAAGATCTAGATTTGTTTTCAATTCCACTATTCCTACATTCCGCCATTTCACCACCCTTAAAGTGGTGGAATATTGCTGGATCGTACCTACGACTCGCTTCTAAATCTTCTTGAGCCTTCCGAGCGGCATTCAATGCACCTTCTTTCTCAACACGCTCCATTTCTTTGCGAGCATCGCTTTCAGCTTGACGTTTGGCCTCGATTACGTCTCGATTTTTCTCGTAATATTGTTGTTCCCACGCTTGCATTGATTTCTTACGTGCTTCCTGCTTCTGAATATACTCGTGCAGATGCTGCCAAGTCAAAAAATATATACTAGGGTAAAATGATTTTTATGGATAATATATTTGAGCGTTATTTAATTCACCTCGAGCTCGTTCCGTTCGGGTATGTAAAAGCTTTGCGGTAATTTGATCATGCGGAAGCTGCTATTATAGTCTCCAATACCGAGTAGTTTCTCGGGTTCGGAGGGTTTGTGCTCTGAAATAGCAGTCACTACGCCACCACCCAAAATGTCACTTAAGCACGCATCATCATCACGAGCTGCAAAAACCCATCACATTAAAAAACCCTCAAAAATAATAGTCTCCGTTGGATACTCATGCCTTACATAGTATATCCCAAGCCTCCAAACATCCATCGATACGGGTTAGGAAAAGTACTCCCGGACGATTTTCACTCCACGCTACGGCAGTTAGATCACAGGGTCGTTTACGCCAAAATATTGGTGAATAATTATAGTCCTCCTTCCAGAGTGCAAAGACATTTCTTCCAATTGATGCAAAAATCATTGGATAGAAAGGATTCTTTTTCATTGTTAACACTGGTCCATCATGGACGCGAGCAAAGCTCTTAGTATTTGTTATTAACTCTCGGCCTTCGGCATCTGTATACAAACCCATCCAATCTAAACGCTCAAGACGCCCATAGAACGAAGATATAATAAGCGAACTTCGCATCGTTGGCGGATTATTCGGAACAAGTTCGGTGCTATAATTCAATAAATTCTTGCGGTTTTTTAACGGTTCCTTTATCCGGCATCGGAAGACCGTTGTATCGGCCATAATCGATGTAATTGGTTCGTTGTAAACTACTGTGTAAACTGGTTTCAAAATTTTATCCTTATATGGTGATTCGCTTTGAGACAGCTCCTTTGGCTGACTCTTGCTCGATCTATTGCCCTGTGTCATTTTAGTAACTATAGTATCCAGATTCCAGAATACTATAGTTCCATCGATGGAAATTGTTATGAAGCATTTATGATTTGGATTGTCTTTATCTGGATAGACCTTGCCGAAGGTATTGACAAAATATTGTTGCCCTATCCAAAAAATGCCGGTAATAGCTGCCTTCTGAGAATGCTCTAAGCTGGTTATGTAAGCCGGTGGCACAGTTGAATCTTCATTAATGGGTATAGTCCATTGCAAATAGTCCGCCATCATAGCCTGGTATTTTACTTGTGCAGCCGTGCGTATCTCTTCAACATCCAGCTTTTCTGCCCTATTTTGTAGATCCCAAATTATCAGCTGTCCATTTTTGGTGCCACCAAATAATTGTTGCGGCTTAAAGGGACAAAAGGATAATACCGTAACCTCGAAGGGTGATTCAAATTCAAGCTTATAATTCAGATTGTCCGAGAAACTCCACATAAGTATTGGATTTGGTTGCAGGACGGCACGTTGGACTGTGTCCACTCGATCAGTGACTGTTATTTTTAAAAAATGACAATGGCGATTATTTAAATTTCAGAGCCGTTGGTTTTCAATGATACGCACCTTTGTCAATAGTTGCTTTGGTGTCATGTGTATACGACGTCACGATTAGACCGGATATTGATGGATACCAATCGGTGCCGCTGACATAGCGACCATAACTTTTGGATATGTTTACGTAACAGAGAGACTCTTCAAGATACGGGGTCGTATAATGCTTGACCTGTTTTTCTGATATCAATGGGTAATCATTGCTATTGAAATAATTAAAGGAATTTATAGAACAAATTTTTAAAAAAAGTTGCTTCTTAGCAGAAGTTTAATTGTACTTCTACTAGCTAAAATATAAGGTAGTAAAAATATATTGTAAAATTTCGTAATGGCAACGCTAACCAGTTTGGTACGTTTGACACACCTTGGAACAAACAATTGTTTACTTGCAGAGGAGTTAAGATAATTAAAATGTTGTAATGACAAAACTAATCAGTTTGACATATTTGACACATTTTGAAATAAACAAATGTTTGCTTGCTGGATGGTAGTAAAGAAGTATATTGAAATTATCTTTTTCATAATGGCAACACTAATAACATTTATATATTTGACACATGTTTGAAGCAAACAAAATGTTTGCTTCCATGAGAAGTTTTTTTCAATCAAAGAATTGTCATTTCTCTCACATAATAAAACATTAGCGAAAAATTATGTCGAAAAAATTAGTCTGAGAGAGACAGAGAGACATGAGAGGACGTGTAATTGCCATTTTAGTTTGCCATGAATAAAATGAGAAAAAAAAAATAGAAAGCTATGAAAGAAATCATTTTTATTACCGATACATATCGATTTGATTGAAATCGAGGGTCTTGAGTAGAAATTTAATATGATCGGAAACTTCGGGTGGTTCCTTAGGCTTGGGTGGTACAGGAGTCGCGGTACGGCTGGGTTTTTCTTTATCCTTATCTTCTTCCTCGGACGATTCATCCAAACCCAATTCTGAGAATTCAAAAACGACGGATTTCATGGAAGCAATGTTTATAATTTTTGTCATAATGTCTTACCGTTTTCATCGACCTCGTACAAGTACTGAGCCCAGGCATTTTTCGGGAATGTCAGATCTGTTTGTTGGCTTAGGTCAACACGTCGTGCAACAGATTGTATACCGATGGTTACACGACGTTTAATAATATTATCAAATTTCTCATTTTCTGCTGGCAACAATTCAATATAACCATCGCGTACATCACCGGTTTTGCGAAATTTCAAATCTAACGGTTCGGGTGTGATAGGAATTGGATACGCGCTTTGAATTTCAATTTTCATGTCATTCACTGTGCGCCGTTGCAACGTTAAATTAACTTCCTTTTCACTTTGAAGTGACACCCATCGTTTTGGTTTCTTTACGAGACGTTTGTTAATTTTCCATCGTTCATACAGTTCAATATTTTTAATAATATTCGCTGCTGTTCGCGTATCTTCAGCACCTGCGAACAAAATGAACGGATCATCCTCTGGTGGATGTTCATTGTTTTGTGTTAAAATCGGAGCATAACCGATGAGCACTAAATGATCGGGCTCATAATTTTGAAAGGCATTTATTAAGTCGTCGGTGTTTTTAACATTTCCGAAAAGATGCTCCTTGATTTGGCTAAATTTCAGTTGCTTCCATGGAAACTCTTGACTGACATTAACCCCCACCTGGATATCCAAAGCCTTTTGATATTTCTCTCTTAAACATTTTTTAATTTATAAAACACTGTGTGAAATTCTGTGAAAAATTCCGTTAAAAAACAAACACTTACTTTATCATCAAACGGATGCAGCAAGGCAAATTCAGTAATGAATGCCAACAATTCTCGACATTGAAAAGCTCATCATCGTCATCTGATGAATTCGGTTCTTGCCACGTGCAACGGTTCTCTTTAAGGAATCTGACAAATAACAAGTGAATGAATTAATGAATCAGAAATGAATACTAATGAGTTAGGTCTCTCGGGGATTTACTTTAGTCATCTCAGAAACCGAGTAAACAAATTCGAAACCAGAAATGACTCTTATAAAAGTTCTCTCCAAGGATTTAATGTACGTTCGGGATGAAATAAAGTTAATGGCATTTGTAGATGACGATAATGATAAAATTAATAGAATAAACCATTCTCCTAATTCGTAGGTTTTTCAACGATTTTAACTGTTAAAAATATTTAGAACGAGAACGAGTCGTATCTGGTGAAATTTGTTTCTTAAACACAAATCGGCTTTGATGGTGTAAAACAATGTTTTTTTAACACGGATGATAATCTCTTTTAAATCAGTTTATATGAAACTTATCAAAGGATAGTGAAACAAAACTCTATCGAGGTAAAAAGTATACCCTGTAGTTGGGAAAGAAAAGCGTAGTCGTCCTTCTTCCTCTTGACGTCCTGACGAGGGTTCGTTTGTGGATTTTCGGTTCATTTGATTTTAATCCACAATTCGTTAAAATTGTTCAGATATTTAGCTATTCTTTTTTTCGTTCTTTATGTTTGAAAGATCTCTTTCCCAAAGTAAATATCAAAACAAATTTATGTGTGATGAAAATTTCCATGCCAACGTCCTTTTATGTTTTCATATTCTACACCCGAAGGGATAGGTTACATTCATTTTATGCTTCCATTTGTAGTGCATTAATAGAGGCGTGGTAGATATAGATAAGTATATATATTCTCCACCTGACTTGATATAGCGCTTTTCTTTGATGAAAAAGACGGATGTGTATTAGCCAGTGCTCGAAAATAACTCTTATTTTCCAAACTTTTATTTAAAAGTAAAAGTTTAACTTTTATTTTTAAAAGTAAAAGTTAAAAGTATACTTTTACTTTTAAAAATACAAGTAAAAGTTTACTTTTAACGTTTACTTTTATTTTTAAAAGTAAAAGTATACTTTTAACTTTTACTTTTATTTTTAAAAGTAAAAGTATACTTTTAACTTTTACTTTTATTTATAAAAGTAAAAGTTTACTTTTAACTTTTACTTTTATAAATAAAAGTTAAAAGTTTACTTTTACTTTAATTTAAAAGTTTTTTTAATAAGAGTTATTTAAGACTTTTTCGTAATATAAGTTTTTTGTTGATGAGGTAGATGAGGGTCAATACGAACTAACATTGAGCTACGATATGATGAAAAGAATTGATCTTAGCTGGTGGGTTGGATGATGCACATATATAGAAAGTATTGTGAAATAGATTTTTTACATAGTGGGAAGTGGGCGGGGGCCACTCAATACCCCCTAAGGGGCGTTTCTTACCAAAAAATGACTTTGCGTCAATCGGTAGCAAATGTCGCGAAACGGATATAAAATCAGGTGGTAGGGGGAGTGGCCGCCCCAAAAGGGCGTAGTGGGCGGTTTTTGACAAAAAAACTACTTTGCGCTAATCGATAGGAAATATCATGAAACGGATTTGGGAGATGGTGGTACGGGGCGTGGACTCCCCAAAATGGGCGTAGTGGGCGGTTTTTGACAAAAAAACTACTTTGCGCTAATTGAGAGGAAATATCATGAAACGGATTTGGGAGATGGTGGTACGGGGCGTCGACTCCCCAAAATGGGCGTAGTGGGCGGTTTTTGACAAAAAACTACTTTGCGCTAATCAATGTCAAAGGCCATGAAATGGGTTTGGGACACTGTATAAGGTGGACGTGGACGCACACAAAGAACAGAAGGGGCATTTTTCAAGACCCAAGTATTAAGTATTTTCGTTATGAATTTGCAAAAGATCGTCCCTCATTCTTTCTGACCTTCTTTTTTTCTTTCTTTCAATCTGTCTCTCTTTTTCTGTTATCTCTTTGGATGCGTATCTTCATTTATATAGCATATAGTCTATTATGTATATGTGCCGATTTGTTCGCTGAAGATTGGAAGTATGGTTTTCGGAAGAATGCTTACGACATTGCCTGAGATCTTTAATTACATTTGTTGTATGATATTATTACATTCAGCATGATATTTTCTCTGCATGCATTTTTTTCAACAATGAGATCCGATACATTTCAACAAGGACCTCATATTTACCTGCGTATGCGTTTGCCCGTCCTTTTATCAGACGAAAGGGTTTAATTTACACGATCAACATTTCATATTCATAAGAGCTAAGTGCGGGCATTTATTACGCTCTGTATGTATTGCCACCGTTTGGAAGTGCAATAAAATTATTGAAATTGATAAGATTGCTCGCTGCTACAGACAACGGCTTGACATGTTGCAAAACTGCTTCAAATGCGATCATAGTTTTTGAAAATGAATAAAGTTTTCTTTATCTTTGTGTTAATAAAAATATTTTTATTCATCGTTTTATTTAGCTATCTTAAATATAGTTTTAATTGCTATCCAATATATGTTGAAAACCTAGATAGACATTAAATTACGAATTTAGTTTAATTAATATTAATTCTTTCAAATGTTGTTCAGTAAGGGCTGTCCGTCTATTGTTTAGAATTAATTTTAAAGCAGAAAATGCCCGTTCCACAGAGACTTGTGTTTCCGGAACACCGTGAATTATTTGGCCAATTTCACCCAAAAAATGGAACGTGCTTTCATTCCAAAAATCCAATATATTAAGATTAATATTTTAATTAATGCATGCAGAGAAAATATCATGCTGAATGTAATAATTTCATACAACAAATGTAATTAAAGATCTCAGACAAAGTCGTAAGCATTCTTCCGAAAATCATACTTCCAATCTTCAGCGAACAAATCGGCACATATACATAATAGACTACATGCCATATAAATGAAGATACGCATCTAAAGAGATAACAGAAAAAGAGAGACAGATTGAAAGAAAGAAAAAAAGAAGGTCAGAAAGAATGAGGGACGATCTTTTGTAAATTCATAACAAAAATACTTAATACTTGGGTCTTGAAAAATGCCCCTTCTGTTCTTTGTGTGCGTCCACGTCCACCTTATACAGTGTACCAAACCCATTTCATGGCCTTTGACATTGATTAGCGCAAAGTAGTTTTTTTGTCAAAAATCGCCCACTACGCCCATTTTGGGGAGTCCACGCCCCATACCACCATCTCCCAAATCCGTTTCATGATATTTCCTATCGATTAGCGTAAAGTAGTTTTTTTGTCAAAAACCGCCCACTACGCCCTTTTGGGGCGGCCACTCCCCCTACCACCTGATTTTATATCTGTTTCGCGACATTTGCTACCGATTGACACAAAGTCATTTTTTTGGTAAGAAACGCCCCTTAGGGGGTATTGAGTGGCCCCCGCCCACTTCCCACTATGTAAAAAATCTATTTCACAATACTTTCTATATATGTGCATCTTCCAACCCACCAGCTAAGATCAATTCTTTTCATCATATCGTAGCTCAATGTTAGTTCGTATTCACCATCATCTACCTCATCAACAAAAAACTTATATTACGAAAAAGTCTTAAATAACTCTTATTAAAAAACTTTTAAAATAAAAGTCATCGAATAACTCTTATTGAAAAACTTTTAAAATAAAAGTCATCGAATAACTCTCATCGAAAAACTTTTAAAATAAAAGTCATCGAATAACTTTTATCGAAAAACTTTTAAAATAAAAGTCATCGAATAACTCTCATCGAAAAACTTTTAAAATAAAAGTCATCGAATAACTCTCATCGAAAAACTTTTAAAATAAAAGTCATCGAATAACTTTTATCGAAAAACTTTTAAAATAAAAGTCATCGAATAACTCTTATCGAAAAACTTTTAAAATAAAAGTCATTGAATAACTCTTATTTCATGACTTTTATTATAAAAGTCATAAAAGTTTCGACCTCTGGTATTAGCCAATGGTAATTCGATAACTTCTTGCTTGTTACTATTTAAATAAAATTGCGGAATTTTTACAGAATCTTAACGCATTTCCAAAATGTATACTTTTATAATATAAATGTATACTCTTATGGTGACTTCAGAAAAAGTTGGATATGACGACACAGCATCGGAGATGTAGTCTACATGCTTTTCACTATAAGGTATTCAGATATCATTCTTTGAATTTCGGACCAATTATTTTTCGTAAAAAACAAATTGATATTATATTCTATTAATCTCCACTATTCTCCACCTGAACGCCAAACCAAACCGTACAATACACACGGCCATAAACCATTCTGAATCATCCTGTAAATCACACTAACAGAAACTTGTTTAGGATAGTTTTGAGCGGATTATTTTCATTTGGGTGGTGGATGTTTTCGACTTTTTTTAACAAAGGTTCAGTTTATTAATAGCAAAAGCCTTTTTACTTAACAAATGGGTTACGACGGTAGGTAGATATAATATTTGTACAATTTTTCATTAATCGGTTTTAATTTTATTTACTTGATACCATAAAACTTGTCGAAGTCAGATCGTAGAAAACATCGCGGTCGCTCCCGCTCGCGTTCTCGTTCTCGCTCCAGGGGTCGCCATCGTGATCGTGATCGTTCTCGATCTCGAGAACGCCGCAAACAGCGCAGTACGGCTAGACGTAAACCCTCATTGTATTGGGACGTTCCTCCTCCAGGATACGAACACATCACACCAATACAGTACAAAGCGATGCAAGCCTCAGGCGAGATACCTGCGAATACAGTCCCGGAGATACCACAGGCTGCGGTGCCTGTAGTAGGCTCAACAATTACACGACAGGCACGACGTCTTTATGTTGGAAATATACCGTTTGGTGTTACCGAGGAGGAAATGATGGATTTCTTTAATCAACAAATGCATTTCACCGGCTTAGCACAAGCAGCAGGAAATCCAATACTTGCTTGCCAAATTAATCTCGACAAGAATTTTGCCTTTCTCGAATTCCGTTCAATTGACGAAACCACACAAGCAATGGCTTTCGATGGTCTCAATTTTAAAGGACAAAGCTTAAAAATCCGTCGCCCTCACGATTATCAGCCAATGCCTGGTATGACAGACACACCATTAGCCAATCTTTCTAAGAGTATGTTATGTTGGAATTTATGGTTTACTATCAAACATTAATTAATGCATTATATTATCTACAGTGCCGTCGGGTATTATTTCCAGCGTCGTGCAAGATTCTGCGCACAAAATATTTATGGGTGGTTTGCCAAATTATCTCACTGATGAACAGGTTCGTGTGTAAAATGAAGATTTGCAATTGGTTCAGAGTGTGTTGCTTAAGAAGAATTAAATTCGATGTAATTAATCTCCACAGTGTATAAATTCATGTTTTGAGAGAAATATTTTTGTCGAAATATTTCTATTTGTTTAAATAGGGCCCGATAAGTAAGCGTTAAGTTCATAGAAAAGTGACAGAAATTGGTTCCATTTGACAAAGCTGAACGTAGTGGATGTTTATTATGAATTTGCCGTTGATCTTGTGATTGACATGTCACAATTTTTTTGCTAATTAATTGCAGGATTTTAAAGAGCATCAAAATGGCAAGAATTAGTTATTATTAATTCCGTCTTTTTCAGCGTTTTTTTCAAAATTCAATATATTTCAAACTTTCAGCCTTTGAAATTTTTTCAGCTTTGATTATGCTCTCTTTTGTATTATTTTACTCATAAAATTTTCCATTATTTTTCACTAATTGTAGATTACTTTGAGCAATGCTTATCCTATGCAAGCTATACGCAGATTTAGCTCGATTTAGCATGATTTAACTACAAAGTAAAGCCCATAAATACAGTCAAATAATAACGATTTTGAGATCTTATTATGAGTGGAAGGCAAGTTGATAAAGTATTTGAGAACAAACAAAGAATTGAAATAATCTTAGCTGTCGCGATCGGTGCACATTTGAGGAGAAACTATAATTAATTCAAAAATATCAAAACGTATTTATTTTGATATATTCGTATGGATAATATTGTGCGCGATTTTCAGATATATCCAATATTTAAAGATTCCTAATACTTGTTCCCGCAGGTAAAAAGAACATGTCAATGTTTATAACTTTTTTCTCTGCAGGTTAAGGAATTACTACTTTCGTTTGGTCAGTTGCGAGCTTTCAATTTGGTGAAAGATAGCGCAACGGGCATAAGTAAAGGATACGCATTCTGTGAGTATGTGGACCAAACCATAACGGATCAAGTATGTAAAACCAGAAAGGTTACTATTTTGATATCTCTACATGTTTGTATTAATTTAAATTAGGCAATCGCTGGATTGAATGGCATGCAATTGGGTGACAAAAAGCTAATCGTTCAACGTGCCAGTGTTGGTGCAAAGAATAATCAAAGTACTATTTCTTCAGTGGCACCTGTTGCTATACAGGTTCGATAACAACGATTAGAGTAAATATATAAAACTAATTTACGCTATTATGAATTTCGTTGTTAGATTCCCGGTTTATCGTCGCTGATGATTGGTTCTGTACCTCCCACTGAAGTATTATGTTTGCTCAATATGGTCACGACGGATGAATTACGTGATGAAGAAGAATATGAGGATATTCTTGAGGATATAAAAGAAGAATGCACGAAATATGGAGTTGTGCGCAGCGTTGAAATACCACGCCCTATTGAAGGTGTGGACGTACCGGGTTGTGGTAAAGTTTTTGTTGAATTCAATTCAGTCATTGATTGTCAGAAGGCACAGCAAGCCTTGACCGGTCGTAAATTTAGTGATCGAGTTGTTGTTACCTCATATTATGATCCGGACAAGTACCATCGTCGTGAATTTTGAATATGTTTATTCAAGTAGATTAATTTATTATATACATATATTATTGATGTATTACATACATATAATACAAACAATGGTAGATATTAAGAATTTTATTTTGGTTTAAACAAGAAGTACGTATAACCGTTATTGTTAAGAAACGGTTTTATTTGATACATTTGATAAATGACGAGAAAACTAACACCAATATCATTTCTTTTCAATTGTCTGCAATTTTCAATTGTATTTAATTTGTATCGCAATTTATATCCGGTAGCTAATTGGTAATATTTTATTTCCTAACGAGAAGAGCAAGTTCGCAAGTTCCTTTCCAAATGATAAGAGCAATCTCGCCTTCAAGTTTGCTTCTATACGGCGAAATAGATTATATAAAAGGCAAACATTATTTACGTAATGCTTAAGCATTCTGTGTACTTGCTCAGTCCTTCATCAATGAAGTGATTGATTGTCGCTGATGATTGATTGATTGATTTGGTTTCGAGGGTAGGATATCGATATTCTTCATTCTCGATTAGAAAAAATTACGCAAGTAACCACTAATATTATTTCCCTTGCACTTTCTTCCTGGGAAAAATCCTGGGAAGCTAGGTATTAAACGGCAATTAGTTGCAAATGAGATCGGGAGTGAAATGAGCAAGTGGGAATGTATAACTGTAATTACGTTGGGTCACAGCGGAAATAGAGAGAAATGATACTCGCATTTTCAGCATACACCCACAAAATCGGCCAAATTTCTATAGAATTTGGCTAATATTTTTCAGAATAATGTACCGACGTAAACGCCCCTTTATTATGAGTTCTTTGCATTGGTAACTCGTAAAATATTAATTTGAATTTACTGAGCATAACAAATTATTTATTATTTTTCGCCAATCTGATATACAAAGCGTCATCTAAGTAGTCTCTCTCGAGTCTTTCAGAATTACATATTTTATAAATCTGACCTGACTGATTTGTCTAAATTCAACTCAGCTTTAGTTAGGTGAAAATGATATCGAAATTGATGGTGAGTAAATTTTTTCAACACACTCGATGCCAAGTATGGCATACGTTAGTAAGCTCCAACATTGTGTACGTGAATACAGCAGACGATAAAAATGTTATGACAACAAATTTTTTATTTACAGAAACGAGTGTTCTCCCTATCTTGAGCTATAATAATTCACAACAAAATCCGGTTTCAACATATTAAATGTTGAATTGGCAATTCCAATTTCCAAGAAGCAAATAGATTTTTTGTTATTCATTGTTTAATTGTCATCCGAACGTTTTTCCTCTTTCCGCCATTGATAAGTTTTACCAAGTTTTCAAAAGTGTTCAGAAGCTGATCTTCAGTAGTGTTTCCTCAGCACTTTACGAATTAACAGGGGTGGTGGGACAGTGCTTGAGTCGGGTTAGGTTTTTGTAATTAATGATAAAACACAAAGAATATTATTACGAGAGGCTGAAGGTAAAAGCAAAACAAACCAAAAAAAAAAAAAAAAAAAAAAAAAGGAAAAATGTCATTTATTTGTAAATTTATACGGCACGATATTTTCAGGCCATTCGAAAGGCTTCCAAAAACATTGATTCGAAATGGACTTTTTGCAAAATAAAACACGAGATCTAGTGGAATTTCTCGGTGGGTAAAATTTGCATGCATTTTGCATTTTGTGCTGTTAAAAGAACTATATGGAAACTAGATAGAATCATTTGTATCTGAAGAGTTGATAAGTCTTCATCTTGCAATCAATCTATTTCCAGCAATTTACATTGACTTGGATTATTCGATATGGCTGTATCGTCTGCTTACGCCACTAATGGTAACATTTCTATTGCCAATGATTTTTGTGCTCATGATTTACATTTCGGTGCTGGTGCTCTTCATCTACAAATTGCACAGGTAAGACATGGGAGACATGCGAGAGTAAGTAATGTGCTTAAGCAATTGTAATTCGAGTCATACATATTCAATGTTGACACACTCAGAAATTTGAACATTAATTCAAGGTTAATTGAAATTAATCCGTTAGTAATTTTGTTATAATCCTTGACATAATTTCAAAAGTATTGCAAAAATCACTTTGTTGTAAATCGATTGTTTGATTTTTAGTGTGATCAATCTATATTTTGGAACAACTCTTCAGATAATTTCCTAGAAGGCTGAGCAAGATAATCACCTTATATGACGTTATGAATTTATCTCAATGGTATTTCTTTCATACGTCTCATTGTTCACGCCAACATCATATAGGGGTATATTCAGACCTCTATGTAGGGTGTCCTAATACGCCGCATTTTTCAATGATTTACAGCCCGTTTGGGGTTATCAAACGATGTCACTGTGATGTGTCCATTTGCAACATTATCGTATTCTATAAAAACTAATATATACATGATATATACATACTATATACATATATCCATCTATAATAATAAGAAATACAATAAAAAATATACAATATATAAAAATGTAATGTATAAGAACGAAAAGTAGGAAGAATAAGACGATATATTTTGATATTCCATCCTTAAGCAGGCGGAGAGTAGTGGCTTTTATTACGTGGAATATTTAATTTGCGTTGGAAACTGTTTAAAATACGCTCCCATTTAACTTCTTATATAATCTTTTTCTTTAAAATATTTTCTTTAAAGAAATACGAATTGCTAAAATTTTTAATTTGAACAAAAGTTGGAAAATATAGAAAAAGTATTCACATTTTTATGATCGATCATAAAGGAACTATGCAAATGAAGATCTTCGTTTCATTTCGAGTTTGTTTTTCAATTTGAAAGAAAGTCAAGGTCGTCACTGATATCGCAAGAGATCAACGACGGCAAAAGCCGTAGGAAAGATCGTTAAAATTGCGCTTTTTTGGGGCAGACAACTTTATGATTTACGATTGTTTTGCAAACCAGATCTTGGATTTAGTAATGCATCATTGATTCGAAGTAATAAATATTCAAGTAATTACATGTGGAACAGCGTTCCCCAAACTTTACTTATAAACTGATTTCAAATTCTCGACAACATGCTATCAAATAATGCGTTCGTTCACAAAGAAAGGATTTATTTATTGCGTTTATATAAATTTAATGGCTCAACTTTTTTGATTGTTTCCTAATTCTTCATTTCCTTCCTTTTTCTTTTAGAAAAGTGATTATGCGAGCCGTCCAAACAGATCGAAATTTTTGGGAATTTGGTCGTAAAGTGGTGTCGGCAATATGGGATGCCCATGCCCGTATCTATCATGGCTATGAAGTAATTGGCATGGATAATATTCCTGATGAGGGTCCAGCACTGATTGTCTACTATCACGGTACCATTCCAATCGACATCTATTATTTAAATTCTCGTGTTCTTCTGCAACGGAATCGTCTCATCTACAGCGTAGGAGATCGTTTCCTTTTTAAGCTACCCGGTTGGGGTACCCTATCGGAGGCTTTTCACATCAGTCCGGGTACGGTACAATCCTGCGTCAATACACTACGTGAGGGAAATTTATTATCGATATCGCCTGGGGGTGTTTACGAAGCACAATTTAGTGATCATTATTATGAATTGTTATGGCGTAATCGTGTTGGTTTCGCCAAAGTCGCGCTGGAAGCGAAAGCTCCAATAATTCCATGCTTTACACAGAATATACGAGAAGGATTTCGACAATTGGGAATTTTTCGCACCTTCTTCTTACGTTTATATAATGCTGTGCGTTTGCCGGTCTATCCGATTTATGGAGGATTTCCGGTGAAATTTCGAACATTTCTGGGAGCACCTATTGAATATGATCCCAATTTAACACCCAAAGAGTTACAACTAAAGGTACGATAAAGATATTTGTTCAGTATTTTTTTATTTTCTAAGAATTTGTTTCTCGCAGGTTGCCACGGCTCTAGAGGAGCTCATTAACAAACATCAGCGTATACCGGGTAGCATTTTTCATGCTCTGCTGGATCGTTTTCCTCCGTTCAGAAATAAAAAAGATTAAAATACCTCCCGAATAGGCGGTTATCGGTTACCGATTCATTGATTTATCTTTTTTATTAAGTTTTTAGAAACAATTACATTTTATTACTCAGTAATATTTATTTATCGAACAATCGAATATTTATGTAATTAAAAGGAACATTTTGTGTTATATATTTAAGATTTTAATTCTTCTCTCGATTATTGTGATCCTAATG
This sequence comes from Physocephala rufipes, assembly GCA_963966595.1. Lineage (NCBI taxonomy): Eukaryota > Metazoa > Arthropoda > Insecta > Diptera > Conopidae > Physocephala > Physocephala rufipes. The sequence continues at coordinate 22,375,005 of OZ016504.1, forward strand.
AATTTAGAATAAATGAGACTATACAATTGGTTGTATTAATCGCCCCGATTAAAAAAAATTGTAATTTTAAATTAATAAAATTTGTATGTTTCTTTAGTAAGACGTATATTTTTCTTTAATTATTAGAATTAAAATGACCAGAATTTAAATCGATTCGCTGACATTATAAATTCAAAGAAAAAATTAATATAAGCCACTTATACACGTACAGTTAAAGGAGTGTCTAAAACGGATAAATTATAAAAGGTTTATAAAAGCTAATCATGTATGTTTTTGATCAAGCGCATCTCGTACGTTGAGCCGTTAAGCCAACTTAATTATCATATTTTTAATTTTTCAAATAAGACTCATCGAAATGGAATTAAATAAAGAAAACCCACTCTTAAATATTTTAGCAATCCAAACAAAGAAAAAAATCAAAGTAGAAACAAATGAGTCTAAAAATTCGTTGAAATAAATTACATTTAATTAATTTATACACGGTCCGTTACACCAAACGACGCAATTTTTGACGCTTACGATACTGTAAAATCGTTTACATAAAACCTTCGAAGGAAATGCAATCGCTAATCAATTAAAATATCTTCCCAATCTTAGATAATTTTGTTAAATATAATTTTTTTTGTTTTTAGCATTCAGAAGTACTAAGAAGATATTCCTAAACATCTCTTGGAAATAAAAATTAAATTATTTTTAATCTCAAGATTTTTCCTCATATATATATATTTTGATAATTTTTCGCCATAATTCAATATTGCTCCGACATGATGAGGACCACCAAAGAGCTCCAACCAGTGAAAGGCCGACAGCCCTTACCTTCCCCAGTCTTATCATCGTATTGCTCCCAGATATATCCTGTACGTTTGTACTCTTTGAATATATTACGTATGATATTTTGCCGCAATTCTGTGTACATCGCAGATGCCATCGAAGCGTATGGGCCATCCTTCATACTGTATTGTTTTAAAGCTCGCAATGCTAGATAATTAAAATTGATCCATATCGGTCCACGCCAGTAGGGTGGATCGTGCTCCGTATTACGTTTCATGTAGAGTGGTGATGCTTCCGATAAAGAACGCAGACCAAATTTAGTCCATAAGGAATTTTTCATATCGTGCAAAATTTTCTCCAAATAAAGCGAGTCGTGCTCAAGTATCTCTAACAGAAATGGGAAGAGATTTACGTAACCGAAGTTTGAATCCACGTATTTATAATTAGGAGGCTTAATTGTAACTCGGACCATTTCTAGCTGTTGTTGTTGTTGCTGTAGTTTGTTTGCATTACGTGGGGTCACTTGACGGAATCGTAAAACAGCCGAATCCGTGTGCAAGCCCCAGTCCGAATAAGTCTCTGTGAATGGACTGAGGTGTTGCTCGTTAAGACGTTGATTATCCGTCAGAAACGAAGCTGTTTCATAATATTTAAGATTGTCTTTGCCAAGCATTGTAGCCAAATCGTACATGACGCTCGCGGCAAATGCAATCCAACAACGCAAATCAACATGGCGTTCTTCTTCGGTAGGATGAGACGCGCGCGGAAAGTCATCTAGACCGGAAGTTAGAGTTTTGGGATTGAGTTCACGTTCCGTGTCACCGTCGCGCCCTCTCCAACGATACGTACCGAGTAAATTTCCTGAAAATGACTAAATTAAAAATTGAATCATTGGTGCATATCTCGATTTTACCTCGCTGAGTTACATTGTACCAATGGAACCAAGCTTGAAGTCTGGGATATAATCGATTGAGAGTTGCAAGGCGGTTATTGTGGGATAGTTCCTTTCTGTGATGCGTCAAAATCTTCTTGAGGGTTAGAAAAAATGTGGGAGGGTTTGCGTTTGTGTTATGTTGCGTAATAAATTCCTCAGGTACTTTGGCCTTGGCTTCAACACCCAAAATCTGTTCACGTGGTATCCAACCTTCCACGTTTAGCAAGTCAAACCAATGACAAATTATATCCAATTCAATATCAAGGTCCCACGAAGAGATGAGCAAGCCATGAAAGCCTTCGTCCCAGAGAAAGCCGCGTGGAAAGAATGAACGTGAAGGTACGGCCGTGTACAAAGGAGTTTTCCAATAGGGAACGGGCTTCTTCGTGTGTTCGGACTGTACGAGACTGGAACCATAGAAATAGCCGATACCTCCGACCATGTTGCTGAGAGCGTATTTCGCGAATTTTATTTCGGAAGGTGAAAAGCCTTTAGCCTTCAGCTTAAACGTATTCTCAAAACGCTCATTGAATTCTGAAATTTTTTCCTCCAGGGCGGCAGTAAACAAGCGTCCTTTTGGCGGCAAAGGAATGGTTTCTCCAACTGCAAACCCTGCCGTCGAATGATATGTAATGTCCATTGAAAAATCGACTTCGACAGTAAAATGTATTGCGATAAAATTGGGGCTTGGAACGGAACCGGCGTTTTGCGAGATCATCGCACCAGGAAGGCCTATAAAACGACGTCCTTCTTTATTCGTAAATATTCGAAAGTGCGAGAATACAGTCTCTTTAAGGCTACTAAGCGAATCAGCAACGGTACTTAAGTATGATTTATGCAATATCTTTCCTTTGATTGGATGAAAACGAACCTGAAATGAAATGTCTTCATTAAAAATCCTGACCATAAAATCAATCTCACTTGCCTGGAATTCTCCTAGTCCTTGAGTTTCACCGTAAACTCCAGGCTCTGGACTTTGTTCGTCTGATACGTATTTAATGTTGCCCATAGTGCGTTCATCAAGTGCCACGTACCAGATTAATGAGATCGAACGGTCTGCGATTGAACTTTTATTTCGCACTGAAATGCGTGCGGTCCAATCGCCACCGTACTGCTTCCCGTTAGGATATTTTATAAACGACGTTTTCAACTCCAGCGACGAATCGTGAATTTCCTGTACACCGAACGTACGTCCATCGTGATGAGTCCATCCGTAAGTGTCTAAATTATCACCCATATCACACCAATGACGTATACCCGCACCACCATGACCCAAGTCCGAGGGTGTATACCACATAAGACCCATTACCAGCGAGTATGGGTCGCGAGTCTTCATGCCAAAATAGTTACCAGATCTATAACTACCCCAATAACGTTCCGGAACATCAAGACCGGACCGCTGAACCATTTTATTATTATCGTAAGGCGTGTTAACACGCGTCTCCAAATAGCCAAGATAACCAAAGCACGAGGCTATTATTAAACAAACACAACCAATTAAAATCTTCCAGCCGTTTAGCATGACCTTGAACGAGAGATAGAATGGAGTGGATTTCTTGTGAGTGCCTGTAGAACATTTAGTACTGCTACTGCTGCAGCTGCTTGGAGCTTTGGAGCTAACACTCGCAGTGCTGCTGCTGGTACAGCTATTTGTCGATTGAGAATCGTGGTTGTTGTTGTTGTTATTGATGTTGTCGCCGTTGTTGTTGTTGTTTATATTGAACGAGGCATTTGACTTAGCACGAGGAACAGATTGATGGCTACTACCTAAATTACCCGCAGCACCGCTTCGTGCACTCGACTGGAGAGAAGTCGATGTGGAGATACCGTTGGGTTTTTGCGTTTGCGTGGGAACGCTATTGGTGGAGCTATTTCCTCTGCTATTACCATTTCCGTGACGTCGCTGCCGAGCCATTTTCTATGACGTGTTAAACGAATTTATAGACAAATTATTAATCAGTTAAAAACTCTTTTAAGATTTAACTGAAATTAATCCACTCGCTTTATTTTCTTTTCACTCACTTGTATTGTTTTCTTTTTTTATACAAATTTTTGATCAAAATTTATTGGGTCATCCATACAACGCACGTCAGACAGTTGCAGGCAGTCAGGAGACATGAATTAGTTGACGATCGCATTTCTGTCCTTTAATGCACTCAGCTGATTTCGATTGTCATTAATACGATTGTTTTTCAACTCCAACTAACAAGCTTGCGCCATAGTTTCTACAACAAAAGTAATGGTTTGAGTATAGGATAATGCGGAGAAAGTACTTCATAAAAGCGGTCACAGATGGCGACCATAAAATGTTGCAAAATGTTGCATAGATACATTCTAGTAAACTATTTATTTCGTCACTTCTATATCTTCAATGTTTATGCTTTTGTCGTACTTTTATTGCAAGACGATATATTCTTCGACGGAGAAACTTCGTTGTTGGTGGATAGCTTAGCATATTTTTCCTAAACTCATTCAGCAAAGTTCTCTTTGAAGTGCTCTAACATTGTGTCCATAAACGACGCAAGGATTTTGTACTTCTTAGATGGTTTGGAGATATTCTTCTCATACTTCTGTATGAACTGGAGCGTGTTTTTTCAGGACCATAATGATTAATCTACGTCTTATATCTAGTTACAACTCTATTTATTTTATAAATTGAATTGATTTATTTAATAAATTGATAAATTGAAATATTCTATAAATTGAATTGTCACCACGGAATCCTCATTTCTTTTGGGGTGTCAGTCATCCTAACTGGTGTCAACAATATGAGTTATTATACATTGCAAGCTATTGATCATAATTACGTACAATTTTATTACTATATTCCCAGATAGTGGAACTAATGAAATAATTATTTAAAACATCATCCATCTATTTGAAAGAATATTTCGAGAGACGTACGAGGATTTTCCAAAATTACTTTATTGCAATTACATTCGCCCAAATCAAGAGGGTCGTCGTCGTCTATATCGCAATATGAATTTATCATAATGATCCTGTTCGAGGTTACTATTCGGTTAAACACCGCCGTTTTGAGGTCTTTATCGACCCTTTCAAGTAGTTTCGCTGCTGGTGAATTGATCTGACAAACGTAACGAATCAACGTGAGGACGCATACGCTTCCATGTCGTTAAACAGACGCACGCGCGCTAACGTTTGGGTTTGACGGTTGGATGTATGGAAGAATTGACTGGTGGTTGGTTGGGTAATGAATTAATAAAATCTATCCATCCTTTTGCAAAAATTTTATAGAATATTTTTTGTTTTGTGCTATTTTTGATAACGATGTGTATGAGAAAGGAAAGAAGAGCGCTAGTCCTGTCAATTATTCAGTTTTGTTAAATGGAACGAATCGTTACTCAATAGCGATGTTGTTACTCGTTAGAAGTTCTTGAGGTGAAAAATATACTATACCACACTCTCAGGGTTTGGTGATTCGGTTTATATAAAAAATTAAAAATTAAATATAATTCGAATTTTAAAAATGTTGTTGAAAACAAATTTCCACAAAAAATTGTCCAATTTCCTTTTCTTTAATTTTTGGTTTAATTCTTTGAAAAGCTAAAAAAATTGATTTTGATTCCTTACGGGAATTTTTTTTGCAAAGCTTTTTCATACGCTACAAAACTGCTGGAGGACGCTCAAATAAAGACGTTACGTTAGTTTTTAAAAAAGAAATGTGAGAATTTTTTAAACAGAATTTTTATCCCGTCGACAGCGATTTCACTGAGCTTCTGCGAGATTGCGACGCGGCTTTATCATTATAATTAACGCAGTGGCGCACCGCAAAACATACAATTTGGGGTTTAAATGTTCCAAGGAAAGAGTCCCTCCTTTCCCTTTCTTCGTAACGAGGGAAGAAATAAATGAAAAGAAAAGAGAAACAAATAAAAATGATAATAAAAACAAAATTATATTTGAATACATTTCGAGATTCGGGAGATGATTTCAATTGTTGAGGAAGCATTGCCGAGGGACTTCATCCGGTAACGTTATGAAATGCGACGGAACTCAGTCAAAACTCTGGCTCTAAAGTAAGCGCTTTCTTATGTAAATTTAAAGCGTTCGCACACCCAAATAACAATAACAAACAACAACAACAACGACATCATCAGCAAGAATGTGACAACGATAATCATAAAAGCACTAACAATGACGTGGATCGAGAACAATGGCGCGCATGATCAACACCCAAATTCGAAGCATTTTAAATTAATGATCGCGGGGCTAGAGGCAGGGTCGCAGCAAGACCACTAACCAGCCAGCGGGAAAGTCATGAAAGGCACGAAAATGACAAAAGGCAACAACTTCATTAAATTATCATCGTTGGGTGGATCCGGTGAACGTCGTTTGACGTGGAAAAGAGTCGTTGGGTTTGTAAAGAGCGCAAAGCATGCAGTGTGCACGCAACGCTACGCAACGCAATGCAACGCATCACGTCACATCACAACGAGCACAATGCCACTCAACGCTAATCTGCTCACCTTCTTTATTGATCACGCGGGAAGGTAACGAACGGTGTGTCGTTCGTAATTGAAAACTATTAACGATCAAATATGTCGGTCAGTGTTGGTCAATGTTTTTGTCTTTGTTTGACGATTTGTCTGACGTTTTGTTAGTAAATGTGAAATTCTGGGCGTTTGACAGGCGTATTTTGGGAGTTTGCCTTTCGACTAATGACCAATTGCCCTTGGGTGTTATGGAGTAACCCAATTGGACAAATTGGGTACATTCGTCTCCTCGGTGGGTCAACCTCTCAGTGGGCGATTCGACTTCTCAGTGTGATTCAGAAATTGTGCGGCAGTGGTCATCGTGGTCACCATTAGTCGTATCACGTCAAGAAGTTCTTACGTTCGATCTCCTGCCCCTTAACGTGAGTAGTTGTAATTGAAATATGAATTGAAATTTGTTGGGCAGTTCGAGGGTGTGGTTGTTTAGTGGGCATCCCGTGGCCAATGTCTCCATAGTGACCAATTCGGCTTAGGTCAAAATGGGTTTGAGAATCTTTTGTTTCAATGAAATTTCGAATTGCTTTTCAATTGTATTTTCGGGCATCTGGTAAAAGGCAGGTGATGGTATTAGTAATGATGACCAATTGTCACGACTACCGATTGTCATCGACGCGTCGACAGTCTTTCGAAGCCTTTATCAATTGCCGACGGCATGTGACTTCTTCAGCAATTCTAGTAATTTTGGTTGTTTTGTTGGTTTTTGAGTGAATTCGGTTATTCGGTCTGAATTACTTTAAATCGAAGACTTAGCACTGCGGGAAGTTTTATGATTTAGAATCTATAAATTTTAAACGTTCTAGAATCGAATTTGAAAGGACACGGTGAAACACTCTACAGGTTTTACCCTGTATTTATTGATGAAATAAAGGTATTAAGTAGGCAAGTTTAAGAATTCGATCATCCTTTGGACGCTCAGTTAGTTGGGAGCGTAAACAAGGCCGAACCAAGCAGATGGTTAGAGGATGGCGAGAAACTGATAACTCGATAACTGAGTTTTATCGTTTGATCTACGATCGATTTGGTCGGTCCAAATAATCGAATGTCCCACTAGGTGTGACAATTAGGGGAGAATTTGTTGTTCGCCTTATAGAGCCATCAGTTAGCCAATTGATCAGTTTGTCGGTCGTTTGGACGGTCGACCGAAAACGTTTTATGACATTGAGGAGCCAGAGCACGTGGTGTTTCTTTTAATAGAAACTGATAGACTAATAGAAATATATGGAACCAACTCAGCATCGCAGGACTCCATGAGGGGTAATTCTGTTTTATTGTTTTTGTTTCTTTAGAAGGACTGAAGATCAGGAAACAATTTTTTAAAAAAATCTACAAAAAGGAATTATAAAACCAATCTCTGGATCAATGTTGAATAAGAACAACAACAAACAAACAAAACAACAACAACAATAACAGCAACAATCAACTGTAATCACGTCAACATATTGAAGCTAAATCCTAATTAAGTAGAGGGACATCGATTAAAACGAAGACCCATCGATATTTAGTAAACGTGATCGACGGTGATGTCGTGGAAACGTCGAGGTGGGTAAGAGGAGAGTAATACGATCTTATTTATTATTTCCTTGACGCTCTCGTGTTTAGGATCCTTTGGAAGAAGGTTAACAATAACGAAAATATTAAGAATGCTAAAGAAGGGAAAAAGTTATGGTTTAAGTTTTTGTTTTTAATTAAATGCCATGAAAGTATTTATATGCGATTACAGCTGGCAATGAAAATATTTGTACACGCGTATTGTTAAATATATTTTTTGTTTGATTTTTTATTGAAGGAAAGACAACCCCCCAGGGAAATCAAAAGGAAACCCAACAAAAGTTCGCAATAAATCTTAGAAATCCTTCTTATTCTTACGATAATTACGAGGGTACCCATATCCGTTTCTACACTTTCAATTGAGGAGGCGAGTATTTAGGACAATTTTTGACCACCATGAATTTTGATATTTTTATTACGAACGAAATGTGTGGACATCATGCTGCAATGGGTCAAACAGGCGACTTCTAGATTTTAGTTTTGGAGATATCACGGGAAATATCATGCTAGAGAAATATCACGGTGAGTCGTTTTTCATTTTGGAGAAAGACAAAAGCTCTAAATAGATTTCAGAGAAATTGAATCATAATAATAATTAGCGATAAACGGAGTGTGATACATAAAGGATAAAGATCAAATAACCAAAAGCAATAACAACAAAAATTAGCTCTCAAAAAATCTATTAAAACTCTTTAGGGCATAATTACAAAAAACAATATCTGCAAACACGAATGAAAAAGAAGAAGAAGAAGAGAGAGACACAATTTAAGAAGAGGAAGAAGGCGATAAGCCGAGTAGCCGATATAAATAGTAATACGATCAGTAGGATACTTATTACAAGGATTCGAAATACTTCAACAAACAATCAAAACAAATTTTAATGAAATTCAAATTACTGTTTTTTCCCCTCCCAGACAAAATTATTCGTAATTTCGTCTCGAACAATGACGAGCGAACGAACGGACTCGCCTGTAAGATCCAATTACGTCAGCAAAAACGTAATAAAGGATCAATGATCATCAATGATTCCTCTTTTGTTTGTGGCGTGGCGTGGCGTGGGCGCTCTAAGCTGTCATAACATGACACGCAAAGGCGGGTAGGCGGGCAAACAAACGGACAAACAGAAACAAAATTAGTTGTAGGTGTAACCGTAAAGGAGCCTTTCTCGACGCGCAGAGAAGTGTTAAATATTCCGAGTATCGTGGTGGATTTGATTTAAAGTGAGTCAGTCGTCAACAGACACTTAGAAAATGATCCTGCCGGGAGAGCGTGAGTATGAGAGTCCTTTAACAGCTAATAGTATTTCCAATTAATTGTTGCGCCTCGCTGCTTCTAACGTGACAAGTATCCGTTTTGTGTTGACTTAATTTTATGTTTTTTACTTTGAAATATTTACAATACTGTTTGAAGTATTTTTTCAAGTATTTCAACATAAATTTGTTGCTCTCGATATTCGTGATGATGCGGTAATGGATCCCTGAATTAATAATGTGATCATGTTTTCAAGTGGCTACTGGCGCCACCGTTCGGTATTAGATCGAAATACGTCTCAGCATAAGATTCACAGACTGACCGAATAAGCGCTCGAACCATCTGCCAATCGAATTTTAAACGATTTTCGGAAATGTTTTACGAGAAGATTAATGATTATATTACTGTCTATGTATTAATGATATCTGTATTATATTTTATGGTTCCAGTGTAATCGGGAATAGGGGATGTTTGAAGAAATTTTAAAGTTTTCAAACTTGTTTCTTTTGTTTCTCAGAAATTTATCGTGGCAAATAAGTTCGTTCGGGTATGGGTTATTGATATTTCATTTTTCTCCAATTTAATTTCGAAGAGGTGTAAAACGTAATGCTTTGTTTGGTGTAAAAAATCCGCACGAACTTATTTGCCAAATGAATCCCATTCAATTCTTCCTAAAAATTCCTTTATAATTACCAGGAAAAATCATTTGATTTAGAATTTCTTATAAAACTATACAATATTTTTCTCTCCCCTTCTTCTTTTTGTGTTTTACGCGAGCTTTTCATCAACTCAACCCGTTGGTCGTTAACTTAATCAATTTCCAACTGATTTAATTTGAAAGCGAAAAGAATCCATGCTGAGTCATCCCGCTGCAGATGTTGGTCCAACAAAAATTATGACAAGAGTTTCTCAAAAGTGTCACAAACTTTATGACAACAAAATAAAATCAAATGCAATAAAACGAAAAAGAAAAAAATTAAAATCGAAACAATTCAAAAGCGAGAGGACGATGAATTTTTTTTAAGTGTCGAGAACGATTGTGTATCGATGAATTCGATTAAAATTACATTTGCATTGCCCTTGCGGGCAGCCTGCCAGTCAGCCTGTGAGTCAATCAAATGAATTCATAGGACTCAAAGGGCGCAAGAATGGCAACAAACGTTCGACGGTTGGTGCAGACCAATCGGTGGGAGAGGGGGTCGAAAACGGTAACGCAGCAGGCAAGTTTCGTTGCTCGAACAAAGAATAAAAGACTTTCCATTGATAAAAAATGTATCAAATATTCCCTACAGCAATAATAGATGAAGCGAAAATGTTTCAAGACGAGGATGGATGAAACGGGAGGCGAAGCATCGGGTTATGTACAAGAAACCTTGCTGAGTCGTTGTCGTCGGTTGGTCACATGTAAAACAACTAAACCCAATCATTGTGGGCCCACGGCGCAGGCCACAATCGAGAGGTCTACCAGAATGCAACCCCGCGACGGACTAAGAACCGACAGGACAAAGGAAGGATATGAACGTTACGTAACTGTGAGCGAACGGAGCACTTGACAAGGCAATGTTTTGTGTTTGCTTCATTCTTTTCATAGATCGCAAATAGTTTGCAAATAGTTTATGGAAAGTAACCGGCCAGCGGGTGTCGGGCCGCGGGAGGGTTGGCGGTGGTATGAATGCGGATGTACAGGCGGGCTTGGTCGTTTTTAAATCTTTTTTGCAAATTATTACTAACGAGGTGAAGCGACGCTTAGAATAAAAACACAAACACACACACACACATACACACACACACTTATCACGGCAATGAGCAGGAATGCTTGACTCATAAATGACAGAATGCTTGAACACAAAGAAATTTTTCATAATTGCACAACTAAAAGATTGTTGAAGGGTATGAGTGTGTGTGTGTGTGTGTGTGCTCTGGTCGGAATGATGGTGTGACTGAGTGACTGAGTAATTGTGCAAAGGGTTTGAGTAAGTAAGCGCACAGGACCTTATTGTTTTTGATTATCCTTTCAATTATTTTATAGCGCAACATTTTCCACTTCGGTGACAATGAGTATCGAGACCTAAGGCACACCATCATTTAAAAGGTAACACGAAGAAGGCAAGTAAGCGGTTATGCGTTGCAAAGGTAGGCGATGCAACAAACGGCAACAACAACAAACAACAGCTATAGAAAATGTTCATTTCATAATTATTTCGTTCGAGATGATAGAGAGGGAGAGACATAGAAAGAAATAAATGTAGTCTCATATCGGGACCCTCAACAACAACAACAACAATAATAATATCAACAACAACAACAACAATAAACTTTATTCAGAAGTGAAATTCTGTAACAATTAACGAACGAACATTTGACAGAACAACAAAACAGCAAAAGGATACGTCAACGGGATTTTAAACGAGAGTAATGTGTTGACTCTGGTGTGGCGACATGAACTTCGGTACACCCTAAAGTTCCCTGAAGTCGGAGCCAAAAGGATAAATAATTACTGCAATGTAAACTTTATTTTTCTACGATTTTACTAAGCTTGAATTCATAAAAAAGTCGTCCTTCCATTCATCAATCATACGTTACTTAATATATCATTTTATATAAGTGAGCCTATGTAACTGCTAGATCCTAATGAAAATTTCAACGGCGATATATCATCGATATATCTTTCTACTGTGATCGAAATTTGGGCACACAGACGAATAGACAAATCGATGGACGGTAGACGAATCAGACTGAGAGAAAAGTGTTTGTATAGAAAAGTGAAGCTTTATTTGAGTGTAGGGTATAAAAAGCGCCGTCTATGTGTCGATGAACAAACAACAAAGAAAAAAGAATGCTAGCAAAAAAAAAAGGAAAAAATTAAGAAAGAGCAAATATTCACGTCGTGACGGTATCACAATGAAAGGATCATCCGCTCGCATGACGTAACAACACGGGCCGCGACTTGTATTCGGTAGACCGTATACCGTTGCCGAGCTTCCGAAGTTAGTTAGACCGCCAGCTTAAAACAGCGGGGTGACACACATTTTCACACTCTTTTAATTCGAATTTCATTCTGTTGCTCGGAATAAAAATCAGCACGGTGTTGGGAGTGTTTCGCGTAAAAGAGTTGATTTTAACGCGGAGAATGATGATGATGATGATTTTGAAAACAAAAATTATTCAAGAAAAAAATGCATAAAGAAAAAACCATTTTATTTTAAATTGTTTCTTAAAATATTTGAAAAAGATTTGTTTTTTCACGCATGCGCTAAATCAAATCAAAATCGTTACAACAAAAAGGCAAGCATATTAATGGATAAAATGGACGCCTGCCTTCGGTTTTTTTTGTCAACGAAAGAACAAGAAAGGGTTTTATTTATTTTAGCGGGTAACTTTTCGATTATTTGAACGATTTCATTTGCCAAAATGTCAAAAATCTCGAAACGGAAAAGACCGCGAAACGAAAGTTCACAAAGTGATAAAATTCCGAATGACGAATTGCTAAAAATATCATGAAAATTTCGAATTACGAGGGAAATATATTGGAGGATTATATATTGAAGCAAAAATATATGCAAGAATACATATTTATTAAATGTTCTTTTCTCTTCAGATTTTTATTGTTTTCTTCTCAAATCTTTTCAAAAAAGCTCAAATATACGTTTTAAGTTAATATCCTTCTGTTTTGTTGCTAACGTTATTCTTGAGTTCAACGATTTTGGGTGTGGCGGCTTTTGGTCGCATCGGGGTTATCACCATCAGCAATTGGATATGGCGGCCTTCAGCCGCGGCAATAATTATGATAGTCAGTAAACAAAGTGTTGGCTTCAGTTCTAACAATATTCTCGCCACCATGTTTTTACAATATACAATATTTTACAATATTATTTATATTATTGGTTACCCAACATTATTAATGCGGTTTTTTGTCGCTTCGGCAAGAGGCTACCAACTAACTAAGGGCGTTTAAGGACTCCACCAAGAAGTTCGTAAACGGTTTTATAATTTATGATAAGTTTAAAACAGATTTCAATTTTATTAGAGCTCCGAAGAAAATTCGTAAACGGTTCAATCTCTGTTTGTGATTAAGATTGTTTAAAGCGCGTAGGTGGAGATGCTTTGCTAAATCGATCATATAAATAATAGTCCAAAAGGTCGAAAGGTAACGATGTTTGAGATGATTTTCGATAATTGCCGTTTCCTTTTAAAAAATTTTCAGCAAACTGAATGAATAAGAACTATCCTCCTTTTACTCCTCCTCCTTCTTTTCATCCTCCTTTCTCTTTCTTTTCACGCGTTAGTGTCAGGCAGCTAATTTTCCTGTGATCCTTGTGATTGATCCTCGTGGTGTTACTGCCGTTTTTACAAATAACTTCTAGATTTTCTTTTGGCGATTAGACCGATTTTGAATATTAGGGTGCTGACAAAATTTTATCGCTATTTGCGGATCTGTCATCATTGTTTTTTGACATACGATATGTTTACTCGTTACGCACGCCCGAACGATATTTATGGAGTACAAGAAAAGCAAGAACAAGCACAAGAGTGTCGACCCAGGAGGATTGGGAACCGATATTGTTGTTCCGGCGCGCAATTATTACGCATATAGATCGTATCAAGATTAGAAAAAAAGTATCGTAAAAATAGAAAATTATTTTGTATTTGTAGATTTTTATCGCAAGCATTCTCCTTCTTAGTTCATTTTTTATTAATGCGTTTGGTTGTTTTGTTTGTTTTTTTTTGTTTTGCCTTCGATAGTATTCGTTAAACTCTTGGCCAGGATTACGTAAAGAAGTATTGCTCCATAGCTTGCATTTGTATTTGTCAGGATGTGCTTTAGAAATTGATATGTTCAAACAAACTAAAAATGGTGGTGGTGTAAAAAGGAGTACAGGACATCAAGAACAATTAACATGAATTCCTTTCTTCGGTTTTACAGTTTTGAATGAAATGAGTTTTTGTTTTTTTTTGGGTGCGAGTATCAAGATTTTCAAATTCTGCTAATGCTGCTAAGCCGGAACTCATACAAGATTCGGTGAGAAAATTAATGTCCTTAAGATAGATCTTATTGCAAAACTATGGAAACTTTATCCTGTTTAAAGGAAAAAACACATGTCCCGCTTGTGGGCCGATTTCCATAATGGATGAAATCTTGATGGGTTTAAAATCTTCTTTAGATTAGTGTGTGAGACACGTATATGTGTATATATGCGATATATCGTACGTACTTGCGTACATATACGTTAAAACTGTAATCTAGATAAACCCTCAAAACCGGCACTAAATTTGATTTGTAAATAATAATAATTTTAGATAAAACTTTTACTTTTATTATCGTCCAAAAGGATTATTAAGGACTGTTTGTGGAGTTTGAAAAAGTTTATTATTACTATAATTGCTTTAGAAATCTATAAAGAAGCTCAAATTTCCATACGAGTTTTTTGACTTATTTCCTTAAAGAAAGATACCGTCTAGATACCCTTTATATATTTAATCTTTCTCTTCGTTTTGTTGCTTCTCCAACTATTTTTGGTTTGCAATAAGTACGTCTCCCTTTAGAGTATTATTTTACACGCATGTAATTTTTAAGTAAATATACACAGGTTACAAAAATGTCATGACTTTCGTGTTGGCTTTTATTGGGGTTGATTGGCTCGGTTTGGTTTGGTGTCGGTGTCGGTGACATTCTTTTAGCGGTTTGTTTGGTGAAATGTATTCGAACGGTTTCTTTTAAATTAAGAGTTTGCTAATTCGTTTGACAATTACATTGTCAATTTGTCAATTTGTAATTTTGTCAATTGTTTTTTTTTATATAATATTTTTTAGGTAATTTTTTTTTACTTTTGTAATTTTGTTGTTTTCCTCATTCATTTCGTGTTACCCGTATTCCATGCTCTTCATCCTTCTATTTTTACTGCAGTGACTGTTTTTGAACTTTTGCTCATATCGAATTCACGTAAAGGGACATTTACAAAGGAGGCGAAGTAGAGACAATCATACATGAGTGGGGGTAAATACCTGAGTCAACCCGATAATTATAATGGGTTGTTTTTTTATCGTCTGTTATTTCATCCAAATTCCAAGGAGCCCATTTAACAGCAATGACAATAACGTTATTGGTATTTATTACCAAAAAATTATCGTCGATATTACACGAAATTATTTTAGGTCTTTATTTTATGACTGGACGTTGTTTGTCTTTGGTCTGTCGTGGGATAAAATTGAAAGAAATTTATTCAAGGTTTTTATAAAAAATATTATACATTGGTAAAATATTAGGAATAACTAATAATCATAAATCGTTATTAATTTTATTCAAAAATTTTATTTCAAAAGATTAGATAACTATGGTATTTAATGTGGTCAATTTCGTCTTAATTAATGATTTATAAAAAATATTTTTTAAAAATCTTAATAATCACGTTCAATAATTATTGGTGTAAAATTTTTGAAACTAACGAAAAGTTCTTTAAATCGTTTTTTAAATTAAATCGTAATTTAATCTTACCTCTTTAAAAACGATGAACCAAATTGTCATCGTTATCACTATTATCGTCATAGTCATCATCGTGATCAATTATGTTGGATTGGGTTACATTTGAAGAATAAGAGAATTCCATTATTTTTGTCATTAGTGTGTTTAATTACTCTAATGTTTTATTTTTATGAACAAAAATTTAATTGATTTTGCTTTTAATTAATTTTAATTAGTTTTCTTTTAATTTTAGAAAAAAGCATTTAAACATATTTCCCCTCTATGTTATTCTTCTTGTTCTTCTTATTTTTTAGCTTAATTGAATTTTAAAAGCATTTGAAACAAAACAACGAAAAGAAAACAGGAGATTGTTCTAGATGTTGAGAAGAAAATTAAATTTTTTTAAAGCGAAACAAAGCATTTTTAAATGCGAAGAAATAGGTCGTAGACTATGGAAAGGGCGAAGGGGAAGGGGAGTTAACCAACGATAGGGGAGGAATGAAAATTGTTGGTCAAAATTGCAATCAAAATTAATGCCAATTGTTTCAACCCGGGACTATTTATAATTTCCCTGTCTATTCAAAACGAGTCGGCGAATAATGCAATAGTCGTACAAGATATAACAATAATCGCAAGAAAAACAACAGCAATCGGCAGCAACACCACCGCCAACAATAACAACGAGCGCAAAGCAGAAGCAACGCTAGCCAGTCGTAACAGTATCGTCAAGCCAAATGCTTTGGAATAATTTGTGAAGGCGTCAATGTTTTCAAAACATTAAAAATGTCCACCAATTCCGCCGCTGAAATCATTAAAGATGGTGGTGTCTGTCTCCACGTCCGGTTTATTGGAATTGTTATGGCGGGGACGTATATAATTTGTACATTGATGGACTAACTGACAGAGTGCCAGACACAGATTTCAAGGCGAAACAAACCGAAATACATATTTATGCTTCATTTGACGGTAAGGGGTGGGCATGTAAGGGATGATTATGCCGATAAGAAGAGAATGGTGGGAGTAATGAGAAACTGGTGGAGGGTAAAAGAAAAGCAATGCTTGTTAGTTGGTTCATGGTCAATTTGTTTGGACCAGAAACCTATTAAAAGAATTCTGAATCTGGGCGAATCGCGAAGTCGCGTCGTGAAGTCGAGAATTTTATTAACAAGATTTAAGTAAGCGTGAACGTGACATAACCGAGGATAATGTAAGATGGCGCACGCCACTTATGGCAAGGCTACAAACTCAATATCCAAGAGAAACAACTAAAAACAACAATAGCAATAATAATAATAATAAAAACAACAATAATAATATTAGATTATTAGACTACACCAACGCCCTTATCATTATTATCTCTCTCTCTCGCTCTCACCCACACCATCGCCTTCACCACAACAACCCTCTAATCGTCAACAAAGCAACGAGTAGTACGACGACGCATTGTCTCACAACGAGTTCGAATTCGTTTGAATCGAACGCTAAATTTCGCATTGGAAAAAATTTGTTGCTGTTAATTTTGTTGTTTTTGTTGCTTCTATTAAGGATGTTTGGGAGCTCCCCTCTCTCTTTTGTCTTTTATTTGACTGTGATTTCAATTGATTACTTTGTGATTTTTGTGAGTTTTGCTACTTAATATTTTTTTGTCTCCACTTTTAGTGGCTTTTTTTCTTTGTCTTCTTTATTTTATCTTCCATTTATTGAAAGTATCTTTTTTATTTTCTTATAAAATTATTTTTTCTAACAAATATTTCATGTATTGAACTAATTAGTTGCTCGCCAGTGACGTCATCGGTGTTTTTGTTGTTGCCCCTTTTTCTTTTATTTATTATATTGCGGTCCTTCCGTTACCCTTATGGAGCAATTTAATGATGCGTATATGGATTTTTAGTAATTATTCATAAACTTTTTCCTGCTGTTTTAGATTTCTTTGATTTTCATGACTGTGATAAATTACCCCTCCCGCACTTTCTCTCCACCCACGAACTTCTTTCGATGTTCTAGTTGCTCATTCTAGAATTTCTGGTTATTAATTTATAGTGCCCATTGTTGTTTTTGTTGTTGCTATTTTATTATTGTTGTGATTATAGTTATTGCTATTTTGTCCTCGTCGGCGAAATCTATGTTGTTGTTGTTGTTGCTGTTGTTGTTGTTTGTAACAGCGCCGCAATCATTGTTAATCATTATACTTTTATCCATATTGCGAAAAATAATATCCAAAGCGCCGGGAGAAGTATCTGATTAATGAACGAGATGATGTTCATCGGAGTCGTTTTTGTCTGCGAAGTAAAATGATAAAAATTTATTAATTGCAAAAATTTAATTCCGAGCAATTTGACATTTGATGGCAAGACATTAAGAAGAAATAACGTTTAGTCGACTTCGTCGATTGTGTGGTGTGGTCGACGGCGGGAGTGGCTTTCTCTTTAAATTTGGTGATTTCTTTGGTCACAATTTTATGCTTGAAATTAATCAATGTTATCCTTTTGCCAGCTTCTCTCGCGGCAGGACTCTGGTAACGCAATTCTACTGGATTTACGGGCGGTAATATTGATGATGTTGATGTTCAGATTATGATCATAATTATCTCTCAATGGAAGAGTTTAACGATGATAACTTTGTCGTTATCGTTGGTCGCGATGATCATTACGATAATGATGATAATGATGTATTAGCAGAGGCTGATGATATTTTCTTCAAGAATGGCAACTATTACATCTAATGATTATCTTTTGAGAAAGTGATCGCAGAACAAAGAGGCCGGAAGGGCGCATGGCGGGAATAATTATTCAGCTGCAGAACTAAGATATCCTTGAAAATAAATCCAACTTGAGGTTTATTTCGGTATTCGTTCCGGTTTTTATTTGCAAGATTTTCACTTCAGTCTAATTTTTCACTTTCTCTCTCCGTCCCCCTCTCTTTCTCTCTTTCTCTCGTCCTCTCATTATGGTTTCAATCAATCAATCGATTCCAACCGAGATGGTTTCCCACCGAGCAGACAGAACTAATTGCCAAACTGGGTTGAGAACTAATTGGGTGACAGCCTGATTGACAGACTGACTATTTGGTAGGGTGACTGGCGGAGTAATAACCCAAATGGTATAACTGCATCGTCACGCTGTAATCTTGCAAATTATCTTACAAACAATTGTGATAATTCTTCTTATCATTAATGTCATTATTACCATCATCATCATCAGCATCATCATCATCAATATCAACAAGCTTGTTAACAATTAATGCTGCATCGTTAATTCAATTTGTGCATTCCGATACTTTTTGAAGTGGGCAAGCACCGCATGGGGCGTACCCAAATGCAGCACATATTGCGCCACACCATCATTGCATCGTTGCAGCGTTGCATCGACGACGGACTTCTCTATTGCCATGTCTTTACACAAGCTATGCCCCGCTGCGGTCGAGCGGCGACAAAAGTGACTGCGGTCGACTCCACAAAACAATCACGACCATCGACCGTAACTAATTATCTCTTCTTCTTCTAATGGCCGCATAACGTAATAACACGCATAAAAAGAGACCATCAAGGGAACTGTGAAGCGTGAAACATTTACCAAAAAATAAAAAAAACCCAAGAAAAATCAAGGAAAGAATGGAAAAAGGATGGAGAAAGGAAAGACATATCAGAACTAATTCTTTTTATTTAAAAAGAGTAAAGAAATTAAGGAAGAAGCCAGCCAGAAAATTTGTGATTTAATGGTCGGCAGCAGTTATGCTCAGCAACATATGCTAGAAATAGATATTAGTGTTGTTGTTGTAGCGTAAGACAAGAAATTCAAAAAGGTGAACGAAAGGCTAACAAAAAATCATCGGTAAATTTTCGTAATAATGTCATCATCAAAATCGTAAGCGACTCCATTGGGATAGAGGAGTCTGTGACAAGAGGAGTAGGACAGATGAGGAGAGGGCGGGGAGGCAGTAAGAGTAGGCCTGAGCAAGGTAATAATCAGAAAAAGGGGATAAATATTTGACTAACTGTTATCGAACACCGTGGCAAATCCTTAGCCTTGTTGTTGTTATTGTTATTGTTATTGTCGCTGTTGTTATTGTTGTTGACTAATTCTTGAGGCGATTTTCATCGATATTCTCCAATCATGTTTTGGAAAGAAGAAATCGACTGATTTTTGAAAAAGAAATCATCGAACAAATTTGTTTATTGATTCATCCGACCAAGCGTCATCTGATTATCCTTTTTAATTGATGTTTCGAAATATTTTTTATTTTGCTCTGGATACAAATAATTCAATATTGCTGTCATTAGGAATATTGTTTCTGGAATATTGCTGTCATTAGGGGTAACCTAGCAAGAAGTCTAACATTGTCCTTGTGGGCACTTTTCGGATTATATTTGTTGCATGACCATTGTGGAATATAGAGAGCTCGAGCCGTATGCACGAATAGGTTTAAATTGTCTATTAAAAGCGGGCGTGGTCCTATTTTTAATTTACACACCTTCAATATCAATTAGCCAAATGAAGACAAAAGAATATGAAAATGTCAAATTTCTTAGCAGTTCCTTTACTCGTCATGCTGCAAGTCTGATAAATGTTACAATTTTATTAAAAATATTAAGGCTAATTTCTCGAAGAAATTCTCGAAAATCGAAGCTCCTATACCCAACATCCCTAACACAGATAAAGAGATGCCTTAGTGGGACGAAGACAGGTATATTTATGCCGAATTTTATTAGAATATCTCTATACGTTCTCCAGTAATCGTGATTTCTATAACCCGACAAGTGTGAATATGGACGGCCGTGTTTTAATTGAATCAGGTATTAGTTCTAAATCGCAATATATTAGTTTTGGGAACTATCGAATAAAAACTATCGAGTTATTCGATAGTTCCAAATGATTCATTTATTCAATCGTTTTTTTCCGATAGTGTTTAGTAACTAAGAAATCATTTAACGAGTGAATCTGCTTCCCAGAATTAGTAATTACTGGAAACTATTGAATAATTCAGCCATTCGCTAGTTCTTAGGAGTTCAGAAATCGTTCAATAAGCAAAGACCGATACCCAATTAGCCAACCAAGAGCAACGGCTTAGTTGATTATGTTGTAACCGTATAAGTTGAACTCGAAAAGTTCGAGTGAATGAATGAATCAATGAATGAAAAAAATTATTCGATAGTTAAAGTCATTCAGTAACTAACTATAGATAGTTCCCAACACTAGAATATATGGCATTTCCTATATATGTCATGTCACATCTAAAGAGAATAACTATTTCGTCTATTCGTTTTTTCGAAACCTATTTGAAATCCTGACTTGATTTGCAAGGCATGTAAAACAATGAATGACAGGATTTTAACAATCTGGCGACAGATGGTGCGTTTTGTAAATGTTACCAGCTTTTTTCCAGAGGTAGAAAATCGCGAGGACGTTTTAATAAGCCTTAATAATTAGATTTATTGATACGTTCCCGTCACGACACTGAGGTTATATAAATGTTTATGCTTCTATCAATTTATCAATTTTTATAGATAATATATTTTGTGTTGAAGGATAACGGCGATAACAACGGTAACAACGTGTGTCATTATGAACTTAATTATTGGGCCAATCAATATTTTAATTGGATTGATTGGATGATTGGATAACTTATCCAAATAAAACATAATTCAGGTTTTCAAAAGCATACTATTTTTCTGAAAACAATGTTTTTAAGCGATATTTTCACCAATTATGGTGTAAGATTTTTAGTAAACGTGGTGAATAAATTGGACTCATGCGACATGACGGATCATCTATTATCTATTATCTATTATCTATTATCTATTATCTATTATCAACGTGATTTTTATCGTGTATTAAAAAGCCACAAAAAAGCAAATTCTGTCCTCTTGGAAACGGAATCATTCTAGAGTCCGTTATTCCGGTATTCATCGCTGTGATTCCGGTGAGAGAAAAACTTAATGGAACTCCATAAAAATAAATACTCTTGAATGCACTTGAGTGCCCGTCACTGTCACTCTCTTCAGCCTTGGATTAAATGGCTCGAAGTGGATTCAGTTCAGCGGAAATTTATTCGTTTTAACAAATTCTTGCAATCAATGCAAATGCTCGAGCAACAACAATAACATAATGCAGTAAAAAACAATTATAAAAAGTTCATCAAAAACAACAACAACGACAACAAGAGCGAGACATTGCGAAAGGGTTGGATGTTGTTGGGTGTCGATCTTTCGTAGATTCGAATGAAATGATCGCGATTGCAACAACAATATCAACAACAATAAATAAACAAATATCATACCACATAGAATTCTGCAAACTTTTTCGTTAGGTATCCGCCTCCTACGTAGCTTCTCCTCTTCCTTTCTCCGCAAATTCGCTTTCCTTGTCATTGTTTATTGAAAATGTCCCTATAGAGTATTCGGTGAATTTGATAATAGAAAAAAGTTTGAAAAGCAACAACAACATTACAAATACCATCTCACTTGCTTTTCATGCGAAACTTTTATAAATAAAAGAATAAATTTCGAAAACTACTGCAAAGCACAAACCATGAAAGCAAATGCAAAGCTACCAAAAAAAAAAAAATTAAAAATTTAAAATAAAAAAAATTGAAAATTTGAAAAAGGACAAATAGTTTGGTAGTAATAAATAATTGTGTTCGTGTTGGTTGGCGTAACTTCGATTTGGTTCGAAAAGTGTTCTCTATTTTTTTTTGGAAAGTTTGACGTTGTGTGTGTACTCGTATCACTCACTCACGCCCATTACACTTATTAAGCCTATTGCTCACAGAGCACTGAAGAAGTAGAAGAAGAATATTGGCGCTGGTTTGTTGACGGCACGTAATAAATTTCATCGATAAATTTGTAACGAATAAAATGAATGAAAAAATGAATGAATGAATGAATGAAACAATGACCGGAGTGAATGAAAGAATGACGCTTAATTTGGTTGGTTGGGTTGGTCACGCTACGACATGGTTTCAGTCAAAGCAATTAAAATATGAGTTTCTAATCAAATTGGAAAGTGTAAGAATTTTTTTAAAGCTTCCAAAAAGTTATCGAATGACAAATGATTTCGGTGGAAAGGAACCCAACCTAATTGATGGTGCGGGTGGTTATGGAGGGTGGTAAAGGAAACCGATTTGGGAGATAATGAACAACTTTTAGGTGACGGATTAATTGTAGAGGGGTGGCAGGAATTGCGGGAGGGCAATATTATGTGTGTAAAAAAATTGACGAAATTTGGTTTTTTTATTATGGTAGACAGCGTTGGACCACTCAATGGAAGTAATGTATATTAAATATCGGTTAGCCTGTATGTATCTTTTTATCATCGATATGATCGCTTTTATCCTGTAGAGGTCAGAGAGAGGATGAAAGAAGGAAAGGATTTCTGAAATTAATTACTACGCAAAACATTTTCATTTTGGTGATTCCCGTGAATTTTTAACATTTAAATTCTTAAATGGCATTCGGAAATCGTGCTTATTTTATGCATTTTTATTGGACTTTCATGAAATTATGCTTCCTTCTTTAAAATTGTCCAAAGAGTCGTCGGTGAGCTGTCTTTTTGGCTAATCGGCAGCATATCACTCGAAATATCTTTCTGATGACGAATAAAGAATGTTCCGGTGCTTAATTTTTAGTACATTTTCCAAAGGATTCCATTGAGAAAAATAAGGTGGTGTTGTTGTTTTTGTTGTCAGCAGTTACACATGGTATCTTATTGCCCCAATGAGCACTAAGAAATAAAATGAAGAGTGAGGATAATTTTATCGAAGCAATTTCAGTGATATTGCCTTTTCAAACCCTTTTGCAGTATTTCAAATGAATTAGCAGTATTAGCTATTATTAGCAGTATTTCAAATGATCTTTTTTCGTGTATTATAAAGAATAAATTTTAATGATTAAGTCTCGAGTTGAAATAAATATGTGAGCTGATGTTGAATTTTCGGAGCTTAATTTGAAATTTGAATATAATTTCCACACAAAAAAATCTACATATGAATATACGGTGGAGTGAATTTGTTATCAAAAATATATAATAAGAAACAAAAAATATTGTGAGGACATGAAAAAATGCCCAACGGATAAACGGACGACTTTCAGAACAAAAACCCTATCGCATCATATAATTGACCAACCCGAGGCTAGGCCGAAGAGTACGTGACAATAATCTGTTAAATCCGCTTTACGGATTTCTTTCGGCCCGCTGCAGCCGAATAGAGTGGTTTTACCGAATACTCTTCCAAACGTAACTCACAATCGTAGGATGAGAAAAAGCTTTTTCAAGCTCACATGTTGAGTAACCAAAACAACAACAACAATAACACCAATAAAACCAACAATAACAGTTACTTCCACACTACATCAAAACCTTTTTAGAATTTAGAGATTCCGTTTTGTTCGGGTGGTTGGGGGATGAGGGTTCGGCTTATATGCATATATCTAAGAAAAAAGCTAAAATAAAGTCTTGAAATCAAATTTTAAAAAATTTATAAACTTTTAGTCAGATAGAACCATATGGTCCATTCAATAATCTCGCTATAAAAATCTCGTTTTTATTTTATTAAATTAATTCGAACCGAAACAAAAGACAGCCTTATTTTCATCCTATTTTCCCTCCATTTTATTTAGGCTTGATTTGCTTTTAAGTTAAGTGACGTGAACGGGTCATTGTTAGGAAGAATATAAAGGAAGAATTTATATAAAAAAGGATATCTGAGGACCTTAAAAAAAATCCAATAAATTTAATAAATCTTTATTTATTTTTTATATCACACTCGCTCCTTTTCATTGAACCCTTTCCGTAAATTTTCCCATTCTGCCAAAGAATATGGTGTAAAAACGAGATCTCGGATCTTCTTCTTCTTAATGTCGACGTGGTTTTGTCACATAAACTTTGGAAGAGAGCAAATAGAATCAGAGGAGATTTCAGATTTAATAAACTGACCTCCGCGTTAAAACATTTTGTGCTTTATTTGGTTTGTATTTAGAAGAATGGGAAGAAAGAGTTGACCACAAAGATAACCCGATTTGCCTCTTTTCATTTCTTTCCATTTGACCATTTGATACCCAAACGTGGTGTCGATGACGGTACCTGTGCTTTCGTCAAAGGGTCAAAAGTTCACTGAAGTGTTAAGAAAATTGGAAAAAAGCCAATATGTTCGGTAATTGTTTTTGTTGCTGTTTCCTGGTTTTTGTTGGGTTTTCGAAGTTTTTTCATTCCTTCCTTTATTTTTGATTGCCACATTCATTTACCCGTTGTCTCTCTTTTAAATTTCTAAACAGTTTATAATTTTCTCTGCCGTCAATCCACACGTACACACACATGTCTTTGATAACAAGGTGTGGGCTTTACAATTTGGCAAACTATTCAGCAAGCAGCCAATATAATCAACCTCAGCAGTGACCATGAAGCCAATTTATTTATATTCATGTTGACCATACGGTTAATCATATACTCTTATAAAATTGTACCCCAAATCATTGATAAAGTTCACCGAATCCATTTGGATGTGTCTCTGCAAGAAATTGATGACCCTGCAGGAAATGAGGGTTATGTAATATTAATCCTACTGCAACGGAATTGTTTTGGAAAATTGTTTTCATTGGCTCGAGGAAGCGAATTTGAAAACTAAGCCTGGCAAATTGAGAGGATGGCAGTAATTTATTTCATAATTTCTAAAACAAGTTAATAATCCGAACTAAGTACTTCGATTTCAAAGAATAAAGCGATCAATTTTCTTCGGATTCAAAACTGTCCCCATATTATCCATTTGTTTTAAAAATGGGGTATGTCGGCATATCAAATAATTGGGATGATGATGATTAAAAAATTATTATAGTATGATTTTAATTAATTTGTTTAATTCAGAGATTATACTTCTCCAGTCGGTAAAGTATTTATAAAGAAAGATTTTTCCACATCTCCAGGAAAAGGACTTGCATAATTTTTTGCGGTAAATTTTAAATCAGTTTTTTTACGG
This sequence comes from Physocephala rufipes, assembly GCA_963966595.1. NCBI lineage: Eukaryota > Metazoa > Arthropoda > Insecta > Diptera > Conopidae > Physocephala > Physocephala rufipes. Next base: position 22,400,449 of record OZ016504.1, read on the forward strand.
TGGAATTTAAAATGTGTTCTGTAATCATTGCAATTTACAGGTGTGTGTGCATTTGGGTAAGTCCCTAAAAACAGGACTCTCCTCTTTTCAGACAACTGATTAATATATCCATGATTCTCCTTACAAAATATTAACTGCTGCTTAATGTAAATTTCACAAATTTCTTACTGGGCATGTCTTTAATTTTCTCTCTCTATGAGTACATTTTTTTACTGGGAAAGCAGAGTGGACAACTCTCCCTGAATGATGACCAAAAAAGTTTTAAATAATTTTAATATGAAATAAAGAAAAATGAATGAAGGTCAGAAAATTGTCCAGTTTTTTTGAATGGAATAAATTTAGAAAATTATAGCAGACTAAATAATTTTGTAAGGACTGAACAAGAAATACAATATTCGGGATGTCAGATCTTGTGGTGTGTCCAATTTGTGTTGGCATAAGTTTGTGTGAGTGTAGCTCTAGCCCCTGTTGTTGTTGTGTAACTTCCGGTCATTTCATTTCCGATTTCGCTGAATTGATAAACGTGACTTATCAGTGAGTTCATTGTGAAAAAGTTTAAAAAAGATTGTAAAGAAAATTTAATAATTTAAAAAGTTTTGAAATTTAAAAAAATGTCGAGACTTTAACCATCTTTAATATAAAGCAATGTTTCCTTTTAATCTTTGAAATCGATGTTTGATCGTTTATGTCTTTATAATTTAAAGAAAAGTTGAAAAAAATGTACTGGAATTTAACAATCTCAGAAATATCTGAGGAATATTTTCAAAAAAAAAAAAAAAACCAAAAAACTACCGACTGCGGTCGCAGTGGTGCATTTGGGTCCATTAATATTATCTAGTCTCGCTCAAAAGAGTCTCATCTTACGATACTGCAATCGAGTCATCTGTCTGTCTCGCCTCTCCCGACTGGCTAATTAATGAACAGTTAGGGACTTCTCTCAATATGTTGACATAATTTCTAGGGCTCGATACGCCCAAATGCGAAATCCAGTTATCTGATACTCTGCAGTTCCGAAAACGAACTCTACTTTTATTTGAAAAGCGGCAAATAAAACACCTTCCTCACCGCAGGAGGTTAAGAAAAACCACAGGATGAAAGCAAGAGAAATTTCATAAAAAGAAAATCGGAGAAATCCGTGCAGGGAGAGAAATATTTCAAGCAATTCAAACGTGGGTTAAGACAATAGATTGGTAAAAAGACGAGGCTAGGAAATTACTACAGAGTCAACATTTGTCGGAGCCCAAGTAGGGTGCCGTTTTCTCCCGTCGCCAAAGCCAAAAGGATTCTTTCCTAAGTAAGATGTCAGATGATGATTAAAATGTCATCATCAGGCCGTAATAATTGCTCATTTGTAGCTGCTGTTGATGGTGACAACAACCAACAACAACCAACAACATCACAAGGATAACTTCAGGAAAGATTTACTTTTTCTTTTAATTGTTTCTTGTTTTTATTTTTTCCTGTTTTTTTTCTTAGCCTTTAATTTCGTTTTATGGCTGATGAAGATGATGACGACACTGATATCGATGATGCCCAACTGTAGATTTCGAATGGCTTCGAATGATTCTTTGATTTGTTAGAGTGTGTCGGCGAAATGTCAAAGCAATGCGTTGTCCAGTTACTCGAAATCGACCTATTCTTTTTTTTAGTTTTTTGTTTGGTTGGTCAAATAGGTTAAGGTTTTGATGTAAACCACGAACTGTTTTCCTCTTTTATCCTTGTTTCTGTTGACGTGCGGACAAACCAATTAAAATTCTTGGAAATAATTACAAGAGTCCCGAAGAAAATATTATCTCCAGTTTAAATTCGAATTGAATCGATTTCGATATCCTGGGGATTTTCTAGAATATTTCCAACCTATGACAGTTCGAGGATTTTTGTGGTTTTGAAAGTGGTCTGCATGTGTGCAAGTATGCGTGTGTAATATAAAAGCGTTGAGCATTTTAAAGGCATCTCGAAGTAATGCCTGAGAGGATTGTTTTCAATGAAACAAAAACCGAAAAACCAAAGACGAAAAATCTTGAAAGTCGTAAAGGAAAAGGGCGGTACGACTTGCCGAATTTTAATCCTCTAATTCTTTTAATTTTGGAAGTCAGTAAATTTAAAATATTTAAAATATTATTATAATTCAACTGAGTAATTATAAATACTAGATAATGTGTCCTCCTTTATTATCCTTCTAACTAAAACATAGAGAATTAATTTTTAATTTTCTTTTAATGAGAATAACTTTTTAATTAGATGGCACAATTGCGAATAGTCACAAAAGTCCCTTTACTTCCAATCCTCCCTACCAGGGACACCGTCTCATCCTCCTTCATCAACTCATCCAGCGATTCAGTTGTTATTGCAGTAACAATAAAAAGTTAATAAAAATGCTTGACAGCATAATAAAATACGTAGGAGAAAGCACAAGGGCATGAAGTTAGTTTATGAAGAGCTAAACGAAAGGACTACCAACTACTGTTCACTATGGTTCACTAGAATGATACAGTGCATAACGGTTACAAGGACAAGAGGTAATGGGCGACGACGAAGGATATACATGAAAGTCCTAAAGAGTAAGAGTTGTGAGCAGAGGAAAGAGGGTACCCTCATACAAATTGTATAGTTGGCATTGTCTACAATTGGAAGCAGTTCAGCATTAGTTCTATCCAATATATTTTTCCAGGACGCTTTATATTTTTTCACTGTGTATCTCATTTACGCTTTAGACAAACACACCCGCTTACATAGCCAAACACATAGGCGCAGACACATACACATACATCCATATGTCCACTTTATTTCAAATAATTTTTCATGATATAGGTGAATTTTTTCCCTTCTTATTTTCTTTTATTGTCCAACACTGTCGTTGAAGTTCTGCTTGATTCTGCTGCTGGTTGTCGGTCCTCATCGTTACCACTGTTGTGGCCTCTAGTTTTTTGTGCCTCATTTTGCATTAAAAGCAGTAGAGCAAAAATTTCAAATAAACTGCTTCACCCACACCATATTTGAATAACACCAACAACAACAACATCATCATCGAGAATAAAGTGGAGAGATTGAAACAAAGCAAATCCTGTTTGCGATGTGAATAATATTTTCTCAAAGAAAGTCGGTAACGAGAAGTATCCTTTTTTTTGTACGCAACACGTATAAATCCGTCTGTTAGCCAATTGAGAAGTCCGTCAACTGGCGGAATATCAGACCAGCAGACAGAACAACAGACTGACAGACAGACGGATGAGAACTTGGAAAGGCAATGGCCATGAACGGGAACCAAGCGAAAGACACACACGATGGCATGGCATGGTGTCTTCTCTAGCAGTAAGATGCGATGAATTCAACGAGGCGTAGCGAGGCGTGGGCAATCAGTAGAATGTTGGAGGAGGAGTGCTTGGGGAGCCGTTGGGGTGTTTCGAAGTTGTTTACATTGTTGTTAGTGCTACAACTTGACATTTATTCAATGACATTTTAGAGATTTCTTTTGTGTACAGAAATTTAAATTCTTTACAATTTTTTATTATTCTTTCCACTCATTCTACCATCTGTCTCTTTGCAACTTGTTTATGTTATCCTTAGTGTAGTCATTGTTTTATTTTATTTATTTTATCATTCACAAATCCATGAATAGGTCGTGTGAGATGGAAAATGGCGAAAAACGAAAATACGAAAATAATGAACGTGTGTGTGTGAAGGAATAAAAAGCTGAGACGCATACAAACCTCGGGAGATTGTCCTCGTGCTTAGCTATTTCTGTAAATGTGTGTATGTGTGGGTGAGTGTGTTTATGTGTATTTATACATTCATATCCATATCACGAATCAAAGGACAAGCGGGTGTGGTATGGGGGAGTAGCTTAGTGTAAATGATACTGACAATTCCAATTTGCATTTGGCTTAAAGTGTTAGCCACGAGGTGACAGACACTAAATAATTAACAAGAACAAGCAAAATGAATGATGAATAAACTCAGCGTGTTTTGTGTACGAATGAATTAATAAATAAGAGAACGAAAGACCTAATGAAGAAGAAGTGAATGAAGTAATGTAAGATACGAATAAAATAAAAAAGAAATAAATTCATCGCAATACATCAGGAAATATTCTCCTAGGAATATTTGAAGCAGTAGTGAAAGGCTTAAGTTGAACCAATTCGAATTTTTTCGGTTTAAAAAAAAATTAATCACAAATTTTAAAAAAATTGAGAGACATTTTTAATATTTTAGTTCATATTATAATTTAAATTTATTTATTTAATTAGACCTAATGTTATTGTCATTATAAATGGTTTGGTTGCAAAAATGTTCAGTCTATTTTTGAATAAAAGAAATAAAAATAAAAAGGAATTTTTCAGTCATCAATTCACTCATACTTCATAAATTGATAAATTGAATTGAATGATAAACTTCATAAATATTGGTTCCGTATTAATCGAGTTGCCCATCTCTGTGATCGATCTATTGATGTTTTCGACTAGTTTCAAATTCATTAAACGCTCTTTATCATTCTAAAATCTTGCGCTAACATCTAACGAAAGATTCCGTGAAGAAGAGGAAAGAGAGAGAGAGAGAGAGAGGGAACACTTAACAACACTGCATCCAGCCAAACAAGACTCCATTCACGACAAATCCTTCATCTTGTCAGATTGATTTCCACCAAATCTGTCAATTTAAAAAGTCTTTAAAATATTAAAGACATTAAGACAAAAAAATGAAGATATTAAGTATAAACGATTTTTAGCTATAATATAACGATTTTTAGCTTTTCTTTTGGGAAAAATCCCATAAAGTCGTCTGTAAGGCACAATTTGATACAATTTCTATATAAATCCAAGGTTATAAATTGCCTTTTATTTATAAATTGAGGAATGCATTTTCGCCGTTTTTATGACACTGACGATTTAGATAATGCTTAAGATACGTATTGTTTAATGTTTAATAGACGTTACGATTAATACACGTTGATGAAATGTCTTGCATGATTCCATTATCTTTCGACAACTATTGCGATGGGTTTGCGCGTTTGTATGTATCCATCAATGAATCTGTGCCCAGCAAGCCTAACTGGTCGCCTCGCTCGACTTTTCCTTCTTGATGATACGACTAGTACATGTCACCTAGTGTCGATTTTAATTGAACACTCTCAAGGACTACATTCTAGCGATGATCGAGCACATGAAACGAAAGGACGTCAAAGTTCAAGGGACGTATCCAATTGTTTGGATAGAATATCGATGCTATCGTAATGTCAGTGGAAGAGAAGTGGAAGGATAGCTTCCTCTGACCCAGAAGGAGAGATTCGCCAAAGAATCATTGTCAGTAACAAGAGTACAAGTTATGTAGAGAACAAAAATGCTTTCTGTTTTTATGATTGAATGGTGCCTTTCGTGACGGAGAACCGGGACAACGTGGCGTCATTTGATATCAAAACATTGACGGGTTTCTCAAAGAAACTAAACAAAATATTATTGTCGATTTGTCAATGAAATTGAGAGGAAGACATGGATTAGTTTCGTGGTATGTTGTGAAAGAATAAGAAAAAAAGGGGAGAGTGTTATGACCGTTTGAAAGAAAACAAAGCGTTTCGTTTTATTTGTGTATTGTGTTTCGAGAGCGATCTGGTTTCTTCATTTAAGCTCTTCAGCAATGGAATTGATGGAATCACCACATAAGCTGTCTCTTTTTACTCTCCTTATTCATCTTTTTCTTCTTTTTTAATTTTTTTTTTGAAAAGAAACAAAGACCGAAAAATTTTTTGAGTGACTTTGCAAAGGTTTTTCTAAAAAACCAATCGATGTTCAAAGGATTCCTCAGGATTTGCTGATTTTTGGTTCTCCCATATTCATCCAGAGCCAAATTCTTTCACTATATATAGAATACCCAAAATGATGGCAATTGATGTCAATGAAGGAAATTGTTGTTAGCTTTTGTCGAAACATAAGCGAATCATGCATGAACAGCCTTCGCTCTCATAATTCATTTCTGATCCTTGATGCTTTTATTTTGACTTTAAGATAAGTTTAACCCTTTCATTTCAAGGATACGGATATATCCGTAAACTGAACTTTTTATCAATCCATCAATTTGAATATCTTCGGATTCGTATGGATATTTTTTGAAAAATTACCATTTTGTGATTTTCCTCTCGTTGACTCAAAGCTAAGTCTATAAAATACCGATTCGTCATAGACGAAGTTTATTGGAAATTTCACGCAGAGGATATGGGGCAAAAGTAAACGTTACCCCTTCCGCTCCATCCACCCATTCATCCATCCGAAGCTCCCTCCGTTCAATTTGCAGATGTGAATGAAATCACAAAAAGCGCTCGCCTTGAAGGAGTTTTCACGTATGGCACAGAAAATGCTGCTACCGGTGGTTAGGTTGCCTTTTGTTCTCTTGTGTTTAAAAATCGAAGTTATTTGCATCATTCGGCACCCTTTTCTTGTTCGTGGGGATCGTTTGGTATCCGGTTTTTTTCATTGGTAGTGGCTTTTGATTTTTGTTCCTCTTCAAACCGATGACGATGAAAATGTTGGTGGAAATGATGTTGGCGGTATCGATACATCGATACCAATCGAACCTGTACTCCTTCTTTCATGTTTTTTTGTAGAGGATTTCGTTGTTCGTTTGTTTGTTGCTGATACTTGTTGTTTGTTATCAATTCGTGCCGTTCCTTTGGCCAAGAGAATTTTATTGCACGGCAAAAGATTTGTTTCAAAGAGCTTTCCCCGCGACTTTCGTTTAGCCTTCTCTTTAATATTTTCCTTTCTGGACACTTGCCCGGTTTTCATGCGTCTTTTTTCCGGTGTTCGATGTTTTGCTGCATCTGTTTATTGCTGGCGTCCCACCCCAAGATTCAAGCGATGGCCCATACGGTGCTCATTCTGTGCTGCATAACGTAATCCTCGTACGTTACAGGATATGCTTCAGGGCTTTGGTCCTGATGTTCAAGTTGGTTCGATTTCATTTGGTTTTGTTGTAAGCTGCTTCCTCCTTTCACAGTTGTTTTCACCTATCGCCGCTACGTGTCGTCCCTGTTTACGGTATATTTTTTTATTATAAGGATATGCAAGGATACTTTTTGCACATCGCAACAGCTGCGAATTATTCAGTGTGAACTTTTGATTTCTTGCAAATACTCGGTCGGAATGACCACCGCATCGATTGAGTGACTGTCATTCCTTGATTGGTCGGTTTGATGGCGTATGCATTTCTTCATATTTATCGCAAAGTGTGGAAGCAAGGGTAAAAATAGAAAGGAGTAAAGGAGGTAGGGAAGTAAGTAAGGTCGGAAGGAGTATAATGGAGTGGTGGAAGTAATTCGAAGGATCCACCGTCGGTCAGACCGTTACTAAAAAAACGACAGCTGTTGGAAGTCCTCACCGAGAGAAAAATGTGTCGCGCTCCGCAACGTTACGAAAGTGGCCGGCATGTGTCTGCTGTTGAATGCGTAGAAGCTTTACTTCGACCCTTCTCCGTAGCTTCTTCAACCATGGAACAGAGTCTGAGACCAAAAGGGAGAGAAGAAAAAGGACATAAAATGACGCAGATAAAGATTTGCAAATGACATATCGATGGGTGAAATCCTTCGACGTTAAATAAAGTTTCGCATAGTTCAGGACCTTGTAAGAATTCACTACTTTCATCCTTACCTTCTTCCTTCATTGAAGCGTTTTCTGATTGGCTTGCTTAAGATGCATGGTTTAAGGTTTCATTTTGATGTTAAAAACGTGTGTGAGAATTTTGTGAAATTTTTAGAAAATGAGTTAAGTTTATGTCTCGAAGAAAGCCCTTAAGTTAAGCTAATATATTTGTTTTGTTTTGGTGGTTCACTCCTCTAACGTTTTCACGTTTATATTCATTCTGAAGACATCCCGACTTTTTGGACTAAATCTAATTTTAATCTATTTGATCGATCAACGATGATAATCTTTTATGATCTAGAATTTTTGTGGATTTCCTGCATAATGAAATCCTAGAAGACAAAGAGTCTAGCAGGGTACAGGAGAGAGTTTAGGATTATTTGGACTTACTGGGATTGTGTTTGGTCGAGTTTCGATATTCGATGTTTTAAGTTATCTTTAGTAACATCAATTTTTAGGTGAGATACAAATGAAAAAGCAGCAAAAACAAAACACTTGTCCGGATTAAATCGAATTGTGCAGCGTACTGGCTATTCATCGTTGTTTTGTTTGTGGCAAACAATCGTGCTTGCCAATGATGCGATCATACCTGACGCTGATCCTTTCTTGCATATTTCTTGTTGTTAGTTTGTATTTCTTGAATAGTTGGTTATGTGCGGGTGTAGTCCTTGAGGTTGAATAAGATTTGTTGCAGTTGCTTGGAATGCAAAATTAAGCAGGATGCAACATAAATTTATTTGCACTTCTCTCCGCAATATTTTGTGTTTTTGTTTTTTATTTTATTTTGTGTTTCTTTTTTCTTTTTGTGTTGGCTTGGCAATCTTACATTTTGTTTACGGCCACTTTGTTGGCGGCGCTGAGTCTTTTAAAAGTAATGCCCATAAGTCTAAGTCTCGGTGCGATTATAGACATTCCTTTCACTTTCAGAGCGATAAAATAACCGACCAAGAGTGGATTTGGTTTTTATTATTTCCTTTTTAAAAATCTCTCTTAAACGAAGGATAATCTTACCATTTTGCAATCCGCAACGTTTGTCTTGAATTTATCTCTAATATATTTGTGTTTGTTCGGTGTTTGGTAATGGAATAGAATAGGAAATCATATTACTGGCATATGGTTACACAAAAACAGGATCGGATCATATGTGAGTTTTTCTAATGTAAGGAATAAATCCTTTAGAAATGTTTTGTTTTGAAGAAATGCAAATAATTCTTTCTATTGTGGAATAAATAATGGTTCGAATGGCTTTTATTATTACTTCAAGTACCTTCCATTGTTCCCCACAAATGATACCACAAAAGCATATAGCGCCGGATTTAATTTCATTTGGATAAGACTATGGTCTGAGAACTTAGGCTTAGGGCCTAGAAAGAGGCTGGCATGGATATCCTTCTTTGATTTACTTTAAACCATTATTTTTGTTAAAAAATAATTTTTTGCAATAAAGTATTTTTTTGCCAAAATTTGGAGAGGTTTGATCGCACGTTACAACATTTGACGATATTTCTGAAAAGAAATAACACTTAGTACAGACACAATCCCATTTCAAATTATTCTACCGAAGACATGAACCTGCCCGATATTGGCGTCATTATGTCGAAAACCATAAGGGTGATTTAAGAGGGAGTATGTTGGGGGCTGTAGGATAAAGTAAAGTAATTTAAACGAACTGAAATTGGAATCGTCTCTTGTCCAGACTTATTCCATTTGGATTTTGAATTTCTAAGCTGGATTTAGATTTCAACTTTTGTTTTAACAAAACCGAAATGACCGAACCAGAAGCAATCTATGGCTTTCTTAGCCTTTTGTATCCCATTACGCTCGTTTTCTTCAGCACGCTCTCTCTTAATGATTTCCTTTATTTTTATTGCAGTATTTTTTGTCCACAAATCGAATACAATACTTTGCGTCACATTAAAAGGATTCAAATATCCTTAATAGCAATCGTTTAAACTTACTTAGACTAACTTTGGGCAACCCTAAAAACGCAAAAGGGTTGCCAGATTACTCGCACGCAATCATCAAGGGCTAGTGATGGCGGTCAAGTAGAAAGGATACTTTGACGCCAAAGGCAACTTTAACGACGACGACTGGACTGGTCATAGCACGAGTAGCTGTTATTGTTATTGTTGTTATAAATTCCTCTTTATCGTAAACTTTTGCTTAATATAACAAACACTCACACACACACGCACATACACAGAAACGTAATGAAAGAAGAAAATGGAGGAGGAGAGGAAAATCCACTAAAAGTTGTCCACTGGGTATCGCCAGCGATATGGCCTTAACTGCCGTAACAGCAATAAATACAAATAAAATATAAAAATAAAATTAAATTCGCTCTAGTGAAACGTAAGCGAATTAAATAGAAATCGTTTACTTTGATTTCATTTTGAATGTTTCTGTTTTTTTTTTGTTAAGGCATTTCAGAAAACGATGCCAAAACGGGAAATAAAACGAGAAGAAGGGTGGAGGCTCCAAAATGGGCCGGCGGCAAGCAATTGGCTAACGAACGGATACTTAAAATGTCCTGATTTCGATTGTAGAAGAATTCAGCGCAATAAAATTCAAATGATTTTCGATAAAAATCAAATTTTTTTACTCGTAACATTTCTTGGCCTTTTTTTCTGGCTGCTTTTGTTGACGTTTGATGTCGTAGCCAAGTTTCTATTAGCCATTTTTCAGTAGTCGGAACTTAAAGAAAATTGACCACTATTGCTAACGCCCATTCCGGCCGACTACCGACGATTTGCAGGCAGTCAGCAAGGGTTTGAGCAAGTCTTGGTGGGTGGGCTTCAATGCCCAAACGCAATTGAGAGAACTGACGGGGAAATAGAATGAGGCGGATAAGAAGATAGAGTCAGATAAACTTAAGGGTCCCTTTGCGGCCATTCCTTCGGTCAGAGGTGGCTTATTTGAATGTGAATACGAATTAAATTTATGACTCTTTGATAAGTCATGTCATCATGAAAACAGCCCGTCGTCGGTTTCTTTTATTGACCGAAGTTTAGCACTGGCAATTATTTGTTTAGGGTAGTAAAATTCACAGAAGAAAACTAAATAATGAAATAAATAAATAAATAGAAATGGACAAATAACCGTGAATGGTAATTGAATTATATTGTCGAACGATTCAAACCTTATTTGAAATTTATTTATTTGATTTTATTTTTTAACAAAAAAGTTCCGATTCGGGTTGATTTGATTCGATTTCATTTAGAATTGCTTTTGTGGAAATTTCTATTTTTCATTTCATTTTCTCATCGCAATAAATTTCCAATTATTGGTTTTTGAAAAAAGAGAGAAAATACGTAATAGCTACTCAAAACTTTTATCATTCCATTAAGAGTTTTCAAGAGTTTTATTTTTCCGGTGGTTTTTTGGTGGCATTTTTCTAACTCAGGAATGGTGGCTCCTTGAGTACTAGCACAATAATCTCTTGCCCTGGATGTATTCCAAATTCTTTCAAAGGAGGCATCCAAAGATATTCCAATTCATTTTTTAATTTTTAAAAGCAAAAAATTCAATATTTTTCATAATTAAGAGACTAAAAAACGTAAAGAAGTGATAAAATCTCTAAAGGAATTTGACTACAAGAGAGATTCTGTGGATGGAACAGCTGGTAAAAATTTGTGGTTTAATAGAGGTGAAATTTTTGAAACGGAAATTTATTAAACTCTTGAGAATTGCAATAAAATTAGATGGAAAATAAATTCGTGCGGATTTTAAGGTAAAAACAATTATGATTATATAAACGACCAACAAAATAAAAGCAAACGATAGAAAGATATATGCAGAAAAATCCGCATGAATTTATTTGCCAAGCTGAAGCGAAAGTAATTTTTCATTCTTAATTTTTCATTTCGTTGAAATTACAAAAATATTATTATGATTATTATATGGAAAGCTTTAATTCAATATATTTACTTTATTATCATCTTTACACTATCAAGATACGAAAAAAAAAACAAAAATTCTAAAACATTAAAATACCATAATTATCTATTTGAAACAAAGTGTTTATTTATATTTTATTTTGGGCTGTTTGACACTATCCGCTCCTTTTACCCTCCCCATTTTCAGGGAGTCCTCTTTCCTGCATCTCGAAACATACAATTTATGACCAAGTCCATTTAATCCAAAATGCAGTTTTATGACTTCCGCTCTGATTTGCAGAGTAAAAAGAATAGCTTTCCCCCTCTCTCTCTCTCGATCGAATAGTTTAAAATCTTCGTTGTATTCTTTGTTGTTGTTACTTTTGATGGTGTTGCTTTTAATTTCGTTGCCAATAAAAATTGATAACTTCATCTCTCGGCGATTTATTAACGCATGTGCTCACAATTGTTGTCAAACAAGGATGAAGGATAACAACGGAAATGGCGAAGACAATGAGGAGTCGAAGAAGAGATAGATAGAAAGAGTGCAAGAGAGTGCAAGAACGAAAGATTGGAGGGATATGAAAAGAATTTAATACAAAACAAAATTAAATGAAATGAAAAGAAAAAGAATTAAATTCGTAAAAATAAATCAAAATATTGTTTAAAAGAATAAAGAAAACTTAAATGGCACACAAACAGGCAGTCACGACAACAATAACAATAGCAAACGGCAGAACACTAGGATATAGTTATTGCTGCTTTTATTTTTGTTGATGACAATAATTACGACAAAAAATAATGTATTTCAGTAACGATATTTCAGTTTAGCACATTCGAACACATACTCATACATACACGCACACACACGTATACATAAACGCACACACACACACACAAAATGTCCAGAAGGCAACAATATCGTTGCCATAGCAGGATTCCTGGTCGTCTATGGCCGTAATTGCCGTCGCCACCTCGAAATTTATGAATGAGGAGCATAATTCACTTTGAGAGACTGCTTCCTCTCATTTGGAGAGTCGAGAAAGTGAAAAATCACACACTTTTGTTAATATAGCCATTGTTGGCAATACCAGCAGCAATTGGTGTTGTTGTTGTTATTATTATTATTGTCGAGGGGTCGACAGCATGTGTGTGTGGTACAACCGGGTAGATCGTACCACAAAATTCTTGTAATTGCCTGCTACTGCCGCCGTTGCATCCAATTATAATGGGCGATGATGTCATTTCAGTTTTGGGTTGAAGCCAAACGCACACACCAACGTACATGCACGTTGACATTCCATTGTAGTTTATTGTCATTTCCATTGTCATTTCCTTTTCCTGCTCAGCCGCTGTTAAAAATTCTAAGGGATAAAAATAAAGAAAAATTTCTTTGAGCACGGCTAGCGACTCTTACTGTTACTTCGAGTGCAGTATAATTGATTGGCTTGCCACAGACTTGGCCAAGACTTCGATCATAGAAAAAAAGAGCACCAATATATTTTTGCTATTGTTATTATTGCTTTTGTTGTTCTTTTGCCTGATTTTTAGTTTATATTTTTCTTTGGCCGACCAATTTTATAATGCGTGAATTGTCCTGATCACTCCTTGCGATATATCTTTTTCTTAAAATCCTACTTTATTTCTGTTTAGCGTTGTGGATTAAAAAATTCCGAGGCATTTTTTACAAGCCCGCGTTTTTGTAATTCATCGACAGTTTCTTTTAGAAAGATTAGAATTAGAGAATCCTAGAAAAATTATATAAAAAATCTTTATAACTATCATAAAATTTTTTATCGCTATTGATGCTACTCGGTCAATACAAGGATACAAGGATAGTAATAATAATTACAACATCATACTATTAATAACACGTTTATTTTATTAATAACCCGTTGACTCTATAAAACTCATTCACAACCAAAGTGAACCTGATTACTTTTTTATCAAAAAATCGTGCGCATTTGGAAGGTTTCGAAGTATTTGAAAAAGTAGAGGAGAAAAAGAAGGCAATTAACTGACATTAAATCATTAAGGGAGAGAGGAAACAAAAGGTGTCCTACCAAGTATTTAGGTTGAACGAAATTGCGAAAGCACGATTTTTTATAATCTTGAAATAAGCTAAATATTCGTAATAAAAGAGGGCAGGGCTATTTTACAAAATAATTCCAATTAGGTTTTTAGATCTATAGATCGATATCAGTGGAGTATGTCAATTTTACTACTGGGGTTTCAAAATTTGTTTTATGGGAAAGAGTTAGAAAATTGATCGTGAACGCATGAATCATGAACGCTCTCAATTTTTTATTCTCATTTTGAGAGAGGATATGAACATGTCGACAGCATTCATCGCGACGCATTTGATCTAGTGGACCATCAACTAGATGTATTTGCCTTTTTAGAATTTGTGGATTCAAATGGGTGTCTCAACTTGCGTCTGTAGTAGTTAATTATCGATATCTGTACCGCTGTACCATGACACAATATTATGTTCCAGAGTTGGAGTCATAATTGAAGAAACGCTATAACGACGGCATTTAACCCATCAAGTGAAGAAAAGTATTAATTCGCATCAAAAAAGTAATTGATTAAAAAAAAGAAATCCATCAAATGGTTTACCCTTTATTATTGTATCATTCATTTTTATCATTAATCGATAAGAATTTATCATCAAATTCGTTTTCAATCTTTTGCTTAATCATAAAAAATAGACTACCGTTAACGCATTAATAAACCTTTCCGTCCGTTTACGCAACCCTTTTTTCTCCCTGATAATCATCCCCAAGCAACCATCCCCGTCATCGATAACATCCAAATCACCCGTTTTCTTAACCCGTTCTTCGCATGTGTTACACTTTACGCAATATTGCTATGACAGGCAGAAAAATATTTAATAATGGACAATTTATTTTATAATAAATAGTCCTGTGAAAGGATACAATTACGCATGGGTTCTTTTTCTGTATTGTCACAAGCTGAACACAAAATCACAGCAATCATAAATTTTTTATGTCTAATAATTTTGCGCATTTCGAACTTTTTCACGCGGGGTAGTTTTCTGTAATTTTATGGTCACTTACACAGACTTTTCTCATACGTTTCTTCGCAATCTTATCGCTGATGCAATCTGTTCTGTTCGAGTTTTGATAAAAGGTTTGAATTTGTAATGGACAATATTTTTACTACTATTTTACTACTACTGCGCAAGCGATAGAATCGAATTTTGATTTATTATAACGTAATATAATGTACTCTTTACCACTATAAGTACCAGTAATATTAAAGTATCGTTTACCATTATAAGAACCATTAATAAGGCGTTCATATAAAACGGGTTTACTTAAGTTTCGGTTGAGGTTTCGGGTTTGGAGCTAAACTCATACCAATCATAAACTCAGGTTTGTTCCATTAAAATTGTTGTTGTAAATTTTTGATAAACCCGACAAAATTTTTGGGTTTATCAGTTCGCAACCCTGATTCGAAATTCGAAAAATCATCTATCTTGATCCCATTCTAGATCTAGTGTGGTAGAAGGAGATAAAGATTGCTTGAAATTATTGTGCCAAAATATCGAGCTGACGTATTTAAATTTATATTATCCCAGCAAACAATTATAAGAGCCTTCATATTTATGAATTAGAAAAACACATTTATTTTGGAACAAAATATGTACACTAAAAAAATGATACTGAATTTATAATTTTCTGATTTAAGTATAAATGTTCAAGTTTATATTATAAAATAAACCTTTTTATGAATTTTTTCTTTTTTAATTCAAGAATTTTGGAGAAAATATGTACACTTCGAAAATTGAAACTACTAAAACACTTAAAAGTAGGAGTATTTATTTAGTCTAATTTAAGACTCTTTTCAGGGAGCCGCCTGGGGATTTTGCAAAAAAATTAATTTGAGGATTCATATTTGAATCCGAAAAGTATTTTTGGAAGCTTTTTTTGGAGTGTAAATATTTTCTTCCAAAATAAGTGTCTTTTCATAATTCGTAATTATTAAGGCTCTTATAAATGTTTGCTGGGTGGTTAAAAAGTTGCATACGTTGACAGAGCAAACGTGGGTTATCGTATGTGAAGACTCGACAGCTGATCGATGCTTAAAAGCCCAAACACAGTTTTGATTTTTATGTAAACAAGCTACAGGAGTCAAGGGCTAAGATTTTGAAATTGGTTTACAGTTATTAATTCTACGGTTTGAAAATAAATTTCGGTTTAGTTTCGAAGAAAAATGGATCAATAAGTCGTGGATGGTTGACGCGTATGAGTTGATTTATTTATTTGATAAATGTTCACGATTTAAATCGCAATAGAAATTGTTGCTCATAAGACACTTTCGCAGCGAGGTTTATGATTAAGAATCATTTGTGAATACAAAAAAAAAAACCGGAGTGATTTCAATTGTGTCAAATTATAACGAATAACGGGTGTGGTAACGGACGCGTTAAATGTTTTCTTTTTATGAAAAGGATTGTTTAAAACGGAAGTAAATAACAATCAGCAAAATAAATATTGATGCTTTTAACTGTTAACAGAAATTAAACCAAATTCTCCCGCTGCAGCTTGAGCGAAACGAGCTTCAGCAGCAACAACAACAACAAGTGTATCGTTGTAATACGGTGTGAAGGGTTTGCAGGAAGTATAGAAAGAGTGAGCTAATAATAAGAACAACAAAAACAAAAGCAACAACAACCACTATAACGGCAAATAAGCCGCATGAAATTGCAACAAAAAGTTCGGTGAAAACCCCAAACACCAACAAAAACATACAAACAAAATTCTGCCAAATTATTGTCCTCGACAAAATGGTTTCCGACCAATGAAGAAAAAATAGAAAATAAGTACAACAAAAATAATAGAAACAACAACAACAACATAAACAACCGAATATATGCGCTTCACGTCCTCCGCCTTTCCACAATCCCGTAATTGCGTGAGTACTCACGGGAACAATAAAATGAACAACAACAAAAGCAACAATAATAACAATAACAATAACCAAAATAGTAGTAAAAATATCAACAACAATTCAGTATTGCAATAATCAAATCCTTAACAACCAAATCACAATCCTTTCATTCTTCGTCATTCAATTTCCAATCCGCAACAAAAAGGATAAGGAAAAAAAGGAACAGTACGGTAAAAACAACAACAACGAATGGAAATGCTTTTTCAAATAAGGTACGAAAAGGTACGCGTTACGAACGTCTCCTACTCCAAAGAGCATCGTGTGGTTGAAATCGGAGAAGCGGGAAAGGGAAAATGTTACAGTTATTTGTTTAAAATTAAAACCAACACGTGATTCTCACACCGACGCAATTGGGCTCGACTTTCGAACGACGGACAGAGTTAGGTTGTGTGTGTGCGTATTTGTGCTTTTATTTACTTTTGCACCTCATCAAAATACTAAAAGGAAATAAAAGAAAAAAAAAACAAGCCCAAGGCAAACACAAAAACGAAAATATTTTGGCAACATAAGAAAATGGGAGAATTGTGTGGATGGTAATGGCGTTAACGAAGGAATAAAATGGTTTGGGAGAGGAAGGAGAAGGGAAGAGAAAGGGTCAAATGGCAAGCAAGGGTTAAGTGTGAAAATTTGACAATGACGAAACTTGAAATCGTTAGCGACCATCGTTCGGCTTAAAACGACTTGTATTTGTTCACTGGAAATACTCGTAATCATGCAAACACAAACGATTGGCAAATACTGAGACACAGCAACAAAAAAATAAGACGACTGCCCACCAAAAAGGACTACACCCAGACGCTCACTCAAGTGCCTCTTTTGTATAAAATATAAATTTTACATCATTACGAACTCTTGCCGATTAAATATTTGTCAACCTTGACTACTGCAAATACAAGAACAGAAACAACAACATGTGACTGTGGTGGTAACGGTTGAAACAGAGAAAGAAGAATTAGAACAAAAAAAAAAAAAACGAAGGAGAGCCAAAATTATTCTTTTTTATCTAATCAATGACATTTTTCTCTTTGTTCTCTCTTTGATTGTCGGATTGCTATGATTTCGGCCAATCAATGCTTCTCTCTTTCAGTTAATCGTTTTCGCCTCTTCGCACCTTTTTCTTAAAAATGAAAATTCAATCCTTTAAATTTTCACAAAAAAAGAAACTCACTTCGTGAGGAGGAAATATTCCTTTCAATCTTCGTTTCAGGACTTTTATTCTTCCGACGAGAGAGCGTGCGTTCCAACTTTTATGAGGTTGGAACGCGATGGCATGCATGGCGGAATGTGAAGGTTTCTTTAAGGAAAACTGAACTCCGTTTTCCGCGTTCCCTTTTTTATCCTTTCTTTCTCGATATTTTAAAACGCGTAAATGTTAGAAGGAAAAACATCGTTTTAATGAAACTCAATCAAGAAGTGCGTTTCGATGCAATATTTTTTCCAGGAAGAGTTTTTTGGTTATGGTTTTAACCGCTTGCGAGCTGCCGGTGTTGATGATGTTAGAGCAATAGAAAACCAACACGCTTTCCGTGGCCACCCTGCTGTCTTTTTTTTATTTCCTTCGGGATGACCAAAAGAATAACCTCGAAATGAGTTTCGAGGCTATGCAGGTACACCGGGGACCAAATATACACGTTGTATCGTCTGTCGTCAGTCAGTCGTGTGAGCCGTATTGTGTGTGAACGATATTGCACCAATCTCTGCAACTCTTGCAATATCGTGCAATATTAAAAGCCGAAAATTTTTATTACGGTCTTCGATGGTCTTGAACTTATTGACGTTCGTGTGGTATCATCTTAACAGCTTTAACTAATTGCATGGTTACTTCGGTAACTTGGTAACTTCTTCGGGCGTAGCCAATATTAACCGCTAACCGACACCGGGTTTCGTTTAGTCGTATTCGTTCATTTCGAAAGAATAGAGGAAAGGCTGACGCGAACTGACGATGGACTCATTAACCTTGAGTTAAGTAAATATTTATATGCAATGTACACAAACAAAGTCATCATATTTTTCCCTTCTCGAAAGGATGTCTTTTCGGAATTGTCCAAAAATTTGTTAACAATAAATTTTATTGCGTAAACGGCCTACCCCGCTGACCCTTCAACGGACTTTGTTCCGTTATGGCTTGCAATAGCAATGAGCGCGCAGGTACGTTGGTAACTCCATCCATTATTTAGAGGGCTTATAACTTTTACAACTCTTATACAACTCTAATGCAACTCGATGTAACTCTTATTCAATATCATCGACTAAGTTAGTCGGTACGGCGCTGCGGTACCGTTTTTACGATACGGTTTCGTTTCAAATCAATTCAATTGTTTCGGATCGAGCCGAGTTTTAGTTTGTCTATCCTCAGTTATGACTTTTATGATCTTTTCCTTGAAATGTTATTAAAAATTCTTGCAAATTAACTCCCGCTAAAAATATTTACCTTTTGAAAGAAAGTCCTGCCGATAATTTTTTGAACTCTTCCAAGGGAAAATTGTCTTTACGCCTCTATCAAAAATTCAAGGTATTCAATTTTTCTAAGATTTTGCTTCTTCTCGTTTCGTTTTATTTCA
Source organism: Physocephala rufipes (assembly GCA_963966595.1). Lineage (NCBI taxonomy): Eukaryota > Metazoa > Arthropoda > Insecta > Diptera > Conopidae > Physocephala > Physocephala rufipes. The sequence goes on from OZ016504.1 coordinate 22,419,490, forward strand.
GTTTTACCGAGTTATTTTTAATTATTTTTGAAATTTTGCTGGAAATGTGTAGGAACCAACCAGCTCGGTTTCTTTTGTCAAAATTCTGTCTCCTTTGGGTAACCTTTTATTGAGTTCCTGAAAGGGACTTATATTCTGAGTAATACTCAGAATTATTCGATTATATTTATGTTCTGAAACAAAGGATTTTGTTACACTGCAATTTCCGTAGTGATCATTGGTCAAAACTGTATCCTAGACACGTAATAATTTTAGGAAAAACCGTAACTTTTTAGTAAACTTATTTAAAATTCGAATCGAAATTAATATTTTTTTATTCAAGATTTTTTGAAGGAATTTCGGAGGATATTAGAGATATGAGATCACTAAAGTAAAAACTGCGAAGACATTAATTTAAACCTTCTAAAATTGTAAATGAAACCCCATTTAATTAAGCAGCTTCAGTTCTTTAGGCTGACTGGATCTCGTATCGTTACGGGATTCTGAAATGTAGACAGTCTTTCTTAGTTTTTTATTGTTTTTTTTAAGTTTTTTTGGTTTGATTCTTTCGATAAAACTTTGTTTTTCCTAAGCGGAAATGTTAGAAAGTGTGCTCTTAGTACCCCCTTGGTTTCTAGGCGGCACGATTCGCGACAAACTATAACACTTAGATAATTTAAATTGGTGTTCTCTCTTCTCTCAACATAACGGGTGTTGGGGGTGTCTTTTCGAGTCTACTTTTCGGTTAAAAGAGAGAAAGGGAGCCTAAATTACTTAAAATACGTTTTAGTTCTCTACAAGGGAGCATATCCTGCAGTGTTAAGTAGTACCCGGAGAGGCTAATTATAATGTAAATAGCATCAAATACTAACTTGTTCTGCCTTTACATTTTTGTGAGCTAACTTAGTGGTAATTCCGATACGGAGAGTTTTCTAGTATGCGGAGAATTTTTAGTTAAAATGGAGGGTCTTTCCTATTTAAAATTGTGTCTTTGGGTGATTTCAGTGTAAGTGGTATCATTCTTGAATTGATTCCTCGATTCCTCTCAGGCCTATCAAAACATTCGCTCTCTCCCTCACCCTCTATTCTTATCATTTAATACGATAAAGTCGCAGATTCTTCTTTACAATAATTTGAAACTTTTAAGAATGGTTTAACACATTAATTTAGTTACCTGTCAATACCATCATTAATCAATTAACCAATACAACAGCTTGCTTGCAGTGATATTTTTTATTTTTAAGAAAATGATGACTTACAAAATATTGTTGAGTTTTTTTTGGGAACGATGACCAAAAGTAATTGATACAAAATTTATGAATGTTGAAATGAATTAATGAATGAGGAATAAAATAATGAAATGATGATACACTTTTATAAATTTTCCTTTTTGATTACATTGTCTGCCAATTCCGGTAATGCGATGGGTTTTCAGAGTATTGTCATTTACGGGTATCTTGGTATTTGTGTGGCATTGGGATCCCTGTATGGGTGTGGGGAAAGACGGGAGGAGTAGCAAGTGTTGTCTTGATCATTTCTGATTGTTTGCCATCCTCTAAAAGACTTGATTTATGAAGTTAATCTTGGTCGTAAAATAATGTTCATCGTGGATAATCGAGAAGAAGTAGAAGAATGATTTTCTTTAAATTGTGGCTTAAATGATTCGTCGTCGACGTCATTGGCAGTAATTTCATATCGGTGATCGTATGAACTTTATGACATTTCTATTCTTGATCTTTCTTAAGAACAAGTTATAGACAAGTTAATTGTTGTTGTATTTTTGGTAATGGATGTGGATTTGGTTATCCCTTAGCCATCATAACACTAACACTTCTAACACAAATTACACCCAGAAAAGAAGTGGTCAATGAAAAACGAGTGAATGAAATGAATAAAAAGAGAATACAAAGAAAAAATAAATATAGAAAAAATTTCTTAGAATCGTAATGAGAAGTGAAAAAAGTATCACAAAGGGAATTAAAAGAAAGCAGTCTCTTTCTTGCGAGGTTGTGGCGACCCGACATTCTTGGTAGCTCTCAATTAAAGTTTGTTGATGTGTGCGTGCGTGAAAGTGAAGAAACCAATGCTTTGTTTGCGGTTGGTTGGTGGTTTCCTGCCGTGGTTTAATATTTTCTTTAATTTTATTGCTCGTTCGTTCTCTTTCTTAGTTTTTTTTATCAACCGATTAAGTCTTTATTTAGGATCATTAATAATCATTAGTCGATTTAGGTGGCACTATTTAATCGTGATTTGTTATTTTTACGGACCTTAACAACTTTGAATGAAGTCAAGATACTCGAAGTATATGTTACAACTTCTGCGTGACCAATTGTCTACTGGGTCTTATATCGCAGTGATGTTTATTTATTTATTTATTTAATTTTTTAACTTAATGACTGAAACATAATCTTCTTAATAATAACTAGAGGAGGAGGAGGAGGGAGAAGAAGAGAAATACGAGATAGCTCATAAGTGAAGATTTCATTAGTAATTCTAAGATTTCAGCAGTTATGATTTCCTTTGTTTTATAGCCCAATCTTGGTGATATCCCAGGATAGGAAAGGATATCCGAGGAATTTTAGAAGATATTCAATCAGTGATCCGTGCAGGGACCAATGGATTTGCATTTATTCTTAAGAAAAGTTTGTTTGTATTCATTTTTGTGAAAAAATTATATTTCATAATTACGTAATCTTCATTTAGATTCTTACTCTTTATAATTTTATTATCTTCATATCTTTTCATGTTTTTCATTTCTTTGCGCAATTTGTTAACGAATCTTGCGAAAATGTGGCTGAAGAAACCTAAAGCGTTTTCTTAACTTTCATCAATTTAAACGTATTTTTTCGTATCGTCGATCCTTTCAATCATCTCAATATTCTTTAAGATTGACAATTTGACAGATTGGCAACTTTTATTTCAATATTGACAAATGATCGACATTGAAAGGTATTTTTTTAGATTTTGAAGATTTGCGATATATTTTTATAAAACTACGCACGTCTTTCCATTCTGGAAAATACTCTATACGAGTACCTCCATCATTGCGTCTATAATATAATTATTAATTCTGTTAAAATTTTGAAAAATTTAAGAAAAAACTTGAAGTCTTTTTGAACAATTTGAAGGATCTACGATCAAACAGATCCATTGTATTTTCGTTGACAAATGATTGAAATTAATTTTATTAAGATATTGAATAATAATGCTGTAAACAGATAGAGACATACTAAATACAAAATACATCTGTATTTCATCTCATTTTATCTCTGTGAAACAAAACAAGACATACAAAATACAAAATACAAATCTGTCATTATGGGTTATTTCCGTATTTGATTTCTAAACTTGTATTTTAAAATCCGTAAATATTCGATCAACAAGCTTGTACAAATGCACAAAAAAGCTGTATCAGCACAAAAACACAACAACAATTATGACCGTCAAAAAGCGATCAGCGGTCATATTCATGTCCCACTGCCGAAAATTGATCACGATGGCACGTTTCCCAAATATAACTTCCGCATTTAAAAGGTGCTAACGCTGGCTAACGTTGATCGATAATGATAATGATGTTGTGTTACAAATTTACGGAATACAAACTGGCACACTTTCGAGCGCAATTTCCTGCTGCTCATATTACTTTTAGATTTTAAAATAATATGACCGCAATTTCCTGCTGCTCATATTACTTTAAGATTAATTAGATTATTGTTTTTATTGATTGTTCTTTTTTATTGACTTAATTGTAATATTTTTACTATAAATATTGATATTTTGTTGAATAAAAAGGAGTTACTTTGTGACCACCAAACATTTCGTGTTCTCATTACTAGTGGCTGTATTACGGTTTAAGTGCCTAATACAACACATCAAGCTAAAGAGAATAGATTACAGTTAAAGTGCTGTAATACTATTCAAGGTACAATAACAGGACAATAGGTTGCAGTTAAAGTGCTGCAATCCTATTTAAGTACAGTGATCACAACACAAGGTGGCAGTTAAAGTGCTGCAACTCTTGAAAACTACAGTGAACACAACAGCCCTCAAATCATTGAGGAATACGCGGAAAACGCTCCGTGTACAAAGCTAAAAAAATGAGTTCATTGCATGAATATATTATTACTGTAACATCTATCGTGTGTTTTGTGTACAATGTTGTAAAATTGGTCCGAAAGAAACGAAGGGTAAAAAAATGTAAACAAGACTAGTAAAAGAAGAAGAACAAGCCCACATACAAAATGTCAAATTCCAAATGGGTGAAATTTTATCTACATACAAATGTATGTAGAAAAATGTTTTTTTCTCGTTTCCCATAAGAGCCTGTGTAATTTTGATGTATTTTGTATTTAGTATGTCTCTATCTGTTTACAGCTTAAGTTTGTCAAATGAAGTGATCCTTGGAAATATGTCATCAATAAAATTGACATTAACAAAAAAAAAAAAAAAAAAATTACAGCAAAAACTATAGAGAATTTAATTGTATAGGAATCTCCCTCAATTCGTTCATTCGGTCAAATGAAATCGCTTAATAAATCAACTCAATCATGAGTCGTTTTCCGAAAAGTCCTTTCATAACAGCCTAAAAGAGCAATGAAAGGAATAGAGGAAAAACAAATGACCGAGTGAGTATTGATAAATCACCTGTAAATCGTGTGAATGCAAACGTACTAAGAGGAATAAAAAAAGAAAGAAATCAAGAAAGAAAAAATGTCAAAATTCAACAAAAAACCAAAGAGACAATAAAACTGAATTGGCAGACAAAGTGACGTCGAATGAAACAATTTGCTACAATTTCACACGTTTTAATACTGGTTAGACACACGCACATACTCTCACACACGTACATAACCACACTTATCTACATGCAAACACACACACACACGTACACAGTCACATACATAATCAGTGTGTTTTAATTCAATAAAAATCAGTCGGAAGGGTAACAAAGAAAATGCGGTTGAAACCTAGAAAATGTTCCGAAGGATCTTTATTTATATCGAAAAGAAAAGGCAAACAAAACCAATGAAACCAACTAAAAATACAAACGTACATTTCAGTCATCGAATTTTGCTGTCTTGTGTCTTTATGAGGTTTTTATTCTTTTGTTTAAGATAAAACATTGAAAACATTTCCTTTCAATGACTTTTGACACAAAAGTGACCAAAAAAAGCAGACAGAAAATATCTAAATTGTTCTATCCTAGCCATCCTGGCCAGGATATAAAGCAATTTCATTGTTCTGATTCTTTTAATTTGAAAATATTTTCATACATTCGTAAAATCAATGATTGTATCCCGGCAAGGCAAGGAAGTGAGAAATTAAACTCCTTGAGGGGCGAAGTTTTTTAAAAATGAGATGACGAAACAAATGTGTAAAATCAATTAGGACGATACAGAGTCGAAATACTTTTGAAAACGTATTGCCAAATATCTTTCATTGTATCCGTTTTTGTTGGTTTCAATTTTTGTTCTGGTTCCCGACGGTTTCGGAGTCATTTTGTTCCCGGAAATGTTTGATATCCTTTTTTAAAAATTTCATTTATATCCCTCTATCTCTCCCTGTCTCTTTCCCTCCTGGGTGCCAGGCCCGTCGTGGACGTAAGGCGACAAAATGGCAGTGACTAGTCGTGCTTGCACATAGTTCACTTGCCAGGAACTATGCTAGTTCCGACATCTTACCAAAGATGTAAAAATGGTGCCACGGGTGGTGTGCAGCTCATTTTGGGTCTTAAACGGACCCCGCTAATATAAATGCCCACGTACACAGCACACCAGTGGGTAGGCCCCCTTGTGGGAGCTTCGTGGTGGCTGTGGTACTACCCATAATTACGCGGGGAGAGACCATAGAGTCTCCGCGTGGAGTTGCGTGAGGAGGCAGACCTCCGACAACTCAAATATGCCGGTGAGTGTCCCCACCGGCATAAAGAGGTTTTAGATAGGCCTCGATCGTCAACCTGCGAGGAATGTCCTGCACGTCCCAGGCTTCCACAGGTACACAAATGGCGCAATAGGGCTAAGTTGCTGCCGTGGTCGATGATTGCCGAGATATAGGGTATTCACAAAGTCTACCCAGCAATCCCGAGTGTGGGTAGGCCCACCGTGAGCTTAAGCCAATCATGGCAGGTACTCACGTTAAGCACCAAGCGGCATCTGTCTCTTTCCCCCATTCTTCCACCCTACACCCGAAGGGATTATTACTTTTCTCTTGCGTTTGTAATGCCCTAAATGAGGCGTGGCAAAATTAAAGAAGTCCTCATGCTCAATATTCTTGCTCAGAATCATCTCTTGAGCCGATTTAGCAAAGACTGTTTTAAATTTTTAATAATTAAAATTGATTTTCTTTATAAACCGTTTTCTCGTTTTATACTTTCTCTGTTTTATTTTTGTTTTTGTTAGTGTTGGTGGCTAGTGTTTTTATTTCAGTATTGACTATGCTTTTGTTAGTTCCTTGAGACGGATATTCTGGGAGGATCCCTGTCCCACCCATTCAATAGAGACAGTATATTGCGCAATAGACTTTCTTCAAATGACCATTTTTAGAAGGAAATTTTTCTTGAGTAAAAATTACATTCCGGCCAGAACTTGTCCTTGAACCACTATGGAGTGGATCGGGATCTCATATTGGTTAAGGCTACTACTTCTTTCAAAAACAAGCGAAATTGCGACGTGTGCAAAGCTTCCAGGATATTCTAAAATAATGATACTTCTCCTTCGTCTCTTCCTTGAAGCGCTCTTAAGCATGAGCGAAACATCGACCGCATTGCTTCCGATATACAAGAGTTTCTCTTTGTCGCTAACGATACCGCATCGGAAAGGACATACGTATGTGCGTACTCTTGGTTTCCGATTTCCTGCGCCCTGTTGGTTTCCTATAGTACACCGTATACTTTACATTGTACAATGTTCGAGGTCGAGACAATGAAAGTCACAAATGCACCCCAAATAACGCCCACGGACCGACAACAGACGGACAAACTGAATGGAATATAATAGAAGGACGATGAAAGGTGTGATTGATGGGTGGGAGAGGAGGGGGAAGGAGAATAGAGAGTCTTTCCGCAACGCAAACGAATGAATACAATAAAACCGTAAAGTTTAAATTAAAAATCGAAAGCGTCTTATTAGAGCAAAATAATAACGTACACTCCCCCCGCCCTTTAACAGCAAACCGATATTCTACCTCTGGCCCACTCTGTCGTAGTGGCTTTGGGGGTAGTTACTTGCTTGGAATGCTTTGCAATTTTATTATTTTTGCTTGCAATTCATTCATTGATTAGCTTCAAATAAACGTCAGTCACGTAGCGTCACGTCAGGACTCGTCACTCTCTCTCTCTCTCTGTCGTTTATTTGTTTCGAGTCGATTTGCGTCGAATTATGTTCGCCTTTATTGCGTTGATTCTACTGCTGCTGCTCGTCGATTGTTCGATTGCTGATTGAAGGGCATTCAATGAAGTCGACGTCTTCTTCTTCGTCTTCCGCGAAGGACCTGTCATCCGGCCCTGTTTGTTCCCCCTCACTGTCAAGTGGACAGGATACCAAGGACAACATAATGGGATGGCTGATTATGAAGAACATGTCTTTGTGTATTTTGTTATCCATTTTTTTGTTGGTTGGTTTTTGTTTTTTCTGTTCTTTTTTTGTGCGTTCGGTTTTAATAAAATTTTCCGCACTACCGGAAGTGGCCATTTTTGCGTTTGAAATTAATTTTCCCTTTCTTTGATTCTTCTTTCTCATTTTTTTGTCCTCTTTGTTGGATTTATCCTCTTTCATTGCGATTATTGTTGTTTCAATAATTGTTGTTTTTGTTGAAGTGAAAGTTGTTGTTGTTGCTGCAGCTGTTTGCAATAACTGATGCTCCTTGCTGTTGTTGCAATGTTTATTATTATTTTTGTTGCACTTGATATTGTTGTAGTAGTTGTTTTTGTCGTCCATTCCTTGTTGTTCTTTTTGTTCTTGTTGTTTAAGTTCGCGTTTTTTCACAACGACATAACTAATCAGCATTCCGTCTTCTTCTTCTTCTTTTAATTTAACAACATTTTTCGCGCATTTTCGCTGATATTCGAGGAGACCCTTCCCCTATCAGCCCTTCATCCCTTTGCCCCTTGTGTACCCTTTTATTTCCTTTGAGGCGATGGCGGTTTCTTTGCTGTTTTTTCGCGGCTTGAAAATTAATTCGGTGCAAAGCGAAGCACAAACCTATAGAAGAAGAACAAGAGAATGGTGCGGAATTTAATTAAATTAATTTTGAGCTTATCGTTGGTTTCGGAGAATTTGTACGGATTTTTTACGAAGTTTTTTACGAGTTTACGTAAGCAATTAAATGAACAGCATCAGAATGTTCGTCAAACTATAAGAAGAAGAAGAATAGCCTTAGGCCTAATTGAAGAAGAAGAACTTCTTTAGAGGGTTTAAATAATTGCGTTAATCGTTAACTTGTGCGCCTTTATTTCGTTCCTCCCGCTGATCCTTTAGAACAAAATGTTTAAAGGAAGGCAGATTGCTGTCTGGTGTTTTACTTGGACACCTGCCATGATAGGCTTAAGTCCAAGGCGGGCCATCCCGCACGGGGTTGCGAGTACGAACTCTGTGAACGTACCTTTTTTTGCATATAGCGACAACCGACGCCCATTTCGCTTACGGTAGCCAACCGTAGCTTTATCATGTACCTGTGGAAGCCTGTGTGTGGGCAGGACATTCCTCGCAGGTAACTATTTCGGCACTATCTAAGGCCTTGTGCCGGTGGGGACCTCACCGGCACTTGAGTTGACGGAGGCTGCCTCCTCGCGCAACTCTCGCGGAGACTCAAGGTCTCTACCCGCGTGTCTTTGGGTGGTAACCACAGCCACCACGAAGCTCCCACTAGGGGGCCTACCCACGATGCACTATATGCGTGGGCTTTATATTAGCGGGGTTGGAAAGACCCCTATACGTCGTGCATCACCCGTGGTACCGCTTTAAAGCCTTCGGTGAGGCCTCGGAACCAGGGTGCATAGTTCATGGCTAGTGAACCAGCTTGCACTCTGGTCACTGCCATTTTGTTGCCCACACCGCAACGGGACTGGCACCCGATTAACGGAAGGCAACCAAAACACGCTGAATCATAGGTTTCAAGAACTCCCTTCGTTAAGGACCATTTTCTAATAAATCCGTAACCAATCGTAAATAGCGCCGAGTAGTCTAAAATTACGAGTAGCACTTGTCAAAACCTCTGACATGTCTCTTACGTAATTGCTTTACGTAATTTTGCGCGGGTGAATTAAAAAATTTATTATCGTGCGAGAAATCAATTTTTTCTAATTTTTTCTGTGATTTAAAGTGACAACCGCAAAGATTTTGCGTGAACCATGAAGTGTTTTTTAAATTATCTTCGAGGGCGTTATATAGTGATGGGTTTGCAACAACAACAACAACAACAACAGCAGTAAGGCAAATGACTGCGAGTTAACGACGATGCCGACAGGAAAAAACTAATTGTCACAATTTATTTTATCGTTTCGCGCGCAAGTTCAAAATGTCGCAATACGTTCGACTTCCTTTGGCACGAATGTGCGTCTGTATTTGTCGGTGTGTGTGCGTGTTCATCTGTCCACATTATTAACACCGGCGAGGTCACAGCTGGTGGTTGAAGGTGGGGGTGCGTGGTGGTTTTGATTGGTTTGGATTTGATTGTTGGACTCGTTTGGGTTCACTTCTGTTCGTGCGGGTGCGGTTGGGCTGGCAACGCTACCGTAACGAATCACGTTTGCAACATTTCGGCCATCCTTGCGACTCGTTTCTATTGCGGCGAGTTTATGGAAGCTTTCGGTTGTCTTTTTTCTTGGGGCGCATACTGTGGTGGCTCAACCCTATTCTATCTCGGTTGCATTTCGGTTTTCTTTATGCATTGATGCCGATTTGTTGTTGTTGGTGTCGCTGTTGTTGTTGTTGTCGCAGTTTTCCTTGGTTACAAAGAAATCCTTTTTTATTATATTTCGATTTGATTATTTTTTGTTGGAATTTATTGGAATCAGGGTTTCAATGGTGGCGTTGTTGTTGTTGTTGTTGTTGTCGTTACCGAAAACTTTGTTGTGCCCATGTCTTTCATCTGAAATTATATTGCTTTGTTTCGTATTTTGTTGGGAATTAATGAAGCTCGATGGTAGCCCGCACAATGACGTCACGTTGCGCACTTCACGTCCCGAATTGTCGAATTTCTGAATTTTCGTTTCTACAAATTTGGGCGTTGAAAACTGTAATTTAATTGGGCTAGAATTGAAAATTGAGAATTGAGAGCAGTGTTGCCAAGTGTTACTGTTTTGTTATGGTCCGGACCCTTCTGCTTGATTTATGTAATCATTTGTTCATTCATTTCACAATTCGATTCATTCATTCATTCATTCATTTAGTCAAAAATTTGGCGAACTAGAGTCATCATTCGCGCAAAGAGAGTGTGAGTAAGTGATATTTCGACCAAATAGCTCGAACTAACCGCGCTGATGTGGTGCACCAAATGGTGCTGGTGGGGATGATTTAATCGCAGTTTAAGTACGATTTTCGAAAACGGCTAATTATTGATCGCAAGAGCCTTAACGGCGAATAACTTAATCGAGAGAATGATCTCATGAATCGAATTTGTGAAACGACCTGCAGAAGTGTCATTTGTTTTTTTTAAAAATTAGTAAGAGATACTTACAGAAACCTCCAATAATTAGGTTTCAATAAATTTGCAAACAGTTTATAGTCATGTTTAGAGTTATGTAAGGATAGATAAGGATCGATAATATATATATAGGTCGAGTATTTTTAGACTATTCTAAGTAGAATCGTATTATTTTCCAACATTCCAGCGAAAAAATCCACTGACACAATCCGGCTTTATATTCCAGTGAAAGATTTCATCGAATGGATTCCAATGAAACTTTCCAGAGAGTGGATGTCATGGAAAGGCTCTAACGAATAGATTTCAATTCAACGAATGAATTCCATTTAAACACTTTTTAAACAACGAATGGGTTGGAATGGCATGAGTATTCCAGTGTGAAACTGAAAACTACTTTTCTCTAAAACACTTTGTGGAAATCATTCCAGTCACCCTTCCAGTAAAGAATCTCAGTAAGTCATACATTTCCACTGGAGGCGAATGTGAGAAATTCCAAAAGTGGCAAACTGAAAAGTTTTCAGGATGGAAGGATCGTTATTGAAAAGCGACTATTGTCACTTTCTTCTATAGTTCTGCACTAGTTCCATCGGCAATCTCAACTGGCTTACGTCGAATATAAAATTACATGGAATCAAGCGGAATATTTTAAAATAATAAATAAGTTTGATTGCACGTTTGACTGAATATGTGAAATGGTAATTGGGCCTATTGAGGAGGATGAGGCAGTAGTTGTAAGAGATTTTCTATGCAAATTTTATTATTTGAAAATATTTGTAGCTTTCAATAGACACAACGATTCATTCGTGCCTTTACTCCACCATGCATTCAATCAATTTCTTATTATTTCTCTAGAGTAAAGAGCTCTATTGGGAAGATTGTACCATCAGACGATATTATCATCGCGTATTGACACAAAATGGTTCAACATAAATATTAAATCAAAGCGATGCGATGTCGTTTTTTTTTTCATCTTGCTGATTTGATTGTTGGTGTTGACGTCGTTGTGTCCTCGGTCGTTCATTCCGTTCTGTTTCGTTGTTCCGGTGGCACATTTAATTCCCTCGGTGCCAAACCGAATACTTAAAAGTTACTTCTGCAATTTCCCGCAATTTCCTGAAGTTTCCTTTTCTCTTATTTCCCGTTCTTTGTCTCCCTCCCTCTATCTCTCTATCTCTCTCTGGTTTTTATCGAGGTTGATTTTTTGGTTTTTGTTTTTTTTGCAATTTTTCAACTTGGTCCTGTTAGTAAAGTTTTCCTGTTGCTTCTTACCGAAATTTTTTATTTCCTTCCGACGTCGTCGGTGAACGTCGCTTTGCTTCGCTTACGATTCCTTTTTTTTGCAACTTTTGGTTTTTTGCTGAACCGCGACTGAAATGGAGTACCGTAATTTTTTCTTCGTCGCAATAGTTTCTTTGCGTCAAGGATTAAATTGTTGCAAATTGTCGCAAGGAGTTCGTTGAGTTTCTTAAAAACATTTCTTTTTTCAAATAAGAAAAGGTTGTGTTTGTGTATGCAAGTGTGTTTGTGATGGCTTTCTTCCTTTGACTTTCTTTGATGCAAGGACTTTTCTGTGTAACGAATGCATCGATTGTACGATCCTTGGTTGGTTAATACTTTTGCTTATTTCTGCTTTTGTTGTTGTTCTTATTGATTTGGTTGTTGTTGCCGTTGTTGTTGTTCGTGTTGTTCGTATTGCTCTCGCTACTGAATCCACTCGTTTGGTCGTTATTTTTGTTGTTGTTTTAGATATTCTTGGTGTATGATTTTACCTTTTGTCAGCCTTTTCTTCTTCCACTTCTGATTTTTCCCTGCTTTAACGCTTTTGCGTTCGTATGATTTTATCTTGCATCAAATATCAAAAGACGATTGTGATCACTGCGCCTAAATTCAATTATCCTGTGAATCCTATGCCAATTATCGGAGTGACAAGGAGAGTGGTGTGGATTTTTCTTGAAAAAAAAATTCGCCAGGGAACAAGGAGTGAAGGGAGACTTAAGTAGAGATTTGTTTGTTTGTCCTTCGGTCTTAAACAAATGAATGCGATGATCTTCGCCACCGGAAATTGGAAAAATTTTCTCCTTGTTTTTTCTTCGTCTTCTTACCGCCAAATACTCTTCTCATTTTCTTATTCGCAGTTTTTACTTATTTTTCGAATTGTATTCATAAATTTTCGATCCTTATGAATCGTATCCTTAAAGATGACATTAAGAAGTCAACAGAGGCGCAGAGAAGCCGACACATATCAGCCGAAATTTCGTTGACAGACATGTTAATAAATATTAGACAATGCCAAAGATTTTGCTCACACGCACACACGCACACTCACAAACACATACACACGCACACGAGCACACCCAATAAAAGAAACATATAATGTTGTTTGAACCTTCTTCATGAATAGATGAACGTCATCCCTAAACACCTCATTCCCCGAGCCTGCATGCGCCAATGATTCCTTTCATCTGCATGACGGGCATCCTTTGCATATAGTTTTCAGAGCTCGCGTGCAAATTTCAATAACCTTATCCTTAATAGGATCAATTCAGATAAACATTACGTTTGCAATTTTTAAAGATGCACAATCACACATACGCATGCTTAGCCATTCTTATGCTAACCAAAAGGACATCTTATTACATGCTTTTTAATTGATTCAATGATTCATGAATATTTGTTGCGGATAATGGAAATAATCTTTGAAAAGAGGAGAATATGTTTTTCGATCCTTTTAAAGCAAACACAAAAAGTGTTGGCTTTTTTATGTCAAAGGACTTTTGTTAATTTTAAGGACTTATGGCCTATGGTTTATGGCTGATGGTTAGGCATAAAACGATTTTGTCGTGGCCAGAATTGTCATCGCATTTCATTTTTGTTTGGCAACCACAAAATCGAAAAATCGGCTACGAGGATTTTAGGTCTTTTTCGGTATTTTTAAAATGCTGTGAAAGGAAAGTGATCCTTATTTAGTGTTGTGGTTGTCCGTCTGGTGGTGGCCCGTCTAGCCATGGATGAATATTAATTAGTTCATTTGAATTTCTTTGCTTGACTGGCTGTGTATTTCTCACTCTCTCTTTCTTTCTCTCTCTCTCTCTCTTTGATTAGCTGTCTTTCAGTATATTTTTACCTTATAAGTATTCAAAGCAACAGGAATATTTTCTTACAGGATGTCAAATAAGTTTTTGATAATGATGCTCACAACGAGGATAACGATGATGATGCCGTTCTTGGTGATGTTATATCTAATACATCATTATCATCAAATATTCCCGCATCATCGCAAACATTCGTTGCTAATTCGTGACCCTTTTTGTTTCGCCGCATTTAATTTTAATTCCGACTAGTTTTTTTTGTTGGTTAGTTATTTGTTGTAACTTTTCTAAACCGCCGAGCAGATGTTGTTGCTCATTTTCGAAACGAACAATAGTATATCCTTTTGTTATCCTTTTGTTCACAAATAGTATTTTAAAATTGTAGCAGGTGTCGCGTCATCGCATGCGTCCTTTTCTGTGGCTGCGACTCGTTTATGCGTCTATTTGTGAATTTATTTAGAGCATCATTAATCAAATTTAAATTAACAATAATAAACAATCTGAGCAACAACAATAACAACAACAAAACGGTACTGCAAAGCCTATATGTCATCACTGATTTGTTTTTTATTTTAAAATAATTTGTACAGAATGATTTGTACGCAACGATCACTTACGGTGGGTTTGACTCTGATTTGGTCTGACAGCGCCTGAATATGCCGAGTCGCGTCGTGCAATTCACTCTACACTCCATTCATTTACTCAATCGAACAATGAAAACGAAATGAAATTGAAGCGGTGAAGCAACGACAACGTCCCTTTTTTCATATGCGTCACTGCATGGCATATGCGTTTTAAATTATTGCAGGATTGATTCCTGAGAAGAATCAGAGTCAGCCTGGATGGAAGGAAGGCTTTTGTTCGATGGCAATGAATTGGCATCAGGCCGAAAATCAGTGCAACGTGTTTTTTTATTCGCGACTCATTGCCGTGCTTAATTTTGATAAATAACGTAAGCGACGGAACCATCTGGGTCGGTGGAGGTCGGTCGGTTTGTGGCTGCGACAAAGACCGCATCTCAAGAACGGAAGGAATCGGAATGAACGTGGTGTGGGTGAATGCAATAGTTGTTGTCATCGATCCCGATTGTTTTTGTTTAAACCCACAAAACTTTTTCAAATCTTTTATTCAACTTATTTTTGGTTTTCTTTATTGTTCTTTGTGCTACGCGATGTATTATTGTCGTGTGTCAAACTGATGCTGTGTTTTGTTATTGCTGTTGTTGTTGTTGTTAAGGCTAATGTTTTTGTTGAGCCACGAGAACTTGAGTCCTCAATTAAAATCCTTAATAAACATAAGAAGAGCACGCCGCGACGTAATCGCTAGGAATAAACAGCGCGCTTTAAATTGAGTTGTTGTGGGCGGTCGAGTGACGTTCGAGATGTGCGGTTAAAGAGTGGCCGGCGCACGTGTTCCGGATATGAAATACCAATGAGCGACAGTGGTGTAAATCGCTGAAAGAATTCGTTTTATTTTTCAGGTAAGTTTTTGTGCTTTGCTTCTAACGCAAGATTATCGTTTGTAAAATCTCAAGTAAGGGAGAAATATTTTGTTCCTTGCATTTCTGAATTCGCGTGTGCCCACTGTGCACACATTACACCCACGTAGTCGTCCACTTCGTGGCACTCTGGAGTACCTCTCTAAATTTTATTATTTCGTTTCAACAAAAATAGTTTTTTCAAATTAAATTTTTCGCATATTTTGTTTTAAATCGTCAATAATGCTGGCGAAGCAGGCGATTGATGAACCCAATCGAATGGAATCCAAAGCTACAATGGCACAAAACCGCCACGCTTTTTAGGGTAAATCTGAGAGAAAAAAACGACGTCGCGCATATTTTTAGGCATAGGTTGGGTAGGGTTAATGCGGTCGGCCGACAAGAGACAGGGGAAGGATGTGACCATCGTTTAGGGAGAGCTGAGGAAGAGGAACAGTGAGTCCGGGGTGGCTGGAGGTGCATGGGGTTAACGGGGGTGTTTCTGTGAGCCTTTATACGCTCTTTGTGCGCGTTGTTTTGAATACGATAAACAAATATGATAATGCGGCAACATTACTGCCACCACCAACAACAATAAGCATAATAATAATATCACCGACAGCACACCCGTTTAACTTCCCACCGACCATGGCTCTTACTTCATCCTTCGCGACTGCCACCGTCATCTATATATCCATGATGGACCCTCCACCGCTTTTGTGCCGTATGAGCAAGAGGGCATCAAGTGCAATTAATGTCAGCCGAGTTGAACATTTGCATTTTTATTGTTGTTCATTACTGTTGCGTTGCTGTTGTTGTTGTTGCTTATTAGAGATGAAGGAAATACCTTGATGTGCGTGGTACGTGATACGATAAGGGTGCGTCGCGCTGTCCTTCAGTTCTTTGGATGGCACGTTGTGGTTCATATTGATCCACTGATTTCCACAGCCGAAGCCGCAGCAGTCGCAGCCGCAGCAGCCACAGACGCAGCCACAACATTGCCAGCAACGACAGCATGTCAATCCGGATATTCAAATATTAAGAGTTCTTTTTTTCCATTTTCTAAATACGTTTCTTTTCTGCTTCTGCTTCTGGATATTTTTTAAGTAGCATCGTTTAAGCCCAAATGCGCTCATGCTCAGTCGTCCCGTTCATTATATGCCCCGATGTTACTGGCATAACATTGTTGTTGTTGTTGTTGTCATTATTGTTGTCGTTCATGGTGACAACGAGACACAATGCTAACAATGATCAAATTTAAAATTCGGTAATAGGAAAAAAGGGGAGGAAGGTAGGGTTGCCGGTGTCCATATCGTTCAATCCCTTCGATAGGGTTGTATCCTTCGTTCCGCTTTTCACGCCCATCATGCTCTTGTCATTTTCGCCTTGTCACAATTCGTAACTCTCGTCGCGCCGATTGTCCTTTAAATCAAAAACTTATGTTTCTCTGAAGGATTAAAATTATTTGAGCTCTTTTTTTTTAAAAAAAATGATAGTGCTGTTATTGTTCCTGCTGTAGCAGGATGTTGTTGGTGTAGTTGATTGAAATTGTGTCGCCAATTTTGTGCGATTGTGCGCTAAAACAAATCGACCCTTTCGCGTCGGTGATGTGGCGTCTTTAACCTTTTTGTGTCACTTATTGATACATTCATTCATTCTTACATTCCATTCATGCATTCAATTTTTTACTAGGACATATTGTTGTTGCTTTTGTTGTTGTTGTTGTTCGAGAGTTTATATTGTCATTCAGAAATTGTTTCCTTCACCTTCTCTGTCGCTTTGTCGACTGCATTGCTGCGACTGCTGTTGCTTCTGCTGCTTATCGTTATTGTTATTGTTATCGTTGTTGTTGTTGTTTTTGCTATTATTGAGACTTAAGACTCATGTTTCTCGCGTATGTTTGCACTGATTTAATGCATCAGTGATGTTTGTCCTTCTGTTTGTTCGTTCGTTCTTTCGTTCCTTGGACGTCGAAATGAACAGTTTAAAAAAGTCCTAAGAAGGGTTCAAATTTCACTTTAAGCTCTCATCCCTGTCCTCACTCTCATCACTGTTTTATTCGCTTATTTTCCTGCGGGGACGGTCGCAAGATAGATGATGTAGTGTGAAGAACCCTTTGAAGGCCGTTTCTTCGGCCTAGCCTCATTTAGGTAGCGTCTGCGCGGCAAAGTTGAGATTGATTGTGACGTTAAGCAGGATTTATTTATTTATTAATTTTTCACTGGTTTGTTGTTTTTTCGGGTTGTTTTTGGTTTTTTCCTCGATCGTGATAAATGCAAATTTTTTGTTGTTGTCCTTTTTTCTAGTTAGAGAATTTATTCTTTATTTAAAGTTATGGATCGATACGCGTTGTTACATTTTCGTTGTTTTTGTTTTAATTGACGCTGTGGTTTTTGTCGTTCTTTTCACTGCAATGGTGAGAGAGGGAGAGAGAGAGAGGCAGAGACCGATTTTAAAATATTGGTTTATTTGCACTTTTGCTTAACCCTTGAATTCCCGAAATCATATGGTTTTTTTCTATCGAGAATGATTTTTATCGAGAAAATTTTTGCTTAAATAAATATTTACTTAATATTTAAATGTGCCTATGCTAAATTTCGGATCAGTGGATTATTTGGTGAAATTGTTTTTGTGTATTACGTTGGTGTCGCGGCAGTGATAGACGCATTTATTGACACAGTAACGTTTTTACTTTTCGGTCATGTTTCTGGAAGCTTTTTCGGGAAGTTAAAATGTAATTCTGGACAGAAATAATCAATTACTAATAATAATAAATGAAAAAGCAATTCTCCAGAGCAATTCACCGAAGTTTTTTTTTCAGACGATTGTCTTAAGTATTTCCTATAGACTTCTTTTGAATAAGAATTTATTCACTATTGTGGTTCTGAGAAAAATTTTCATCAATTATTTAGTCTACAAGAGGACCGCATTGTTACTGTAATTGATTGATTTGATTTTAATTAATATATCGGAAGAGAAATTAACTCTCACGCAGGAAAGGTTTTTTAGGAGGATAAAATTGTAATTTAAAGACATTAAATAATTCGAGACAATGGGAACGATAGTGGAAAATTGATTGATTTTGAAAGTTTTTAAAATTTTTATTCAAAAAATGTTGGTATTGATTTTAAATTTGATTTTGTTTTTATTTAAAAACTAAAGGCTTGAAAGACTATTGTTTATTTGATAAATTTTGTATTACTCTCACAATTACTTCCATTTACAACAAAGGCTCCCTTTTAATTGAATTTCTTCATTTCTTCGAATGAGACTAAACTTTATTAATTTAGAGGATATCTCCTCGGTTTAGTGATATCAAAATTATCTATCCGGTGTCTCTAGTAATAAGTTTACAAAGGCCAATAATTTTTGTGAAATCGATCCAAGTATTTTTGCCTTGTCACGAATATGTGATGCATGGTAGTGAAAGGGTTAAAGGGTTAAAGGGTTTGTGACACACGCAAATCTAATTTCCTCTGCTTTGATTTCCTTTGATTTTGATTTCCGAATATAATTTTGCTTCTAAAGCGTTCAAAAGTTTCCAAAAAAGCTTAAAATATTTTCCGAATTTTTTTGTGATTCATCATTCATTCAAGAACTTCCGTGTCTCTGCCGTCTCCCCCCTCCTACCACTTCCCAATCTCTCCCATTCTGTAGAAATATGTTTTTAATGACAAAATCGACATCGAGTTTCATTGCAAATAAATATTCGCGGCGGTAAATTAGAAATTCCTAACAAACAACCGAGATTCGTGACAAAATCTCTGAAAAAATGAAAATAAAATGATTATGATTTTTTTCCGAATTCAGTATGAGAATGCATCAATAAACCCTGGAGCGAATCGAGCTGATTCACTTCTAAAAAATTCACAGCAAATTAAATCAAAAATTACTCCAATAAAAGTGAACCGAGTAATCTGCCGTAATCCCAGGACATCAAATAGGACAGGATGAGCGATGCAGCACCAGCAGCAGTTCGAGATTGCAGCATTTCCTGTCGTTGTAGTGTTTGTTGTTGTATTTGCATTGCATTCGTATGCGATTTTTTGCTAGTATTTCGTTTACTCCTTTTGAACTGCTGCTTGGTATTTTTTTTTGGCTTTATGCGAGTTCGAAAAACCAAAGTGAATTTGATTTCGAGCGCGGGTTCGAGCTTGGAATTTTCGACTTTGACCAAAAAATACTTTGACACGTTTGTGTACTTCGTGCTTGCGTGTGTGTGCGAAAAAAGATTTAGGAATAGACAGTGATGTTAATCTCAAGGGGAAAAGGGTAGTCATTGCCCCCTTTTTCTAAACGCCATTAGAAAATTCAGGGAAATAATGAATTTGAATGAACGGGGAGATTGACGGTATATAGTTTTGGAAGTCAACTGCCTTCCTAAGATCTTAAAGGCTTTATTAGGGTTTACATGTTCGTACGTGTTTAAAAATTTGTAAACTGAATCTGAGACAAATCTACCTGTCTTTGGAAAAGGCTTCGTTTTTAAAAACTCTATTCATCGTAATTCATATTTGCGTTTCCCGTCTTCTACGTTTTTCCATTCTTTTTTACATCTCTTTTCTTTTCTTTCATAATTTTTTAATGACTCTGATTCTAATTCTGATTTGCATTATTCCTTCTCTTTATTCCATCTATGGGGCCGTTATTTTCTCCTCTCACCCCCTCTTGCAATCTACTACCTTTCCTAGAAAGATCTTCCTTTCCCAACATGCCAAGTTTGTGTGCGCACGTGTTTATATGTGTATATGTGTGTGGGTTTACATTTTGTGTGAAAATCAAAATCAATAACCTTCGATTTCTATCGTATTGCAGGATTTTGAATTTAAGATTTCAAAAATCAACAAATACAAAAAAAAAAAACGCAAAATAAACAGCAGTAGAATTGCCAACAACAACAAAAGTAACAGAGGGATTTGAAGTATTAATAACAAAAAAACAATGAACGCATGCATGTCATGACGTTCTAACAATTTGCATCCGGCTCCGGTTCCGGATGTACGTAAAGATATAAAGAGAGGAACGTCGGGGTAACATTTTGGGAATGGGCATGATACACACAGACACCCTCGAGGACACACTCACACACATTTATATGTATATATATATATGCACATGTACACACACAAACACATCCATGTACACACAAGCACACCCGTGCACACACGCCCACACACATACTCACACACACATACACACACATACACACACATACCGCAGTAAAATTCAAATCAAAGTGCTAAAAATAAAAACGGTAGCTAAAACTCATGCTCTTTAAACCTCACGCAAATAGAAAAACTAAAAATGAGAACAAAAAAATAAGGGAGAATAGAATTAATAAGAACAGCAAGAAGAAGCACCCGTGCGCGTTATGCGCAAAAAATAAATAAAATTTTAATCCTAACACGATTTAAGCCTTTATTTTCTATGCATGAACGGACATTTGTGTGCGTATGAGTGTGTTTGTTCGTTTGTGTGTCCCTGTGGGCTGGAAATATTTTTTAAATAACGACGACAACAACAACAACAAAAGCAACTATTGCTATTTGCAATTCCCTTTAGTGAAAATCATCCGAATCAGTTTCGATGCGTTTTTAATTTTTTCTATGATATCTCTGTTTGTTGTTGGAGATGATTGTTGTTGTCGTCGTTAGCGTTGTTGCAAACATTTTACAATTTTTCTAATCCAAATTAAACCGAATTCGCAGGAATTTTTACTTTATTTTATATAATTTTTTTTGCTAGATTTGTATTTTTTTAGGATGAAACGGTTTCAAGTGAAAAAACGATATGCATACTTCATGAACTGCATGCAACATCAATACAACAAATAACAACAGCAGCAACTACTACTACAGAAATCACTGCTTCATGTTTTATTACATTTGACACTAAATAAAAAAGCTACTCACGAACAAAAGTGTTCACACAAAGTTCGGAAAATAAATGAAATATTAGGAAAGAATTTTACAACAGTGCGTGGTGGCAACAGCAGTATCAGCAATGGCATTAACAGTAGCAATAATTGTTGTGTCTCTACGGGTGAACTAAATTATTTTTTAGAAGCAAATAATTTACGAATCAGTGAATGAATAATTTCTTCATTAGATGGTCTGAATTCGGTCTCGAAATTGGACTCTAACTAACTAGAATTTATTAAAATTTTAAAATAATTTTTAATAGTCATTTGAATTCAAGACAAGACAAATATTTATTAGTAATTTTTTCTGTTCCTTTAAACTGAATTCTTTAACTAATTTCTCTTTTTCCCCGAAAAATTTGAAAGTTTCTTACAAAATGCCACCAAAATTCATTTAGGATCTTCAACCCTTAACCATCATATGTTCTAATTTCGCACTTTACAATTTAGTATACGGTACTTGTATACCCACGGGAGGTTAACAAGTTTGTTGCGCCTTTCTTTTGTCGAAAAAATTATTGTAATAGACCCTCGAGAATGCCTTTTGAAATAAACAAAAACATTGATTGATTGGTCTATAAAGCCTTTAAAGTATTTGCAAAATAAACGAAGAGGCGTGGCATGGTGGGGCACATAAAATATTGATAACAGCGGTACAAAGCCAATCGAGGGCTCACTCAGTATAGAATAGAGATATTGGTATATAAAATAATTGACATTTAATCCGCGTGTTGTAACGTATGCAGCCTAATAAAAGCCATACGTGCACATCCTCACATATATCCTAATAAATGGCATATGAACACATCCTCAATACAGAATTATAGGCAATTTCCTTTTTAATAAAGGTCATTAAAATGAAAAGCTGCCGAACAAAATGACACTAATAAATTGAAACATTAGAGGTGCGTCTCTTACGCGCCTTTGCCAATGGATTTAGGATACAAACGTTTACGGTTGAGGCTGCGGTTGCGGCTACAGTTTCGATTACTTTGACTCAATCAAAGGATACGCGCCTGAATGCGCATATTCGCGTAACGGAACTATTTGCTTGGGTAAAAGAAGTCATTACAGGGGTTAGAATGGTTTGTTGGACTGACGGATAGTTTTGTGTTTGAATGGAAGGATGGAAGCCTAAACGGGTATGGATGGAAAAAAGGCTTAACATTGTAATTTTTTAAATGATCGTTAATGTTGTCTGGGTGCGTCAATATCCTTGCCACTGAGCTACGGATCTATTAAAAAGGCTTAGTGCATTTTCTAACCCTGCATAACCCTTCGCCGCTTTGGCTTGACGACATGATGACATGACAATTGTCATTGACCGAAACTGGGTCTCATATGCGCCCGCTCCATAAGAGCAATAACGCAATAAGTCTGAGATTCTGCGTGTTCATTTGAAGTAGTTTCAGGATCGTTTTGCATTTAGCGTACGTTCGAACGCTGTCAAGAATTTTCGTTCAAGGCGTGAAACGAAATAAATTATAAAATATTTGTTTTTTTTTTGTCTGGAATTCGCAATTTGAAATTTTATAGTTTGGATTTTTTTTGCGGTGCGCATTTCTTTGTCTTCTTTTTTGTACAAATGCTTCAACCCTTTTGTTTCTCCGATACTCGTACGGTGGTCGCGTCGCGGTGGTGGTTCTGTTGACGCCGACGTAATGTAAATCCAGACCCTTGCTTTTACTCAAACCCTTACATATCCTGTGTCCTTTTTTAAACGTCTTTGTTGGCTTATTTAATTAATAATGTAAACATAATATTTTATGACGTGTCAGCGCATTTGGAAATTAATTTGAAATTGAAGCCAGGATTTGCAAGCGATTCAAACCGATAAATTCCGAGATTAATTGACGGTACACACGTTTTGCAACCGTGAATATTAAAATAAGCAGAAATAATTTCATTTACCGAATACTTCCCGAATATAATCGCAATGTCTGACGATCATATTTGTAAAACTTTTCACCTTAATTGACTTTTAGTTGTTGTTTTTTTTGTGGTCGATTGTGTGTGTTTGTTAAAGCACTGTTTTTGTTATTTCCCTTTTCTTAAAGCATTTCTTAATATTATTTTAAGATCAGTTTCAGACTTATTGCGGTCAATTTTCGTCCTTAGAAAATTCTCTCTTTCTAGCTCAAAAATTTATCCTTCTGATCCTTTTCTTCTTCTCTTTCTTGGGCTTTCGTGTTTTCGACTTTATGATATCTTTAATTTCAATTTTGAATTCTTAAAACAGTGCTGCTAAATTCTAGACAAATACAAATATTTACAAATGAAATAAAATAAATACGATAACAAAAAAAAAACAACAAAAATTGTAACAAATATTCTTTCATGGCAAACTCCTGGATAGATTCACAGACACAGACATTAAATTGCCTTGCGAAAATTATTGTGAAAATCAACAAATATTCATATGAAATTAAACAGAACCATAACACAAAGAGACAGATAACATCAAGAATTTTATTTTATTATCTATTTTGAACAAATTTTTAGGTCAATGAGCAAAAGTGTGTAAATGCGAAGAAAGAAAGCAAACAAATAAATTCTAAAAACAAATATGTATTAGATTCGAATTTACTCAATAGGTTGTCATCGTATGCGTGTGTATGTTTATAATGCGATGTTTAAGATTTTTGCCCAAAAAGGGACTAAAAGTATATTAAGTCACCTCAAAATATGACATGAATACCACGCAAAACAAACAACGCAAGTTACGACTTACGACTTGGTACATTACGACGTAACCTTGCCCAATGACAAACGCAAAACAAACAACCGAAGGCAATTTGCAGTCTCGTAGAAGGTTCGATTAACAATCGATTGCCTGCAGTTTTTCGTCTAATTGCAAGGACATGACTGACTGTCGGGGTGATTGCTGTAAAAGGGATAATGAAACTGCATGTCTCACTCTTCCTCTACTCCGTTTATATCCTTATTCTCGGTTCTTCCTTTTTGTGATAATTTATTACTTTGTTGCTTAACAAAAAGACTTTTCCCACTAAAAGTGACTAAAAGAAATAAATTAAAAAGGAAACTAGACACCAAAAATCAACACGTTCAGTCAGTCAACTAATTAAGTTATATATTTTGATTAAAAGGATCAGACAGGATCATTTAAAATTTTTCAAAAATTTTTAAGGAGAAACATATGAATGCCATTTTTATATGACATAATTTTTTCTTAACTGCGAAGCTGCAAAAGCAACAACAATGATTAATACTTAATATCGCAACATCTGCAATCACAAAAACAATAAATTCCGCCTTGGTGTGATTCGGTCAGACTAAAAATATGATTAAAAAATATGAAAAATATCAAAAATACATGATTTTATACTTTCCAGAAGATTACAATAATAAAGTATTCAGTTGTTTATAGTTTCGGGATTTATAATAAGTATCCGTTAACTCTGTGTGCTTAGAATGTATTTATTTATTTGGTGACAAAATTGGATACAACGTGTATAATTTTTTAAAGTATTTATATATTTTAGGTTTACGAGATACTGCCTTTGATGGCGCACAAGTACAGATTATTATTATATACACATTACCGTGCAAAAATATATTTATGGACTTAGCAGGACATTTCCTTACTGCTGAAGGATGTATATACGTTTTTATTGTTTTCCATATTTAATAAAAATATTTCTCTTCATAAAGTATGACAAAAGAGAGGCAATATTTTTGTCATTCTTTATTAAGAGAAATATTTCTATTAAATAAGGAAAAGTATAAAAACGTATGTACATTCTTTAGCAGTGAGGAAATGTCCTGCTAAGTTCATAACTATATTTTTGCTCGGTCATGTGTATATAATAATAATCAGAACGTGTGCACCATCGAGGGCAGTATCCCGTAAACCTAAAATATATTAATCATTATAATTTACTTTCTAAAGCATCGAGATTTATTCGATTTTAGTCAGACAATGCCAATTAATTTCAAGACGATTGATCTTTTAATCCAATCAAACTTCAGCACCGGTGTCCTTAACACGAAACACTCCTGGCGGCTAAAATTTAAGGTTTCGCAATTGTGAGCTACAGAAACCATCCCCAATACTCCTGCCAGACGAGAATGGTGGTGTGTGTGGGCTGCTCTTAGAGGGCGTTTTAACGGTCTTTTCGTTTGACTATTATCAGAGTGCAATGGTCACAAATTGCCAAGATTGGCTACAGGAGACTCTCTGTTAACGAAAGCCAGTTATGGAAAATTATTACACGCATTTTTTTTCCGAAGTTATCGAGAAATTCAAAAGTATATTTTTCTAAAAGAGAAACAGCAATAATTTAAGAACTAATAGCAATAATTGTCATTGTCGTCAACAGCTATTGAATAGACTTAAAAAAAGTAATTATTCACGCCCCACCGGCACACAGTCGAATACTACGTCGTCAACTGATATCGTTGAATGCCTTCGTACGCCAGGACATTCGATACGCTGCTCCTAGATTCCTATTTCTGCACGCCCCTAACTGTCCCGTCGCACGCTTTTCTAATTGTTTGCTAAACGTTCGATAAACACGTCCATGTTGTGAAGCAAAAGGCACGAAGGACATACGTGTGACTCACGGATTGACTAAATGGCAGTCTAGTTGATGGACGGACAATGACTTTCCATCGTTGATGACACTCTCATCGGCGGAATCGGGTGCCGGCAATTCGTTGCATTTGATCGGTTGTGTTACAGTTGACGTCGGCGTTGACAGAGGAACAGCTGAGTAACTACACGCTTTCATGTTTATTAAATTGTTTTGCACTTTAGTCTCCTGCGGTGTTGGCGGCAGTGGTGAAGCCGTGTCCTCAACTGAATTTAACTGCAAAAAGTCGGTTTCGTTTGTACGAAAAAACTACAGTAAAATATGTTACACTGAAAACAACAACAACAACAACACGGCAGCTCATAGAACTGCATTAAACAGATGAAGTTACAAACGATGCGCTGTTGGAGAGCTGACAGATTTACAGCCGGTTGCACCGCTGTGCGGTATCTAAGGTAACCGAAAGGCTAAGTATACAGGCCTCGACAAAGGTCGGAACCACAACAACAACAACAGCAACAGCAACAACACCACCACTATCAACGGCATGAACAATAACAATAAAAGTGGTAGCACCCAATGCAGGACCTTGCTGACAGGATCCTCTTGCATAGGCTTTCTCTTTAGCACTGCTTGCGTACTTGCAACCTTGTTCCTAGTTTACCTCTGGCACTCTACTGATCGTCTGATTCTCCGAATCTAATTCTGGGCTTCCTGCCGCTCAGCAAGTGTTCACGCAACCCGCTGCGGCCGCCACACGAAAGCTCGAAGAACGCGTCTGACAATGCTGTACAACAACTATTGCTTCCATAACGTCAACACGACGAAGTCCTACCGCGTGACGATCCCGAGTACAAAACGATCCGAAAGGCCCGATACGATTTTACTTTATTCGAAAGCGTTTGAATGCATTTAACACGCGAGTGTCCGTAATGATTCTGCGAAATGATATAGCTCTGATATTTTTCCTCTTCTCGTTTTACGATTCTGCACGATTCTTACGATTCTGCAGCATGCGATCTTCGGCAAAATCTGGTGTTCGGTTCGGTTTGAATATAATTCGTTGGAAAATTATAATGTCACGGTTTTTGTGTTGCGTCGCGTGCGACGGAAATGTGTGAAATTAAAAAAAAATTCAAATTTGAGAAAGGAAAATCGATAAGAGGAAGAGATAGATAGAAGGTGGTCGAGAGATACGAAGCGAAAAGCGAAAGAATTTAATGTTAAATGAAAAAATTTATTTTCTTTTTTTTTATTTTAGTTATTTTTTCAATAAAAATAATTATTGTTTGAGAACTCAATTCATATCATCCAGTTCTCCAATATGAATAACAAGATTAGACTAACCAAAGATATTGCGGTCCATAAATCAGAAAATTAGCTGGAGTAAATGTTGTTGTTGTTGGTGGTCGCCTCTTCCAATGATCTGCCAATCCATGCTTTACAATACTCCTCCTGGTGTCCATTATTTTGCCTTTCTTTACCCAGTCGATATAATGTCGTTATCATCATCACCATTATCATCAGCGTCACCGTCACCATCGCATATTAATGATCACCACTACCCTTCAGTGCTACCACCATTCAGTTATATTCACCGACTTGTGGGAGTTAATTTCCCTCGAAACGCAAAGGTAATTTTTTTAAAAAAAATCTTGGAAACATAAACCAAAACACCAAAAAAATTCAAAAAGATAAAAAGCATGGAAGTAAAAGCAATAACCAAAAAGAGAGAAAAAGCAGTTGTAACGTAATGTAACATAACGTAAACAGAACACATTTCGTCATTCATTAAGTTACGGAAGTTGAGTTCGAAACGGCAATTTCCACCAGAAGCAAGCAATTAAAGAAAAGTTTAAATTCGTTTCGCCGGACGGGAGTGAGTCTCGATGTCGGTGCACGTCATGTTCATTTCCTTCGCTCTCTCTCTCTCTCTGTCTCTCTGTGAGGCTTGGTGCTTGTGTTTTCATCTGGTTCTCGATGATGGTGTTGGTAATAGTGACAGTAGTGGCAGTAGTGGCAGCAGCATCGGCCAGGTTCATAAATTGAAATCACTCCCGTGTCCAGAAGTTGTTCACAAAGTGACACACAGACAAAAAAGAAAGAAGATGAAAACAAAAATAAGAGAAGAATACCAATACTAACAATCGAAATATCGTGATAGTAAAACGAAAACATCAACCAAGTAAAAGTCATTGCATGATGGAATCACTCGAATCAACGGCCAAGGCACCGAGCGTGTAGGTGACTGAGTGAGTGAGTAAGAAGGTGAGTGAGTAATGAAGTGGGTGAATGAATAAAGCATTTGACACAGTTGCTTGCCGGCCACTTGCAGCATTATCAACGATGACGGTCAACGACAATACAAAATATTACCTCATGCATAACGGACAAAAATACACACCATCATGTACAGCCTCCACACACGCATATGCATATATGCACACACACCCACATGTAGGCAGATAGTAATGGCATGGATAAGAGTTGTCAAGGTTTTTAGGAGGCAATTTTTTGGGAGAAAGGATGTGTGTTCCTACGTGGAGTTAACGATAGAGGAATGTAGATAGAGACGAAATAATGCCCAACGACAACCATGAAAGAAACGCCTGCGTCAATAACAAACCCCAAATCCGTGGACAACCAACCAACCAACCAACTAGCTTTGACCAAATTATATATAGTCGCACCAAGCCAACAGATTTTACCCACCGCACAGGTACCAAATGGTTTCCTGAAGTGAGTAAGAAATTCTGCTTTCTGTTTCCCGATGCTATTGCTGTTATTGTTGCTGTTGGTCCAACCGAACGACGGAATATTTATTGTATCGTACGCGATAAAAAATGTTGCATGGATTGTGCTTTGGCAGAGTTTTTACGGAGCTATAAGTTGAGAAGCTCTAAATGGGTTAACAATTTATAGACCAAACGAGCCTTGTAGAAGACAAAGGCAAGGGAAAAACAATCAAACAAACAAAAATTGTAGTGTTAGCAATGACTGGAGGAAAACTGGGGAGAAAACGAAGAATATAATTGGGTTTGTTTGGCCGGGGAGGGCTAGAATTTGGCATCAGTCCTAAAAGATGAGAGAAAATTTAGTTGACAATTGAAAAATAAAAAATATTATAATTATTCCTTTCAATTGCTGTCTCTATCTCCTCTCTCCGTGATCTTTGTTTAGCTTTCCGTCAAGAATTTTAAGAAATCTTTTATCTTCTGAATAAAATTCTATGGGTATCTGATTTTGAGTCTTTTCGGAGGATATGCCAGTTATCAGCATAACATAATTACAAAAAAAATTCTTGGGAATTGGGAGGAAGGTATGGGTAGAATAGCGGTGAAGAATAGTGGAGATGAGTGGGGAATAGAGTGCGAGTGGTCTGAGTTTCTTCAGTGATAATTCATTTCAAATGCTTCACTCCTTAGATTGAGGCAGGCAAATGCTGGTCCTTTTTGTATTCTTTTCTTTCCACCCATCGTTTCTCTCTCTTTCTCCCCTAACTGCCATCCCACCTATTTTACTCTCTTTCCCTTCCATTTTGCGCATACATGCATTAATCTTCTCTACACGTATTTGTCAATGTACGAAAAAAAAGTTTGACAACTATTTCGACATCCGGTAACTCGAATGCGGGACTTGATGTCCGTCGATGCCCAAACGACAGGCGAGTAAAAGTGTAAATGTAAAATGGAACCATTTCGTGTCAGGTACATGAAAAACTTTTGGCCAAAACATGGTGGAGCTAGTGGATGCAATCAAATTAGATCAAAGTCCTCTCCCAACCGTTATAGAACTGCCCACCCTTACATCCGCCCGATAGTGTCGCCTTCTTGGCCACTTACACGACGATTAAAATCCGATTTCTGAATTCCGAAATGACTTCGTCATCCTCAACAAAACCAACAACAGAAACACATACTGCATCAGCTCCAGCAACTATTTATAGAATGTGAAAAATGTGCCCAACATAAAGTTTTACGACGACAAGGACACTACCTTTGATCACTTCCTTGTTAACGTTGTTCCCCGTCCTTACGCGCCAAATTCAAAGGGTCAACAAGAATTCCCGGGCGAGGGAAGGAGAAAAAAAAGAGAGAAGAAAAAGAAAAAAAAAATACAATAGATGTAGAAGAAGGAGAAAATGAAAAACCGAATAAGCATCAAGCCAATTTCTGGCCAAAAATACGAGGGTGCTAATGTGGCCATATTTCGTTGGTATCCAACACATACATAAGTCCAATGCATACTCACAAAAACATACACAATGTGAAAGAGAAATACATTTGTAGATGAAATATAATTACGATGATTTTCGTTAAGTGAGGATGTCGTTGATGAAGCCATAAAATGAAGGAACAAGATGTTTTCCTCCAGCTACTGGACATCTCCTTCGGTCGTGATACGAGTATCTCGAAAAAGGACATACGGCATTTGTCCTCTTATTACCCCGTCCCCCCACCAATTTTTTGTTGTTGTTGTGATGTTGGTTGTAATTAAGCTTGTAACGAGTTGTAATTGAATTTTTATGTCTCAGCTCGACATTTCCGATGATTTCTGCCTTTGAGTCATACGTGTTCTAGCCTTTGGTCATTGCCACGCCTTTTCTTCCTTCCTCTTACTTCATTGCTCACTTACTCGTCCTTCATATTCGTTCCGTTCGTCTCCGAGAGAATCTGGTTACGACTAGATCGTTTTTTTATTAATGGACTCTTTATGCGCGAAGTTTCATAATCTTTAGTCTTCCGGTTTTCGGCCTGACGAGCGTAATGGATGGAATGATAGATTTATATTCCCGGTGAGAGAGTTATTGGTTCCACGGTGACCAATTAAAAGTCCATAATTGCAAATGTTTGTCCGGAAGTGGACAATTTTGAATAAAATCATTTTATAAATGGATTTTGTGAAATTTCAACTGACTACTAAACCAATTTAAATAACGGTCACGATCTTTGGTTTTTGTTGTTGTAATGCAAAAAAAACAATTCAGTGTTGAAAAGAGTGTTAGAGTATTTTGAACTGAGTTACTTTATTTCATCGGATATTAAAACCTCTCGTTTTCAGTCGCCTTCTAGAGTTCCTGGAGCCTCGATGGAATCTCCCCTAACTTTTGATAATTCAAAAATAGTTTAACTGAAGAATTCCTAAAATCTTCTCAATTAACCTTGGGATTATTTAATCCTCTTGGAGAAGCTTGAAGAAGACAGCATGATGAAGAGGGCGCGCATGAAAAGGGAGTCTGTTTAGGAAAGGGTTAATATTTCAATTTTGATGTCTTAACAAGGCTTGTGACAACTTAAAAACCCGAAATATTTTTAAGCAATTAAACATGCGCCCCCCTCTTCCATTCGATACAACGAGAGCACTTGAGTTAAGCGGAAGAATTGTCGCGTGGATGGATGCGAGAGTTTATACTCGTATAAAATTTATTTATATTGATTTACAAAGGGCTACATGTTCATGTCACGTTACGTCACGTCATGTCTTGTCACTATTTATGCAATGCACCCTTCCCTGTCTTGTTAAATAAAAGTAATGCGGGTGGTTACGTCCCGTTTGGGTTTTCTCTGTCTACAAATATTGAAGATTAAATTAAAAAAAGACCAACACAATATGACGATATCTCGTGAATGTATGGATAATGCGCCACACGCTCCACACAACTTGGAATGTCTCCAATTCCCAGACCATTGAATTCACATGCTTTGCGCATACTTAAGGCTTGTCACGAGCCTCACACGGGGCACGTCTCTCCCTCCATTAATCTCGTTTAAGCACAATATGTCGGATAGCGCCCTTTTGTTTATTTACTATGGTTTATTATATTGATAATATCGAAGAAGAGAAATTTTCTAAAATTATAAAGCGTGCTCGCTTAATACGCGTTGTCTAAAAGTCATCAATTTTTACGAATTAACTTGTTAGAATGATGAAGAAGAGTTCGTTGAGTGATCGCTCTTCTTATTGTTTCGAGCTGTTTTAATGGTTTTATAAATAATTGAAGTAATTAAAACAAAAATGCTTAAGTAATGCTTCAAAGAATCGTTTGAGCTAAAAGGAGTTTAAACACCTTAAACACCTACCCTCCCAAATCGTAATATTCGCGGCACTTTCAAAATAAGCAGCTCCAAGTAAACCGTCTTTCGGATACAGAAATCTGTCACTTCTGGTAGCATGAAAAACATTAAAAGGTAGCATTAAAAGGTTTTCTCAGATTTGGCCGGAGAACGTTAGCTGGTTATGACCTAACTGGTGCTCGTTTTCTTTACATTTTTTATCATTTATGCGCTTCTCGGGTTGCATCTCATTCGCACATTGTGCGCCTTTTTGAATTGTTTTATTTTTCATTATTGCAATCCAACCTATTACGCTCTCAGCCATCCATTTTCCTACTACATGTGCGAGCGTGTGTGTGTGTGACGGCCTCTGTGTGTGTTGATTGCAGCATTTTTTGCGGCTGTCCAATATCGTTGGGTCAGTGCTTGTGGCCAGAATGGTTCTGGTCCGCCTTTGGACAGTTATTGAGTGAAAATAACAGTTTCTTTTTTTTCTATGATTGTGCCATGAATTTTTTCCTCACAAAGTCGCGTTTCTCGATTGCAGCAGTTGTTGGTGCAGGGAGAAATTTCTGTGCCAATGTGCGTGAATTTGCAACACGACTGGCTGGTTGGTGCCGCATTCCTCATGTACACACAATCATTGTGTTTTTTGCGTGATATCGTAAAAAAGTCTCTCGTAAAACAGTCTCTGCTGTTTGTGCTCTGCCTCCTTCCATGCTCATGCTTATTTTCTTCCACCTACACTCCACTCGCACATTTTTCTTGTATTTCACAGTTTTTTCGGGCTGTGTTGGAACAAAATGTTGCATCATGTTTCATAAAATCATGATTGTTGATGTTGGTGTTGTTGTTGTTATTGTTGCCGTACAGGGTCATATCATGCTTGCGTCCTACTCTTTGGGAGTAGTGAGCGAGTCTGATGGTGGTGCGATAAAGAAATGGATAAACGCTGGGAGTAGCAGAAGAAAGAGAAGAAGAGGAAAAAGGGTGTCGCGTATCGACTATTTTTTGCGTTCAAACGAAATGAAACGAAGAAAAAACAACGTCAAAATTCTTCAATGTACGCAATTCTGTTAAGTTTTTTGATTAGTTCTTGTAGTGTTGTTGTTGTTGTTGGTTTCTCTTCGGTTATTTTTGTTGTTTTAAGGACAAGCGAATTGAAATCATGTTATATTTGATTGTTGTTTAGTCGTTGTTTGTTTATTCGTTGTTTGTTTATATTGTTCGATTTTTTGTTGTTGTTTGTTTGTTTATTGCCTATTTTCTTATCGCTTCTTCTTCTTCCTTTTTCTGCCATTGTTTGTCTGTGTTAGAACTACGATACTTACTACGACACATGACCTTTAACGCCGGTGCCGTTGTCGTTGCCAGGCTACTATACCGCCACACCGTATTCATTGTTGTTGCTTAAGTTTTTTGTTTTAGCTTTTATTGAGTTACATAGTTTGAGGCTTCGTTTCGTCTCATTGTTAATTGTTCGAGCACTTTCGTATATTGCTACCGGTGTTACTCCCGTTATCGCTGCCGTTATAGCTATCGATTTCTCTGACACTGACTCGTGGGTGCATCCGTGGGTGGTTCGTGCAATTCTCTTCATTGCATACGTCCTTGGTATGCAGTTTCCTTTATTTGCAGTTTTTATATGAATATGAAAGCCTGTATGTTGTTGTTGTTGTTGTTGTTGTTTTGGTTATAAGCGTCGCAATCTGTTCGATTTGTTTGGAATGCAGTTTAGGCAATTTTTCTATTTCCTCTCCGTTCGCCCTCGTCCAGCCCGCTAGGAGGGGTAATATGCACTCATGTCACGTCATTCGTTTACAGTCGATTTTCAATTATTGGATTTTGTTTTTATGCCTGTCAATTGTATTGCATTTCTTATATTCCAACCCTAATCACCTCCCCCCTCTTCCACTTTTACGAACTCTTAGAAAGGTGTTTATTGTGTGGATGTTTGTTGACGTGAAGTGTTTTTTCTGTCATCTATCTTTTATGTTTGCCTGAGTTATCTCTTACCCTCGTACGAATATTTCGGTATTCATGCATTCATGTATTTATTCGGTAGGTGCTGCTTTCATTAAAGTGCCAATAAAAATTCTAAAATGCCCATTCGTTTCGTTGGCAGTTGGTCTAATTTGGTTAGGGTTACCGTGATTTCTTTAGTTCTTCGTGATTTCTGATTTCTAATTTTTGGGTAGAAAAATTTGAAACCAATATATATATATATATATATATATATATATATATATATATATATATATATATATATATATATATATATATATATATATATATATATATATATATATATATATATATATATATATATATATATATATATATATATATATATATATATATATATATATATATATATATATATATATATATATATATATATATATATATATATATATATATATATATATATATATATATATATATATATATATATATATATATATATATATATATATATATATATATATATATATATATATATATATATATATATATATATATATATATATATATATATATATATATATATATATATATATATATATATATATATATATATATATATATATATATATATATATATATATATATATATATATATATATATATATATATATATATATATATATATATATATATATATATATATATATATATATATATATATATATATATATATATATATATATATATATATATATATATATATATATATATATATATATATATATATATATATATATATATATATATATATATATATATATATATATATATATATATATATATATATATATATATATATATATATATATATATATATATATATATATATATATATATATATATATATATATATATATATATATATATATATATATATATATATATATATATATATATATATATATATATATATATATATATATATATATATATATATATATATATATATATATATATATATATATATATATATATATATATATATATATATATATATATATATATATATATATATATATATATATATATATATATATATATATATATATATATATATATATATATATATATATATATATATATATATATATATATATATATATATATATATATATATATATATATATATATATATATATATATATATATATATATATATATATATATATATATATATATATATATATATATATATATATATATATATATATATATATATATATATATATATATATATATATATATATATATATATATATATATATATATATATATATATATATATATATATATATATATATATATATATATATATATATATATATATATATATATATATATATATATATATATATATATATTTAAAAAGAAATAAGAATTAAAATCTAAGAATTTTTAAAATTTATTTAATTTTTTTTGAACATTTTAGTTAAAATTATGAAAAATAGATCGGGAAAATTTAATTTTAAAAGAATATAATAAAATATTCTGTGAAATCATAGCAGAAGGTCCAACGTCGTTAAGTAGTCATTGCAGGAAAAGCAGAACGTTTAACCCACAAGTGAGGCCAAAGCTTTTTCCGAAATCTTGCGACGTTCTCTAAGAAGAGAGTCTCCATTATTGGGATTGGCCTTGCAAAGAGATGGCGCTTGCAAAAGTGTTAGACAGAGAAGGAACTACAACGAGTTAATTTCATTGATTAAAGAGAAGCGGAGTATTAATAATTTCAACTAAAACTTACCACACCCATAAATATCAACTTCATGATGAGAATTAGAACGAGATAAACTGAAGTGAAGTATGTTTAATTATGGTATTTTGTATTGATGGTGAAGCGAATTGTCGTTTCGAACTGATTCCAATTGAATTTCTCTTCAGTTTAAATAGAAAAATTTTCGAAAAGAATTTTCGTTCTTTGTTAATTATTTTTTATTGTTTTTTTAAACTAATTTTCTTAATAATTGCTTTTGCGAAATTGTTATCAATTCTTTTATGTCTTGTGCATGTTTTAATTTTGAAAAGTGTTTCTGTTTAATGAAAATCGTGATGAAAGGTTATTATTTTTAATTTAAATTTAATTTTTCTAATGAGTAAATATTTTCAAATGACTGTTAAAAGTCATTAATTTTTTTAATAAGTCTGATTTTTTATTATCAAGTAAAAATTTAAAGTTTTTTTGAAATTTAGGGATTTTACTGCGCTGAATTTTAATGAAATTTAGTCTCTGAATCCTGGAAACATTCACCAAATATGTTAAAATCGAAATTTTTTTGAGAAAATATTTTATTTAAATTTGAAATTAATCATAATTTAAAAGAAGATATAGTTATTTCATAAAAAATTAGGCCTATTGCAGTCACAATAAAGTCGAAATAAAGATAATTAGAATCAATTTAAAGGAATTCTATAAATTTTCAGTAAATTCTTTGGAAGACTTTTAGGAAATAATTTTATAAAAATACGGAAATATACTTAAAGTTTTTGAGAGTTAATTCTTTTAAAAAAGTTAAAACTCTGATATGTAAAAAACAAAAAAGCCCAACTTTTTTCGAGGGCACCACGTGCTCTTAACGACTTTTTTACGCGAAAGTTTGCACGAACTGTAATCAAGACAACACCGGCATAAATTCAATGCGAACACAAATACATACACACGTACAACTATATATAAATACATACAAGTGTACGCAAAGGGTATAGATATGTATATCGGGATATATATTGTGTATGGATTCTTGATTACATAGAGAAAGCCATTTGCTTTGAAAGTGTTTCCATTCCAGTTTTTTTATGGCGTCAATCATTTTTACAAAGCCTTAAATAATTTTATATAAATATGTTATTTTATTAGACATTAGCTCACCCCGACCTGCCCCATCTACCACTTTCACCTTCTGCTCCTGAACCCGCGTCCTATCCTGGCAACTGTTTTCATGGTGACCTCAAAATATGCTGAAGTGGTCGTTGTCGTCCTAGTCGTTCGTTCGTTCTCTGCCCTCTGCATTACTGCATTATTTCTCACTAGCCAGCGGTCCACAAGCAGCGACCATCGTTCGTCGGTTGGCACAAGCATGAGAAAATAAATAAACTCCGGCCATTTGAAATATGCTTGAAAATGTGTTAGCCATGTTGGTTGCGGAAAAACACCAAAAAAAAAATGGAGATGAAGAGAAGGAATCGAGTCGAGAAAAAGGACCTCATAAAGGATTCAAAATCAAATTACAAATTTTACACGTTCAAAACGCATGTAATTGGCTTTCAAAGCTGCCAAAGGCTTATGGTTGCCAAAAGCAACAACAACAATCAGAAAGAGGGAGAGAGAGGGCATGAAGAGGATAGATATATGAGAAGAGAATGTATAGAAAAAGAGTAAAAAGACAATCAAGGGAAGCAAATTAATAATATTAAGTGGACAATGGAGACAACGGCAGCAACAACAACAACAGCAACAATGCCAACAGCCACAACGACAGAGATGGCACTAACGCTGCTGACATTGTGCTTGAAATATGATGAAGCTATGGCTGGTTTCTATTACTTTATCTAACACGAATTACAAGATTAAAGATAACAAAATAAAACAATAAAATTTAAGAGCTTTAAAATGAAAATTAAGAACAAAATATTTTGTTTTAAAAAATATTCTAAAATGTGCTCGGGTTGTATCCATTTATTCTTATTAAAATTTTTATAAAATAAATTTTCGATATGTGTCAACTTTTTCTTATAACCTCTTTTGCTTCATACATTTTTTCCACCTCATACCAAAAAATTTTGACATCATGGAAATGAAAGTGAATTATAAAACCTGCCAAAAATTTCATTCTGAAATATGCTTCCAAAACTTTTAAGTGATTAAGACGATCCCATAAATAATAATAAAAACAAAATAAAAATTTATTAAACCAAGAAAAAAAACAATAAAATCAAAACTCGTGGTCTCTTAGTCGACTTATTTCAAGAAGCGCTTGATGACTGACAGAAGCTTACAAACATTTACGTAACTCGCTGGAAATTTGAATAGAAAGAGGGTGGAGGTAATCGAAATGGCAATATATGAAAATTATCAAAAAAAAAAAAAAAAAAAAAAAAAAACACAACAACAAACGAGAAGAAGGATGGCAACGAAGGGAAGCAATGACAGTGATAACGAATTTAACAGCAACAAAAATAATAACTGTCAAATTTGAAAACGCGAAAATCGTGATTACCTTGACTTAAAGTAAGTTCATATGAATATACTTATTCTTATTATATACTATATATATTGTGGCGCATGCATATACCGTCGACAACAACAAACTAAACAACAACAAGAGTAACAATAACAACTATAAATGTAAGGGAAAACATTTATCCTTGAATAAGTGGAAAATGCAAACACATTGAGGTCGGTCGATTTAGCGAAATTACCGAGGCGAACGAGGATGGATGGGTAACCGAAAAAGTTCACTTATTTAATCCTTCAAACTTTATCAAACTTAGAATGTTGGAGAACGAGTGAATGTTGAAAACCAGAGGAGGGAGTTGATCCTGGTGACGATGTGAGATAAAACGTTGCGTTTGAAGAGAATTCGAACTGCTGAAATGGAAAGGAAGACTGGAAGACTGGAAGGTCAGGAAGGAAAAGTGAATAAATGTATGAGTGGATATGAATGATTGGGTCGCAAAAGGGTTGATTTCCAGATCCAGTTTCCAGTTGGAAACTCTGTCAATTAAGGATTGAATACATTAAGCAATAAAGTGGATTGGATGCCTGGAAGAATGAATGGAATAGAAATGGCTTTGTGGTTTAAAAAAGAAAGATCGATAATAGTCAGCGCAAAACAAAATGAATCGGAAGATCGAAAACCGCTGAAAACTGTTTGTTTGTAAACCCGACCTTGATCCTGACATACAATGAGAGAAAATCGTTTCGAAATCCATCTCCAGTAAAGTTCAAGGCTAATCAATCAAAAATTTTGATTCATCAGAAATGAAGGAATCTTCAAAAATAAAAGATTTTCATAAAAGGGTAACAAGTGGATGGAGGTCATTCTTCTAACAAAAGATGCACCGAGAGTAACCCCGGCAATACGAACAAAACAAAAGAATATCAAATATGTAAGAGTGTAAGGGGAAAAATGGGGCAAAAAGAAAAAATTAAAGACCTTAAAAAGAGTTAAAATTTTGAAGGACAACGTCTGTATGTCCTTGGAATAAGGAACCATATTTTTGGTTAATAGATCGGTCCTGGAGAAGGGTTAAACGAATTAATTCAACAAAAGAATACGACATTCATCAAGAGCCACACAAAAATCAGTTACTAAACTTGAAATTCCTAACAAAAGTCAAAAAGAAGGAAAGAGTGCCAGAAAGAAAAAGGACAGAAAATACACCAGATTCGAGGTAGTTTCGCATGACAATATTCTTCGACTCTGGATTGAATTGTTCTTTGTTATTCGTGGTCTCGCCTACGGCATTTGATAATTATCTTTGGTACGACTGTTGTTCTCTCGGGTAATTCATCGATAGGACGATTGTTTACGAATACCTGAATTTTGGTTCACGATTTGGTACCGACCTCTCTAAAAAGGATTAAATTTAGTTTTTCAGGCGTAACGGGTTAAGAACGTTGATGCTTAGTATTAGTTAATCGCAGATTTCATCAGAAAATTTATCAACAAATGTGATGGGCGGGCGGAGCATGGAAACTAGTGCAAACTAGTTCAGTCCATTCCGACGACTTTTTCGGTTTTATGTTTAAAGGCTTTTTCTTAAAAGGCGTAAACAAATTTGTCATGAGATTGATCCTTCGAGATCCTATGCAATTAGTTTGTTGCCCATCAATATTTGCTCGCAGGATAC
Organism: Physocephala rufipes; assembly: GCA_963966595.1. Classification (NCBI taxonomy): domain Eukaryota; kingdom Metazoa; phylum Arthropoda; class Insecta; order Diptera; family Conopidae; genus Physocephala; species Physocephala rufipes. The sequence continues at coordinate 22,459,077 of OZ016504.1, forward strand.
ACCCTATTGCACGCGGGTGGGTCAGGAGATCCGAGATATTATGATTAAAATTGACGAAAATTAGTTGCTTCGCGAGAATTTAAACCCCTTCTTAATCCTTTTGATATTCGGATCTTTTTTTGTTTGCATGCTAATCCTTTTTCCTTCACTCATTTGTCGTTGGTGTAATTGTTGTTGTTTCTCTTATTAGTGTTGTTCGATTAGTTCAGTGAAAGGGTTGTTTGCTGTATTTAAAGGAATTCTTAATGTGACGGTCGAGTTAGTAGGTGTTGTTGTTGTTGGTGTTGGCGTTTTCTTAGGATGCAAATATTTGACAATTTAATTAGCTTAAAGACAGATAATCCTAACATCAGTAGAAGAACGTACGGTGACGGTCATTCCCACCGCGTTCACGTATGAAAGGATTAATCACGATAAGTTGGGTATTCTTTGTACCCAACACCATCGTCAACATCGACGTGTGTGGAGAGATACACGATGGTGTTGGACGTACGACTATATGTATGAGTATTTAAATGATCCCACACATGCACACTAGAAGCGGTCAATGTGGTTCCATTGGTTGTTCGTGTATGAGATTTTAATTAAAAATTTCATTACATTCAATCATAGAAGACAGAAAAAATGAATGAATAGAATGAATGAAGGGGGTGTGAATGGAGGAATGAATGAAAGGGAAGAAATGAATGAATGAAAGCGCGAATGAATGAATGACACAATCACTGAAAGAATGAATAGAACATGAGCTTTATCGGATATATTTAAATAAACAAACAACCAAAATAAAGTATCCCACAGTCAATGGATTTAATTAAATAAATTAATTAAAGATTTTCACGAGCTCTATCGAAATTTGAATTTAGAGATATTTTATAAAGTCAAATACGGTCTTCGTGTATGTGTGACTCTCGGGCATGTCATGAATTCCTTTGATTAGATTAAAATTGATGGTTTTTTAGTTGAAAATCCTGGTGAAAGGATTTTATCGAGGAAGTGAATTCATTTTCGATTGTACTAAGTGAAACACGAAAACATATGTGAATGATATAATGGAAATTAATGATATTTAAATGTTATAACAACGAGTAACATCTTTATGCATTTAAATGGCTCTAAATAAGTTCTATAAATAAAATGTGGATCTAACATTTTTCGCAGAAAACCTCACTAAATGATTAAATTATCATTCAGTGATATTGTCAAGGAGCCGAGTATTCAATTAGTTTGTAGTAAGGTAAAAGTGCGATCTATTTCGTGGGAACCAAGCCGAATTGATAAGCCTGATCCAGATCGAAATCTGAACACGACCTTAAGCAAATTGGGAAGTGACTTATGTTAGTGGCATGAATCACAAACGAAGGGCGAGTGTATTCAAATATTAGATGTCAGATTAAGGTCTCTTAACCGCATATTAAAAGTGATGTGCTAAACATTTCTGGGATGCTTTTATGGTATTATAACTTTCTTACAAATTTCGAATCTTACATAATTTGTTTTTCAAGATACTAGATGAATAATAATGTTTAAAATAATAATCATCATCGAGAAAATATATGATTTTGTATCTAATATTTATCATTTTCATAATTATTCCCGTCATAAATTGTTTAATTGAATTGATAAATTAATTGACAAAGGCATTTTAATAATTATAAAACGATCACGTTGTCATTATCAATATCAATAGTTCTCATTCGATATTTCACGCCTTTCATCATAGACGACATTAATTTCATATTGATTACGTTAATCATTTCAATATTGATCATCTCCTCACGGTGTCATTTATGCTGCCCAACTAGACAATGTTCACCAATTTATTAACCATTATATTTGTATACATATAATATATTTAATATATAATCGGAGTATAATAGAACTGCAAGGATTTTTAAGTTTATTTTTTAAACACGATTTCATTTATATATTTTCTTGTTTTCTACTTAAGGGTAAATATTATTGTTTTTATCTTATTATTATTATTTTTTGTTAATTACGATATTTTCTGTTTTTTCGTGTTTGTAAAATTTTTTATAAAATTTCTAGATATATCTTTTCGTTCTTGCGTTGATTGTTTGGCGGAGATTGTTGTGGTGGCACAATTTGTGTTTTCCTTAATGCTTTCGTTTTTGTTGTTTTTGCTCGTATCATGCATTGTCGGCAAACATTTTATTGACCAAGTGTGTTAATTTTTATTTGCTTCGACGAAGGATTCCACAATGACACCGAAATACAAAAATCATGAGCTCCTTGCAGACTGCTCCAAAAGGAAAAAAAAGGAGTAAGGGTTGGGGGGGAGGGGAAGACCGTATCGTTATACTACGCCTGTATTACACAAAGTGGATATTTGTTTCTTTTCTTTGTTTTCACATTTCATGTTTCATTTGTTGTTGTTGTAGTTGTTGTTGCGGGTGAAAAAAATCCTTTCTGCATGCAAAACATGCATTTTTTGGCAGTTTTTGTGGCGGCCATGTTTTGCTGGTTTGTACTAATAATTGAGTCTGATGGATGCACCCAAATATACACACAAAGACGTGCCATATACATTCACATACACATGCGTAAATAGCATTCACTTGAGTCACTCGTTCGTAACCAACGAGACGAACGAACGGACAAACAAGCGTACTTTTTGCAGTCAAATTGTATTGGTTTTTGCTACTGTTGTTGTTGTTGTTGTCGTTGTCTGTTAATTTTCGTGTTGTTGTTGTTGTCGTTGTTACAAAGGCCATTGCCGGCGTTGATGCACGAACAGTCGTTGTCAGGCAATAAAAATTAAGCTAAAAAATTAAAAGCCTTTTGATTTTTTTATTTTGAAAACAGTATTGGAAGTATAAAAAAGAAGAAAATGTTGTAGAAAACGAAAAATTGACACTTTGAGTGCACTTTAATTTACGCTTTTACTGACGCTTTCCAAATTTTAATGTGAAATATTTTGAAATTTTAAATCTTTTTTTTCTGACGCTAAAATAAAAGTTTATGTTTGATTTTTTCAATTAAATAAAATTTTAGGAGATTTGTAACGAAATTTTCTCAAAGTGCGAGTACCGTGGATCTAATTAATACATACTAGATTCATCGAATTTTACGCTCCAGTCTTTATTTTCAAAAAGAATGTATTCGAAGTCATGTAAGTCACGCTCTCGTCGTGTGTTCCAGAATTTTTTAAAAACAAGCGTAATATTGAACTTAAATTTACGATTTTGTAAAGGTTTTAAAATTTCTGTTTTGGTATCAAGATTTGTTGATTGTATGATTTTAGTTTTAAACTAAAAAAAATCACGTAATGTTGGAGATGCATTCCTTTCGTGCTTCCTTTTGTAATGTATTAGAAAAGACATGACATATATAGACAAACATATACATATATCCCGTCCTATCCTTTTTTAAAATTTTTTATTTGTATCACCCTTTTTAGTGTTTTTTTTTTAAATTTATGTTACTTTTTAAAAATTAATTTAATTTTAAATCAATTTAATTTTAAATCAGAAATTAAAAATTAATCAATTTAATATTATTTATCTTTTACTTTTAATCCAACTTGAATTTAGTTTATTTTAATTTTGAATATTTTGAATTAGGTTTGTCGTTCTCGTTTATGAATTACTATGTATTTGAATTGTTTAATCATTTCATTTGTGATTTATTTGTAATTTGTGGTTTTCGTTTTAATTTGAAATTTAATTCCTTCTTTGAGTCTTAAGTAAGAAATTTTTAAGATGGTTTTAAAAATCAATAATTCTTGAATTTTAATTTCTTTATTCAATACAATTTTAATTTTTAATTTAATGCTTTATTTATTTGTATTTATTAATATAATTTTCAAAAATTCTAGACTTAGTTTTAATCATCTTTTTTTAACTTTTCAAAGCTCTTCCCAAAAAAGTACTGAACAATTTAACTGTAAAGTACTGAAAAAGTACTTAAAAGTACTGAACTTAGGAAGAAAAACACTAATTAAATTAAATGAGGGTCCTTCTCCTTCTCCAGAAATGTTACTGCCACAATGACATGTTTTTTGCAACAGACGTTTCACCCCATTGTCTCGTACTCTGTAATGTATTTCCCAAAAATCCTCCTGAAATACCTTCGAATGCATTTACGAGGACGTTACACTGAAATTGGTCTTTATCAAAAATCTAAATAAAAAATTAGTCGAATCGATTATAACCGGAGGCACATTATGGGTCAAAATGATTCGCAGTTGACCATTGTTCATAATTTAGTCAACTTACTGAATCGTGAGTGCGTGAGTGCGTAAGTGGTGTGCGTTATTTGGAAACGAAGGAAAACATTAAGTCGCATAATAATAAAAAGCGATTAATGTATGAGTTTCTTGTCTCCCCTCGCGTTAAAATATAAGGTCGTGTCGGGTTCGATGTCGGATTGCTGGTGACGGTGGTGATGGTGATGGATATATCGGTTGTCGTTTTTGTTGTTGTTGTTCGGTTGTAAAACCGTGGCGTACGCGTCGTTTCTTGGAGTGACGCTGGTTGTTATCTCATGAAAACACGCTCTTCAGCCGTATGAAACAACCGGTGGTCCGCCGCGTCGTTATTGGTTTTCCATTTTCGAGAGGGGAGGAACTACGCTACCCTCGTTCGACAATCAAAACTTTTTCAAATATTTGCTATGTATTTCTTTGTTTGTTGTTGTTGCCGTTGTTGTTGTTGTTGTTGTTGCTGTTGTTGTTGTTGCTGCTGGTGTTCTTGTATGCTTCTCTTCTATTCTATTCTTTTTTGTTCTGTTTATTCCCAGCAGTCTAATACGTTTTTATCTAACGTTTTGTTGTTACTTTTGGCGTTACTGATGCCATTGCTGTTGTTGCTGTTATTGCTGTTGTTGTTGTTGTAGTTTTCGTTGCATTATTTTGTGAAGTGGTTGGAGGTAATGGCGGTGATGGTAGTATCTATGCATGTCAGAAATTATGAGAAAATCGCATTTCAGTCTGCGGCCCTTCATGCAAACCACGCTTTTCAGTAGCGGATTTTTTTTCAAGAGGGTCAACGGACCCTCTTCAAGTTTCTAACCCTCTTGCGTTGTTTCGTTAACATGCCCAAGTGTATAGAACTATTGATTGGTAGTTGTGCGTGCGTGTGCACGCTAAAGGGGGTTGTTTTTGGGTGCGTGTGTTTTGTTGTTGTTTTTCATTCGAATTTTTGTCGACTTGATAAAATATTCATTAGCGATGATACTCACTGATAATTCGGGTAGATATTGTTTCATTATTCAAGATGGCAACCGTAACTGTGTGGTTGTGTCTACATGCGCGTGTATTGAATTATGTATGTATATGAAGCATAGTGTGTTTGTATCCTAAATCTGTTTTGAATATCGAGAATGAAATGAAATAATATATATCAATATACTCCCTTGGAATAAGCTCTTGCTTTGGTTTCTGCCTCTTTGTCTTTACGTCTATTCATTTACGAGTACCTGAGAAGATCACGATTAAGACAAAATTGGGTCAGTACGCGGCCATTTTTTAAAGCCATTATGGGGTAATCTAGGGTTCTAGGTCAATTTACAAGCTTCTAGAGTAGAATATTAAAGCAAAGATTTTATTTTCATGTTTGTCTCAAGTGTTTCAGCATTGGGTAAATATCTCTAGAGATTTTCGTTTTTTAATTAGGACTAATTTTCTATTCTTTAAAGAAAAAATTGAGGATGTCGAAGCTTTTAAGGCTATTACATCTTCCAAACGTGTTACTTCGTGTCCCTTTTCAAGCACTCAAAATTCTTTCGTTTCTATAATTGAGTCCTCTTGTTTGAAGCTACTTAGGAGAAAGGGGAGATGTATATATTGAGACAGACATCATCATCATCATCAGACCCCAACAAGAGTGGTGAGTCTGTGGAGGTCATTTTAATAATATACTTGAGGCTGCATTAATCGCATCGCTTTATTATAGATTTACTTCATTAGACCTTAAGCGTTTTCTGTCCTCTTGCTAACACAAAAGCCCGTGGGCATCGTAACACAACCCCAAAATCGCGTACTACACTTCAATAATCGGATGAAACAGAAGGATTTTTTAATCGCAGGTATCGCAAAAAAACTTTTTATTGACTTAATGGACAAATGGATCATTTGTTGACCAATCCGTCGCCGTAAACGACATGGATGAGGTGTATGAAACGGTATGGAATTATCGTAGTAATAACCATTTAAAAAAGCATGAGCAGTGAGAGATAGGGTGAATTTTCCGGACAATTTCCAAGAAGAACGATGAACAAAAATACTGCAGAAATATCCTTTATATTAAACTATTCCTCGAATAATGAACTTTGTCCTTAGATATGGCCGTGGTATTTATTTGTCAGGCCATTACCTCAACACTCATATTTATCGACAAGGATGCGCTACAAAAGTGCCGACCGCAAACATGCCCTTCGTGATATATTCCCCATTCTCTTAAGAAGAATACAAAAATCAAATGAAATTCCAAAAAAATTCAAAATCGGCTGCAAACAACAATCGACTCTGCCTTCATCACGTCTCACTCCGTGTTTGATGTTCCATCATGTCTCCCGCAACAAAGCTACATTTACAATTGCACGGAGTGGTCAAAGCCAACGTAATTGTCACAATCTGTGAGAGCGTCCGAAAAAAAGCTTGAACCATGCTATTAAAAATGTGCATTGTGTACTTAAAAATGGAATTGTGGCGGGAGGGGGGTGGTGATTAAATGGCAGCGGTCATCATCTAGCAATGGCTACCATAAGCCGCAAAATATACCGCATTCTGCTTAACCAATTTAAAGAAAAAAGCTAACAAATAAATATATTTTCATTCGGTCTTGGTCGACGTTGAATTTACCCTACGGTATAGCCAGATTTCTTGAATTATTATTTCTATGGATTTATGTCTGAGAATTTATTTTTGAGAGTTCGTTCCTTTGAATTCATATGAATTTATTTCTTTCAATTGGTTTCTCTTGATTAATTGCTACGATAACATTTCTACGTATTCATTCTTGTGGCTTTCCGCGAGGTCAATTCTTTGAATTTATATCGGTGAACTTATTTCATAGATTGATATCCCAAAATTCATTTCTGTGAATTAAGTTTTTATTTCCTTGACCTAAGTACATTCGTTTTTACTCATTTCCAAAAGCATTTCTCATTCAGAAAGCGAAATTCTGCATCCCTGTCTTTATTCTTGATTCGCAATCATTCCTTGAAGGAAGAATTATCTCGTTCGATTCGTTTGATTCTTCCACATTAATGTAGCGGAAGACCACCGGGGAAAAAAGTGAAAATGAAAAGCAGAATAAAGAACTATAGTGAAAATGAAGAAAGAGAATAAATCTGCGAATTGCAATTTGAAGCGTGGCAGCTTGCCGTCGTCATGACAGACCAGTTTTGCTGCAATGCTGTCACTTTTACAGACGCCAAACGATGAGCGACAGGATGACGCATATGTATGATGGAATGGGATGATACGTTCAAATGGATTGAATTGATCTGAAATTGAAACGTGGGTATGGTTATGGGAGGGTTGAGGGACGAGTTGGCATGGACAAATGTAGTGCATACATTCTCACGTCATTGTCATTGTCATTACCGTTACCTAAACGGTTAATGTCATGGCTATTGTTAATGTTATTGCCATACGTGTCATAAGACTGAAGCCTGATAAAATTTTGTGATATCTGCTTTGTGGAGAATGAAGTTTCACTTTTGAAAAATAAAGGATCTGAAAATATGTGTTGTGTGATATCTCATTAACTAAATAGAATTGTCCATTACATACTGATTAAAAAAATTATTAATTTTAATCTTAGCGTTTTTTCCAAAAATTAATTCAATACTATTTTTCTTCTAATTTCCCTTTCAACCCCCAAATTCGTTAATAAATACGTGCTCAGAACAAAACCATACTCACACACATACACACACATGTATCCATAACAATACAAGATTGTGGGAAGTGATTTTTCGCAAACATGGCGGTTCGTTGGCACGCGTGACTGGATTAATGGCCGTTCCGGCAACTTCTGGCAACAGTTATTCATTGGCGATATCCAGTCAGGAACGCGGATGTCGAAAAGTATTGGAATGGGAGTGGGTGGCAAGCAGTTTGCACAGAGACTCTCAGCGAGAGAGATAGAGAAAAGGGGGATGAGTGGCCAGAAATAATTGCTGGTTGCATTGAAATGTGCAGGTAAACAATGTTGTTGTCATTGTTGTTGTTGTCATGGCATCCGGCGCTTTGAAAGCCAAAGTTTCCGACAGACCGAATGAACAAGAAATAAAGACTGCATTTGCTATCAAGCAACCTCCACCGAATCAACCGACTAAAAATACACAATTAAAAATTTATAATCTCGAAATGGCCGCATTTTTGATTTTGATGGACACGCGCTTTCCGATTCAGTTGAAAGCGAGTTGGAAGCAGAAAATCTAAAAGTAAAAAATGCTTCTCTGGCAAAAGTTTGATGCTAAGTGAATGCAAGGAACGACTTTGGCTGCGGCGTTGTGTGGGCGTGTGTATGTGTGTCTGTAGCTGGCCAACGTTAGGCCAAGCAAACAACAATGCCGTTAAGAGAAGCAGCATTGCAAACAATAAAAAAGCCTGCTAATGCACTTTTGTGGCCAACTCATTGTCAATCAACGTTTATAATGCAAACTTAAATGAAATGAAACGAAAAAAATGTTAGAAACACAGAGAGAAATGACAGGCGCGGCCAGCTACTTAGACACGCATACACACACATACGCATGTCAATGTAGTTTCAGGCAATGGCGACTTGACTATTGTTACGAAAATTAATGAATGAATTCTTAATTATTTTTGCTGAAAAATTCAATGCAAAATGAAAGTTGTTTGAAATAAAAATTTATTGTTGTTTTAAAGTAAACTTTGCTTCTGTTGTTGTTGAGTCGTTTAGTTTATTGCTGTGATCGCGGAATATGTGATTATGATGATGATGGTGATGATGATGATGATAGGAATAACAATAATTGAATGATAAAATAATAACAATTTATGTAGTTGCCATTGCATGCATCTCTTTCTGGCTTGGACCGTTTGCTGCTGAATGAATATTTGAATGGACAGGATACAAAGAATTGTAAGGAACTCTACTATGGTTATTTGCACAACCATCTTGCACTTATCCGGAATAAATTGAATCAGTCTCCGCTTTCATTCCGACATCTCTTCCCAGAGAAGTTTTCTTGCTGTTCTTCTGCGATTTAATAAAGGAGGATTGAGCGTGGTGGGAAGGGGGGGGAGGAGTTGTGGCATATTTAGGGGATTTTTATGTATTGTGACGTTGTAAGGATTTTATAACTCTTGACTTTCTTGCTAAATAAATGAAACAAATTCAAACGAAGTGAAAATTTTCATTTAGAAAAATTGTGGAATTCCGTAATAAATTCAAGACTGATTGGAAATGGCGGTATGCATACAGCGATTGCATATTTTTCTGATTTAATCGAAAATTATGACTCATAAGCTTCAATACCATCAAAATGGACACTTGTTGGGAAAAGAAGAATCTGCAGATGTTGTCACCGTTAATAAAAATTAAAAAACTAATTAAAAAACTAATAAATTGTTATCATTAAATTCAAAATAACTCCCCCAATTTTCCACTTGGCTAACGAGCTGTTAACGATATGCAAATGACCTTTGAGGAATGATAAAGATATCTGTGATTGATTTCATGACACTGTTTTTGTTTACAATTTATATAAAAAGAAATTCTTACATTTGGTTGGTTGGTTCATTTTAGGATTGATTTTCTTCGTAAAATGTTCATTGCTCCCCCGCCCCTCCTTTATCATCTTCCCCTTGATGTTTAATGCCAGTTTTGTGATTTTATTTCATTAGAATGCCAAATATTTTGGGATTTTCGTGTACTCCTAAGGTGTCCCAAAAACGTTTTATCCAATTTCAAGGTTTTATCTATTTTTCTATATACAAAATTTAAAAAATATTAAAAAAAATCAATTTATATATTAAAGAAACTACGAAATATCATGATACAAAAAATATTAAAAAGTAGTAACTTTATTACTTCACGAACTTTATTATTATGGAAGGCATTTATTTGATTTACACTTTATGTAAATTGGTTTTTGCTTGCGTTACGAATTTTAGTTTTTTTAAATGATATTATTTAATGCAAAATAGCAGCAGTTGAACGGTTTGCCGCAACAACTAGTGGTTAATAAAAAAAAGGAAGAGGAAGACACAATGATTTCAACAAAAGAAACGGACAACAAAAAATTGATAAATCTATATAAAAAATATTGTATAAACGATAAAACAATTAAAAGCTGGTCAGTCACGTTGGTTCACGCTGATCTCGCTGCAAAAGGTAGCGAGGGTGAAAAAGGCAGAGAGACAGAAAGATAGAGAGATAGAGTCAGAGATAGATAGAGAGAGAAAGAGGGAGGATAGAAATATAGACGTAGGAGGGAGAAAAATCAAACCGCAGTCGGTGCGGTTTCTGAGGTTAACAAAAGGATTGAGGTGCGTGCGTTTGACTGTGTGAGTGTGTGTTTGACGGAAAAAACTATGGCGATGGAAATAATAATAACAACAAAATTAACGGCAAACGACTGAACGAGTACAACAATAATGAACGAACGAACAAACGAACGAATGAATGATTTAATCACTTAATAAATAAAATTAAATTGAATGCGGTCAAAAGGATTTCAAAGCTCCAAGAAGGAGTAGGAGGGGAAACAATATATTTTAACCGATTAATTGTTCAATTTGTCAGTGAAATATCTAATCAGAATGACTATAGATGTAAAAGAAGAAGAAGAGAAGGAAAAGAAATACCAGAAAGAGCATTAAGAATTATTAAAACACATTTGTAAAAATAAAATATTTATTCGGAGCTCTTAATTAATTCCACATTGCTGTTACTCTACTCGTTACTTTAGCAAATCATCAATTATTCACCATCACCCCGTCTCATTTCTTCACAAAACGAGCAGGGGGAAACCCACATACTTCTCTCTCACAGTCTCTGCATCTCTGTCATCCTTGTAGAATAATCTTACGATTTATCCTTTGATACTATTCAATTCAAAGAGCTTCGAATTTGGACTCTTCGACCAAATCGATGAGAATTTTTGATAATATCCATTTGATATGGTCGTCATCGTCGTTGCCAACGTCACTAAAGTCGTTTTGTGTGGCAAGTGTCCACTCAAACGTTTGCCAGACAAAGGAGTACAGAGGATGTCGAGGATATCAAGATGTTCATCCGTTATTCGTCGTTCGACAATTTGAGCAGTCGACTTCTATGAATTCATCATCAGGACCTCTGCATATATTTATCAAAACTTCCACAATGTCCGTTCGTTCGTTTGATTCGTTTATTCTGTTGATCTTTTAAATTAAAGTTTTTCTGGTTAAACATTTGATTTTACACCCGACGCCACTCTGTCCTTGAGGGGGTCACTGTGTGATTGGATGCACAGGTTTGACTAATAAGTATCTACCGGTACGATACGGTGACTTGGCCAAAATGGCCAAACCTTGAAGTCCTAATGAATCAACCAACCGACTTAGCAACCGACCTACCAAGAGGATCTACAAACCGATCCACAAAACTCAACGTACTTGCAGGATAGATGATTTAATTGACTGACTGAGCTGAATGAGTGACTGACTGACTGATTGCTGTGTGTTGGTTGATTGTTGTATCTTCTCTTTTTAGGTTTCGCTTTGTTTTTTTTAAATATTTTCAACGACAACATCATCGTCATCATCGCAATCATCTTTATCTACGACAATATCGTTACCATCGTTATTGCCATTGTTATTGTTGTTGTTGTTGTTGTTGTTGTTGCTCTTATCTCAGCCGACGTTGTTGTTCTTGTTGTTGTTTGGTTGTTGTTGTTGGTTGTTAACGCATTCGATGGAGCTGTTGACTGTTCATCATCTCTGAATTCTGTTCATTTGCAATGTTAGTTCATTTTGATTACTAATTGCTCTGTTAAACAAAAGTCGGTTGTTGGTGTTCGTTGTTGTTGTCGTTGTCCGTTGTCCGTTGATGTTGAGCCGTAGTAGATGCAAGTGTCGGAATTAGCATAGCTTGGACTTGCTCGCTTCATAGCTGACATTTTTTTGGTCATCTCAATCAAGTTTAAAAAAGATAATAAAATAAAAATAAAAATAATAGTAATAATAATAACTGGAGAGCACCAACAGCAGAAGAAGAAATAAGTGAAAAGGAATATTTACATTACTTCATATTTAAATTAAAAGTAAAGTAATAAATGGTTTTGGTTTATGATCCAATACGGTTCAATGATTTCCAATTTTTTGACCTAAGCGAATTCAGTTTAGGAGGAACAGAATCTCATCTCCACCCTATGCGCCTTTCCATCAACATTCTCGGCTAACGATGGCTTCCTTGAAACCGATTCTTCTTCATTTTCCATTCGTGCGCTGCTACCGAAAACATAAACAAAAAAGAAAAAAAAACACCAAATAAGAATACAAAATATTATTCATAATGTCTTTGTTTTAGTTTTTATTTACTTCATTTGTTGTTGTTGGTATTGCTATTTCCTTTGTCCCTTTGACATCTTTTTTCATTTTTCCCGCGGCTTTATCCTTTTTTTGGATGGCTTGGATTTATCATTCACACGCGACGTCTCAATGTTTTAACAAGATAACTTCATAAATTTAAGAACGTTCTAACTTTTTGTGTTTGCGAGGGCGCAGAAGAAGAAGAAGATATCTCAGGCATCGAATGGAAATGAATTGAAGGAAATAACAGTAGCAAAGATCGCTAAGGGGTGCAAATATTGTCACCATAGGAGATTGCTCTTAAGGAATAGTCTCAGGAATAAGTGTACTTCTACAACGTGGCTGCGACACGTCACCAGGATGTTTCTGCGAAGGCGCATTTGGGCGCAACGAACTTGTATAGGGGCGATTCTTCGGTGTAGCAAAATAATGAAAAATTATTGCCTTTCGGTGGCAATTAACTCAAGGTCAGCAAAACACCGCGGTAACCGCTCGGATGGTCGCATCCTACGAAGTCATAAAATAAAAAGTCCGGGAAACGTTATAAAACGCTTTAATAGCAAGACAATACTTTTTGTTTTTATTATTTTTTATTGTTGCTTTTTGCAGTAGTTTTTGTAATGCGGAAATTGTCAGGAAGCGACAAAAGTTTTTGTTGCTGTTAGCGTTATTTTTGTTGTTTATAGTGTTGAAGTTATAACGTTGCAAATATACAGAAGTAGTACGTGTTGTTTTTGTTTTCAACGCGTCACAGACTGGACTGAAAAATTACAAATCGAGCTCAAAAACCGAGCAGGTTGATCAATTAAGGGACTGCTTTAGGACGTGCAGTATCGCGTGAGGGAGAAGGAGAGAGAGAGAAGGAGAGAAACATAACTGAAATATTATTAAACCGGAAAATTAAGTGGTTGAGAGTGATTGATATTGATCTGATTGATACAGTTGTTCGCAATATTGCGTTAAGTATTTTTCATTAGGAATGTCATTTAGCTGTCTCTTTCTTTCTCTCTTTCTAGCTATACCCCTTACCCCTTCACTCCTACCCATTTTTTTTGCTTAATAGGATTTCCTTCATGTAATTTCACTGTTTTGATTTCTTAATCCGCTGAACACTTTACAACACGCTACGGTGCTTTGCGATTCGAAAGAAAATCCCGTTAATTAATCACTCTCCCGTCGAACTATAGGAGGAGGGAGGGTATTTGTTAATCATTGGTTTATAAACAGCACCGCATTCGGTTAGCCTTAAGTAACCACGTTGAGGAAATCGAAAAGAAAGACGGACGGCCAACGTAATGAAGGAGTGAGAGAAACAGAGAGAGAGAGAGAGAGAGAGAGTGAGGGATAAGAGCAAGGTGACCAACGCAATAAAAATAAATGTAAACTTTTTTCGAAACCCGTTGTAAAAGCGGTTGCATTGAAAGAGCTTTTAAAATCACAATCAGCGGTATTTGGTTTTAATTATGATGGCAATCGATAAAGCGACAAGCCCTTTCAATATTTCTACCCCGAAAATCGTCGGTTTAATTGTGAACAGCTGTTTTTTAGACCGGTCAGCTGGTTCATAATTCGTCATTTCTAAAATCAGCTGATTATTAAATCCTAAAACCTTACAAAATAACAAGGTCCAAGAAATGGATAAAATATTTTTGTTCATGAGTGTAGAACAGATTTTATTCGTTTATTTATTCTTTCCATTTTTTATTTTCTTTTATTTTTAATTGTTACATTGTCGCTTTTGACGTTCGAGTCCGGTGACTTAGAAACAGACCGGATTAAGCTTAAAAATCCGATTGCATGCGCTCAAGTGTTTCGAGACTCGTTCGTATAGGGTTTCCCTTCCTTTACCTTTTGATTATGCATTAGTTTTCGCAACGGGGCTGTATGGCGGCGGGCATTGCTTCAATATTTTCTTGTTTTCGTAATTATAAATAAAATCTTGGTTTGATTGATTTTTGCTGCGCGCACATGTGCCGAAGTTGGATTAACGTATGATGTCGTCGTCTGGATTATATATTAATGATTTTTATGATTTGAACTCGACCGAATATAGTGAAGATTATGATTATGTCCTGAGAATTACAAGAACAAACTAAGCCAAAGGGGGTGATGGATATAAGCAAGAAGAGGCAGAGAAAGTGGATTTAGTATTGGATATTTTAAAAATGTCACGAGCAGACGGATAACTGATTAGTGTAGAAGCCCTTAGTCGATCGAATATTACTATCTTTCGTGCCTTGAAAAGTTTGTTTTAACGAAGCAAAAATGTGCGATGACTTTTGTATGTTTTAATGTTTGCACGTTTGTTTGTATGTTTTAACAAAACGTCTATATATTTGTGTATACGTGTAATTGTTGTGTGCAAATGAATGATGCTTCTCAAAGGTATCAATACATTCACCTACACACTTATACAACGACGCGACGATCCACACTAAAGTTAATTAAATGCGGCGATGCAAAGAGATCGGAAAGTTTGATTTTGATTTCCAAATACGTTAAATTAATTCGGTGTCGTCGGTTAGGCAACCGTTAAAAAAATGGACAAACTAATGGACCCTCCTGTCCGTATTGCGGTGCTCACGGGGGGGGGGGGGTTGTCCATACCGGTAGTTCCGATACAAAAGTGATAAAGAATCAAATGAAGCAGCCCTCAAGCCTCATCCACCATTTTCAATATAGTCGGCTTTCTTCACTTCATCCGCTGCAAGCAGGACGAAAGTCATCCATACCTCATTTAACGCGTTTCGCTATTTGCGAGAGTTCATTAAAAGAGTTAAAATGTATCGAAACTAATTAAACGAATTGGCTCGCTGATTAATCGTCGAACCAATCGAAGCATCAAAGTAATCAAAGTAAGGGATAAAACTAAAAAATTATTGCGTTAAAGTTCGTCAAGGGAGTGTGTGTGTGTGTGAGAGAGAGAGAGAGAGCGAGAGCAGTGATAAACAAGGATATAAACACAAATGAGTTGAATTCAAATTAAAAGGCTTTAAAATTAAATTTAGACGTTTTAAGTGTTCAAACAAAATGTTCTAAAGTCTCTTTTTATAATTTTTTGTTATCACAGTATCGATAATTTAAAAATATTTAAGTAATATTTTCATTAATAAATAAAAACATTTTTTTTTCATAAAATCCCAACCAAAATAAACGAAATAAGACAGAACAATCTGTTAGGAAATTATTGAAAAGCCCAAGGGGCTGAAATCAATAAGATGAAATTTTCAACCCATTTTAGAATTTAGTCTGTCATCCGTTTATTGTTCTACCAATTCTACGTTTTCTGGCAACGCTTTCCTTCCTGTTCGAACTTAAAATAACTCGAAAGAATTTAGTCATTGTCAATTCGTCAAAATAACTGCTCTTGATTGCATCAATTGATGCATTAAATAATAAAGTTGTCGCTATTTGCCAATTACAAAAAAGACCAACAACAAAAACAACAACGAAAGTCAACGTGGCCAATTGACTAAATCAACTTCATGCGCCGAACCAACTTACCAAGCTGGACAGATAGATTCATGTTTGACTCTTATAAACTTCGAGTGAATGAACGAGTGGTGGTTGGTGATGCGGATACGGCTGAAAGACAAAGAGGAAGGCAATTCGAGCAGTAATACCGCCAATACCACTACGTTCCTCACTAAAGCCTCTACTACCGTCACCACTTCCACTACCTTGCCAACGCTCGGTCCTCGTCGACAACAACAAAATTAACAATGTCCTTAGCATCCTTCAAAAAGAATTTCACAGTCGAGCGGAAAATCTTTCAAGTGTTTTGGAAAATAAAAATACAAAAAATTATTAAAAAAAAGAATTGAAAACCGTAAAAAGAAGTGAGCTACACAAAAAACTGAAGTGCAGAAAATAAAAACAAAGAAAAATCAACGAGATGTTGGTAATAATTTTTGAATACAATATGGCTATGTCTATTGCAAATGGTAACAACAAATACAACAACAACCACAACAATATTGACTAGATAAAAACTACAACATCTATGACAACGCCAACCATGCTAACAATGATAGAACCAACAACAACAACGACAACAACAACCACGACAATAAATAAGAACGAAAAAACATTGAAACAGTAAACATAAAACATTGAAGTGGATTTTCCAGTTAGTGAACAGTTTATAGCATCAGGCCTCAACTTGTTGGCCAAGCGCTTTTGGCCAACTGCAAGTAAATCGATGAGTTCGCATCAATTTCGATGGCGATTTTGAATTTGAGGAGGAGGAGCAGGAGGAGGATAGAAGCTGCTTAAGCAGAAGCAGGAAAGGAGGCGGGAATGAAAACGTTAAATGAATAAATTGAGAGATGAAGTATCTGAAGCGAACCGAACCCCCTATGAGTTAAATGTCTATACATGTGTGAGTGTGCGAGAAGCGAGATACTTAGTCTATTCAGAATTGAACAAAACGAGGAAGGAAGGAGAGAAAGAACATTTCAGAAAAGGGTGCGGGAGATATGAATATTTTTCTCGTTTTTAGGTTTTGTAATTTTTTTAGCGATCCAGTAAAAAATTAGCCTTCTCAAAGAAACATAAAAAATAAATGCTCATTAATAATCGATTTAAATCGATAACAAATGTCATTGATTCATCGTAAAGCAATATGAGCGCATAATTTGATTAAATTTGAATCAACTGCTAACGAAAAGAAAAAGAGGCCTTTCTACCCTCCAACCAACCCGTCGGGATATCATTCAAATCAAAGAGCTCTCGATTGCCTCGACTAGCATATTTTGTCCTTGACGTTGTCATCATCAATGTTGCAATTCTTTACGGTCTCTTTCAGCATAATATTAAATTTAAAGGATATGTTCATGCTGTCTATACATTCCATGTTCAATCCTTGTCATTGATCGACAACTTCATCCTTACTGTGTCCTATTTTATTCATGCTGCGTAGGGTATGCGGAAAGGCACAGAAAAATATTTACAAGATACACATGCATCTTTGATGGTGGGGGTCATGCCTGTCCTCAATATTTTTTATGTTGTCCTTGAGGAAATTATATTCATTATTATTATTTTAATACTTCTCAACAGGTTCCAACAAGAAAAGTGGAAGGTCTTGCCTGACTGATATACAAATGATGATCATAATGATCATTACATTCTTCGTGGACGTTCGAAAAGCCAAATAAATTGATTAGCATTATCATCATCATCATCGTCATAATCATCGTCGGAATTTTTGTAATAAAAGTTAAAATCGCTTCGATGAGTCTGATGATTATTGAGGTCGTTACGCTGATTAATGTCCACGTTTGTTAAAATAATTACCTTATTAGCTAACGGCCATAATAATGACCATAATAATGGCGAGACACACCAACAATATCGGCAACAACAATCAAAAAACCTCACGCGCTGCAACAGTTTGTTAGTGATTTGCTGGTATCGGTGTTGTTGTTGTTATTATTATTGTTTTTATAATTTGCTGTTGTATCACTTTTATTTCTATGTTTTTTTTTTGTTTTCATGGTTAATTATACAAAACCGACATGTTGTCACTTTGCTGCTGCTGCTGCTGCTAAATGGTTTTTTGTCAACAGATGAATCAATCTTTTTAATTGTTCATGTTTTTGTTGTTGACTATTTTTATCGTAACTGTTGTTATTGTAATCATTTCTCGCCCTCTCTCTCTTACGCTCTCTCCCTGTTAAAAGGTTCGACAATTAGCTATGCCATCACATGGTGTACCTGCGCTCTAGTTTATCCTGGTTTACTAAAAAGCAGCTTAAGATTTTGCCTTGAAATGGTTGATGGAGTGATTGATGTAGATTGGAAAATATTAGGAAGAGGCTTGAGCCAAAAGTATAGTTTTTAGGAATTTATCGTTACAGTTCCGTTTCGGTTCTGTCAAAGACTATCATGCATGATTCCGATTTGTCTTTTAATTCAACTTAATTCAAAATTTTATAATATTAGAAAAAAGGCTCGATATAAGACACATTAATTATACTAATTCTTCGTGTACCCAGTAGACTCAGCTACAGTTCCTTAGCTTAGTTTTAAACGTACTTAAGCCCGAAACGTACTTAATTTTTCGATGTAAATCCAGGTTTATATTTCTCTGAAATTTGCTTGGCATTTTATGCATACTATAAAATGAAGGAGAAATTGCTCGTTAAATTCAATGAAAATTAGAGCGTTTTAGCGGCTCCCAGATAATATTTCCACAAGATTTACTAACTTTTACACTTACTCTTAAACAAATTAGCTTAAGATGATGCTTTCACGATTATAATGATGATCAAATTTTAAACAAACGATGACGCGTATGTTTTTTATGTGGACAAATTTCGTTTGATCTTTCTGTTCAGACAATTTGCTTTCGATAAAATTTATTGTATAAAACAAATTTAAAACTTAGTTACTAAAATATATTTTATAAAAATGAATTAACGGAAATGAAGAAGATGAACTTTACCTCTGTTTCATAAAATTGATAGTGAAAACAGGAGTCAACCGCAAATGCCATAATAAAATATTCTAAGAGGCAAATCATAACCAGCCGTTTCTTGAGGATAGACGTATTCCTACATGAATTACATCAATGGCGTGTGAGATTGAAGATAGATATGGAACGGGAGCGAGGGAGAGAAAGAATGTATTTTTATAATTTTTCTGCGAGTTAGAGGCTTTACACAAAAGCTATTTCTATTTAACAAATATTTGCGCAGACTTAGTTGATCCTGCAATTAATTAATCATTTTCTAAGAGTACTCGTTTCGTTCCAAAGGCATAATATTTCGCATCCCCTTGCGTAAAGTAGTGTAAGGTAAAATAGTGAAAAGAAAAAGCTCACTTCGGAAAGATTCTCTCAAAAGCAATCTCTTAATTTGGAGTATATTAAACCTTTGACATACTCATACATTTTTCCTTCCATTTTTGTTAATATTTTTTTCATAATTTGATGGACGATAGTACACGATGTAAACGTTCTTCGTTTTAGCCTTCAACAACATTTTCACTCCCAAATCAGATTTCAAAACCAAATTCTTCAGCTCTAAGAGTTCCAAAATCCAAAAGATTTCTAAGATCCAAATTATCAAAGAAACATTCCAAAAAATATTTTCTGTTTGTAAAAATATTAGATTTTTTATTATTAATAATTTTCGCTAAATTCAATAGACTTTTTAACTTTGAACTAGAGTTAAATTCAATAAAATATTGACAAATTATAAACTTAAAAAATATCAAACAAAAAATGCTTTTCTTACGTCACTAAATCAATTAAAGATAATTAAGAATTTACAGAGTCGTCAACAGGCGCAGCGAGTAGCGAGCATTTGTCACAATTTAATTAAAATGTTTGACAATTATATTAAGTTTTTAGTAACCTATTGGAGGGAGGTATTGAGGGGCGATCTAGTATTTTGTTTTTGGTATTAATTTTCCTATTATTGCATTTGTATGATGATGATCTCGTACAATTATGATGGTTATGATGATGATGGTTTTGGCAAGGCGACGAACTCAACATACGATTTTATGAGTCGAGCATAAAAATTCGTCGGAATTCGTTATGCGGCGAGATAAGATAATTTTTTCAACGCTCTGTCACGATATTTACAGAAAAAGAAACTCGGCAGACAAACCAACTGACTGATGTTTGGGTTTGGGTGGGCGTGATCGCTTCAATCTAAATTCACTGCATTTTTTCGTTAATAAATCCTCCGCATTTGGTCAAAGCTTGACGTTCACACTTATTTCTATATCACAAAATAATTTTAACTGATTAATCGCCTCCTTCCATCGTCTCCTACCACCTCGTATCACATTTTTCACTAGTGGAAGGATCGAATATCTCGTGCCACTGTCGATTGCGAACGATGATCGATTTGCCGACGGCTTTTCGCATTCTGCACTTACCGAACCGTAAAGCGTTTATATCGTATTAAATCCTGTCGGAGCGGTAGGCTATGGAAGCATATATAGATGACCTCGAAAAAGAGTCGCCTAGTTTTGGCAATTTGTCCTTTAACGGCTTTACAAGGTTATCCATTTCGCTCTCGAACAGATGCGGTTCACGAATTGATGGCTTTATCACTCACAAAATGACTAATTGCGATTGTTTGCTCAAACAGATTGATGTGGGTGGTGATGGTATCCTCAATACGGACGCCAAACCGTTTTCTGATTGACGTTAACATTCTTGACTTTAGTGATGGCGGTTGGTGCATTCTCCGGAGATGTCCGTTGACGCGACTGCATGGAAGGCTCGTGATATTGTGTTTTTAGAGCGGATGGCGCTTTGAGATCACACCGTAATCGTGACGATGGGATCGGAATCGTGTGTTGGGGATGGATTAGCGAAGATTGTCGTGATGGCGAAGAGCATGTTGAGTCGACGGACTTATCTAAATCTTCCGCGGAGCCTGAAAGATTCGACAATTGCGGTCGTAGTATGGGAACAAATGCCGATTTAACCACATCGATCTGTTCGTCGTCCGAATCAGCATCAGAACCGGAATGATCTTGAGTAGATCCGTTCGTATCTAGCGAAGCGTTTAATCTCGAGTTGGCGGTTAGTTGCGCTGATGGCGGTGACGGAGAGGAGGGACGCGACGAAGCTGGACTGATGCGTTCAGAGGAGTTCAATGTCGGTGCAGTGGAATTGAGTGGACCATTGCGAAGACGGAAGCCCGCAGCCGTGGCGAAATTATATGGATGAAAAGCGTGCGGATGTTTTTGGTGGTGTTGCACGAAATCGGGATGCGTTGTGGCAGCAGCAGCTGCAGCGGCGGCCGCAGCAACAGGATTGAAAGGAAATTGCGGTATGCCATAGGCCGAGGCGGGTGGGGACGGAATCATGCTAGCAGCAGCGTTGGCGGAAGGAACGCCACTCGGTGGCGGAGTGATCTGCGTGTGGAGATAATCACTGCCAACAACTGCCGAAGACGGTGACACCAAAGGAGAAGTGGAAGACGGAATATTCGGTGATACTGGAAGAGACGAAAGAAGATAAAAAAACGACGGTTAGTTAACATTTCTATGTCAATGCTTAAGATGGTTAAAAATTTTGTTGGTTTTGAAAACGTTTGGAAAGGTTTGAGATTTGTCGAAAGCTTACCTTTAGCGAGGGCAGGATGATGTAAAGCTTGCTGTCGGAAATAGTCGGCATAGCCATAGGTCATGTACGCGGCATCTAACCAGGCGGGATTCAGCATGAACGGATTAAAAGCACCGGGGTGTGGATAGCCATAGCCTGAGAGAGAAAGGAAGAGAAAAAGACATAATGATTGGTTAATTTTTTGAACCAATAAAAGGTGGAAAAAACAAACTAAAAAATAATCAACTTTGGGGCCACTTTTGGGGCCACTTTTTTAAACAAAACGCAAAACAAACTCAAGCTAAAGAAATAAAAAACTTACTTTGCTTACTTCTAGGCTCCCGAGGACCGTCGACGGTGACTTTAATAGCTTTGCTGTACGATGCAATTTGCACCGGAAACGTGCCGATGATGATGGTCAGGGTAAAGGATTTGCCTCGTCCGGAACGTCCCACGAAACGAAGATCGTTAAATTTCGCCACTTGATTTTTCATGATCGCCGTCGCGTTACGCAATTCACCGCAATAGTTTTCATCGTTGCCGCATTTGATCGTAACTACCGTGCCGTCAGGCACATCGTCCAACGCGATGACTTTGAAGGCACCCGGAAGCGATTTATTCGAACGCCAGTGATTGGGCAGGGCACTGCAGAGAATCGAAGGTGATCCGGTTTGAGCCAATTCTCCGTGATATTCCTGAAGCATTTCGTGAAGTCCTGCAAACATATCGGTCATGGAGGGGGGTATCTTGGCGGCTGTGCTGTTGGATGCGTCGGGTGTGGACGAGCCCGTGGAGCTAGTCGATCGTGGATTATTGCTATTGCTGATCATGGCGTTGCTTCGGCTAGTTTGCATTGTATTGACTGAGTTGATGCCGGTGGGCAGGGCTGGAAGAGGTGTGGCTAGCATTGTGGGACCGGCTGGAAGATGCATTTTTCGAATATTCGGAGGCTGGTTAAGAGAAAACGCGGCCTAGTCCGGTTAACGCCGATTGATTTGACGATTTAATCAGCCGTTTTTTTGTAATTTTGAGATGCCTTTTAAAATTTTATGTTTGAAAATATTCTGGGAGTCACTTTTTATAACTTAGGGATATTTAGTATTTTTATTATTTGTTGATCCCTTTGTAGTCCTTTTGGATCGAATTAAAACTTTTCGATTTCAACACGTTGTTCTTAAAAATTATTATTAATAATTTCATTAAATTTCACCAACACAAAATGTTCATTTCTCTCGTTTCGTTTGATTTTCCGGTAAGAAGAACGTTATGTTCTTTTCGAAATGTTCGAGTGGTACGTCCGTTAAAAGTAAAATGTTTTCTTGTTCTTTTTCGATTTTTCTTTAAAAATTTTCTTTTCGTTTGGTTCCGAACGACGCGCCGTATAGAAGCCGTTCCGAACACGTTAAAGTCGCTGACTGAACTGAGTCTCTGCTACGATCGCTAACAGTATTTCAAGTGAAGTGAAAATTTGTCCCTGTTCGCTCTGTTTCGCTGCTCGTTCTGGTCTGACTAGTCGTCTGGTGGGTCTAGCACATCATTCGTCCTTTGCCTGACGCGTTTAAGGGTGCAGAGCGATGAAGAGAGGCGGCCGAACAGGTAGCGTGAACAACCACCATTGCCACCACAACAACAACCACAGCAAAAAATTCCCATTTTTCTCCGGCCCATTTTTATGACGGGCCGGGGGAAATGTATAAAAATTGAGTGGCCTCAAAAGCGGAGGGAAAAAAACGCAAACGACAACCACAACCAAACACACCAAAAACCAACGAGCGCGACTGCCACGCAAGAGTGGGAGAGACAGAGACAGAACGCGCAGGCAAACAATCATTGCTTGCAACATTCTTTTTGTAATTTTTTCTTGTTTCTTTTTTTTTGCTTTTGGTTTTTTCTTTTGGTTTTTGTTGGTTGATTTTATAACTCTTGGGTTTGGGTTGGTTCAGTGAAATTGGTAGCAAACCAGCCGACCATCAACAACAGACAAGAGAGCGGGTCGCGCGTAAACCATCAACAACACACTAGACCAAACCGGACTGGGTTGGCTGACATGCGGTGTTGGCAGAGCGTGGAAATCGTTCAGGAAATTGACAGGGAGAGGACCAAAAAAAAAAAGAAAAAAAGAAATGAATATGGCCCGAAAACGGTCGTGAGAAACAAAGAAAGGAAGGAAGAATAAAAACACGAACAACATTTTCTTTTACAATATTTCAACGCTCCGTGGAAATCGGAACAAAGAGATAAATACTCTGCCAATCTGACACCCATCGACATCGCATGGAATGGAAAGCACAACAACAAAAACAACAACCAATAATTGCCTTTTCTCCATTGCAAACGAAGGGATTTTTTCCAAAGAATTTTTCCAAAGTTTTTTCGTGGCATAGGAGAATGAAGAATAATGCTCGCGTGGGCTGTCTTAGTTTTTTTCCCCGCAGTTATTTGTAGGATAGCTCTGTGAAGAGATTTTTCTCTGACTATATGAATTTCCCGCGTATGCAGAGAGCGAATGTATGGAAAATGGACTGAAATGGAATTCTTTATTGGAGCTTTTAATTAATTGGTCTACACTTCACCCTTTCTTCTTTCCTTTCTTTCCTCCTGACCACTTTTGTTTCTTCCTTTCATGCATCGTATCGTTGCCAGATTTTTTTAATAGGAGGCAATTTAGCGATTTGTTGCTGACTTACCACGCTGAAAAATGACCCTGAATGCAATTTATGTTTTGGGAAAAACGCAGAAAATTCGCTTAAAGCTCTTCCATTGATCAATTCATTCAAATTGTTTGATTAATTGATTTTTGAGGTTGGGATTGTCTTGATCGAGTCATAGTCCTGAAGTGTATTTAAGTGAAGTAAATTCTTTCGTAAAACTCAACAATCTAAAATAATCTGATAATCTGATAAAATTTAAGGCTTAAAATTTTTCTTTAAATATTCAAAGAGAAAATAAATCCAAGCCTTTTTTGTTTTAGTTTATCTGTTTTGGGAGCAATTTTTTTTAATTCTGGAAAATAAATTAATAAATTTATTTTAATAAATTAAACTTACTAAATGCTTTAATTGATTATTATATAATATTGTTTATTTTCGGATCTTTTAAAATCGATTTTCTTGCTAAATTAGTTTAATTTTAGCAAATTAAACAAAAATAATTATTTTCATGGCTTAAACAAATTATTTAAACACTTAAGAAAATTTAAGGAAAATATATAAAATATAAGATAAATATTTAAAAGAAATAAATAATACCTCAAGGCAGATGTGCATAATTACCTTCTTTTAAAGGCGCATTCACACTCCCTCCACTCCTCTCAAAAAAAAAAAAAAAAAAAAAAACAACCATGATCACAATGACATAAAAGGCAAGCCTAAACCATTACTAAACAGACAAAAAGAAGACGAAGAAAAACTATTCAATTTCAGCAATCAATTATCGTATTTTCATTACTGATCGACAGTCCAATCATCGACTCAATAAAAGGATCTCCAAATTATTGAGAAGTAAAAAAGAAAATATTTCTTATATCCGTTTCATTCATTTAAACAACACACACACATATGCACGTACACACGTGCAAACACAAGAAAAATCGACACAAAACCAATAAACCAACCAACCAACAAGCCAGCCAGCTAACCAACCAGCCAACAACCAACAACAATGGTTTCCGTGGGCAGCCGATAAGCCGAAACCGAAATGCGGAGCACCGAAAATGCGGAGTCTCACCAAAATAATAGACAACGCCAACGTGGTTGAGAAAGCAGCTAATAAATTTAGCATGATATATTACGATAGCTCACAACAACAACTCTATCCAACAATAACAACTGTTTAGAGATTAGCTCATGATCCAACAATAATAACAAAAGTAACGACGTAACATGGAAAAAAGCAGAGAGCAAGAGTGAGTGTGTGTGTGAGACAGAGAGAGAGAGAGAGTTGCCAACCAACGCCAACCAAAATGTCGCGAGCGACGTCGCGTGACGCAGCCTAACAATAAGAAACTCGTACAAGCAGCAGCAGTAGGGACACCAAATGTTCGAGCTGTTTAGGACACACGACGACGATGACGAGGACGAAGAAGAAGCAGTAGAACCAGAAGAAAACGCGCTCTTTTCTTTGCTTTTCCTTCCAACCAATCACCCATGGTATCCTATTTTATATTTATTGGAATCACGTGCGTTGAAACGAGATAAACACTCTTTATTTCCTTTTTCTTTTCCATCGAACTTTGTATTTTTGGGATCCTGAGGTGAGCGATTTGCAACGCACAGTGGCAATTCATTCAAATCATGATGACTGAAGTGAACCGTGTCGGGTGTCGTTGGCGAACGTTAGTGTCGTTCATTGAATGGAGCACGACCTGAAACGAGGTTCGAGCGTGTGGATATCATTGAGAAAGATCTTCATCAAGGTCTTAATTTTCGTCTGTGAGATGTTTGTGTTGCGATTTTCAGGACGAGTATTTTAAAATCGGTTTTTAACGAATAATTGACAATTATTTTGTTTGATGTTTTTTTATTTCTCACTTAAAGAAGGCTGTTGAAATGCGGAACATTATAAAGCAAACTGTTATTGTTTTTCTCGACTGATTTAAATTAAAATGCAATTTTTGATGGAACCAATCAAAGACCAATGGATTTAACGTTAAAAAATAGATTTCTGATTTTATTATTAATTATTTGCAGCAGTCTATTTATTTTGATCAGGATTAATTTTTGAGAAGCCACATTTAATTAATATGTTATAAATGAATTATTCGTATAAATATGAATTCAATAGTTTGACGTAACAAACATAATTTATCGTGCTTTTTTCTGAATTTTTCAATTTCTTATAGAAACCATTAGAAACTCCTTCTGTAAGATGTGAAAGGATGTCTCGAAGTGGACTTTTTTACTTGATTTGGTTTTCAACAGAATGTTTTGTATGTGAAACATTTCGCTTAGTTTCAATTTGTAGTAATCCTTTTAGACCCACTGATAGAATGATAACAATTATGGTTTTTCAAAAGGATGGAATTTGTTTCTCAGATTTCAAATAAAGAAACAATTAGGTGATTTCCATTAGGACACAAGACGACATTTTACTTTTATTTATGAGGTTTTTGTTATTGCCGAGATTTTTAAAGAATCCCCAATTCGTGAAATATCTTAGCGAACTGTTTTTTGAATTCGCGTTAGCTCGATATATTAAATTAAAAAAACTCGAAGCACGTGACTTTTTTGTGTGACTATTAATTAAGTTTTATGTTCTTCGACATAGCCGATTGTAAACAAAATTGGAGTTGCAAACGCGGATGTTTTAGCAGTTCAGAACTCAAAATACCAACCCTTTATGGCTAGACGTTTTGGAGTTATATACAAAATATCTACAAAACAATTAAAAAGTAATGGGGAAAGACGTCTAAATAATCCTTAATACAAAATTCTTAATATCTAGGACTAGTCCATAGCCTTTTTCAATAATGCGAGATATACGTTTATATACATAGAGAGATAAGGATATATAAGAAATATAAGGGTGCCAGGAAGATACCCGTAGAAATGATGAACAAAATATATGTTTTTATTGAAATATTTACCTCTAGTACTTAACTAGTATTTAACAACCATACTGAATAAAAAAATAGAAAATATTCACCTTAATAGGTAATTGTATGCTTCAAATTAGAATGTTTATTATTTCCAAATCCTTTCAATTGAACATACATGGTATACATGGTATATTTGTTGACAAAACGTAATTATTGAAATAGTTTTGATATCCCTTTTTAGAGGAATTTAGTAAGTTTTAGAGTGAATTGAAATAGTTGTGAAACAAAACTGCTTAAGGGCGCTGTAAATTTGTATAGCGAAACATTAGAAAAGAATTCACGAGGAGCCGAATTAATTTCAGAAATCATTTTGTTTAAGTATTCATTTACATTTAGTAAGCAATGTTTAATAGTTGCTAAGATTTAATAGGTGGAGGGCCCAAACACTAACGATTTTAGACCTTTGTGGTTTCTATTGGTATCTATCAGTCCATCTAAGCAATTATTCATTTTGTAATATATTTTAGTCGACTTATGTTCCTACTTACGAGCTGCGAGATTTCAAAAATGCTCGCAGATTTTTTATTTCTTATTTATTATATATTTCTAAATATATTTCGTTTCTCTCTCAAATTTATTGAATGCATGAAGTCGTACATCAAAATATTGTTCTTCTGAAGATCTGCCGGTTAATGCCTACGGTTCCCTCGCCTCTACCAAAACCAACAGCCAATTGGTGTGTGTCCATTTCTTTTAGTTTGCAGCTGAGTGATCAAGCGAACGATCGTGAATTGGCTGTTGTCGCTTGCATACATCGCGATGCCTCACTCAGTTTTGTAATCGATCGATTAATTGTGAGAGTAAATAATGCAAAAGAGAACGTAGGGGTTGCTCAGAATAGAAGAATTCGTATGACGGAAGAAAATACGAGTCTCGGTTTTCTCTTTCTCACAGAGAGTGGTTATTATTGCAATAAGGCGCGGTAACGAGAGACTCCACCTTTTTATTTTGCCTTTATCAATTTCTGGGTTTAGGTGTTATTATGTTTGTATTCAGCGATCCAATGTAAGAAATATAACAAGAGTGTGACCTAGCCTCACTCTTGGATTACTCTTTTGAAACTAATATGGAAATGTTTTTTGCTTTTGGTCATTGATGTCGATCAAAAGGAAAAAAAGACCTTTTAATTAAATGATCTCGTAGAAATGTGATGAAATTAGTCTCATATGATTAAATATCGGGCCTTTAGTTTTTTCCTCCTAAGGATATTTCAAATCTTCTCTGGCTTCTCTCGATGTAAATAATTAATGAATACTCATTAATATAATTGACTCAATAAATAAATGTTTGATATTTCTAACGACGTCTTCAGTCAGCAAAAATTGCGTCTTAAGGACTAGAGTCTCTTCAGTAAAACACATAAAAAACTTTACATACAAGCCTTGTATTACAAGGATTAATGAAAGAGAGGAATTTTATGCCCTATCATAAAATCCTGCTACTAATCCGCAGAGAACGGTGCCGCAGAGAATATTTCAAAAGATATCTTCTCCTCTCTGATGAAGCAGCACAGGACTAGGTTATAAAGGAAAAAAATGCGGAGTTCTTAAAAAATTTCCCTTATAAAATAAAAATATACCTTTTTAAACTGGAGCTTCCCCTCGAAAACTCAGAAAAAATCAGAAAAATTTCACCACCTGAATTAGTAAGAGAACCTTCCTTTCTCTCTTCCACGATTAAGGAGAAATTTTTTCCTGCGGTCGCGTCGGCTCGAGACGAACCGAGTGTGGTTCATTTCACTTCAACGAGGGCCCAATCTATCTTAGTGTGTGTGTGTATGTGTAACCCACATAAAAGCGGAAGAATTAAAAAAATCCCGATTTTTTAAAATTTCCAGCGAGAATTTGGAGCGAGCGTATTGGAAGAAAATAAAGCAACAGTGGAAATTTCGGAATAATCGCATTATGAAAAGGGGTTGAATTTTGTTTTGGTTGAGTGAATTCTACTTTACGTTTTCGCTCTCTCTTTCTGTTCTCTCTTCAAAGTTAAACTACGAAAGATATTTTTATTGTTGTTATTGTTTTATAACTGCAGCTCATGATTGATTGTGGTCGTCTCTCTTTCACATATGGCCTGTTAGTGTATCAAATGTTAAGCCATTAGGGATCCTTAGAAGACAAGAATAACTAAACTAAACTGCCTAAAACTGAAGATAGTTTCTAAACTCTGATATATTTTATGTTTTTGGTTTAAGAAAAAAGATTTTTGTTATTGTCACAGTGCGATATTTGATAAAATAGGGTACTCTACGACTCTTATTGAAGATGATCCTGTAAGGCTTCAGTATCCGTCGAATACAATACTGCGTTTTGTAGATCGTGGATCCAATATCGCGTTGTAGTTTTTGTTCCTAGTTTATTTTGTGCGATGCTGCGCCGCTATATATGAGATATATCACGCTGATCGGTCGATCTGGTCAATCGACCAATTGCCTGTGTTTAGACTATCGATGTTGTGTCTTGTTATTATGGCTTTTGTCAATTGATTATGCCCATAAATGAGTCTATATAAACACGCCTTCTAAGTTTATTTTTATAAACGTAAAAATGCTTGTACAGGGTGAGTTCCTTTTTATTCAGTTGATTTGGTGACAGCTGTTATTTGGGAATTATCGTATCAGGATTTCCAAGAGGCATATAAAAATTTTTTGTTTTAGTGCGCACCCACCCTTGATGTGTTGATTCATCAAACCACGTCAAAACGTCGGTCAAGGTTTTTACGATGGAATTTATAAACCAATAGCGATATTATTAAAAATGTTTATAAAATTATAAGAAAATATGATATATCGGTCTGAGGGTCGATAATGCGCTCGTGAGATTTTCAGTTCGGCCTAAATAGATTCCAAGACTGCAAGTATTGGGCGAATGTAACGTATGTTGCTTGGGCATATTGCATATTGCATATTGCCAAGCTTTATAAGACTAAATTAATTATAAACAATTTAATAACTTGTGCTTAGTGCTCATTTGACGGGACAGAACTTTTCCTTTTTCTTCTATCCCATTATTTTGTCTTTATTGAAGAACGCTGCGCATTCTTCATATAGAAATATTTCCTAATAATTCATAGTAATACCATATTTGTAGTTTGTAGTACATATTTTATCACATTGGTAACGTAATTTTTATCACATTACGCCATTAAATCTTAATGAATTCTCCTTATTAAGTCTGAATTTTTGGAAATAATAAATCCACAAATCGTCATTTTAAAAGGATACGTGGTGTGACGGTGCATGACCATTGTTTGGACGAAGGAAATCCTAGTAGACAATTTTTTTAATAAAATTTTTCTTAAAAAAGTTTTGAAAACTTTAAAATTTTTAATAATTTTTTTAGTGTGTCTTCGATTTAATTTTTGTGTTTTCTGTTCTTTACGACAACCCAAATTTATTTTATAAATAATACAACAGAAACAAGAACCTTACCAGCAACATTTTCTCCATCCAGATTTTTTTTTGTTGAATACTGTCGCCGCCATATTTTTTCTTTTAATTATTACTCTTAGTGTTGTTGTTGTAGTAGATGTATTTGTGCATTGATAACAACTCGTGAAATATTTCCATATATTTTGCTTTTGTTGTTATTGCGTTCACTTTTGTTGTTGTCAGCCACTGTTAGGGTCGGACCCACTCCGCGTTTTTCACCGACTCTTTTTTGTTGTCATTGAATAAGTTTTGAAAAGCTCACACAAAATTTTATGCAAGCAGGATCGTTGGCAGTCTTTTTGTAAATTCTCATTTGTTGTTGTTGTTTTAATGTAACTGACGCCGCATTGCATACCGTTTGCATTTACAAAATCTGCGCAAATTTTATTTTTACCCATCCGTTGCAATAACGCACTAAATACCGCGGGAGCGATGCGCGGAGAGTACGGAGTTGCTTTCAATCGGTGGCTGCTTCTTCGTTATGGGAAAGCTGTTTTTAAGAGGGTTGGGTGACATGATGGCTGTCATATCGGTGGGTGGGTTCATTTTCATTGAAATACGCACACGTGCACGCAACGAGTATGCCACCAACATGCAAATACCACGAATACCAACAACAAAAACAACAACAAGAACGAACCCTGACTGGGTTAATGCGATTTCTTCGTTTATAAAAAGAGTGTGGATGGATGATGATAGTGGTGGTGGTGGTGGTTATGGTGGTACTCGTGGTGCATGTGGTGGTTTTTTGGTTTAAGTCTCATTGAAGAGGGTTGGAATTGTTGACGATGGGGGAGATTGAACTTATTGTTGTTGTCGTTGTTGTTGTCACATGCACGTGTGTAAGTTAGTATTTTATGATTTATTTCGCGAGTGTATCACGAATGCCAGTTAGTGAGCAAGAATGAATGCCAGTTAGTGAGCGTAGGAATAACTCATGCTTTGACAACGAAGAGAGGTAACACGAGAGCGGCTTAGGGAGTAAGAGAGTAATCTTGTGATTCGGATTTTTTGTTTTTTGGTTTGATTCTGTTTTTGGCCTACGATTTTGGTTTTCTATTTTTCTCTGTTTTGCGGTGAACTTTGGTGTTGTTAGCTGCAAAGGATTTGGAAGGGTTTTGTGGGGCGGGTGCGGTGGAACAGGAGTAAGGCGGAGTAGTAAGGGGTTGGGCAACACCACACCGGGTGGTAAAATTTTAATGTATTTGCAATGAGTTCTGGAAGTCTCTAGGGAGCAGCTGGTGACGGGGGTTGAAAAGAGCCAAAAAAAAAATACCAGAAAGAAAATCAAAAAGAAAAAAGAAAATTACTGCGTGTTTCATTATTTGCGAAATTATAAAAAATCTCTTTTGATACCAGCGGGTGGACTCCGGTTGAAATCTATCTACATTGTAACCAACCAACCAACCCACCGACGAATTTGACGCCGCCATGACAGATGGCAAGGATATCATGTGGCGGATACTTTTTCCACAAAATAATGATTTCGGTAAAGGCTTGACACACACAAAGGGACGGAATAATGCAGATCGAGAGAGAGAGAGAGGATAGTAAAAATACGAAGAGAGAATGGGACAGATACTATGGAAAGCTAAGAAATATTTTAAATTTAAAAGCAAAACAAAAGGCAAAGTTAGTTAAAAAGAGACCACGAAAGAGAGAAGAAGAGGGTGAATGAATGGGAAGAATGATAATGAAAAAACAAATTGAAGTGCATTGTTACGATTCATAAGAGTTTTATTTCTCCTTCTCTTTTTCAATATACGATAGTATATATGTTGTTGTTGTTCTTGTTATTGTTGTTGCTATGCCGCCGTTATTACTAATGGGTTTTGTTTTCACATTTATTTCAAACAACGAGTAACAAAAATAACAACAAAAAATCGCCGTTATCAACACAATTTTACCTTCTCCCACTTCTTAAGCAAATTACTTCGAATCGTAGTAGTAGAAGAAGAAGAAGAAGGAAAATATGTGAAATATTTAAGGGTTGATTTTTCTTCTGCATTTTAAATGAAGCCAACAGAAGAAACCAAAAATAAAACCAACAACAACTGCGCAGCTTGAGAAATTATCGTGTTCGGCTTTGGTTATCGTTGAAGAGCGTCACTGAAAAGCTCTTAATTTGTTCATTGAGTGGTGTCTCCGTGAAGCTGAGTAGCCGAGGTGCTGCGCCACAACGTTGGCCACACAAAACAACTTTTGTGCTTTTCGTCGTTTGTACTTTTTATATGAAATTCACCCCCCTCCCTTCTCCAAATACCTAAACTATGCCAAACATCATTGGCAACCCCTTTTAAGTTCCATCAAAACTCTTTCCGAGTGTCCCGTTTTGGAGGTCGTTGTTAAGGGTCGTTGTTATGTGGAAAGTTTTTAAAGCCTTTTTTTTACAAAGATATGCAAATGTAATCATTTGCTGCTCTCCCTGTAAGTGTGTGTGAATGATTGTGTATCTGTTAGTGAGTGTTTTTTAGTTGAGAATTTCGCGGCATTTTTGTGGCCATTCGTCTGGTTAACCCTGGTTGGTCAACAGAAGCATAAACTTTGTCAACGGAAACCGCTATAAAAATATTGACTCACATACGAAATTGAGAGTAAATACGGAAGCAAAAAGAAAAAAGAATAAAATAATAACACAATAAGTAATGATAAAAGAAACAATAACAATAAACTATTTTTATTCAATATGAAAATAGAAAAAGATCAAATAAAAGAGAGAAAAAGAACGAGTTTAAATTAACCCAAAAGAACCGAATTAAACCTCTATAAGCCTGAACGTTCACGTTTATTTATTAGAAGCGAATTATGGTCGAGAAAATCTCTGAAGGTCTATGACCAAAGAGACGACCGGTGTCTATGACCAAAGCCAGGATCTAATCTTAATCTAAAACTGATAATTTTACGACATTAATTTGTTTACTTTTACTTTATTTGAAAAAGTCGTAACAAAGAGAAATGGTAGTACTGTTTGGTAGAAAAGTAGTTAATGGTGGTAAAATTTCTAACATTAAAAAAGGACCACTAACAAAAAAAAAAAAAAATAAAATAAAAAAATACAAAAAACAGCGAGTAGCCGCAATTGCGGTAAAGTAATTTTTTTTTTTGAAAATATGCCAAAAAAGTTTTTTATTTTCTTTCAACAAACAATCATTAAAAAATGTCAACACTTCATTAAAAAAATGCTCTAGTTTTTTCCGCAAGGCAGTTTAAGACAGATCTTTTTTCGAGCAATTTTTAAGACACTACAATGGAATGCCTTCGTGTTCTACGAAACAATTTTGAAGAGAACAAACAAAAACGCGCTAACCTTGAAAATTTGCAAAACACAAAGGAACCAAAAGAGAAGCCATCAAGAAACGAAGAAAGCAATCGAAGAAGAAGTTGTAAAAAATCTGCGACAATTATAAAAAATTTGAGCAAATCCTCTAGTTTTTATTTCCTTCTTTTCTTGCTAAGAAATATGTCCTAAAAAGAAAACATCATAAAACGAACAATCCCAAAAATATATTTCGGAAGACTTGCAAAAACAGCTTCCAAAATTTTCCATTTGTGCGTATTTTCTTAAAAAATATCATAAAATATTTAGATCTAGAGCATCCTGCTGGTTCGTCACATGCATATCCCTAAGAAACTAAGGTTCACCGTCGTCATTATCATCACTGTCGTCATTCATCGCCGTCATCGTTTGAAGAGCAAAAAATTGCTAAAACAAAGAACAAAAATCGAAATATCAAGGAAAAATATTTCTCAAAAAATTGTAGCAGTTTTTATTTTCTTGGAAAATGTATTCTTAGCGAAAAATTATTTGATTTTTTGTTACCTTTTTTGAGGTAAATAAAAATTTGCATTTTTTGAGCATTGCCTTCGATTTTTGCTTCCTTTTTGGTTCTAGTTTTGTTATAGTTGTTCGGCCTTTTTACCAATCTGATCCTGTTCAAATTTGTTTCAGTTGTAAATCATTTGATTTTGCTCCTGCCCGGCCACTACGGTTGGTTGTCGGCCACTACAAATTGCGTCAATAATTTTTTGTGTCTATTATTATGAGCTATTTCAAACAAATATTGCCTCTGGGATTGTTATGTAAAAAAGTAATAAAAGAAGGAAGACAAATTAGAAGAAGAAAGCAGATTGATATTCAAAATCGAATTTATTTAGCGAGTCCTATATGTTGATAAATATTTTCCGATACGCGGGGTGCGTATCTTGCTCGTCATCACTATAATCGTTATTTTAGTAAATGCGTATCCATTTCCTTGCTTCTTTAGGTGCTTCAAATACTTTGTATCTTTTGAGAAATGTATTTCTGAATAATATCTCACTTGCTCTCTTTCTTTATCGCCATGTGCAATTTTTTCATGCAAATCACAAAAATATTATTTTGGTCTTCGGTTTCTTCTATTTCTTGGAAAACGCTTCATTAAAAAAACACACAAATGCCGTTTCAAAGCTATTCCTGCAGTTTTATTACTCCTGAAATTGCCAAGGATAACTATTTGTATTGCCCTTATTTTTAATGTCCTTAACGGGATTAATAATTTTTTTGTTCACGAGGGAACTTTGTGAGTGAAAAAAAACGGTAACATTTTTTATAATTTGTAGATTTTTTAGACCAAGGCATACAAAAAGATATTCTTTAGTAGTTTTTGTGTGGTTTTGTGGTCCTTTTGAAATAATATTTCTCATAAATATAATAAAAAAACATCTAATGAATTGAAGGATTTTTCATGAGTTATAACACTAAAGGCTCTTAGATAATTATTATCAGGTACAAGATTGTAGATTTACTCATAAATCCACTTCTGATAATTACAATTGCATTTTAGTGTGTTGAGGATAATTCTAGATTTTCTCAATGATAATTAGCATATTCGGAATTTTATTAATATATTTGTATTGTCACAAATATGTGATACTTCTTTTTTAATTTAATATATGAAATGGGCCGGTCCCGTTCCTTGAATATCCTCTTCCTGGGCCGGTCCTCTTCCTCGAACAGTAGATTCTACCACACAATTTGGTCTATAAACACAGATAAATCCATACTAGCCTTTAAAAGTAGTATGGCACCGGTGTGACGCCGATCAGATTTCTCCAATTTTCAAGTTTAGCTCTCCCACTGTCA
This sequence comes from Physocephala rufipes, assembly GCA_963966595.1. Classification (NCBI taxonomy): domain Eukaryota; kingdom Metazoa; phylum Arthropoda; class Insecta; order Diptera; family Conopidae; genus Physocephala; species Physocephala rufipes. The sequence continues at coordinate 22,494,806 of OZ016504.1, forward strand.
ATATCATAGATGCTCAAGGAATATAATTACAAATAAATTTCGTAGTGATACTATTTTTCAATTTCCTCGAATTGAAACCTCCGTCATTATTTGGCTCACCACGCCACGTTTTTGGCAATATATTTTTGCTGTGAATGGTGAACTCTACTAAAAAATTGTGGGTCATACTTACTCTAAATTCCATGAAAAAGGGGCCGATGCACAAATCAATTCCTATTAGTTCAAAAAAGTGGAGTGATATCAGTTCAATTGCGCCCATTTTCAATGCCGAAGACCCGTAGGAACTGTATTCGTACAATCGTGATTTTTATACTCAGACATACAGATAGGCAAACGAATAGATAAACTGACTGGACCGAATTGAATCAGAAACTGATCGTGAGTAGAAAAATATATACTTAATTAAACAGAAATAAAGAATATATTCGTCGGGTGTAGGATGTAAAATTGAACTTGCTGTCTGTCATAACAAATGATCAAAAGTATTAAAAGATTTACGATGCGGCGGGTTTATTAGAATTGTAAATATTTTATACAAATTATGAGTTTATAGAAATTCATGATATAGCACAAAAGTTTGCTTATATCTCCAAAACTATTAACTAGAAGTGTTTCCGATTTGATCTTAATCTCATATAATGCGTTAATTTTGCTGAAATCCTAAATTTCATGCATGAGCTTATTTCTTGGAACCTTCCCTACTTCATCATCTCTCTTCCTCTTTTCCTTCATTTTATGAAGATTTTGGAGAAATATTTTGTAAATTAATTTTAGCAGAACTCCTTCTTCGGCCAGATCTCAGGCTTGCTGATGTCTGGTGGCTGCGGGAGGCGTGTTCACTTGGTCGACTTTAATGTTAATTTCCAAGGATCAGAAGAAATGTAAACATGCCTGCAGGTTGCAAGTGCCACAAAATCTGGCAATCTGTTAAAATTTTCAACAAAATTTTAACGCCTCTTTCGGCAATACCGAACGCTCAAATAACCAAAAATCTAATCAACAAAACGGTCCAAGGAAAGTAGGTTCGGTTAACAGGATATGCATCCTAATTAAATCGGGGCGAATACTTTGTAGTAGAATTGTACCGAAATGAAAGGATTAGAAAGGATTAAGGCATTGGCAGTGGCAGATTAAACAGTAAACGTCACCGAACTAATGAGAAACTATAGAAAGTGGACCGTTTCTCTGAGGATTTTCTGGTGAGGATTGATCGATCGCAATGAAATTGAAGCGAAAGAGGCGTTAACTGTTTTCAAAATAGAGAATTTTTCAATATACGTACCCGACGAAGGCGAGTCAAACTTTTGACTTTTTGACGTTAATCCTTTTCGTGCGACGTACGAAAAATCGAAGGACCACCGACAATTAAGTGAAACTAATTTGGTTATTATTGAGGTTGTTTGAAAGAGTAGGTAAGGAAAAAGGCGCAACTACCGAATGTCCTTGAGAGCCCTGTTGTGGTCAGTGCGCATAGTTCGATTGTCATTTTGTAGATACTTCGTGGGCAAAATCGTGTCAAGCAGTCGCTGACAAGCAGGTCGCTCGATTACCTCTTAAATAAATGTATAAAATCGGTGATGATTTTCGTAGAAAAGACCGCAGACACGCATGACCTTGCTCTTTAAATATCTTTACAAATTAAAAAAGACATAAAGAAAAACTCGTTGGAATCTTTTAAAACGGGAAAAAGCAGAAATTATTCGCGACATCATGAATTTTAATCAGTATATGATAATTTCACTTTTTATCTCTGTCTCTGAGATTATTCTTTCTTGATATCTTTATCTCTGAAACATATTCTTGCAGACTTTTTCCGAAACTCTTTATAATCCTTGATTATATTTAGATTACACCAACACCATTTCGTGATGAATTTTAGTCCAAATCACACTCATACGTTAGTGCCTAATCATCCGTATAATAGAGTCATTGTCTGGAATCCAATGACGTCACGCAACAAGACGGATATAAGATATTATCTATCGTGAGGCTTAAATGGTTTGGCTGAACGTAAAAAAATGAAAATCAATTTTCTTTGGGCTTAACCCGTTAGTGTTTAATAGGAACGAAGGTTTAGAAGCAGAGATCAAAATATTAGCTAGATAAATCGGTTGGTAACACAAAAAGGGCACATGCATCACTTGGGCTTACACGTGTCCCGACAACTGATTTGACATTCACGACGTTACGACGAATATATAAAAATCTTAGTTATAGACGTCGTGCTCTCTACGGCATGTCATGTTTCGTACGGCGTGTTTTATCACCGCCGTGAGACCGGCGAAATCTCTCAAGTAAATTTGGGAAAAACAAACGCCTGAGAAAAATTATTCTGCGGAATGATAACGAAAAAGGAAGGCAAACGAATGCAATCGGCCAAATAAATTCGTATCCATACTTCCTCTATCTGGTTTCCATCTACTCTCTTAACTCTCTCTCTCTCTCTCTCTCTCTTTCTCCGCTTAACCCTTTGAGACCGTTTTTTGTAAATTTTGTACGGCAGCGATAAATCCACTCCAATAAATCTATCGATAAATCTTTTGTAGCAATAATTTTTCGCTAAGAAAATCAAGCGTAGCGAGAAATTACATGAGTCGGGGCTAAATCGATCTTTTTATTGACAGAGCGTTTTATTACCGATTACGCAACTTTTCTTCGTTTCATAAAATTTTCCGCTATTTGCCTTCACGATTTAGTGTAATGTACCGGATTAGGGCTGCTAATGTGGTTATGGTGGTATAACCGCCACTAGAAGTTTATTCGCGGTAAAGGTAAGCAAGCAATGGGAGGGGTAGTATGTGTTATGGGCCATTGTAATGGCCTTGAAAATCGTAGTAATCTTAATGGAGCGAGAGTGACGATGGTGACGATGGTGGCCGTAGAAGGTCGGTGGTGGCCGTTTGAGTTGGTGGTGGTCGTTCATTCGGTCACACGCGCTTTCCACAACTTAACCCTTTGAAATTTAACCCTTTATTAACTAGCTTTTATTTTGTTGTTGGTGTTGCAGCAAAGTTCCCTTCTAAAGTATTCTGCTTTCTATTGCTGGTTTTCGTCCTCACGAGTTTAAAGGATGCCATAAAGGAAGAGGAAATTATATAACTTTTAACACATTCGCTTTCCGAATTCTCCTAATTTGCATTATTTATTATCACGTCGATACACCACGTTATTCGTCGTGGGATTTCGTATGTGTATGCGTGTGTGTCTGTTGAAGTCATCGAGTCGACAGTTCGTACGCTGCTTTATTTTCCGTTTCATCGAATTAATTTTTGTCTTGTCTCAAGATTTTAGTTATTCCAAGTTTACCCTTTATTGCCTTCACTGCCACGTCGCGGGGTAACGCCGATTTTAGGAATGGTCTTATGGGCGCTCCGGATTTCCTGATTTTAAGCTCGCGTTGTGTCGTTTGCATAATTTATAATTTTTTTGCAACGCCCCAGCATAATTCATTACAATTGGGCAACACCTTCCCACCAAGATTTCATTAAGAGTTGTTGTGTTTCAGTCTTCAAGAGTTGCCAACAGCTGTTGAAATATTTACTAAAGCTCTGTCAGGAGATTTTATGCCGAGCAAGAATATCCTTTTTCCATTTTTGAAAGAAAGCAAGGATTAAACTAGCTGTTAAGGGAGTAGCGTTTTAAGAGGAGGGCGTGATACTAGCGGCGGTGGTGATGGGGATGATGGCCATGTTGTTGATTTAATGGAGTTGGTGTTAACTGGATGGTGTGACACTTAAGTTAGGTAGTTATGGATCTCTTCCCGATACCAAATAAATTCAGTAGTAAAAATTTTATTTGAAATAATTCGTTAAAAAAACTATAATCAAATTTTGTTTTACGCAAGAAAAAAAATCCAAAAATATAAATAAAATCCCGATTAAATTAATTAAAATGTCAACAACGTATGCTGTCAGAAATGACATTTTGTTGCGAATCGTGCAGGCAGCACCGACGGGGCGGTCCCCGAATGTGATCCATCACATTTCGTTGACAGAACGCATAATGAGAATGAAATTCAAACGGTAGTATTATAATAATGACGGCAACGTCTACCAAAATAATGGACGAGAGCCTTTAAAATGAAAACAACCAGAAGCGATAATGGCACGGTTATAACAATCGGTCATCCACTCTTCACTCGCTTTTTATGAAATCGGTGATCGTTGAATCTGTCCGAAATATTAATAGAAGTGAATATTTTACCCTCCCTACGTTTTTTTTTTGTATCAAATTACAACAATTCGTCATTGAGAAATGACTGCGAATAATTGTGAAATTTTTCTAGAAACCGATTCCGGTCAGCCATCATAATGGTCACCATCATAATGGCCAAGAGAGGTTCAGAGAGAATTTCGTTACGGTCATTGAGACTCAATAGAATTGCCGAGAGCTTCAACGACTTCATGCGCCTCAATCAAATTTATCCTTTTCGATCATTGATCTGAGTCCATTAAGCGATCCGGTCTGCTTCTCTTCTGTCTCTTCGGTCTTCGGTCTCTTCTGGTGTGGTCATTTTTATTTTCTTGGGTTGCCTGGGTAGAAAATTATTTGATGAGGGACAACTGTCATAATTTTTGCTAATTACTAGAATGGTCTTCATCTCATTGATTTCGGTATTTAACACAATCAATCTCTTCTCCTGCGTAGCTCGGCCTCTATCTATCTTCGATTCGCTCTTCATCACGATATTTACACAAAATCTGTGAAAATTCAAAATTGTACGTATAATTTAATTGCTTTTGTTGTTATTGTTATTGTCATTTTTCGACTATTCTGACTGCAGGATTTAATTAGAAGAACCAGCCGAACCTCTCGTCGTCTTGTCATCAATTCGATTCAACTCTACGCACTTTTAGCGACACGTGACTAACATCTGATGACGGATGATGGTGACGAGTATGTGAGAGGATGAGTAGTAGTGAATGAAGTAGATAATTTTTTCGTTGTAATTGTTTTTGCTATTTATTTAAGCAAAGCTTTCTGCAATATTCTGACACTGTCCATGTCTCAGAAGTTACACGGTGTTGCATAAAAAACAAAAAGACTACGAATGATAGAAAGAGACGCAGAGATAGATAACAGAAAGGGGGAAAGAAAGAGATAGAGAAAATTAGTTAGAAAGGGAGGAAATTAATTTTGTTTGATGTAAATTCCTTTCGAAATGGAGCCCTTTTAAAAGCATGGTCATAAAAATTTGAGGACAAAATGTTTTTGATAATTAGTAGCGCACTACAAAATTGCTAGTAACTCACATTGCATTTATTTCATGAAAAATTAATCGAAAAATATGTCAGAAAATTATTAATTAAAATTATTGTTATAAAATTGTTATTATTAAAATTCTCTTAAGAGACCAAATAAAAAATAAGTATCCTTAAAATGAAAAGCAAGAAAATGTATTATAAAAGGTAAAAACGCTTTATATAGTCTGTCCCTTATATTTAGTAGGCGGTGGGCTGCAATTATAATATCACATTTCTTTTTTCTTGATTAATTTAGATCTACTAAATTAACTTCTACACAAATCTTGTCAAAAAATCAACATGATTTTTTGTGGTGCGATAATATTGAACACCAACATCTCGGCTATAAAATTCCAGCCTGAAAACTCGTATAGAAGCTGAGAAATCTGCCTTTAAACGGAATTTTGTAGAAAGTCTAACGGACATGAAACTTGTCAAGAATATTCGTTGTCATCACAAGCTGTTTGGGATTGAAAATCGGATAAATCGGAACTATTCCACACCTGCATTTTATACAAAATCCCGTTTGAAGGCCGATTTCTCAGTTTCTGTACAAGTTATCAGGCTGAAAGTTTATATTTTTGTTATAGTTTCGAACTTGATACAATAGGAGTAAAAGTCCTCGGGCGGAAAAGTCATCTACAATAAGTCTAAAATGTTTCCTATACATTCATCCTACTTCCTAGATTTCCTCCCAAAATTTTCTAATTAAATCCTTAAGAACCTTTGGAATAAACAGTAATCGGTTAGCCATGATTAAGAATTTCAAAGTGTGGGAATGTCAGATAATTTCGGTTAGTGCGGCATTACGGAGCTCAATGTCAGCTTAAAATGTCAGACGAGATGCAAAAGAAAACACAAAACGAAACCCAAAGGAAATGGCAAGCGTTGTGACGGCTCGGTATTTTCGTTTGAATTCAATAATAAACAGGCAGCAGCTGAGCATTCGCGCTGGTCAAAAAGTCATTGATTCATAATCAATTGGCGAAGCAATTGAGTTGATTCATTCATTCATTTGGCCATTGATGTCATTCGTAAAGAGGAGTTACGTCTGAAGAACCGACTGAGGATTTGGGTAAGAGACGATATTATTTAGCAAGCTGGTGAGAAGGCGAGGAAATGGAACACTTACCGGAGATTCTACAGTAATTAGGCAACGAAATTGTTGAGTGGTACCGACCGAAAAGGGAGAGGTAGGCTGGACAACTCATTGCGTACTGTGTCTTAGCCAGCATCTGCTTATTTCGATGTCTAGATTGAAACGTTGCCTCGGGGTCGGGGTGTGAGGGTTGCTGCTTCTTTTCATTCATGTTCTTCCTGCACTTCTGCTACATTTTTTCCTCTCTCTCTCTTCCTCTTCTTCGCATCTTGCGAGTCTTCGTCGGTGTTGAAACCAGTCAGCGCTTTTGTAATCGTTATAATTCCAAATTGATATCCTGCAGGGATGTTTTTACACAATATTTACCGATTTCATAATTGAAATTGTACGAAATGGGGGACCACTAACCTTGTGCTTCGGCAAATTGCAATTTTTGTGACTTAATTCACAGAGTGCGTGTAGTGCCATTTGTGCAGATATGGGATAGCATGCAATGATGCTTCATGCGGCGTCTTTGTGTAATCCTCAAATCCACTCACGACGGCACAGCGATCCATAAACAACAGCTCGAAATCCTGTTGACTTCATTTAGCAATGACTTCATTTCAATGTGACTTAATTCGACTCGAGGACTAATGAATCGAAATGAACGAAGAAAACAAAAGCGCTAAAGAATGATGTAAATATTTCCTTTAAACAGAGATAACCAACGACAGCGGCAGCAGTTGCTCATTCATTCAATGTGACGACTGCAACAAATTCGCACTTGGTTTCGTGTTTAGTCGAAAACAGCAAGAGTTATTGAATAGTTCACGTGCGTAGATCTTACGAGATGTCGAAGCCTTTGTGCGTCGAGTGTGGCTTGCTTGATAGGTAGCCTTATAGATTTCATTCTGTGCTTGATTGTCCTTGACTGTTATTGCTCCCGCTGTCTTTTCTCGATTTCAAAATGTTGAACTGATTTATACTCTCGAAAGACTGATCTCTTGAATGAAAAATCTCTTGAGTTTCTCGAGGCTCTTCAGGATCTTAATAGGGCATAATTTTGTTCACCTTCCGGTCATTCTTTTCCGTAAACATTGAAGGACCACCCTTGAAAAATTTGTGGAAAAATCATCTGCTGAGTTAGACAAAATTCAAAAAATCCTGTTTTGTTTTTGATAAAGATTCAAAAGAGCTAAAAACATTGAATCGTATTAAAGAAATTTGACCAATTTGGTCAAAATAAGAGAAAACATTTCCAATATCGTATAAAGACTAATAGTCTTGGTGTTAATAATAGTTTTGTTTTCTTTTCTCCGATTTTGTTAATGATTCGAACATTTTTCTCTTTCATAAATTTTTTTGCATTTTTTATTCTTATTATTCTTCACTTCAGCTTCCTTTGTCCATTTGTTTTTTCCAAATTTCAATTAAAGGCCAACCCACACGTTGCTTCTATTATTTGTTATTTTTTGTTGTTTGCCATAGTTTTCAGTTCTTCTTCTTCTTCTTCTTCTCATCCCTTTCCTTCTCCTCCTTTGTTGTCAATAATTAGTTAAAATTTTCGAATTGAATTCGTACAATAATAATATTTTCCTGCAAACATAAAATTAAGATATCACAACAACATTTATTCGCATGTCAAATCATTTACAACAACAACAGCAACAGCAACAGTAACAACAATTGAAGGTACGAAATAATAGTTGCTGGCGTTGCCTTGCAGCGAACTCAAAGGGTGGTGGTGGCTGGTAAAAACGAAAAAGGCAACTACAACAACAGCAGCGACAACGATCACGATCACGGCCTATGACGATAACTAGACAACGGCAACAACAACAACAACAACAACAATCAATGTTTTCGGGGAAAGTTTTAGGTTCGATAAAGTAAATGAGAAATCACCGGTTTGTCGTTTCAATCGCGGAGGATTGAATGGAAAGGACCGAAGGGATGAAAATGGTTAATTGAATTGTAGACGCTTTAGAGAATTATAAATTACAAAAGTGCCAAAATCGAAATTGCAGCCACTATTTACAAGCATGTCAACAATAGCAGCAGCAGCAACAACAACAATAGCAACACTAACAGGAACAATAATAGCAGAAGTAGGGTAAAATAATAAATATTAAACGGTTTTACGCTTCGACATCCGGAATGAAATGATAGAGAAAATGTTCTGCAATCTCATGATTGGAAATATACAAACTCACATACACACACACACACATAAACGCACACTCATACATCACCTCGATGTGTGCCCCGAATCTTTAGACAATGATGATGATGACGACCTTGCCGATGACGTTTTGAAAACAATACCACTCGCGCCTTTTGAGAAAACGTACCTTTTTACAAATATTCCTCTTTTTCTACAAATCATGCTCGATAGCATTTCTCTCTCTCTCTCTCTCCTCTTCTTCCTCGCTAACGGTAGATCAAAGCATCAAAAATCAACTTATTCTCACCTCCTGTCACTTTAATTAATAATTTGTAAATAATTTAAGAGCAAAATGAAAATAGAAAAAAAAATTGTCCAGTTGCTTGGACAGACTTAAAAAAGTGAGCCTTTTTAATAGATCCTCATTCCCAAACAGGATCTCCTGTTTGTTTCTCTTTGTCGAATTAATGACAGGGAATAACTTGTAGCTGCTACCGCGTTACCCTTTGAAATGTATAAAATGTTGCAAGTCATTGATATCATCATTAGCAGCATCTTCTCGGCCCGCCGGTTTGTTCACGGCTGGTTTCGTGGAAGAAAAAACGGTTTGTAATCGGCCGCCCTTTATAACGCCCCTTCTTAGGCGGACATCAACTAACTCCATCGTCATCGTCGTCACCTTTGCCTTCATCATTGTCGTCTTCATCATCATTATTATCGCCATTTTGCCGCAGTCATTGCGGCGAGGACTTTAGGGAAATATTTAACTTTGTGATGGTTTGGAGGCCGTTAAGTGATTGAATAAATACTTTTCAGTGAGAAAACGCTGCATCCTTTTCTCATTTGGCGGCAATTCTTTGATTTTTAGCAAAACTAATTAGGGAAAATGAGTATTTTTTCTTTTAGAGGAATCAACTTCTTTGGGATTAAGTGGCTTGACAGGACTGTTTAGGATAATTTATGATGTTGTGGCAATGATTTTCATGTGATTGTGTTCGATAAAATCACAGTTTTGAGAATAAAGTAGTATCGATATTTCACAATTATCTGATGCTGATTATTTGATGACATTTCCCCTTTAATGGACAATCACCCAACAAGCATGCCATTGTCATTCACAACACTCGTTTTAGGAGTAATCAAAGAACGTTCCTCTTTGATCGGTTGGTTGCACGCTCGGTTTTTTGTCGTATCCGCCGCTTAAATAAACAATTTCATTTATTTTGATATCGTCGCGTACAAACCATCATGCATTGTAGTTATAGTTTTTGTTGTTTTTGTTGTTGTTTACAAAGCGACCAAACTTTTATGGTTTTGTAAATTTTTAGCAAATACTCGAACGGGCATCGCTTTGATCTTTTGCCAAAGACAAATCTAAACCGAAGCAAGTAAGACCGCCGACGCCACGGATAATTAAATGGAAAACGTTTAAAAAACTTCATTCATTCGTTTGAGTACGAGATCATAAAATTGTTTAATTATCAACATTAAAGTCTCGTAGATCGCTGAGAAGGGGGAAAAGCGAAAAAATATATACAATTTTAGCGATAAAAAATAATGCTTTTTCTTTTTATTCGATTGACCTTCTGATGAATTGACGCGTATGATCTAGAACGATCGGATTTATAGAGACGCGTCGGAACACCGTATCGTTCCTCGCGAATATGAAAACCTCTTCAGTCAGAAACTGTCAGACAGAGATGGAAGTAAATTTGTCTACGCGAATGAAAAAGAGAGCCCCTCTTGTGAACCCCTCGCACCCGCAATCCTGCCTCATCGAATTCATTTCCCTCAAAGAAATTCGTTTTCTTTCGAGAACATTACTTCCAGAGACGTTTCATGTTTTGATGACTTCCATGTTTTTGTTATTCGAGTGGTCACCGCCAGAGGCTGTTAAAACCTATGAACGAACCAATGAATGAATGAATGATTACGAAATGCAATCGGATTATTGTCTCAAATCCGCTTCTCGTTTGATTGCGAACTAGATACGATTGCTAGATCGAGATGACAAACAATGTCAGAGCTCCGTACAAACAAACGGATTAAGACTTAACTACGATTATTTGAAGAAATTTAAGTAGCGATGATAGCCTTCGGATGTTAGATACAATTACGCTCTGCCGATATCTTTAAGATGCGTTAACTCAGTGCGTTGCAACACTCAATGTGTTGCAGTCTCACTCTTTCATGTACTTCCGCCAAAGTGTCGAAAATCTGTGAGGATGAGCCCGGAAAGTGAAGGTTAGAAATCTTTGCGAATAAGAAGAGCCTACGCGGGACTCCTTTTTTTGAAAAGGTAAAGCTGATTACGTTATCAAAGATCAATCTATCGATATATATCGTGTCACGATGCACGAGGATGAGCACGAAAACAAAACATAATAAATATACAATGATATCTTTTGGTGCCGTAGCGTATCGTATCGTTCTGCATCGCTACTGGTTTATATTTTCAGTAAATCTGAACAACTCGTTTGTTATTTCGGTCCTGTCCGGATCACTTTTAAACAAATGAATGAATGAATGAATCCTTAGGGAGAAGATATGAAGGAAGTGGAAGTGGCTTCCTTACACTCCGCTTGCGTCATTGGAGCGTAACGCATTGTCGGCATTTCTCTTCAACAAACTGACACATTCTACTTTTTCGCCTTGATCTTCCTCTTCATCCCCTTGCAGGATGAGGGTGCTTCTTCGTCTACGTCGTTTTCTCGTTTTCTCATAAAATCCTTGATAACTTCGTTGATTGTCTTTGTCAGCCTGAAAGTAGCATCGATTCTTCTATTTAATTTTTCTTCGCTTTCGTTTCGCTTTGTTTACCGGTAATTTTATATCCTTGATCCCTGCTGTCCCGGTTGTCGGTTTTGCGTTCTGTTCCTTGCTTCCATTGCTTGTTAACGCTAATGGGCAAATTATGCAGACCGATTTGCCTCATTCGCCCCTCTTTGCCATTTTAACAGATTGTATCATCCACCGGGTACGTGTCGTTTCCTTTAGTGGTGACGGCGGCTCTAGCCATATCCTCTGAGATTTTGTCAATGTTATTCAAATTGTCATCAAGTCATGTCGAAGTAAATTTCGGTGAATTCGGAATAAGGTGAATCAAGGAAAAGTAAAATGGTGGTAGTGGCACGAATGAATAAGTGATAAAATGTTAAATTGATGAGACCGAAGAAAGATGAGATGACGGATTTATTACACTTTTTGATACTTTTTGAATTAATTTATCCATCGAATCTACTCAGAGGCTGTTTGTGACTAACGGTTAATGATTTAGATTGTTATTACGATTTCTTTTTAAATTTAAATTTGAGTGTTTGCTTTCCGAGAGAATGCCAGAAAATGGCCAATTTAAAAAATTGTATGGCCTAAAATTGGCATGTGGTGATTTTTTTCAATGTTGGAATTGAATCAGTGGTGGTTGATTCAGTGATGGCTCAGAATTTGTCATTAAATAAGTCATCTCCAGCATGAAATTAAACTCATCTGTAGAATTTTTAATAAACATAATTGAATATCATAATTGTTTTCTCAATTCATACGTTTCCATCCGCTCAACCAATATTTAATTTATTTAAATATTTATTTAATTTATTTAATATATTTAATTTCATTTAATTTTTACCGAATTTTCAAAATAACAAAAAAGTTTTCTGGAAAAACACAATTCCATGACAAATGTTAGACTTTTGTATACCAGTTTAGGAACAACAACAACAACAACAAAAGCACGAACAAAAACAACTAAAAGAAAAACAACTCTATCAATGACATGATCATAAGACGAAATTATTTATTTGTCGACTATCTAGATTGTAACTTTGTCAACAACAACAAATATCATCGATAGGAGAAAAGAAAACTGAAACGAAACGACTGACCATCGATGCGATAAATGCACCAGTTGTAAAACATCGAAGGGTAACACTTTTTAATGGCCATTTAGTTTTAATTAACCCTTCAAATTATCTCGTAAATATTCGAACTCCTCTCCTCTTCTCTTCTCTCTCTCCAAAACCGACGCTGATTAAATGTAGTTGGGAATAGTTCGGTTCGTTTAGTATCACACACAAGCTGTCGTTGCCGCTGTCACTGTTGCCGTTGCTGGCATTATCGCCATCGCCACCACCGTAACCGTAACAGTTGGTGAACGATCAACGATCAACGATGATTCTACGACAAACGAACTGAAATGGTTATGGTCTTTAAAGTATTGGCCTAAACAATTTATTGTTTTAGCATAATCTCAAAAGTGTTAAGAAAAATGCAAGAAAAAGGGGAATAAAGGGGGACACATTTCTGTATCTCACTTCCTTTCCTATTCATATCCCCTCGCCTATATTGTTTTTTACTGGTTCATTGGGGTAATTGGCGAGGGAGAACGGACGTAGTGGAACGTTTTTATTTAGGCCTCGATCCTTTCAGTCAGAGAGACAGTGTGTGCGATTGGGTAAGCAGCCGGTGGTTATATTGGCGTACAATTAGTGAACATTGACAACCGGAAGTCGTCGTTACTTTGGACAATTTCGTTAAACAATTTTAAACGCTAATGAAATACGTTTTGATGTGCAAGTGTTGTGCCTTTGCAGTGACGTAATTGCAATAATTTCAAGGGTTTACTGACAGAAAAAGGAAACTTTTGATGAATACTTGAATAATTTTTTATTGCCTCATTTTTCGATAATTAAGAGGAATTGGTAAAAGGACATAAATTTTCTAAAAAAGAGGAAATATTAAAACATAATCGTTTGACCTAATTGAGATATATTAACAAAAATTTATAGTAATTAATTACAAAGAAATTATCGATTTCAAATAAAGAGAATTTCGAATAGAAAGAGATATAATTTTGAATGATATAATGCCACTCAAGGCATTTGCCTCTAACTGGAATTGATCGCCGATGATTCCTGAAAGGAAGAATTGATTTTCGAGAATAAGATTATTTAAATATTTTTGTATAGAAGTAGATGTACTCGGCTAGATTGACTGGCGCCTCAGTTAGAACGAATATTAATCAAAAAACTTATATGAATTATAAGTAAAATTCTCTACAAACGTCCAATTAGAGTTAAAAATAGATCGTAATATATTAAAACCATTTTCTTAATTTAAATCTTAACCCTACTAAAAGTCTTGAGCAAATACGCATTATGTGTAATACATTCCCGCCTTAACAAAGTCGCTTAAAGTCGCCAATTCCGTCCCATCAGTCGGCCAGCCTAAACAAATAACAAACGGTCTACCTTCACCGAAGTAAACAGACTTCGGCAGTAAAAGCAGTCTTGAAGAAGGGACAGTCCAGTCAGTTGCTAGAAGTTGTGAAAATCATCATTATGTAAATTTTGTTTGTATGCGAGAATTGAATCTCGTCTACTTTTTTTTACAATCCTTCCATTACGAGAGTTTCTTTACTGAACGATAATTTCGGATAGCGACGCGTCGGTGGCTGCTAACTGTTTACTTTTGGTGTTTGCAGTTGGCCAACTGATTCCTGGAAGTTAGAAAGTTTCTGTTAAAAAGGCACGAATTATTATTATGCCGCGAAACCCTTTCGTATCCTTTAACGTATCCGCGGCGGTTTAAACGAAAATGTGGCCGCTTTTAATGGCTTGTTCTTTACTCGTCTAAGGATAATTAATTATTAATGGAAATTTATTTAGCACATAACAATTGATTTGTGTGGCCAACGTCGTGGTATTTCAATTGATCCGGATGGCCTTCTAATTCGTTTATTTGTTTGGAGCTGAAGCGAGCAGAGGATAATTTTCCTTCCAAGATTTTCGCATCAATGTCAGTCTCGCAATTGACAATTTCGTCTCATTCTAATCCTTTGATCAATACTTGTAATTTTTTGTATTAATGTCATTTATTCTGATCACATTAGTCTAAATAAAACCGATTTTTTTATTTAATTATCGTATATTTTCTAAGCGATTTTTCTCTGGAATCCACTGTTTTTTTCCTTCAGTGTCTTTTTAGAAGTCTCCTTCAACGCATAACTCTTTTGTTGGTCTCTCCTTCTTTGTTGATTTTTCACAATGCCTTGAAAATTGAATAGAACTCTTTATTCAAAGGAATTCTGGTCGGGGTTTTCCACGAACTAACCAGAACGTTTATAACTTCTAAATGATTTGTTTTGGAAATGTCTGGCATTTTTTGTGGGTTTATACATATTTATTGGTTTCGTTCTATCATTTCTCGTATGCTAATGACTGTTACAAAATGGAAATATAACGCGGGAACCCACAATTATTTCGCTGAAGAACGAGAATCGTTATTGAGGAACCGACTTCAGTGATCTGCTAAACGAGAATTAAGAGTTATAAAAAATCAAGAAATAAATTGAGCGACGAAATAAATAAATGTTCGATCATTTTAGGAAAATGAGTGACTGTATTAAAAGGTGTTTGAGATTGCTTGCCCCAAGCTTCACGCCATCCTACTGCGGGACTCAATGAACATTTATTTGTCTCGTCAAAACTTTGCACTGGTTAACGGGTCAAGGTCATTTGCTAATACCAAAAAGCAATCAGTCTGTATTGAGTACGACAATTTTTTAGCCTTATCAATAATTTTTGTTCCCAATAGTTGTTTGCTGAGAAAAAAGACAATTTTCGATAATTCCCTCGAAGAATTTTACACAAACTGTTGTCGTTATTGTGTTGTTTTTTCCGCGTAAAAGGGTTAAGAAAATCAAATCGAAAAGGAGGTCGTGGTGTTTTATCTTTACTCTTTTCTCTTGAAAATTCTCTTGAATTTCAGTAAAAAATAAAGAGCGTTGAGAATGAGTCAAACCCTTTTTTAAAAATTCCTTTTATATTTTTAACAACTGTTTGCTATTTTTAAGCCTTTTCATTATATTGCTCACACACCCGCAGAAACACACACACATACATACACCCGAAAATACTCGTATGCATCAATGTATCAATTACTGACTGGAGGAGGCAACCTCGTTTTTTAATGACATTTGCCCAACTAAAAATGTCATCGTAAAATAATTGTCACTCCGTTTCTGGCATTCAATCCTTTTTACGGAGCACGAACACTCGCCTAAACGATTCAAAGCGAAATAGAACTAGTCCAGAAATAAACAAAAGAATGAAAGCGCCCTCGTTCCGCTACTCCGAGATTTCTCCTATGCATTTGAGCGGGCCGTGACAATGAGAAGTGATTTTTTATGAGCGGTGCATCTGTCTGGGAATGCGTTAGAATTGATGCTTTGAATCCTTTTTCAAGCATGTTTTTTAACCCGTTACTGTTTTTCATTTAACAAAACAATTGCAATTTGTGTTTCTGGGGCAACGACTAGCCTCGGCACGAAAAACAGTCATAAAAAGTATGAGAGAAAAAAGGGGTGAGAAAGGATAAGGTACCTTGTGGTGCATACACAGTCGCCTAAAGTAACCGAATCATAAAACAATAAATCTTCCGGAAATAAATCTAAAAAAAATCAGTCAAGCCCAAAAAATTGACAAAAAAAATGGAAGCAGAAGAAAACCATCGGAAGGGGTTTGTTTTCTTAATAGAAGGAGGATCGCACTAAAATGAACGAAATGTTGTAAAAAAGATGGGTTAATGCGAAAAACATTATTTTTTATGATTATTTTTCCCTTTTTTTCCTTTTATTTTTTATTGAGGGTGTACTAATTTAGACAAAGTAATTGCTCTCAATGGGTTAAATTATTCTAAGGAATTGATATAGAAAAGTAAGAATATCTAGAGCATCAGACCTTGAATTTAACTCTTTTTTAAACTACTACAACTTTCTAATGGTGCATTTTTTCGAAACGGATGAAAAAATGTTTCTGAAATTTTGAATTTTTTTACGGAAATTAATACAAATTCTAGGAAAGTAATTTAAATTTATATTCTTATATACAAAACATCCTTGAACAAGGATTCAACTTCGTTTGAATGTTGTCGAAGTTAAGATTACTTCGTATAAATAATGCTATTAACCCTTTTATGGCTTTGGCCGCATTGTTGGTGACTTTGTGGGGGCATAATTTCAGTTGCGTTTGAAAACAGTTTTGTCATAAAATTCAAACAAGTCAAAATTTGGTTTAACTTCGACGGAATAATTAATAAATTCTCATCATTTCAGAATGTTCTTCTTCTTCTTAAAAATTTTATACCGTTCATAAGTTTTAACAGCTACGATTTCAGAATAAATATTTACAGATTTTTAAGGAGTGTCTGCATCAGCCGCAAACGCAGCCGCAGCAGTTACTCGTATTAAGTTTTTGTGGTTCTCCCAATCGCTCTCTTTTCAAGGGACGAAGGGTTTCCTTGATGGGATTTTTAATTTATGGTATTATAGTTCGTTTTTTTAATAACTAGACGCAGTCTCTACAGCCATTGCTTCATTAGTTTGTTTTAGATTTTCTGGAAATATTGTATAGAAGATCGTAAATTGAAATGTTTCTTCACTTCTCCGTTTTTTTCTCGTGTTCGGGTTAAAAGAAGTTGCCGCTTTTTTATTGATTGTAACGAATTAAAATTATTGAATCCTTATTAAAAATTTTCTCCTGGTGACTTAATTTCGATCTTTTAATCGTTCCATTAGATGGTTTTGTGGGGGATTATATTGTATCGGTTAAATTAACCGCGACCATCTTTATGTCAATTTTCATCATTTTTTTAATCAATTTTTTGGATAATTTCATTTTTTATTTCATGGCGAGCGTCGGTAGAGACAAGTGTAAGAAGAAAGAAACCACTGAGGGAGCGCAGGTGTTAAGCGTTGTTGCCACGGCGCTTTGAAGTTTCCGATAAAAATTTGAATGTGTTTGAACTTAATTAAAAAAAGAATTGGGTACATGAATATTATAAAGTTGAAAGAAATTTATGGAATTTCTAAAGAAATTTTTGAATTTTCTTCCATAGACTTTATGCTTAAAAATTTTTAAATTTAAATAAATTAAATTTATTTAAAATTCATTTAAATAAAATATCATACTAATAAATAAAATTAGTATGAATTAGTAGTAAATAAATTAGTAGTAAATAAATGAAATAAAGTAGTAAATAAATTTAATAAATTAAAATATGTTTTATAATAATTTTTTAGCCCAAGCATGAATTAAATGAAATTAATTAATTAAAAATATTATTGTAAATTATATAAATTATTGTACGCAAAACACATAAATCGAGTAAATTCAAATATTTCAAAAACATTTAAATTCGATTGAGATTTAGTAAATTTACTTAAATAAAATTTTGAAAACTTTTCATAAAAAAGTAACCAAAATACATTTTTTGTTTGAGGACAATTTGTTTGACGACTAGATTTCTCGGTTTGTGGTCACGACTTGGTTTTCACTTTAACGATAGTGCATTATCCTCAAATATTTTTGGAAATATACGGTCAGTCGCCATTGTGTCAGTCCCAACACCCTTTCTTTTGCTTTATGTTCATTACGTCTGGATATGAGTTTGCTTTTGTGAAGACTGTTGTGGAATAAATTCATCGAATTCTTGTTATTAATTTCGAGAATTTTACGAACAACATTATATTTGTTCGCAGCATTAAATCAAAATGTGAACAAGCACGCACACAGACACATTTACACATAAGTACACGCAAATTCTTTTAGTTGAACGATGCATAATTCTGGATTACCTCATCGTATCGAATTCATCGAATGAGCCAACATCCTGCCATCCTAGGCAATGGCAAGCAATGCCGTTCTGCAACATCGGCAACAGACATAATAATTATTAAAATACGAGGGTACATGCAAGCAGTAAAGGCATAATTTGCAACAGCAACCAGGATAACAACAAAGTATTGCAACAACGTCGACCATATTTATGGAATGTCCTGACAATGTGCGAAATTGGAATTAATTTGTTGCACCAGAAAAAGAGCGAATGGCGGGGCAGGCAGGAGTAAGTGTGAGATCAATAACAATATTAATAAAAACAACAAAACAACAACGATAGCAATAACCAACGCCACCGCTATAACAACTGTCATAACAGCAGCAATTTAGCGTTAACAACAACCAACAAAGAAATTTTATTATCGTCGAAATTCGTTGCTTGATCTCGGATAGCGGTGAAGCTGACTACGGTTAGCGTCGTCGTCGTCGTTGTTGTTGTTGTTGGCCATAATTTCATTCTTAATTTTATTAATGATTTAAGACCTTTTTGTATGAATTTCAATGAAAAGTAAAAAATGTTACGACCAAGGAAGTATTAATTAATTTATTTTAGTGGCGAAAATCGAATACTTTGTGAGTTTTTCAATAAAAATCTCAACACTTAATCTACTGAGTGTGCTATCCGGACTCCGTTGGGGCTAATTCGATACTTTATTAAAGATATTTTACCAAGAAATCCTTTCATACATTTTTTCTATCAATCCTAGTAAACCTTTAATGAAAAACAAAAGTAACAACATTAAGAACAGCAACAATACCAACATCAACAAAGCCAGCAAATAGACAATCAGGCGACCATCGGAGCAAACCCAAAAACTAGCTTTCATTTTGGCCACAAGTTTTCACCTCAAAGTTTTGGCCTTGTCGGGGCTGACAACGTTCGTCGGTCTTAACTCTCTCTTGAATTGCATGCCGGGGCAGTCCTGGCGTCATCCCAGTTAGGGATAGCTTGGCTTGCAGTTAATGGATATGCGTTTTCTGAACTGAATGCATTTTTGATTGCATTACCAGCAAGGGGATAGAATCCGATCAGGAAGAAGACAAAGAAGCAGAAGTAGAAGAAGAATAAGAGAGAAGAGGAAGATGAAGAAGAATAAGAACTACTACCGATCAGAAGTGTTAGAATTTAGCATGAATGTTTGAATGTGCGTTGCATAGGCGTGCGTGTGTGTATGTGCATGTGTGTGTGAATGTGTGGTAAAGCGAACTAATGTAGTGGTGGTAGTGGTAGTCACTTTTCATTGCTCGGTTGCTTCGTCGATTGTCGACTTTTTGTAAACCAATTTTTGGCAACTTTAAGGCCAACCAGAATGCGGTTCTTATGGTATGGCCAAGATTGATAGTATGACCTACTGCAATGTTTCAATTTAGGAACGTACGCGTGAGTGTATGCGTGTTGTGCGACGATGCGCTTGTGCTGCTTGCATTTGGTTACTTTCATTTACAAAATCTGTTTAAATCGTGTATCAATTGAGTTTTCATTTTTGTTGTCAGCTGTTGTTGTTGTTATTGTTTTTCTCGTAGTTTGTCTTGTCGTCATCAGTGTTACAACTGTTGTTGTAATTGTTGTTGTTTCGATTTGAGTGTTGATTTTGGTCTTTTGGGTTAACAAATCTTTGATTATCTGAAAAGACTCCAACCATTCGAGGCCACTTCATGCATTTCCGAAAGGAAAGGAAAACTAAAATGGATACGCATACACACAAACAGACAAATACACACGCACACACACAGAAGCGCATATGCCGACGCACGCATGGAAACACACAAATGCGTCGCATAAACAACGTACGAGCATTCTCATGCGGCGCACTGACTTAGAATCGCACGAACTTCAGAATTTCTGACGCACCCCTTTACCTTTTTGCGTCACTTCGTAAACTCGACGATAGGACTCGATAGGACTCGACGAACACGTTGTTGAAATTGTCTTTCTTTCAACATTTTCCAGCTTCTAGCGACGTATTTTGAGGGTTTGTTCTTGTGGCCAATATTTGGCAAACCCTCTTAGCCGCCATGATGATGTTGGTTTCAATCATGTGGAAGGGTGAGATTTTCCATTTCGGGTTGATTTGCTTAGACGAGTTTTGGTTTAGGATGGAACGAGAAGTGGTTGCATTCAGTGGTAGTATTAGTGGTTCCTCTCTCTCTGTAGTTGTTGTTGTTTTAGCTTCTGCTTTGTTGTTGTTCTGTTGCTTTTGTAATTGTTAGTAGTGGCAGTGCCAATGATGATGATGATGGTGATGATGATTGTGTTGACGATAATGCTTTGCCGACATGACGAATTATATTTAAAATACGTTCGTACGCTTTTATTTGTTTGAAATGAATTTATATGTGGTTTTTTATTGTTCAAGAACATTTTAGAAACGCTTGAAATTAAAACTATTTGAAGATTAATCTAAATTAGAGAATTTTTTAAATTTTCTTTTCTTTTTTTTTATTTTCATTTTTATGGACGGTCCAGGAATTCTGGGTTAAAATACTCTTTTCCGTCTTTATTCAATTTTTTCTTTTCGGACTCTTTTCCGTCAACTTTGTCAAAATAAAAAAACTTTGGAGATGTTTAAAATTCGATAAAATCAGTTTCGGAAAGCGCAGTAATATCTTAAAATTAATTTTTTATCTGTCTTCGAGGTTGTTTTAGATTTTGAAGCAATAGTAGTGAGAATACACTCGATACTAGAAGGGGAAGCAATGAATTGAAATAAATGGTTCTTGTTGGGCGCAAATATATGTCTCTCTTAATCAGACAACTTTCCCTTTTCACTCTTTCATTACTAACCATCTTATGTTTTGGTGATAAACTTTTCTCTAATAGTTTTTTAATTAATCCCTTTAAAAGCAAGGACAATGTGATTTTTTTAAATCGCATACAAGACACATAAGTCCCGCATTTTCGTTGCGAAAATTCTTGTCCTGCCACACCGTCACGTGTCTTTCTTCACAAGCAATTTCATAGTTGTTTGCACTTCGTCTTACAAGGACGCCGACGACGATTTGGCAACAATCGCAGCAACAAAGGCATCAATCTGCGTTTTACAATCATCCCTTCATCCTTCTTCGTCCTTGTGTTAAAGGGACTTACGGCTGGTCCGCTAATGTATTTCAAACGTGGAATTTCACTAAAGTGCGACAACACTTCGCTTGCATATTTTTAGGGATTAACACTTGTTTACGTTCGTTGCTCTTTTCGAAAGATTTTCTTTAAATAGTTTATGATTAGTATTGTTGTTGTTGTTGTTGCTGCTATCGCTGTTTACTCAACATGTTTCCCTCAACACGGAAAGTCTTTTCTACTCGTGACACGATTTAAATTATTTCAGATCTTTGGGCATCCCCAAAAGTTTTACAGTTTTGTGGGAATATTTGCAGGTGTTTGTTGGTTAGACTTTCCTCCCTGAAAAACATTTCGATTAATTTCGTAAGTTGTTTACTTTTAACGGTGTTGTCTAAAGAGTTTTAATTGCTTTTAATCTTCTTTCGTAATATGTCCATTGATGATTGGAGATGTCTCGTGATAGTTATTACTCTCACTTTTGACAGATTGCGGATTAAAAATATCGATTGTGGTTTTGGGTTTGGTTTGGAAATGTCACGAGGAAACATACTTCGTTAATTCGAATACTCGGACTCTTTTAGGATTAAACATTCCTAATAGTAAAAAGCTATCTTTGTATGTTTAAACATGAAGGAAACCTGAGGAAGTGACCCCACAGTAATGACCCTTGATATCTCTCCCAAACCGAATTCTTGTTTTTTTTAAAGTTTTGTCTTCAGAGTAATCCCACTCACACATTTTTTACAATACCTCGCAATAAACAAATACTGTGGAGGATCACTTTGGTCGTAATAAATTGATCATAATCCATATATGATCTCAAGGTCGCGCTCTTCGTCGTCACTGTTTTATTTAAACTTCAAACATTACGAGCGTATGTACGTAATTTGACACTAATATTACGTTAATATTGCGTTAATGTTACGTTAATTATAATCTGTCAGATTAAATTATACATTGATCCTTCGGCTACAAAAGGATCAAGATTAAGATCAGAATCGAACAGGATGAAAAAATGGTGCTGGCAGTAATTGACTGGATCATGTGAGGGCTGTGATTGCTTCAAAAGGACCGAGGGCCGATTAAAGGTAAGCGTTGGATGGATAATTTGTAACAATTGTTGTTTGTTGTTGTTACTTTATATGTTGCCTAGTTTCTTTGTTTGTTTGTTTAAGATTTCGAAATATCATTTCATTTCATTGCTTTTCGGCTAATGCTGCTGCTGCTGATAATGATGATGATGATTTAATCTAATGTACCGACCGTCGATCAAACGATAAACAAAGGATCAAGGTACTGCATGTGCGTATCATTTCGAGGGTATGATTTGCTGATCGGATGCACATGCGCTACCGGCTCGTAATCCTGTGTGTAAGGATATAGTACGTTGCATATATTGATCCCGTTCAATTGGTTTGTTGATCCTTTTGTTTGGGTTGGCCATTTCTTGGTTTTCTAATGCTTAAGCCCATTGTTTTGATAGTTCTTGTTATTCGAAGTGCAATCACAAGTGAAAATCGTGAGTTTTAATGGAGTAAGAAAACTGTAATTAGACAAAAGATGATAAAAGGAAGATCATAAGCGGAAACACCGACGCATTGTTTGCTTTTTTATTATGAAGATAAAAAAGTAATGACACTAACTTCGGCTAAACCAAAGCCTAAGCACCCTACACCCGAAACATAAAAATGTATGACTAAAATCTAAAAAACAGTAGGCGGAGCAACCTTTTGATATTACATGAAACTTTGTTAAAAATGTTACATAAGTTCCCCATAGGGCACCATCTGGTCTTAGTGTCCATTTATAAGAGAAATCTTCAATTTTTTCTAAAGACTAAAGAAAGATGTTTTCCTTCAGTTTTGTCTATTGTCTTTGACAGTTTGTGAGATATCGACAAATTGTTGTAATCTTTTAATTATTGTCGTGATAAAACGCGCCTTATATTGGATCGATCGACTCAGCCAATTCAAGTGCATCCCTCCCAAATCTCTAAGGCTTGGATAAATTTCATTTACATTTCTTACGCCCTATGAGTTGCAGTTTGAAAAGTGTCCTCTTGACCGTATCGTTGGTAGCAGTGACAACAATTCCAACAACAAAAACAGAAAGAATCACGACCTCATTTGCGATCAAAAACTCATTCGCATTAAACTGAAATAATTGTGTTTTATTCTTAAATCGTACGACTGAAATGTCAGCCCAGCTGTCAAATGTCATTTATTTTGACATATCTACAGAGTAAACAATTTGATTCGCATTAGTTTTAACATTGATTTGAATTTAAAAGGAAAAAAGCTATTCGAAGGGTGGCTAAGGTATTGCTTCCACCCCGTTCCACGTTCTCGACATTCTTTTTTTAAGCATTTCCAGCTTTAATTAATTGTTACTTTCTCTTCCACTCCCTTGCGAATCGAAAATACCTCTTGAGAAATGCAATAAAAAATGATCGTTTGCAAGGCAATGCAAAGAATGTAAAATTTGCTTCTCTGTCCATCGTTTGTGTTTAGGTTTGTCTCCATATATTGTTAGTCCCTCAAGTGTCAGAAATTCTGTTTTTTTAATTCTAAATGATTGATATAATCTTGCTAGTTTGGTGAAGGAGGGAAAAAAGGGAGGGAATGAATGAAATTTATTATAAATAAAATGTGGCCACGAGATTCTCTTATGGCCAGATTGCGACGCCCATCGTATCACAAGTTGCTCCAACTTCTTTAATAATTTGCTCAATTCTTTGCATGATTTTCTATTGCAGATATTATTTATTTTTATACAATTAATTAATTTAAACAGCTGAATTTATTCAATAATATTGCGCAATATGCGCAAGTGAGATTGGTTGATTAATTTTCTATTTGTTTATTCTTTTCATTTATCCACGAATTCTAAACATCAAAGATATTCATGTTTTTCAGAAAGTAATTAATGTTTTTCACATCGTCAGAGCTTTGTTCTAGCCGTTAGTATTAAAAAATATAAGCCTAACCTCTTTCAAATTTTCGTATTTCGCGAAATACAAGCGCTGAAATTCTTTTCTTGCTTTTTTCCGGCGGCTTCCTTTCTAGTTATCAATTCAAACGGGAAAGAAGTACGGACACACAAATTCTTTTTAAGGAAATTAATTGAAAACCATTTGCATGATTGGAATACGCCGATAAATGCCGTCGTGGCCTTTGGAGTTTTTGAAGATGACGATGAGAAACATATGGATTCTTAGTGGGGAACATATGGAATGATAAGAGAAATTGATTATCCTGTTTTTCCGAACAATTGACTTTTGAAGAGAAGAGATGAAAGCTTCGATATCAGAAGCATCGTCAAAATAGTCCACATTATCATTATCTCCAAAGAAAGCAGCGATATATAATTCAGGTTTGTAACGGAAGTGCGTCGCACACAAAAGATTTTCCTGCACACAAATACTCCTGCACAGAGACCCAGATGGATAGACACGTACCCCGCACAAAAACAAAAACGCAGTGATCCACGACTCGCTTTATTTCACTCGAAGTGAAGCCGCCGTTTCTTTCTCTACACACTCCCCTCCCTCTCCCCCCCGGCCGCTTCTATCGATGACGCACTTAAACTAATCGGATGATGGTGTCTATATTTCAGTGGTATCAAATAAAATCTTTTGGTTGTTGTTTTTTTCAAATGAAAGGAGGTTTGAATTTTCTACATGTCGTGCGTGTTCGTTTGTGTGACGTTTTGGGTGAAAAGTTTAAGTTGGTTTGGGTATTCTTGTGTGTTTTCCATATTGGCCTCGTCATTGCCCGTAAAATTGGTTGGTGAATGAATGAGCTTTGTTAACGATAAGCCACATGTTTTCCTATTCAAACCGTCAAAAAATTCTTCTTTTGCGAATTACTTTTGTGTTGTGTTTTTCTTCTTTACTTAATTCGGTTTTGGTGGTGCCTTTTGTCTTTTTATCCTTCTTAAATTCTTTAATATAGTAACAATAAATTGAACGAATTATATTATTGAACGGATAATTATGTCAACGGTTTCATGACTTCAACGTTCGAAAAAGTAACAAATAATTTCTTTTGGAATTTTTAGAGATGCTAAAAACATTATATTAATTTTTGCCTGAACTATATTTAATTTTTTTAATGTTTTTAATGCATTTTAAATTATTTTTATGACCATTAAATTTTAATTATTTTCAAATTAAAAATCGTATTTTTTGTAACTTTTAAACAATTTCGTTTTGTTTTCATTATCTTGATTATTTTCATTGCCGAGTTTAAACAATAGTAAAACGTTCCTCTTCCTTTTATAAACAAATTATACAAATTCTTCTTTTCCTTCTTCTCCTTACGGGCCATGCCATCAATTTCGGCGCTACGACTCAGACGAAATCTATTTGAGCAGAATATATAATTATTTTGCTTTTTGAGTTTGTTTTTGTTTATTTACAAATCTGTTTTGATTCAAATCATTTTCAGCATTGCATCGGTTGATTTAAGGCTTGCTCTTTCTATTCACCTCAAATCGCATATTCCACCAAAGTCACCTTTGCCTGACAGGGAGT
The DNA here is from genome assembly GCA_963966595.1 of Physocephala rufipes. Lineage (NCBI taxonomy): Eukaryota > Metazoa > Arthropoda > Insecta > Diptera > Conopidae > Physocephala > Physocephala rufipes. The sequence continues at coordinate 22,520,563 of OZ016504.1, forward strand.
AAAGGGAAGTCCTATGTGAAAACTCCTTCGGTGGGATGCGAAAAATGTGGAACTCTTTTGAAGCAAGAGAAAATGTAAGAGGTTTTGGAATAACTAATCGCTAGTTGGTCGACAGTTTTTCGAGTTTCAATATAGTTTTCGGATAAATGTTACCTTAGCTCATTTCCATTAAAAACAGGATATTTCTCGTTTCTTCTTTTTCAACGCAATTGAAATATTTCTGGCAAAACAGTTTTATTTAATGGAAATTTAAACGTTCAAAAAAAAAAAAAGAAATATTAATATCGTTTCTAAAATAGATAAAATCGAGCTGTCTATATTTGTAAAATACCAATAATTCCCATTTTGTTCGTGAGTTTATTTATGCATTTTCAAAATAAACGGCTTATTTATAATTACACGTATATATTTATGTAAATTTTCAATCGGGAATATCATTAAGGAATCCGTTCCCAGAATTTTATCCAGATATTACGCACCACGATTCATCACGAACAAATCAAAATGATTTATTTACACTTCTTATCTTTTATGAGTAAAAAAAATGTTCTTCTCTAAACTGCTTGAAACGGAGAAAGTCATAAAAACTGATCTTATTTTTGATCGACGCACGGAGGGTTTGGCGATAAACAAAATAAAGCTATAAAAACGAGAAAGAACGAGTAAAACAAGAAAAAAAAGAAGAAAGATAATTTTGTTAAATAAAAAAATCATTTGATAGTCAGGATTTAGTTAGTTTTGCTCTTTTGTAAATCGAAAAAAGTGGCAAAAGTGGCGCCAGTGAATTGAAAAATCAAACCATTTGCGGTGTTCGGTTAGAAAATAATCGTGTTAACGATCGCGCTAACGATCTCCAAGCAATAAAGCAGATCGTTGATTCATAAATAAATCAATAATTTGATGGATTGAAGAACAAAGATGTTTTTTTGTGTGAAGTTTAAAGAAAATTTAAAATTCTCAGTTTTTTTTCATTTACACGCAAAGGAATGGATGAGTTGGTGAGAGGGAGGGAGGTAGAAAGTAGGGGTAAAAAGAAGGAGATGAAGGATAAAACAATTTATGATCGGAACAACTAAACACGTGGCAGTTTTTTTGGTATTAATATCGAGACAAGAATGATGCGCGTATCTTTCTTCCTTTCTTTGAGTTAAATAGACGCGACGTCCGGGCAGTAATGTATTCGATAGATATTCGGGAGAACGTGCGTGTGTTTAAACAGCGCATAATTCATGACGCGGATTTGTTTTTGTTACTTTTGTCAAGAATAAGTCTTTTGAATGCAGTAATCGTTTGTTCGCATGGTTCGAATCTCGTCAATTTATTTCTTATGTATCCATAAGATACACGATGCTTTTAGTCACACGCATTTTCTTGAAATTTATCACTTTGAACAATTTTAGAAAGTCTCCCCAGTGCGTAAATCTTATGAAGCGCGCTCATGAAATTGATTTTTGGAGGGTTCTTAACCCTTTATCGTCACTCTTTTGTCCCCGTGAGGATTCCTGATATTTGTGTTGCCTGCGGTGGGGGGGGGCGGAAGAGTGGAGTAGTAAGGGATAAGTAATAAATTAATATTAAGTAATCCATTAATCTTCCGATCGATTGATCAATTGATCAATCAGAACCCTCTGCTTACTTTGATTTACTAAAGCCTCGTCTTTTCCGCGCTGGAGGATTGTCGAAAAGATAATTTTGAGTTTGCCGTCGCGATTTTACGACTGCATTTATCGTTTTATCTGGATTGAACTTTTCCTTCCCTCTGTCTCGATTTTTCTATTTATACAAATACTTTTTAGTCATCGTGGTCGCCTCAATGCCATTTAGAGTCACCCGAGCACACCCTGGGAACGATTGAATTTCGCGGATAACCTGAAATCGTTTTCCGTTTCCGCAATTGCTTTGCGTGCGGCAGATTCGGTTTCGTTTTATGAAGCAATTTAAAAGCTTAAATGTTTCGGAAAAACATAAATCTAAGCTGAAAATGCTAATAGTAAGAAGAAGAAAAGGATGATTTTGATATCTATTGAATGGATTCTATTATCCGTTAAGCTTCTTCGACTTTTAGAAATATACGCCATTTTCGCGATTAGAATAATGACACTGATCCCACTCCCGCCCCACCCCCCTTACCACCTCTTCACGCTTCTTTCGTGCTTTGCAAATCTTGGGTTAACCGAATCGACGCAATTCGTTTCGGTGGCAATACTTTGTGGGGAGGCACGAGCTTGCATGGAAGTCGTTAAACAAAGAAAATGGCGGGAAACGCATAAAATTCGTACGAGAATGTAACGGTTCACGTTGATTTACATAAAAAGGATTCTATTAAAATCCGAAAGCCATATTGGCAAAATGATAACATCATCATCACCATCAATATCGTCATCGTTAATTGATGGAACACAAACAGTACGGTGATGGTGTTGGTGGTGAGAGTGAGGGGTTAAGATACCCGATGGGTTCATTAAATTCAAAATTGTATTTGAAATGGTTTGGAATGCACTTTATTTGTCCTTCTTGTTGTCTTTGTTATTATTATTATTATTGTTGTTGTTTTTAAATTGGAATTTTTTATGTTGTTTGCAAAAATCTCAGTAAATTTATTTGCAAATGATAATCAAAAAGGATACACGCACACGCACTCGCATCACAATAAATTCGTTCTGGTGGAATAAAAAGACAATGACGCGACGGTTACGGCGACGATTCGTTGCGCAGAGAATAAAAACCAATAAATGCTACAAAGATTGGTTGCGGTGCTGAGCGGAATGATGAAATGGATGATGTTGGAAGGAAATAAAGACGTTTAGAAACGAGGAGGCCAGGACGGGTGGAAGAGGAAATGGTCGCAGGGGGGGGAACGAGGAGGCCAGGACGGGTGGAAGAGGAAATGGTCGCAGGGGGGGGTTGGGAGGAGAGGAGGAGAGGAAATGGTGAAATTATACACTTTGTATTTATGAGCTTCGTTAAATTTAAACTGCTGTTTTTTATTAATTTTTTAACGTTGAAATTTCGAAAGAAAGAGATAAAAGACGAGAGATAATGCTCTGGGTGAGGATCCTCCATTCGATTTCTGTTTTATACCTTTATCTTCTGTTCGTTGAAACCAGAAACAGAAACCCTTCCACCAACAAACCCTTTAATTGACCAAACTGAAACAAATTTTTGGAAAAGTGGAGTCAATACCGGTGCTCGTACGTACTATAAAGGATTTCTCAAAATAGGTTTTGTTTTTGTAGTTTTCTGCATTTGTCAACACCAGAAGTAGAGTCTTCATTTTTCGAGAGCGACGCCATTTTTCGATCGACACCAACAAAAAAAGAGATTAAGCGATACCAAAAACTACCCGCCAATCCCATAAGGTCGCGCGGCTTCTCATCGTTAAGCGAAGCCCACAAATTTTATGTTTCAGCTCGGCGAGCCACGACAGGGCATTTATCGCGATATACGGCCGCGATTATGTTCATCCGTCCGGACGTCCGTCCTTACACTTCACGGTACACTGTTATCTTGTGGGCACACCTCGTATCGATCGAGACTTCGTTTGAGACAACAGTAATACTTCCCGCAGAACTCAACCGAAGCCACCGCCATGGAGTCCTTGTCCTTGAGAGGAAGAACACACGGGGTAGCGAAGTGAGTGAGCGAACGCGGGACTGCGTTCAGGCAGCCGTATGAAAACGCATAAATCAACAAATATTTTTTTATAAAGGAAGCAAAATGATATATTTCGCTATAACAAAAACAACAACAAAAATCGAATACAACAAAATGAATGCATTCTGGATGACATTTGGTTGGGTTGTCTGTGAAAAGTGAAGTATCTTATAAATACATAGATACTTTATATTATTCAATAGGACAGCCTTCGATGCGGCCGCCTCGCAGTCGACTGAAAGCGAACAATAGTGTTGTTTTTGTTGTTGTTGCTTTCTGTTGTCGCTACTTAGCGGATGATAATGCAAGGAGAGGTCTTATTCATCGACACTCAACAGTTTTGAATATCCTGCGCTTCGTTTTGTCTCTGGCATTGGTGCAACGGTGCAATCCGCCGCGCCCTTCTTTTGAACGACGTGAATCGAAGGCATGGCGTGGATTTGTTGCCGCAACGTAAAGGAAAGGAACAGGAAAAACAAGGAAGGAGCGGAAAATATGATTTGAGGAAGGAGCGAATGTATCGATTTCCGGAAGAGATAAATCGGGGCGGGAATGACAGGCGAAGAGGAATAATCCAAAGGAGTCTTTCCTTTGCGAAATATATGGGAAAATATGTATCTCGTATGAATGCATGTAAGCTGGTAGAAAATGGCAGATAATGATGGCTGCCGATCGTCTGATAAATTAATTTTCGTATATTTATTTTGTAGGCAGGATCTTCCAAGGATAATTATGATGCGTCTCTTCTTATCCTTTATCCTTTAATCAGACTATTTCTCCGATCTCCGATGTCATCAAATCCATGACTTCAATACAGTTTTGTCAGTTGTATCAACATTTTCTGTTGTCTCCTCGTCCCCCCCCCGCGACCGACTCGTCCTGTGCTGCAGATTTTCACAACAACAACATACATTTCGTTTGTGTTGTTTTTGTTTTTTTTTGCCACAAAGAGCTCGCAAAACAAATATTTATTGAGTGCGCTCGAAAGGACATTAATTCGCATCATTCTAACAAAGATTTGACGGCGACGTCAAACCTAAAGCAATGACAGAAACGGGCAAATATGGAGGCTAGGCAATATCACAATCACGCAAGATAGATAGACTAGACAAGAATCGGATCGGCAGGCAGCTAAAGGACACCTTTTTTCACCTTCAAATTTATTAAAGCGAGCGTCATCGAATAAAGCCGAATATCGTTTAGAATCGCTCGCTGGAGGGGGCCCAAAGGTTTGTCTTCAATTTTCGTATTCCTTTCGATTTGAATTTTTTTCCTCATAACGATCGATCGAACTTCTTGGTATTTCAAGAATGAATCAAAGGAATAAAAATGAAAGAATGAAAAAAAAGAAAAAAAAAATAAAAAGAAAAAGAAATGTCATTAAGCAATGATCCTTTTCATTCTTCTGTTTACATCGGGACACGATCATCAGCCCCTTTTTCGATCAAATATTTCCCCTTAAGGATTACACAATATTTGTGCTAGACAAAGCGGCGTCCCAGTCGGAGATCTTCTTCTTCTTGTTCTTCTTCTTCTTCGTAACACTCTGTAGTACGCCTTCATAGCATTGTTTTAAATAAATTGCATCCTTTTGACACGTTTTTTCTTTTGGGATGTATTTTTTGTCAACAATTTAAGACTTCTTCAGAAGCGGCAAGCATTAAACATCATAATAAGAATTTATATCCTTTTGGTATCTTCAGTCTTCTAATTTTTTATAGAGATATCATGATTCCTTTTTTCTTAACGTCCTAAAATTGATTCCCTGTCCTTTTTGTTGTACGTTAGTACGTTGACCGACGATCGACTTTTTGTTTTGTTGAAAAGAATAAAACTCTCAGCATCGACACCACCGATAATGGTTTGTGTTACGTCTTCATTTATTGACACCAACGTGATTTATCGATATTTCCCATATTTTTTGATTTTCTTGATTGACTTGTTTTTATTTAGGCGAGATCTTTTTAATGTTTTTCTTGTGCTTCGCCTGTTTTTTTCTACTTTCGACTTTCTGTTTGTATGTTTTTTTAAGTTTGTTGCTAAAAAATTGAAAGTTTATTTTTAAATGAAATTTCGGAATGATATAAAACTGTTTAAAAACGCAAAATAATAGTCGCTCGGGAAAAGTAGAAATAATTAATTTTTATGCTTTTCGAAAATGTTTTCAAATAATTTTTGAATGATATTTGTTTATTTATTTTCATTTTTCATTCATGAGTTTATTTTAATCTTTAAAAGTAATGACTCGGGGAGAGCTTAAACAGATGAATATAAACGATTTAAACAAACAAACATACAAAGCAAAAATATTTTTATATTAAATTTTTACCAAAGAGCACACAAATACTTGCATGCCCTCTCACGCTTATTCTCATAAAGCTTTTCAATTAAGACACAACAATTTTGTATGCACATAAAGCTCAAAACAGTTTAAATAATTGGCTGAAGTTCCAGGTGTTGCGCACGTGTTGCAACTAACTAAAAAATTCGATGTCGCTCGAAAATTAAAAAGAATAAATAAATGAAAATGTAACGAAGACGAAACTTTCCTAAGGCGAACAAAAACTATATAGATCGTATAGATTCAATAAAAACTAAAACAGATCCCGTGACACAGCTGGAATCGAACAATCTTTATCGTCTTCGCCGCAACAACATTTACGAGCCCAAAACCAACGCATTCATTTCTTTGGTTTTCGAAACTATTTACTTTTATGGATCTCTCGAGCTGGGTCTGGTTGATCGTGATTCCTTTAATGATCGTAGAACGACTATGTGTTTTACAATGTTTTGCAAACAGAGGCAGTGTCCAAAATACTACCAAAAAAATCTCTTTGATTTCGATTTCCTTGTTTTTGATTTTGTCCAAAAAAAGAATAAAAAAAATTGAGAAAAGAATTCGATGGAATGATACAATTTCTATTCTTTAAATGTCAACAAAAGTTAAAATGAAATTATAAGAGAAGAAGACGACAAAGAAGAAGAAGGATGAGAAAAGTGATTATCAAGAAAACTATTATCAAACCCCGCCGAATGACTCTCGGTGACAGATGAAATTTATGTTGGAAGAGAAAGATGAAGGAGGGTAAAAATGTTTGAAAAAAATGCATTGATGCCGGTACAAATTAAATTGGTTTAAAACAGCTTTGTCTTTAACATTTCCAATATCTTTTTTTTTTTTGGAAAAATAAAATTTAATTTATAATTTTTGTGTTTTGTATTTTCCTTTTTATTTTCGCTTACGTCGATTTTTTATTTCAATATTGAATTGAATTAAATTGAATTGAATGGAAACAAATGGCGAGTAGGAAAGAAAAGGCTATGAACGATCTTTTCGGTTGGACCGATAGTCCAGGACTATCAAAATATTTGTCGCTCTTCATTAAAGAAAATTGAATTGGGTTCCAAGGAAGATAATAAAGAAAAAAAAATTAGGAGGCGGCAACACTTTTTGATAATCATAAACAAAGAATTAAACAATTCGCACCTTCTAAATTGCTTTTTTTTTAAAAAATATTTGACACTTTTAGAAATTATGTTGATGCAGCAAAAAGACAGCAAACAAAAATCGAATATCGTTTTCAATGTATTGATTCCTGCAACAAATCGTAGGTGATCGCAGATTGCTCCTAATGACTATGGAGGCAGAAGTATTGTTGTTGTCAGTATCGTTCCCTACTGGTGGTGACGTGCTATGCCAGACACAACTTCTCATATTCTTTCCTTAACCGAGATATTTTGCTACTTTGTAGTTTCGCTGCTTTACCCCCCCCCCCCTCCCAGCAATAGGCTTCGCTCCTTTCTTCTTGTTTCTCTCGCTTCATTTTACGATCTTTTAATAACTCGTTTTCCTCACGAACGTGACTTTCTACATCACGTTTTAAATTGTCGCGCCATATTTTATAAGTCATACGAACAGATGCTTTCATTTATCCACGCAATCGATGCCTCCCATACCCTCGATATAATTTCAAGGTATTGTCATGCGCCACGGAAGTGTGGCAAAACACTCACAAGCGCAGACGTTGCGATGCGGAAGACCATGAATGTCGCGCATCGCTGATGGCGCGTCTGATGGCCGCCACCTTTTGACACGCGTCTCAATACAAGATATATTTATGTAGAGACGAGGCAATCACCTCCTCCACTTAAATACCAGAATCGGCCCCTACGTTTCGAAGGGGTTTTCTCTAAAAGGCTATAAAGAAGGAAAATCTAAGAAAGAAGGCCTTAAGTGGCGATTAAGGAATTTTCGACTTTGGCTATTTTTGGGATACTTTGTCAGTTGTTTGTTTTGTCAACAGAGAGGAATGATATGGGGAAGGAAAATGTGGAGGGAGTTGAAGTCTGATTTCGAATAATTGATTTATAAGTATTTAAGTATTAGTAAGTGACAAGCAAGTTTATTTTAAAAGAATTTAAAAGGGCAAGAAGTCTTAAAAAGGGCTACACAAAGTTTTCATACGATTTAATCTGGTAGTAAAGAAGAATTAGATACAACGCGCGATTGTAAGAATAAAAATCGGTTTTGTATATTTATTTTTAAATATTAAATCGATTGAAGGGTGGTCAAAATGACCCCTTGAATATTTAATGGCGTGCGAGTATTCTGAGATTTCGGAGATTTTTAATTCAATCTTTATACTATTTTAAATATTCGCACACTTCCGTTTAAGTTTTAGTTATTTAGTGAATATATTTTTTTTTGGAAGTGAAATAAATTAATCAAATTTTAAAATAAATCTGTTAAGATAGCTTAATATTAAATTTTAAAATTTAAGATAATAATTTTTTTAAATTATAATTAAATAAAATTATTACATTTTGAAATTTCTCCAAAAGCGAAACATTTTAATTAAAGTGAAAATTTTTCTCTCTCAAAAAAAAAAATGTTTTCTATAAAACCAAAAAAAAAAAAAAAAAAAAGAAGAAAAGCTAGAATATGATTCAAAGTAATTTTATTCATTAGAGAGAAAACTGAAAAGATGTAGACAGGCGTGTTGGGAGTGTAAACAGGAATGTGATGGAAAGAGAAAGAGGATGATGTTATGCTCCTAAGAATCTCTAGAACGGTGAGAGAAAAAGAAGGGCGAGTAAGAAAATTTCAAAAAATGCTTATTTAAAGAAATTTTCATCACAGAAAAAAGATTGTATTTAACAAAATTTAATTCCATTAAAAATACCATTTTTAGTACCTTTTTTAAGAAAAAAATTCATGAATAATCGCGAAACCGTTCATTTCAATTCGATACTAACCAATGATGACCGGGGCCCCAAAGCCCCAAATACCTTTGAGAATCATGACGGTTTTCGCCATATCTGTTGTTGTTTTTGTCATTACCGTTGTCGTTGACTGCTTAACATAATTAAACAATTAAACAACAGTAAGAACGATAACAATAACAATTGAAAGGCGTTGTAGGTTGGTGGTAACCCGTCGCCACATCGAGCATCGCAGTTACCTCGAAACGAATAAAACTTTCTGGCAAAGAAAGAATCTGCAACCGACAGTCAGTTGCGCGGCATTTTAATTACCGCTGGATGTGATGCGCCACATCAAACCATTTCTATCTTCATCTGAGCCTTTCATCATCCTTATCAGTTTGCGGTAAGTGCGAAGCAGCATTTTCATTAAAGACTCTCAGGAAAAGTGTGAAAATAATCATTATCGCGCGAAGCGACAGCGGCAGCGTTTACGAAAGCGGCAATGACAGCGGCGGCGGCAGTAGCGGTGGCCGTTATTTTCATCATTGTTTCGCTTAATTAACGAGTCTTTCGCGGGCTCATAAACCGCTAGATGGGGCGAAAGGGTGGTTGTGGGGCTGGGTGGTAGAAGGAATGCTAACGAGGATTGAGCACGGCTTTACGCTCTGCGGCTGCTAAGTACAAATAATGAAAATTAAAAATAATTGAAACTTTTACGCGCTTCTCTTTTGTTCATACTTCATTTGCTTGTCCTTGGGGATTCTTCGTTCTGAAGGATTCTAGCATCTCAACCCTTCTAAGACGCGCAATGACTGTACATTTTATTTTCCTCGCTTAGAAAACTTTAGCTAGTCTTGTCGAAGCGGCGGGTATTCGTTTTTATTGTTTCGTAAAAGTCGCGGCACTTTGTAAATAACAAAAGCTGAAAGCGGAAACAGGAAATGGCCCTCTCCATCCACGTGGAAGAGTTATGTTGTGATAATGGCCGCGGTTAAATGAGTCTTAAGCCGTTTTCGGTAATGGCAAATTCACTTTGGCCGCGAAGAATGAAACCAGTGCTCGACCAGAACGACAGCTCTAAAATGGATTCAGTAAAAGAGAAATAAGACAAAGAAAGACAAGAAAGACAATAAACAAAATCTAGAGTAAGACAGAAGAATGGACAATAACAAATGCATGGACGATAATGGATAAGCGAGGAGACTACGTGGGCTGTGCAGGGTCATCATAGGATATTTGGCGCCTAGGAGTAACTGAATAAAATGCGCCCTCCTCGGTTAACTTTGAATTAAATCCACGGAGTTATAAATTAGGGGAAATTTTCTTTGATAAGTGTAAGTGTTTCACAGTATCAATATTCTTTATCCTGTAGTCATGACTCCCATATACCGACGTGTGTCTTTATATGATTGCTTGTCATTGCAAATAGATTATGTAAGTAGTATCTAACATTTTATAATTCGGACTGAATTTTACAGTCCATGAGTAATGATCGAAATACAGCGCTTAAGGCTCTGATTTGTGTCGGTTTCGTTTGAATGAAATCTGTGAATAAAGCTCAACCTTAGCAATTTAAAGGATAACCAAATCGCGTTACTAAAACGGCAGATTTCTACTGAAATATATTTGATGGTACACTCATTACATGCTGTTTAAACACTTACGGCTTAGAAATGAAGTTAGAGCAAATGAATATAAAGTATTAGAAAAAGGTATAGAAAAGTGTAATTTTTGTGCTTTTACTAGACTGTTAAATAAAGGAACACCGAGATCATCCAGCCATGAAATAAGTCACCCTGGCCGCAGCTTCCTTAAATGGAATTTGAATTGAGTTAATAACTCGGAAAGTTATTGAGAAACCATTACTATTTGTAAAATCTTTGGAGGAAAATCAGAAAAAGTGTTGAACGGACTTCGGGAAGTGTTTTCAGACGGATTTGTCTTCCCAATTCTCGCCAAAACGCGAGAATCGTAACGTCCCAAATCAAGCTGCTTTGTGAGACAACGAAGTTTAACTTCTACCTAAAAACTCTCGCTGAGTTTTCATCACATCTAGTTTTCATGACGGCCAGTTGACTTCAAGCCATTTCTTTTGCAATGTCTTTTATCGCCAATCCAATTGTTTTTTTATGAATGAAATTGAATTATAACAATTTTAACATCATTCCGATTTAAGCAAGTTAAGTTCATTTGATCTGAAATAGAAGCACCTTCTCCCAAGCCAAAAAATCTTCTAAAATTAATTAAAAAAACATATTCACAGATTGTCCGATTATTATATGAATTTAAGAAAAAAATTATTTGAATATATTATTGCGAAAATATGATCCGATTAATGCTTTGGACACGCGAAGCATCCTTTGAGCTCATACAAACAGATGGAGCTCATTAAAGCTTAAGGAAATATTATGATGTAAAACAAGAATAAAAGTCGAAAAAACAACCAAGGAGAAGCAATGGAATCATCCTCACCCTCATCTTCTTAATCCTTAAGAGCACAAAAGGAAAAAAGCAAAAAAACGGACAAAAAAACGTCCTTTTAGCAGCCCTTATCCTTTCAAACGACATAATTTAAAAGAATTTTAGCGGTAATTCCCTGATTTTATTGTTGTTTTCATTGTTGTCTTAAATAAATTGCATCGAGGCCGCGCAATTTAATTCAAGCCTTTGCTCGAAAAAGCCTTACGAGCGGGATTGATAGCGAGTTATTGACAAAAGAATCGACGGATGGCTTTTCAAGAATTTTTAATAAAGGATTAGAAAACGGAGACACCACACCCTCAAATCCTTTGATGTTTAAATAAACAACTACTACCACCACCAAAATGATGCTTGTTTCTTTGTTTTTGTTTTGAATGTTAGTTCGGATTAATGTTTTGATGATTTTCGATTAATTTACTAAATTAAATCTGCTGCAACCTTTTTGTGGCTCGATTAAAATAACAAAAGGCTAAACCATTTCGAAAACTTAAATAAAAAAATTTCTTTTACAAAAAACCAAAGTAAATCTTCTTAAAGGCTCCGAGTGTTTTTGAAAATACCGCTTCATTGCTGGTGCACCTTGCAAATCGTTTGTTGTCAATGACGACTTATTGTAAAAGCGCTCACATAATGATCACGATCGATGATGATGACGATCGATTCATCATTGCAGCGTACATGGATGTCATCTGTCATGTGAGGTTTTTTTATACCTTATTGTCATTTTGCAAATCGTCTTACGGCGATTTCGATTCACTTTTCAATTCCTCTTCCGCTTTTCCACCCTCGCCCCGATCGTCATTACCACCAGGTTCTTTTGCCGTCGGTGTGCTACCGCACTAATCCCTAATCAATCTCAATTTGCTTGAAGTACATTCGCACAGGTTGCGCTTCGATTACTCTCTAACGTAATCTTTTATTTCAAGCCATGGAGTTCCGCCCTTTCATGCACGCTATAACGTCATTGACAAAATTTTCTCAGACTGCAAGGATGCTTATAAAATCGCTTGAAGCCATCGCTTGTCCCTTTTGCGTATTGTCATCGAGTCTCCTTTATCGTCGCAACGTGTTAAGCGGATAAGTCGATCTTTGACATTATGAATACAATCATGCACGGTTAAATTCATTGTGCTCGGGCTTAACTTCTTTAGAGAATCTCCTTGAAATATTTTTATAGAGCCTGATTATGAAATTGTGTGATCCTGTAATACGCTCTTCTGCCCTGAATGCAGAGAAAATAGCGGTAATGACATTAAATAAGTTCATGTGGTTCGTTTAGCATATTTTTTTAAAAATATCATATCCATGAGATCTTCTTCTTTTTGTTTGCTTAATTTGTTCGATTTAGTTCGAGCGTCTTTTCTTTGGACCATTTTGCTTCTTTTAATTCGTTCGCTAGAATCGGGGTTGCCCATCCTAAAACTATGCTTAGAATTATTTCTCGCTGGTTCTGAAAAAATCTCGCATCGTCTAAAATAAAAGCTTTAGACTTTATATATTTTTTCTAATTATCGATGATGTTGGAAGTATTAAAAACTAATTGTGAAATTGGCGATGGGTGGGTGGCCAAATCAAATTTTCACGGCAATGTCTCTTTCTAATAATTCTGAATTGTCTGCAAATTTGGCAGAGAGCAATCGACTCTTAGTAATAAACCATAAAAATTATTTGATGACGTCATGAGTTTTTGACAAGGTCATTATTATGAAAAACAATGCAGTTGTTTATTTCCTTCTGAGCATTTGTTTGAGTTTTTTCATTGTTTTGGTAAATCACGTTGGTAAAATATTGGTTATTATTTTTTGTTCCTGGCTGGAGTCACCAATTGTCGGTTACCACTTACCACTTCATGCCAGGGAGACCACACGCACAGTAGCAGGACAGAAGAGTTCTCTTAGGATGAAGTTCACTGAAATGTTGAAAATAATATACCGAACAGGAAACAAAGCAGCAAAAAAAAAATCAAGTCAGAGTGAAGTCATTTAGGAAATACTTCCTGGCTCATTTGGTCAGTCATTTTAGCCATTCTTGAATTGAGTCATTAATTTATTCATTCATGAATTTTTCGCAACATCAAGTCTGGAAATCTTACTCAAATTAATGTATTAATTTTTTTGTTCAGTTGAAAAGCGCCACGAAGAAATAAAGGAATCAGAACAAGAGTAAGAAGAATTGTAATTTCTAGTTTTAAGAAACGTTTACTGGAATCAACTATTGTAAAGACGATATATAGCATGGATAAGGAATACATGACACACGCCCTGACATGCACAATGATTGGTTTGCTCGCATTATAAAATTGATTGCGCCATATTAACAGTTACCGGCGGTAACGGCGCGCAAGGAGACGCATAAAGCGAGCTAGCAAGTATCGAGTAAGAAACAACAACAGCAATACCAAATACGTTGCAAAATGTTGCAACTGCATTGCATTTCATTCGGTATTGCCACAACATTTCACAAGCTTATTTCCCTTGTCTCCCATTCCACTTCTTCTTTCCTCATCTTCAGTCTTTCCAACATCGACTTCGCCAACCGATAAACGTAATTTAAACGTCGTTACTTGCTCGTTTTTCGCCCCTTCCCTAAACACCTTTTAGGGAACTTAAACCTTTCGCGGATAACATTCAGGCACTCTTGGTGATTGTTTCGCTTGTTTGGTCTAGTTGGTAACCCACTCAACCGGAAATCAGAGGTGTGCACTATAACATGATACGACACAACGTGACATGACGTGACGTGACGTTTCCTCTTCGTCAAAATGTCGAGATATCACAAAATATTCAACGTTCGAATGTCAAATCGGAAAATTGTACTGCATGACAAACGCACGAAGTGTTAAATGCCAAGAATGAATATTCTCAAGAGTAAAAGAGATAGAAAAGGAGGGAAAATTAGTTGTGGAACGATTATTAATTTTGTGATAATATCATTGATTGGGGTGCCGTTAAAGACTGCTGCAAAAGTTATTGATTTCGTTCGACTTTATTGCGGCGTCGCCGGATGTGGCTACGTGGCAATAATTGCTGAACCACTCTGTTTGGTACTAATGCCGAAAATCTGTATTGTTCTTTATTTAATTTTGTGGCGCTCACGATACCGTCAGAATTCGTTAAATTAGCTCCAAAATTTAAAGAAGCAGTCAGTTAAGATTGCTGGCCAACTAGTTTTGCCCTACAATAGTTTACTTACTCGCATACTTTATTGTTAAAAAATTATTTTCAATTTTTAAATTTTAGATTTCATTTCCTCAAGAAACTTTTAAAACACTTTAAAAACTTTACCCGATCTTTATGGTAAGGTTATGATCTGCAATGTAATACAACGTAATGTGTTCTAATTTATTGCAATCTAATTCAATGTTATGAATTTTACACACTTTATTGAAATAATAAAAGCCTAGAAGTATAAAATGCATTCAACAACAGGTTACTACGCATTCCTGAAACGTTTTGAAGCGATTGCCATTGCCTCTTAAGCAGCCACGATATTGGAATGGAACGCATTCGTTCGTATCATGCCTGTAGGTATATCGCGTAATTGGAGAACCGAAGCAAGAGATTTGCCGGGAGAATGGTATGACCTGATTGGAGGAATGCGGCATGCTGCAAATTGCTGAAATTGATCAAAAACCCTTATTAACGTATTTATTTCGGGCATTGCTGAACGAGAAAAAATTTATTAAAAATATTTTTCTATATTAAAAAACTAACTAACGGGGTGCGACTGCACGGATGCCGCAAATAAAAGCCAGTAGAACGAGAGCGAAAACGAACGAGGCTTTCATTGTGAAGACTTCGAGATTTAATAAGCTTTCGTGAAATATTTATTCGGGATAATTGTGCTTTCTTTCGACTGAATCATATTTAGTAAAAAAACTTTCCTTTATAGATATTTTATCTAGGCAGAAACATACGATATCGCTCATATAGCTTGAGACAAATTTTAAGATAGAAACTTCTTAAAACTTTATTTGGCGTAAAACAAATTAGCACAAATTCTTAGCAAACTTCAGTGTGATACTATCTAATAAATGTTATCTTAAAGAACGAATAAATCGCGATAACTTGTATGCCCATAAATGCATAAATACAGCCATACATAAACAACGTAATACACACATAAAAGAACCAAACGATAATAATTATTATTTTATTAATTTATTCTGAATAACGATTTGTTTATTATTTTTACTCTTTTATTGAGTATTAAAACAATAATGAATTAAAGAATTATTTAATTTTCACTTTAACTAATTCAAATAATTATTAAAGATATAAAAATGTGTAAGGTATTCAACAATATGCGTGTAGACTATTTATCTGGAATTTTTACGGGATTACGATATTTAATGTATTTTCAAAACATTTCCTTTGTACGCTTTTCGTAGAATATAATTTCCTTTTTCGTGGTATTTTATCGATTGCTTTTATTCATGTCGTTTGACATATTTTGGTGCTTAAAATTTTAGAAAGTATACACACTCGATAGCACACTCGATAACAGTGCTTAGTCAATGGCATTGAGTGGCTCGTTGGCACACAATCTCAGTCATAATTTCCATACATTGTGGCAGTCAATTCAACAGATTACAAAAGATGGCCACTGTAACGAATTATTAATTTACAGCAAAGAGTGTCCTACCCTTTTAACTGCTACGCCCAATGGCAACTCTTTGTTATCCATTGCCGTTGAAACCATCTCGCATTTGTATATCTGGAGAAGCTCAGTAGCTCGAATTTGTCGTGGCGAATTTTAAACCAGACATGCAATTAATAACTACTACGCTTCTGAAGATTTCAAGTCTTCGAAATGCATTAAAATTATCTGGAGCCAGAGTGGAAGCCAGAGCTGTCCTCTTTAGTTTTCCCTCCATTAGCATTATCTGAAACTATCAATAATTCAGTATTTCTTTCGAAAACCAATTTATATTTTAGAACTATATTTTGGAACTATAATATTCTTACACATTTCTTTAAATTTATATTATAAAATGTATAATGTATTCAACAATATGCATATTCTCTATTTGTCTGAAATTGTTACAAGGTTACAATATTTGATGACAGGCACAACTTTTATTCATATTACTCGACATATTCTGGTGCTTAAAATTTTAGAAAATATAAATTTTACCCTAAAGAAATTTAAACTTAATCACATACTTTTATTATAAAGAAATTATTCTATTTGTAAATTGTGGCTTTCAATCGTTCAGAAACTACTCAACCCATTGAACTTAACAGGTCGTGGAGCTCCAGCTTATTCTAGAGTCATGCTATGTAACGCCATGTAATGAAAGGTAATTTAATTTAATGTAATATTATTTAATGTTAAGTGTTTTCAATAATTTATTAAAATTAATCAAGTCTAGAAGTATAAATTATATTCGAAGATATTTGTCTACGCATTGCTGAAGTGTCATTAAAGGATTGCCCAAGCCATCAAAACGGTCATAGTAATAAAATGGAGCGCAATCGCGGATATCCTGCCTGTAAGTATATCTCCTAAATGGAAAATTATCGTACCGAACAACTTGTTGACTGGGGTAATATGGCATTGAGCAAACTGCTGATTTTGAACAATGACACTGTTAATCCCGCTCTGCTAAACGAAAAAATTGGCAAAAATCTTTTTCCAAATTAGAAAACTAACAGGACGGGGCTGCGCGGATGTCCCAAATACAAGCCGATAGAACAAGAAGGCAGGTGAACGAGGCTTTCATTTTGATGACTTAGAAATTTGATAAGCTTTATTGGGATATTTATCCTAGATCTGTATGCTATCTTCCGACTGAATCACATTTAGCAAAAAAGCTTGCCTTTATAGAAATTTCTCCCAGGCAGAGGCGTCTAATAGCTCTTAAATACTTTGAGATAAATTTAAAGATAGAGACTTGCGGAACTTTCTTCATTTGATATAAAAGGAAATAGTACGAACTCAAGTCAGGGCAATCTTCAATACGATACTACCTGATGATTACTATCTTTATATCAATAGACGAACATTGCTCTAATTAAATAGAAACAAATATTTTGAAGACAACACTGTTGTAAAACTCAACCTTGGGAAAAAACCATGAAGTATAATAGGAATTATATAATAATGTCTTATGAATTATATAATAATGTCTTACGGCGATTAATGGATAATAATTATTCGATAAAATTTGCATCAATTTGCATTTTAAGAGCTTTGCAAGGTCACAGATAAGAAACGTATTAAAGTCGGTGCGAAAAGGAATAGGTAATAAAAAAGTACTACAAAAGGTACAAAAGTAGTGTTTTTTTGGTGGTAAACTTCTAGTAGTGAAAGGAATCAAAGTAAGATTATCTCAAAAACTATTTCAAACAACTATTAAAACGAATTGCTACGAAATTGATGGAGCTAATTAACGAAACTGTAGAGCATCTGTAATATGATAAAGTAATAATAAAACTTAATTAAATAAAAGTTTATTAAAAGCTCATATATATATATATATATATATATATATATATATATATATATATATATATATATATATATATATATATATATATATATATATATATATATATATATATATATATATATATATATATATATATATATATATATATATATATATATATATATATATATATATATATATATATATATATATATATATATATATATATATATATATATATATATATATATATATATATATATATATATATATATATATATATATATATATATATATATATATATATATATATATATATATATATATATATATATATATATATATATATATATATATATATATATATATATATATATATATATATATATATATATATATATATATATATATATATATATATATATATATATATATATATATATATATATATATATATATATATATATATATATATATATATATATATATATATATATATATATATATATATATATATATATATATATATATATATATATATATATATATATATATATATATATATATATATATATATATATATATATATATATATATATATATATATATATATATATATATATATATATATATATATATATATATATATATATATATAAACGCACGCATACATACACACATGCACTCTCTCTCACACCCACATTTACAAATTCACACGCACACACACTCACCCACACACACACCCACCCACACATAGACGTATGCACACAAATATACACACATACACACGCATACAAAAACACATACGCATAGGTACACAAACACAATCATACATACACACACACTACACATACACACACGCACAGGAACATACACGCGTTTGTATGTGGTTTACCTGAACTAATAAGAATAAAAATTGTTCCCAAAAGAACATCAACCAACTTCTCAGAATTACCTCCCATTCTTGTTGACTTGTTGTAAAGAACTGTCGAATAGAATGCGCATACAAATACTCACGGGCTTTCCGATGTCTTTTTGTCCAAGTGATTTTATTGGGGAAAAGTCACCTCGTGTTCGGCAATGTTTCTCCAGCATAAAAACTTTTTAAAAAGTTTTCAAACCGATTCTCTTTCACCAAGCCATTCTTCCTCCTTTCTCCCTATCTCTTTCTTTACTTCTCTTTCACGATTCGGCCAGCTTGCAGCGTGATTCTCGTAATATCAGCGTCAAACGGATGACGACGATGATGATGTTGATGATTTTTATTTTTATTCCCCAGGCACGAGCAAAAAAGAAAACGAACGACATGACTACAAAATCCAGAGCTTTTCTCTTCGTTCTTCGTGCTTTCAAACTTTTATTTTACTTTTCTGTTTACTTTTATTTCTTTTTTCTACTTTTACGTTCTGTTGCCGTTTTTTGCTTGTTCTTCTTTAGTATTCTTTTCAAAATAAAATCACGTCGACAATATCAACAACAACAACAACAACAAACGATGGCGACAACAGCTCCATCTTTGGAAAAAATGTTGAAATTAAATCAGGCTTTTTTAGCTTTCGATGACGATAATGATTATGACGATGATAGTGATGAGATTGATAGTAGTGATGGTGGCAGTGACGCCGATGATGACGATGCCGCTGGCAAACTAGCAACTGAATTTAGTGCCTTAACAAAAGCGACATCTGTGAATTTGATTGAGAAACTTTCAGGTTGTTTTGTTGTTCGGGCCACGAAGAGGGAAGGACTGTAAAGACGAGTTCGAAAAAGGGTTTACGTTGGTTGATTGACATCAAGGATGTTGAATGGAAGGAATGACCGTATGACGTCTGCAAAAGCAAAAGTTTTTGAATTAATGCTGAATTTAAATAATTACGCCATTTCCTCCACGCCCTCATGCTTTTGCTCTTGTTGTTGTTCTTGTGGGATACGTTATTCACACAGGTTATTGTTGTTGTTGCTCGTTCGGTTCTGTAATTTACAATTAACAATATTAACGATTTCACAAGCAAATAAATCCGAAACGAAAAGGGATACATTTTCTTGAATGGCTTTGAAAAATGGCTGCCAACCGAAAGAATTGGCAGCTCTTTCTACTAATCAGTTACTACTTGTATATTTCTATAATTTCGGTTATTACTTGTTGTTCTAAAGAAAGAAAAGCATTTAAAAGGGATAAAACCTTAAACGAATATTGCTAATAAGGATTTAAAAAGGGATCACTTGTGAGCACATGTGGCAACGTGTGTGGCGCAGGCGTTCGTGTTGAGGGAGTTCAGCATTGGCCGCGATCAACCCTAAATAACAAAAACAATTACAAA
The DNA here is from genome assembly GCA_963966595.1 of Physocephala rufipes. NCBI lineage: Eukaryota > Metazoa > Arthropoda > Insecta > Diptera > Conopidae > Physocephala > Physocephala rufipes. Next base: position 22,540,657 of record OZ016504.1, read on the forward strand.
AACAACGGAGTTCATTAAATAAAGTGAAAAAAGTTCAACAAGACCGGCCAGAAAAAAAGACTCTAAAAGGAGCAACCAGACGATAGTTAAGAAAATCAATAGAAATGAAATAACAAATAAAATAGAACAAAACTCTTCACCTGAGAAAGGAACGAGCTACTAAGAAGGATATGGATGTTTAGAAACTGTTAATTGATAAAGAATAAAAACGTTTTAATGAGCACGCGCCGCGCAGTTATTTCTTTCCTTTTTTTCTCAATTATCAAGATTTTTTTTCTCTATCAAGATTTTTAAAAAATTGTAAAGGGAGCAATGCACACATTAATAATTTCTCATCTCATTCAATAGACAGACTGTTCAAAAAGTCACCTCGAGCAATAGTAGTTCTCCTCAAACGTACGGGGCTCTTAGCGCGCGCGAAAAACGTTTTTGGATCATTCTCCAGTCTTTATTGAGAGTGCCCAGAAATGTGGAAGAATGATTGCCAGATTGATTGATTGTCAATCAGCCAATGTTGGAGTGATTGGCCCGTTTGATTTTCACCCTGAAAATGATCCTTCCTCTTATATTTGATCCTTTCAATTATGACTAGCCGTGACTGAATAAACAATAAATAAACATTTTGTAATCCGGCTGGATCAGCATCACGGAAATTGATTTATTATCCTTCGCTACTTTATCGGATCGTGACGATCATTAATTTTCTTGAATTTTTTTTCTAAAAACTCCCTCGCCATCGCCGATCGGTTTGGTTCTTGAGGGAGACATTTCATTCATTCAATTTACTTGTTGTTCGAGTGAGAAGGGAATGAAAGGAGGAAATAGGAGGCAGAAGGAGACGAAACATTTGTTGGGCGGGTACTGGAATTTCTTGGACTATTTAATTATTTTCGTTGTTGTTGTTGTTGTTTATGGGGGCTACGTTAAACATTACTGATCAATAGATCAAATATCACATTATTTCTATAAAACATTGAGAACAGTTACTGTCAAAATATTAATCGCGGCAACTGATGTTAACCCTGGCCACGTCGCAGCACTTCTGCATTCAATTGATTAACGATGGTCGGAATGAAATGGTCGTTCGGCGAGTGAAGATTGCGCCGGGGTTCGTAGAGGAATCCGGAAGTTATTTTCGCTACCAACTATAATACTACTAATGATGAAAGTAATTATGATGGTAGTTATTGTATTTACAAAAGGAAGTAATATTTGCTCGTAGTTGAAGCACCCAGAAATATTGAAAATATATTCAAGTAAACAATCAACTGCCTCGGAGGGGTTCGAATGCTATGTAGACTGTCTATAATAAGTCTCCAATAGGTAGACTGACTCTTTCGAGCCAGTCTCTTTATGATCCCAAAGCCACTTCTTTGGGGCTTAAACACTTACCAAATTTTAAAATGTCTTCTTTCATTCAATAGTTTTTCCGAAATTGTAGCAGTAGTTCATCGTCTCCCGCCCACAAAACTGTCTTATGCCATTAAATGAACGAACGCTTTCACCAAAATTTTACAAACTATTTTGAAAACTTTTCTTTTTTGCCCAACCCCTTCACTACTCGAACTCTGGGCGGAAAATAAAGAAAAAAGATTTTTCTTAAAACTAAAATTAAACTAAATTCTTCATTAATCACTAAAAGGGTTATGCCATCTTAATAACCCACCACTCACCCGCTCTACCCCCATCCCATGGAGAACGAGTTCTGTTCGAAAAAATTGAATATTTTATACTGACAATATTTAACTCAATAAAGGAAGTAATTTGTCAAAGGACGTGTGATGTCATCTTGAAGCGTCATGTGACACATGAACACATACATGTGTACACACAGACACATACGCACATTCACAAATATGCAAAACTATTTACGAACACTGTCGAAAGAGTTGAAGTGAGTTGGGGAAAGTAGAAAGTGGTGGATTTCATTAATGGAACTCATTAATAAATGAGTCGATTTTTGGAACCAAACCAAACTGAACTGAGTTCTATCAGACGATTTTGATTATGTTCTTTGTAGTTGGTTTTGTTGGAGATGGTTTGAATCTTGATCGTTGTTGTTGTTGTTGTTGCCATTGTCTTCTTTTTGTTCCGAGTTAATACAAAATTATTCAGTAATTCAGCTCTCTTAAGGAAACTTAAACGAATCATGAACGACATTTAACAGTCCCCGATGATTGATTCACAGTCTCAATCGTGTCTTCCTTTGGGGGTTTTTTGATAAGAAAATATTGGTCAATGAAACATCTATTCAAGTTAAGGAGAACCCAATATCGACAACCGAATATCCAATCGAAAAATCTACCGGAAGAAACTGCAATTATATACGTTTTTTCTTCTATTTATTGTTCATAAGTGAATATTTTTTAGGCAAAATTTATCTTAAAAAAAACAAAGAATAGATGAGTTTCTCGTAGAACACGATCGAGGTTCGAAAGAAACTAGCTTTACACCAAATAATGTCCGCGAAACCAGATTAAGCGAGCACATGCGTGACTCGTCAATGATTTGTCGTGTATGATTTCGGCGACTCAATTATGGTTCAAACGAAATGTGAATGCGTGAGCTACGAATTAAGGATAATACAATGCAGTGTAATCCTTGTATTTTCAATTTAATGACCGATAAAAAAAAACAAAAACAAAACAAAAACAGCAATTAAAACAAAATTCAGGACACTGTTTCTGATGTTTTATCGCTTAATGGGTTGATGACGAAGCGTCACTTAAATCGACAGGCTGTAGTGATTTTGTATTCACATACACACACGTATGTACACACACACATACTCAAACAAGCTTACACATGTGCGTCTGCATATAAAACGCGAGCATAATATTCAATAATTAATCAGCATTTTTTGAGAGAAATGAGTTGCGTCGGTGTGGCAGACATTAATCAATCAACGTAAAAATAAAACAAGAAACAAAACAAAAACAACAATTTCGACAAGCACAAAAATAGCAGGCTTCTTCAATCATCATTATAAAATAAAAAAAAACAAAAAAAGGTTTTTCTCATTTTTAATAATTAGTTTTTTTAACATCAAACACTATAGACATTCATCCAGACCCTCGGGCGACAGTTGCGACCGGAAGTTAAATGGTATACCGATCCTTACGATAGAAGATCCTTTAAAATAAATCATCACAATCCGAAAATAGCAAATCGATCAAAACCACTTCGATCCGCTTTGTTGAGAAATCATTTTTGAAACAACAAAAACAACAATAACTTCATTGAAACACCGCCAAAACAAAGGAACCACAACAAAAGCAACACGTGATCAAGTGTCAAAAGTGATAAAAATTCGGATCTGTCGTTGAGATTCTGTCGCTGAGAAAAACAGATTTCTCGAAGACAATTCTCGTGCCTTACTTTTGGGTGGTCTGGTGGTACTAGTGGTCAGCCAAGCCGATCCAATCTGATCGTCTTCCTTTTCAAGTGTTTGTCGTAGCAATAAAAAAATTATTGTCTTGACATTTTGTGACCTTTTTGAGATCGCGTTGACGCATTTGAGTCAAATTGAATTTAATCGAAATGTGCGGGATGACATCGTGAATTATACGAGATTTATCCTGGTAACCCGAATTTTTAGCCTAACGACTGATTATGCAGAGTCATAACGAGATTAATTGCCTTCGAATCACTTTCTAGTTTTGAAATGAATCATAAAAGCATTTAATGAAATTCTAATAATATTTCGCGCAATAACCGAGAGTGTGATTCCTGTCTGCAACGAACTTGAGTACGTTTTTTTTTCTTTAACTGAAATATAATCCAAAGGATTTCCTTTTCATTCATCAATACATCGAAAGTGAGAATTGGTGACTCTTGAAAAATAAACGGTTGACCGCCAAATGACCGGACATAAACTGCACGATCCAGCACTTAAAATACCAAACAAATCACGTTCTTTGACTTCTGTAGCAAAGGATATTTCCTATAAACGGATATTTCTTATTGAATGCCGGAGAGAATGATATGGGTCAATGGGTCGTCCACTTACGAACAGACTCAACCAGACAGCTTGGCGGCTTCAAGTGGTTCCTCAGTGTTAAGTGTCGAGCTAAATGAATATCATGTCAATCCGAAAATGATCAAAGAAGACGACAAAAAATGATAAAATGGGGAAGAAAGATGCAAAATGAATGACAAAAATAAAAAATGATAAAATAGTCCTGGCCGCAATGCCACTGATAATCATAAACAAAATTAATGATTTTGATCTCGTCAAAAAGGGGAAAGGACTAAGCTAGGCAAAAGCAATTTGTCCGCATATTTTTCGTAACGTTTCTGTCAGTTCGTTTCAGGACAATAAAATGATGTCGAACGAAAAATGTCGAAATGAAAAAAGTATTAAAAGTAAAATTAAGTTTAAGTTTACTTTAAGAGACCGTGGCTTTAATCGCTACGATACGGACGGATACGGGATTAAAAACCCAAAATGGGATACGGGATTAAAACCCACATACGTTTATTTTAATGACACCCTTTTTTTCTTTAGCGTTCACCGCTCTTGCTCGTCTTATTAAATATAAGCCCAATGCGTTTTATATTGTTTTAAATAAATCGATTGGAAGAGCCGTTAAGAAGAGAAGACTAACGAGTGTGTCCGGTTTTAATTTTATCGTATTTTGCATGCAATGCAGGAAAGGATATTCTAAACAGAAACCACATCACAGACAGAAATACCGTCCGTTACTTTATGTAGAGGACATTCATCGTATTGAGAAGGGCGGCGAGGTCAAGCCCGTTCGGGTTTGTCCGAAGGAGTTAAGTTGAAGGCAGACTGAACAAACAGAATGTGCCCAATGTGTCATCAAAGGAGTCTTCGAGTGTAATGAAAGCAAATTGGCGTATTTGTCTGTGTAGGGGGGGAGAGATGGGTAAGGCAAATGTGTACCCTTTAGGGTAAAGGAAGGCTGGAGCGTATCAACGTCTAGAAAGTTGCACGCATTTGATGATTTTCAATTCATTGAAATTTAGAGGGATTTAATTATAATTGCAAGAATGAGAGCATATACTTCGAGAACTGAGGATGACAAAAACATAATCAATGAGCTGCCATATCATTTAATGATAGTGGGCAATGTTATGAGACAGAGAAAAGGTTACATAGAGGCTCTTTCTCTCTAAAATAGTGACATTGGTATTTCATCGTCTACGTCCTAAAAATCGGATACACCGTAAAAATGAGCCTTAAATATGAACTTATTTTTTTAGCTTCATAGTTATTGAAAACACATAGTTCTAAGCTCACGCCCTTTACCAACGAAATCTCACATTCATTTCTCCATTGGATGTAAAATGATGAAAATGGATGGAATATTCCCGTCCGTTTAAAAGTTGTAAATTTTTCTCATTTTTAGATCACAGTTTCGGATTTGGCTGGATGAAGCCAATAAAATTAACTTATTATTGAGCCTTGACCCGAATTAACTTAAATTGTTTACGAATATTTCATTTAATATAACTAGAAATAACTTAAAACTATAATGTATTATTTTAATTGCAATTTTTGACGAAAAACATCATGCTCTCTTATTTAGAGATTACTTTGAAAACAAATAAAAATAAAAACGTAACAGATCTGATGGACGATCATTTTAAGATCGTAAAAAAATTTGTAGTATGATTTTAGGCTGTCCTCATGAATGAATTTCTACCTTTACGATCATTGTTTTCCGACTGCGATCATAGATGGCACCAAGCTCAATATTGGGTTTCAATTTGTTTTCAAATGATCGGTTTGTGTTTACGCTTAATTTGGATGCAATCAAGCCAGTGTAGTTCACAGATAGTAAGGCATCGAAAATGGTATGGTATGTTGGTTTTGATTGGATTGCAAGGTGAATCCAACAGGTATTAACCTGTTTGCCGGAAAGGGGAAAACATGGCCAAGGAAAATTATATTCTTAATGCTAGAGAGCCAACTATGAGAGATAGCTGGAAAAGGAGAGAAAAAAATCGAAAAATGGTTAATAAATTAAGCATTAATAAATTAAATTTTTATATTTATCAAAGAAATTGTTTGTTAAATTTTTATGAAATTGCGGTTTTAATAAAATCGGTATTTGTCAAACTAAAAACCCAGGATGTCATTACGAGAAGTACTCTCCTTCCCACATTAATGTTATTGTTGTCGGTGGGAAATTTGTGATTATAGATGTGATGATGATTTTTCGAAAATAAGAGTTAATTAATATCAGCGAAAATAGGTTTTGTTGGAGCGAATTAACAACTATATTATTATCTCAACGACTACCGCTAGCTTGGGTTTGTTTAAACAGAATGTGGTGGCTTGGCAATTTTAACCACAACCCTATCTGGACTCTCCGCATAGTTATGTGCTTCATGATAAAAACTTCGGATTATTGTAAGATCAATTCCTTCGGATTCACCTTTCGGGACATCAATAACATGACGTAATTCTAGAAATGGTTATTTAACATACGCAGAGTTTTTAACTATATTATCATTTTTTATGTTTTATTTATTTTTATCCATAAAAATGTTTTCTTAAAATTTCTCAAATTTTATCCATAAAAAAGCTTTTCTTAAAATAATAAATTAATAAATAAATTTAAAGGATTTAATAAAAATAGTTTAAGCTAACAAATGTTTTTATTACGTTATTAAAATAACCGCGTGTTTGGCATTCCCTTCGTTGAGAACTTTCACTAGCACCGTAGCCATTTCCCGCTCTCGGTGACATTCTTCGTATGTGTATTCGTCCGTTCATGACTATCACACTCTTAACTCTTTCATTTACTTAAGGATTTATGAATCCTTTAGCTTAACAAGTGCTCTAATTTATAGCCTTCGTGAAGTTGTTGTTGTTGTTTGTTTGATATTGTGGCAATGTATAGTTTGTTACCACTTCCCCTCTCTCTAACGCCCAGTCACTGCCGCTCGCACGATAAGAATGGACGTTGGCGAGTTTTGCTGCGTCTATTGTCTGCCTTTCTACGGACTTTGGGTCATTTGCACCAACACGTATATGGAAACACATACATGAATATAGCATACACAAACGCTGATCCAATAGAAAAAGGTTCTCGTATTGGAATTTTATGTGGTCGTTGTTGTTGTTGTTGTTGGCTTTGCTGTTATTGTTGTTATATTGCTTCCTTTTGTTTGAAGAAAAAGGGTTTCTCTTACCGTCTCATGGTGTGGTTGGTCCTTTGATGGGCCGTATTAAATTTATTAGATGCCTCTGCTACTGCTGCTGCTGCGACTAACGTTGTTACCGTTGTTGTGTTGTTGTTTTTCTATTTGTTCCTACCTTTCGCTTAGATTTATATTAATTTATATGTTCACCTTTTGCATAAACACATGACTCTTTGACTCCGAACGGCTTCCTTACCTTGTTCAAAAATCTGTCCAATCTCCGATCCTTTTATAAGGACTCATAAGATTTGCTTTAATCCGTTCCTACCATCAGGACTGGAGGCGTCGTTACTCAGTTTTGGTGGTCCACCGAAATTAAATCAACATGCAGTTAAGTGATGGTTTGCGGTGGGTAACGGGCTGTCTGCGAGAAGCGATGTTATTTCGTTGATATTCATCCACATCTTCCATCGCTTCCTCTAACTCGTCAACGATTTTTGTTCTGTTGGCAATGTTGGAAAGGTTTTCATGAGTAAACGCCGCTTCAAATCTGTTTCAGGTCTTTGCAAAACGAACTATTAATTTATTGACACACAAAAATGCTTCCTCCTAAATTTCCACGACGATTTTTATGGATGGTTTTCAGGCGAAATTAATGTTGGTAATTGTTTGTTTAATTAAAAATTATACCAGATTTATTTAGGAATGAAAACTTAGGACGAAATAGCAATCGAAAATCCAGCTGGATTAATCGCGTCTCACCAAAACCTAACGTTTCCTCTTGATTTCTGTCTTTTCAAGATAAATCTTGAACGCGATGTTTTAGGATTTTTCAGATTTGAATAAATAATTTACTTCGAATTAAAAATCCTGTCAAAAATCCTGTCAATTATTTCAGTCAATTCTTAAAGAGCTTCACAATAATCAGAGTCCGCAATGAATCCTTTAATCCCTAAACTATTGTGAGATTCACGATGCGTTTAAAAGGTTTTTAAGTTTAATTTAAGCGTGGAAATAAACAGCATCTATCCTTCCTTCATTATTCTTCTGCTCTAAGAGCTCGAATCATCGTAATTCCATTTCGATTAACCAATTTTTCTTGATTTTTGAACGAACGAAAAACGAAAATACAAACTCATGCGCTTCCTTGCATTTTGCATCTATCGTCTAATTAAAAATTCCACCAAAAAGGATACTAAAGGAAAAAACTTACGCTTTCGCTTGAAAAATATCCAGAAAGAAAACTTATACTACTAATTGACAACTAACGATGGAGGTGTGAGAGAAAGAGAGAGGGAGAAAGGAGGAAGAAAGAAGGGGGAAAGGAGGGAGAAAGGAGGGAGATAGTGATAGAGTGAGTGTGGGGAAAAATCAGTGAAAAGCTTTTAGAAGCTGCGAGCTAACCGCAAAATCGTCTGCCATAACTAATTAATGCAACGCCAGCAGAAATCTCATCTTGTGATTACCTCTCTCTTCCACCACTTGTTGTACGAACTTCTTCCTCTCTGAAGGAACCTTTCACTTTGTTGCACCATTAGAGCATAGAAGTAAGGGAGTTACTTCGGTGTCTTCTTTATCCTGAATAACCACCAGCACCAGAAACGAATGGATGGAAAAATTTTTCTTTTATTTTATATTTTTTTCTTTTTATCTTCGTTTTTTATGCTTATGCTAATACATATATATTTACTTTGGAGCCTTGCCACCGGTTGGTAGCCTGGCTCAATAGACGTACCTCAAGACATCCTTTAAAATGGGTGTCATAACTGTTGTTGTTGTTATTGTTGTCGAGTTTCAGCAAATGAAAAACCTTCAAACTCGTTTCTATTACGTTCCTTTTTTTACAAATAATAAATGACAGGGGTGGGTGCTACGCTTTGTTGCACTTTTTATTATTTTAAATGTAAATTTTTGTGAGAAATTGTTTTTTTTTGCTTGAGAAGTTTTCAATCCTTTTGGGCTCGGAAAAGTGCGCATGTTCGCTAATGCGCTCCAAAGCCCTACAAAATAAATTGACATCGCCGTCGCCTACGCCATCAGCCGCAGCCACAACCGGTGGGAGCTGGATACGCAACCAAAGAATTGCAGCAATAACAACATCAAACCCACCACCGTTTCTCTCCATTACCGTCGCCACTGCTGGCAAAAAATAAATTCATTCGGGAAAATAATAATGAAAACCATGTCAATAAAAACTAACAACAACAAAAATGAGTATCGGCGGCAACTAGCGTCAATGTACAATGCAATGTATGACTACCAACCAACACCAGCATCCAGCATCGCCGACACAACGATGCGATGTCGTCTGCGCATTCATTCTAAACCGATTTTTGTTTACGATGCAAATCTTTCTATCGCTCCGACAGATGCTGCAACTGGCATTCTTTAATTATTATTTCTATTTTCATTTCTATTTTTTACAGGAGGTGTGTAGATAACCACAACAACAACAACAACGACGACAAACAAGAGCAGTAACACAAATGAAAATGGAAAGGAAAAAAGTGTCATGAGCTCCGCCTGTGAGATGAACGTGCAGCGTCAATTTTCTGTCTGCAGTGAATGAGATTCTATGGGAATTGAGAGGCAAACAGATGGAGAGCTAAAGTAATCATGCAGCAAACAGTTTGAGAGAGAGAGAAGCGCCGAGAGGGTCGAGAGAAGTTCCGAAAACTTGCAAGGTATTCGGTTGGGTTTCAGAGTTATAGGCATTCCTTAATACTTATACTTTGGGCTACGATTTAAAGAGATTTAAATTCCTCTGAAAATATTATAAATTTCCTCAACTGGCATTTATTATTTATATATTGAAATTACCATAATTTTATTATATTTAACAAAATTTAAATACGTTGAAACGAAATCAATATAAAAGCAAATTAAAAACAAAATATATGCAGAAATTTAAAACTGAGACCTCTCTAATGAAGAGGAAGCATAAGCAATCATAATTATGATCCTTCGCTTTCAATTTACGGTGTCCGGCAAAAAGAATAAGAAACATCTGCTCAGAAAAGCAGCTTATTGGTAACGAAGAATGAAGAAGCTACGGCAGATATTGAACAACTTTCTACGAATGCAGAATCGCGAGCATTCGTTACCGTGAGAACGATCGCGATAATGAAAGAGAATGATGAACAATTGGAAGAGAAAAAAGGAAATCATAACTTTAGAGAAAGTCCACTAAATTCTCTTGTTCACACATGTATTTTATTGGTACACGACTCAGTGATTCTAAAGTTTTTTTCCTGCTGCTCCCTTTAAATATTTCAACATTCGGCGATGCATAGACAAAAATATCAATTTAAAAATAGTTTGCCTCAGAGTATTAACTATGTGTAATAATATGTGTCACGAAAACGACAATGCCTTCATTAAAGGGTTAATTACAATTTACTATTAATGATACGTTTAATGGAAAATTTATGATAAATAATGAGAAATATGTTTAATTACTTGCACCCCTTTGAAATTATTTAATTTAATTATATTATTATATTATTTAGTTATATTTTATATATTAATTATTTAAATGCTATTATTTAATTATATTAATATTATTATTTATTTTTCTTTAAATTCATTTACTTTGTCTTAATTTAGAAGATCTTTCTTTACTTTTAATTTAATCTTCATTAAATATACTTTAAAAAAAATTAATGAGCATTTCCTAAAAAGTTCATTAAATGTGTCGGATTATTTTCATGCCTTTATCTATTCGTTCCTTCTTTTTCTCAAATAACGAAAATTTGTGTTGACGTAATTAAAGAAATAATGCATTTCATTTCCATTTATAAAGTCAAGGTTTTATTGATGCTTTTGGTAACACTCCCTAACTATTTTTATCATAACTATTTTTATCATAATTAGGACTATTTTTATCATAATTAGGAAGCAGAATTAGACTGTGATGCGATCGTAGCTTGTTTAGTCTCGTGATATGTCCCCGTCCAAGGCTAGTAAATATCGACTGATTGGCGGATATTTATTTTTGAATGTATTTTAGATTGATGATTTGTCTATATGCCTTAAGATTACTTCAAATGTATTATGAAGGTAAATGATTTCGCAGGGAAACTTATTGTAATTCTTTAGATTCAAATATGAAATTAATGACTTGTGATTATCGCCTTGGAATTGAAAAACTACATTGAATTTGCAGGACTTAAAAGCAATACTTACACTAACCACGCTTAGCCTTTAACAATTTTAGCAACAGGGTGCTAAGATATCGATTTCCGTCGTCAAATTACACAAAACCATTATGAGACCACATGTATTGAAATTATGAAATGCATTGATGAAATATGTGGTAAATGGTCTAACTCTTCGAACACGTTAGAACCTTGGAGAAAAAAATTAATAAAAACACGCATAACGCAAAAAATCAAGCTAAAATTATTATATTTTACTTATTAAATATAACTCTAATAATACGTTGAAAAATAAAATATTACAATATGCTGTAATATTACTCAAGTGATCATAGGTGCCAAAATAAGGCCGAGCTATTACGGGAGAAAATGAAAGAACATTCTTAAATAACTCTTAAATATTATAAAGTAATTCTTTATTATTTGAAGATAGAAAATAATCGCCAATTAAAATATTCTAATGGAAACTGCAGGAACTAATTCTACTGGAGTCTACAGGGAATCAATATAGAAATAAATGTTACGTCGGTACCAAACGCAAATTTTAATTACACAAAACTGAGCGGTTAAATGATTTGTATTATTCTTGCTAATTTTCAACAACAAATTGACAAACAATTTTCGCTAATTCCTCTAGTCCGTACAAGGAACAGACATTAAAATTAATATTTGTATAGTATAAGTATTTGGTTTAAAGAACACTTTGAAATTGTTTAAGTAAAGAGCTGACATTCACCGGGGGTGGAAGCTTCAGTGCTTCTTTAATGCAATTAATGCAGAAATCGAATTCGGTGAAAGTTTTGCTGAAACATGTTATGATGGTGCAATTCTTCAAGGCTTGGTTCGTTTCTTGAATAACCAAATCGCAGTATAGTTGGAGATCTTCCGAGAGACTAATTTGGCCCAATAAAAACTGTGCTCTCTCCGCAAGCATGTTCAAAAAGGATTCATTTGATGAAATAAGTGTTTCATTATTTGCTATATTCAATTTCCTAACCCCACCAGGACTCCAATTACGGAGAACTTTTTCAATATTTATGTGGAGTGCTAAAAATGTCTGCCGCAGACGGAAGAGTAAATTATTAAAATGGATTTGAAATTAGTCTAAGAAATTTTGACTCTCTTCATAAACTTACCATTGAAGGAACGATACAAACGCTGATCATAATCATCAAGATTTTAATATTCATTATGAAAAAGTAAAGCAAATCTACTTTTTAACGTTTTTTAATATATTTAAAATTTGATTGAAATCACGACTTACTTCTCAATCTAATAAAGAATACTGAATATTTTCTTAATTTCGCAAACTCTTTACAGTCTGAAGTCTTATCTGATTTCACTATCTCTAAATTGTCTTTCCATATTAAATACTGTTTTATCTATCTAGAGCCCAATAAGAATTTCTAATGGACTTTGTGAGAATTTTTGCTTGAGAACATTTTTATACCTCAAACCGGGATTTATCGGGACTAAATTCCTCAAAGATTTTCGAGAAATATACTTTGTTATCCCCGTGTGCGTTATATCCATCGCTCGGATTTTTGTATTTACTTATTTTTGATAAGTTTGGCTCTAGATATTTTATGGATCATCATGTTTGTTTGCAAGTTTGGTTCTAGATATTTTATGATGATACTACTTAATTTTTTATCATGTGCAACCTTTTATCATGAATTTAATATTTGCATTATGATTTCAGTTCTTTCACCTCACTCTCCGGTTCAAGAGAAGATCAATTCCATAGCAAGAACATTTTCTCATCGATGGCATTTTCTCACAGCAAAAACTCAGGAATTGAGAAAGCCGAAATCAATTTCACCAAAAGCGTGGTTGGTGTTTCGATCATCTCTACATTTTAAATATATTTTCCCAATTATGTTCCCAATTACGAAATTAAAGAAAGCAGATTTTGTGAGAGTGAGAGTGGGAGAAAGTAAGAGGGTGAGATAGATATAAAGAGAGGAAAATTATTCTTTGCAGACTCTGCAAAATCAAAAGAATCTTTTTGAGGAAAGCACGTGGCATCGAAAGTCGGAGAGAAACGAAATTAAATGTAAACAATAATAATAAAAGCTAATAATGTTTAGCATCAAATGCTAAATTGATAATTGATTAACTATTAATACTATTCATGACATATTGTAGAATAAATACACTTCCACCATACATATTATCATCATTATGTTCATCATTATGACTAATCTCATCACTATTATTATCTGAATCGTTGCTATAACATTTTTAATTTACTTTAATCATTTTAATTTACTTTAATCATATTTAATTATAATCATTATCTTTATAATGCTGACACATTTCGTTGTCATCTTTCTTTGTTAACATAGTTTTCTAATCACTGTCGAGAAAATTACTTCCATTTTTCGATTCCGGCATTTTTCTTATTTTAATCTTAATTCATTTGCTTTAATGAATTACTTTGTAGTTGTTTTAGATCTAGATTGGATCCAGATAACAATGAACACAGTGATCAAATTAATATCAGTTTGCTCGGATTTTATAGCGCTTTTACCTCTCGCCATCCTCATCACCAACATCATCATCATTGTTGTGATGGTGTGATGGTGTTGTCATCATCACCATCACCATTGCTACCAACAACATCACCACGAACATTAACCAACAATGTTTGATTAAACACGAGTTATGTTCCGGATTTCAGTTGGATCCGTTCGCAATCAAAAAAAAAAAAAAAAAAAAAAAAAAAAAACACACACACACACATCTACTCACATGTCGTTTCCCCGCACAACCGAAAACTTACGAACTTTTTTCCAGTCTTCAACAATTTTAAAATACCATTCACTCATTGTTTCGTTATAAATATTTGGAAACAAAAATCTTCGAGTTTGAATCGTAAATATTTAAGAGAGCTGATTATATAAATTAATACAGCAGCTATCTATCTTGCTTGCCCTTACGCAAAATTTAATTTCTCCCAGCAAATATTTCACATATGAGATCTACACACGCACGCACACATAATTGGCGATTGCCACGAAATTGAGAGATGCGCCAACACGCACACACACACGCGCTCATTAAATAAATGCGAGCATTTCTTTGCCTACAGAACTCTTTAAAAATTAGTTAAAAAGAGAAAAATTTCATATGCGTTTGGTTGGTGGGAGGTAAACATCCAAACAATAACAACAAACGAGGGCAACGGTATTAATATATGCGCCAATTGAAAATGCAATGAGGTCGACCCCACCTACTTCTGTATGTCCCCTCGCGTTAACGGAGTGAATGCTTTATTATCTATTTCCATCCTCTTATTGTTGTTGTTTTGTATTATTTCTAAAAATTGTCGTTGATTTAGATTAGCAAAATGGGCTGGACTGGGTGGACTATTGACCATGAGTATTCAACTGCTCATCCTCACAATTATACCGCTTCACACATATCGCGAGTACAATCAATGGATAGAACGTAAACAACACGATGAGTATTGATACGACGTTGTTGTTATAGAGAGAGAGAGAGGACGAAAGCAAGATCGGATTGTTTGGTTCGATGGGTATCTTCGGGTTACCCGGTATATTTAGATAATACTCGTACACAAAATAAGGTGCTCAAGAACAAAAGTTATGGGCAGAGTGTGTGGGCAACAACAACAACAACAACAACAGCGTCATCAACAACAAATTATAAGATGAAATCTTTTTCGCTTAACTTAAAATCAAAACCTTACTCAGATTATATTTAATATTTTAGGACTCTATAAAGTGATGATCTAGCTGAAACGAGTAGTAAAAACAAGAAACTTTTCAACTGTTTTTTTTTTCATCTTTTTAATGAAAAATGTTCGACCTCAAGTAAAATTGTGGTGAACTGAGTGTTGCACAACATTCGTATTGGATTTCAATTGAAAAAAACGTTTTAAATAAAAACGTTTTTAATTAAAAGTAATTACATAATTCATTACTCATTGCGATCCACAAAGGGAGTCCATCCGTGGATTTTTGGGCGAATTTCTGATATCAGAAACTATCTCAAATTTAGGTGAATATTTTGGCTTTACCGAATACTTTGCCGATTATTACTCTATAGCATAAAAAATCTCATTGCAAACTTTTAGGCGTTGGACTTTGTCTCGGGACCACTGCTCGATAAGTTTAGTATTTGATTTGATTTTTTTAGTACAAGATAAATCAAGGTAAACACAAGATAAACCATTTGCCTCTTTGTGTAAAAACCTGATGCAGGTTTCAGCTTTATTTTTTCTTAAAGTTGGAAGCAACCTAGCTCCGGGTTCAATTGATTAAATAGTGCCTACGGTAATACAATGGCGCATTTAATGAATTCTTGATAAAGCTAGCATACACATATGGACCTATTAAGCACACACACACGAACAAATGGACATATATAAATGCACAGATAAAATGCACAGACAAATAAAATGCACAGATATACAGGGTAATATACAAGGTAATTTCCACATCTGGGTAGTTCACAAATCATTATGAAGATAAGTATTTATATTCAATACATTCCGCGGCATTCCCGCAAAAAAGAACCAAAACAATTAAAAAAAATTAAATAGCAAACATTTTTGGAAACTATTCTGAAACAGGAAAAGAGATTTAGAATTTTATCGTTCGGGAACGGATTCGGGAACAGATTCGGGAACAACATTGATCTGAAAAAGCAAACTTTTTTTAAAATGAAGAATGCGTATAATGTATGAAAATCTTGTTTCTAAAAACGTTTGTTTCAACTGACTAATTTTCCTAACAGCGAAACCTCCATAAAATTTAACGAACCGTATCGATTTAGCCCTGTATTTACGCAACATTTGCGTGTGAGTCGTATTTGGATAAATATGACCCCATCACTCTTGTCCGTTTCTATTCCTTTATTTCATGAACGAGAACCCACGCACGCATCTATGCGCTGCATCACTAACACACATACTCAAATATATTATTTACATTTGCATACATATATAGGGGTCGCTCACAGTGCTCATCCACAATGCCCTTTGCGTTACGTGGGTTGCCACAAACAGGTTTTTAACTGATATCCTGTCTGTTATATCTTTTTTAAGCAGCACTTTAACTCAGTTCAGTGGCACTGACGCCACGATTGCCATTACCATTAATGACGCCGATTCCAGCGCTGTTGGCTTTATCGACCGGCCAGCCAACATCGCAGTAAATGAATGGAAAACTACATGAATTCGCAGCATTCTCATTTGAATACTTACCCGGCCCAGTTTCATGATGTGCATGTATGTGTTCATATGGACTTGTGTGTGTGTGAGTGTCTATGTGTGTTTATTTCCATTTGGCCCATTGCGTTAGTGCGTGTCCTTACAGAACTTACCAAGCAGGTCTTTGTTTTGTTTAGTTCAGCTTTTTGCCTTCTCTTCCGATCCGTCAAGTCTTCCTGCTTCGCTTGGTTTTGCTGTTTTTGCACTTGTTGTTTTTGTTGAAAATCATTTAAATTTACACGGAAAAATCAGCGAAAAACAAAATGTAACATTAAAATTGCGTTTAGCGAAGCCGGAATGGAAAGGATGTAAGCGCTTTAGACAGAAGACTCTGACGTGTGCGCGGGTGCGGGCATGGTTACAGCGAAAGGGTAAAAGGATCGTGTGTGTTGCGAGTTAATTTCTCTTGTTTTGTTAAAACGTTTATTGTCTCGTTTCGGTCGCCACTCTTCACTGGTACTGTCAGTTTGTCTTCCACCCCAAACCTCCCCCCCACCGCAACCAATCGTTCTATTTATCCTTCTCTTTCTACCACCCTTATGCTACGTTGCTTTCCCGCTTTTTGCAATTCTAATCATTAACACAATCGTAACTTGATTTAGAAATAAGTCAGGTTTTTAAATTGGATACGTCCGTCACACACACGCATTTGCGTATGTGCGGAAAAGCACTTTGTGTATGCGTGTGGGAGGATGAGTTGGTCAGTAGTGAACACGGGGTGCACGATGTGCGTGGAAGTGTAATGTATTCTTTAATTATACCGTGGATCGTCAGCAAATGAATGACACTTAAAATTTGATGTGAAAGTATGGGTGGTTTCATATAATTTACACATACACACATCAATCTTAAGGATTAAAAGGTTTCGATAATGAACTCTGCCTCCAAATAATCAATTGCGCTTTTGAAATATTTGACTCTGATTTGAAAATAAAATCATTATCAATAAATTCTTACTACCATTTTCATAAAATCTTTTAAGCACAAAATTGCAATTTGAGTACTTCCTTTCCTTTTTGAATTTATTTCATACGAGGAAGTAAACCGGAAGTAATAATTTTCAAGCAACGGGTTAATTTGGGACATCTAACGTCTGTTAGTGATATGTAATTGTTGGGATAAAAATTAATGTAAATAGAGAAATAAAAATGCAGTAAAATATTTGAACAAAAATCTTTTATTAGTTCTTATTTTATTATTATTATTTTATGAATTTGCTTGATTGACCTTCAATTATCTGTTGCTTAGGACCTACCAATGAAGTGTTTAAATGACTTTAGCCGCATAATTTTCCTCCGTTAAACATTTTTTCAGGCAGTCATCAATTTTTTAGTTTAGTAAAGTAATTTAATTGAAATTATTACAATTTTTTCTAATACTTTTTTCGGATTTGTCAACAATTATTCGTTCTCTCACCAGGATTGTAAATGATTGTCCTGGAATTGTTTTAGGGTTTGAAGCGTAAATTTCGATCTTAAATTTATATAAAATACAAAAAAAATTTATATAAAAACAAAACTTTAAAATTAAAGATTAATTTTTTAAGTTTTCCTTGATTGACTGTTTTTGGGTTTATTGTCAAGGAAATAAACTTTTATTGTCAAAGAAATAAACTTTTATTGTCAAGGAAATAAACTGTTTGCCCCACTATGCAGCAACAACAACTTAATTATACGTCATTATGTAACACATTTTTGGCCTTTTTCATTCAATGCCTACCATGCATGTCTAGTTTTTACGCCCAATATATATAAATGTTCGTACCTTGGCAACGCTTTTTGTCTACTTCGAACTTATTGCTTTTTATTATATTCGATAGTTAAATAAGTTTCTATGAAAATATATCTCTCTTCCTCTATCTCGTTCCCGCTTGTCCAATATACGGATGTATGTAAATTATTTTGTAAACACATGTGCGTGCGTGTGTGCTGTTTCATTGTAAATGAGGTGGTTTGCTTATAGTTCTATACAATAGTTCGTACGCATACGAATATACGATATATGTATAATATAAATTCTCCATTAAACCATTTGCATTTGCCTATTTGTTCGACTACATAATTTTTAATGAGTTCATTCTTGATTATTCCACCTACTGCTATCTCACTCGATTGTGCTATCTCCGATCATTAAGCATGCGTGAAAGGAGAAGGAGCACGTTTTGGTTTGACTCTCGCGTTCGAATTGAAATTAACTTCGAAGTGAAAGAAGTTCAATGCTATTTTGCACGAGTGTAAACTTAGTTTAATTCCTTAGCGATGATCGTCGGAAATTAATGGATATCTTTATAGGAATTTTTTCAAAATATTATTCGAATTAAACACGGATATCATGTAACTAACTTGGTAGGGGAGTGAGAAGATAAAGTATACTTTTAAGCACATTGAACATATAAAAAAATCCCTCGTGAAGGATGTGTGTAAAGTGCGTTTGCACTTTGATTCACATTAATTTCAGCTTTATATACGAGACGACAATACACACACACATATATATGCATGTTCCCATATTCAATATACTCTCTCTTTAACACATACATACACAACACAAGCGACAATTCAATCACATCCAACACGCATTCTCGTTAACTTGACCACTACCGAACCACATAAAATATTCGAAAGATTGGCGTCTGTCTGCTTGAACGACCAAACGACCGGGAAAGCAACTGACCAGAGGGAGAGCCGGCTTGGCCCATTCTTTCGTCCTCCCTCTCACTTGTTATTTCGATGCTGTTGTGGATCTTAGTTTAGTATTGGTCGTAACGTAAAGTAAAGTTGACTACGTGGGCTCTTGGCTGAACACAAAGCAACACATTCCACCACTGCCTGTTGGTGGTCGCATCAACCATGATAATGATGATAATGATAATGATGATGATGATAACGATGGCGATTTCTAGACAATAATGCTACCAGCATTAAAATCATCAGCAACAATCTGTTTGCTACAAAATTTCACAAAATAGAGCGCGTCTGTTGTGACTGTAGAATGCGTTTCCGGTTCCGACTGTAAAGGACAGAGTGTATGCTGAGAGAGATAAATCGGTAAATGAGAGAGAGAGAGAGAGCGTAAGAGCAGGAGAAATGTGTACTCTGACTAGAGCAATTCTGCATTATTTTTACGCCTTGCTCCTCCATTCGCACGCCCACATAATTTTTCTGCATGATTTCTGCTTTGCTTTTGCGAACGCATATAATCGTCATCGTTGTTCAATCTCATCCATTGGCAGGATCTTTCAGCTCTGCCGCTGCTTTCGTCGACTGCGATTTGCGATAGTTTTATCGGCCCCTCGGCTCGTATGAATATTTGGAGATTTTCATCACTACAATTTATTTATTATTTGAATCTGTACCGTTACGTCTATTGCATTTGAATCATTAAAGTCTCGGCTCTTAACTCGGCTGATTCTAGTTGGGCTACTTTGGATGTTCCTCACTCGATTATTGTGTTCGTTGTGTTCCGTTCGGTTCGACTCTGCTCTGACAAGTGCTCGCCGGAACTTGTGAACATCGTTTGTGTGGCGATGAACGCATGAAACGGGCGTGTGCGTTTGCATTTGATGTGCGTTGCGTTGATGGGAAATGCACTTTGCTACGATTCGCATCCGTGTCCGCGTCCATATCCATATATCCGTGCCCGTGCTTGACTGCTTGTTGCTGCCGACTGCAGCTGGTTATTGTTTTTGTTGTGTGCATTGTTGTTGGTTGGCCAACCAACTTGGAGTTGGTGGAGCCAACAACAGCTGCTGCCGTAGCCGTAAACGTGGTTCACGTGTGTCACTCTGCATTCTGACCACTAACTTGGCGGCCGTGTTTCCGGATTAAGTCTCGTCCAAAATTGAAATATTTTTTTGGAATATTGCGATCTGGCTCGTTTGTATTCAGTCGAAGTTTAGCGAAAATAACTTCGACGCAGTCACGAAAGTTACATGAAATTTTAAAAAGTAGAAAAAAAGATAGAAAAGGTGAAAAAATCAATTGAAAATTATGTAAAATATTCTTCCAAAAAAAGAGCAGAAATTAATTAATTGAAAAATAAATTTGAATCAATGCTGTGAAATATTCTTATATTTACAAGAAATATTACTACGAATATTAGTTAAAAAACCAAATGAAACGGTTCGAAGAATTCGAGTGTGTTTAGCAATGGAAAAATAAATTCAATCTTTAACACGATCCTCTTCCGTTGGAAGGAATACTTCATTCTTGATTGTGAAGTAAGTTTTAGAATAAGAAATGCCTAAGCGAATTTTTAAATTTGACTTTTAGAAACATTTGTTCTAAGTTCTTTTCGCTTGATTTGGGAGTAAACCAACTTTTAGGAAAGTGCGAAATGATTTTAACATTATTAACAAATAAAATCACAATAAATATAAATAATTGATAATAATAGAAATAAATTATTATAAAATAATAAAAAGTAAAATAATAAAAAATTTTATAATAAAAGAAATAAATTATTATAAAATTGAACTATATAGATTATAAATAATTTAAACTCTCTTATAATTAATGACATTCTTTATTTTTCTTCAATTTCATCCAAGCGAGATTAAAGTTCTTGCTTTTCAAATCCTAAAAGGATCAGATCCTTGCGACGGTGCTAAGCAATTATGCGTTTATTGCAGAAATTTAAGGGTTCTCGATGAGTTTAATACCGGCAACTTCTTAAATAAGATTATAAATATAATAAAAAAAAATACCTTTTAAACATAAAAGTTAAAAAATATTTTAAACATTAAATATCTTTAAATATAAAAGAAACAAACTTAATTTTAGGGATGAGTTATAAAAATTACAAAAGGAATTTCTATTGCTTTTATTGGAATAAATTCAATTCTAAATTAATAAAATTTCGCTTTATATTTATTCACCAGAATATTTATTCAATTCAATTGAAATTATTATAATCTATCAAGTAAATGAATTTCTTTACAGAATTCAATAAACAACGAATTACTTTTGTTTTAAGAAAATAATATAATACTGAGATAGTTCCTGAGCAAATGCATATCGTGATATAAAATCGTATTAATCGTAGTAATTAATTAATAATATCAATTAATGGTCATCACTAAAATTATGGACAGTTGGCTTCAGATCGTGTTAAAGTTATCTAACTTCCTTAGGAACCCTCTCATTCACCTACGGCCAGATCAATCTCGTTGTTCAGGCCTAGCCGCGTATTCTTAATTATTTCATAGAAGAGCCAATTTTTTGTATTTATGAAGAAATATAAAAGTCTACTAATTCAGAAAAGGAAAGATTATTTAAATTTTTGTGATTAAGTTAAAATTGGTATAATTTTATTTTGTTTTATTAGTGAACTTTCTCTGAAATATAAAGTTGTCTGGCAAACCACTTTTACTACAAGAAACGATCAATAAATACGAATAAAGTAACACCATCTAAATTGAACGAAAAAAATCACTAAAGATGAAACATTGCCGAAACCGGTTTTGCCAACAAACAAAAGTTAACGAATGATTACGGGAAATCCTTCCAAATATCTCAATCGGTTCACCCTGTCGGAAAACCCTGTCGGACAAGATGTCAAAATTTTTTCGAATTTAATTCTTTATTAAGGCTAATTAAAAATTGAAAATCGTATGGAGTTTTGATTTGTTCCTCTTAAAGTTGTTTCTGCTTTCAAACGAAAAAAATTAACCACAAACAGCATTTATTTACACAAAAATGTTGCCACCAAATTGATACATAAATTCATGGCAGACCACACTGGAAAAGTATTTTTTTTAATAAATAACAAATTTTATCAAAATACAATAAAAAAATAAGCGATTTAAACAACTTAAGTACACGATGCTTATTTTTTAGCGATATTGGACAGTTTCAACAGTTCGGTCTACCGCAATCCTCAACAATAACAAGAACAACAATCCCAACCACAACCAAAACCAAGCCTTTTGAAAACCGCAAAATTAAATACGTTTTAATCAACTGAATGAATTCTTAGAAGATTTTAAGACAATAACTCTTATAATAATGATAATGGTAAAACAATTAACAGCTCAAAGTGATAACTTAATGACTTGCGTTAAATAGAAATAAAATAAGTCTACTTATGAATAGTATTAAATGAATAAAAAATGCCGAAAAGTTTACACTTTTCGTCGCGGAAAGATAAAAAAATAATTCCATTCGAAGATGCCGGCAGTAAAATATTATACCAAGTTTTCACGTTATTGGAAATTTCTTAAATATACTTTAACTCAGCAATCATTCAAGTCGATTTAGTTTTCGAGATACTACGTTAGAGAAATGTGAACAGAAGCAGAGTTAGAAAGGGATCAGTCCGAATCATAATTAATTAACAAGAATGAGATATATAAATATGAAGCACGTTGCGAATTCTAATGACTTTAGGTTGCTTTTACTTAATTTTGGTTAAAGTCGAAAATTTCCAAAACAGAGTGCGCATTAGAATATGCGTTGTCTTGGAGTATTATTGCATCGATCATTCTTTTGTAATTTTTTTTGTGGTGATCAAGCCTTGTGTGGAAATGGAGTTTTTCGGGTATTATTGATGTTTTGTGGAAATTTGTTTAAAACGATTACGAACAAATTAGAGTGTCAAATTCCTTGCCTTTGCCGGAGCTCACAATTTAATATTTTAAATGTATTAGAGGTCTTCGCAAGAGAAAGAACATTTTTCGTTTTTATTTTTGTAAATTTTAGTGTAAATATTTTTTTGCCGCTAGATCTCTTTATTTTTTGAAATCTAATGAACTGAGGAATTATGCTTGGAGAATCGACATGGACCAAATTATCACAAGCAACAGTGTCACCAGTTCCGATTTTCGTTATCACAAATTTCGTATGATAGGGAGGATTTGTGAGAAATTTGATCCTAATTCCCGTAGATAAAGCAGATGAACGCAAAAATAGATGCACAAGGCGCAGGGAAAGGATGAACAGGGCTAAATCGGATCATGGGTTGCCCCTAAGCGCCCTTTACCGTGCTAAAATGCCAATAATTGAATTAATACAGTATCATCCAGCTGATGGTGTCAATTATTCGGTGAATTTCATCCGAAAAACGCGGTATGAAACTATTTTAAGTGACATCGCCAAAGATTTGATCATACCCAAAGCAGCTCATAACTCTTTACTCATCCAATAACTCTTGCACTTTCTGCTTCATAAAGATTTACGTTGAAGTTTTGTGAAAGGTGAAGGACGCGAAATGGCAAATGTTCTATAAAAGCCTTTAAATTCTATCTTGTGGTTTTTAAGATAATTAAATGAAATTATGAGATATTTTTCTATTCATTTTCAGTACATTTTTGCTTATATTTGGATGTATTTTTAAACAACTTTCACGTCTAATAAAATACGCAAAGGTATCCGCTGATGATTCAAATTTACAAAAGGCACAGAAAATGATCACAACCAATATCGTATTATTGCAGAAGAAGAATGCCCGGATAAGCCAGAAAACCTCAATTTGAATTAACGGCGCCTTCACCGTTTCAATTATTTGATGGTTACAAATTCAATTTATCCAAATGTGTTCGATTTGTTCGTATCAGTCGACAATTTTCTTTTATCGTGCAGCAAATGCTTCCAATGGCTTTTTGAAAATTCTTTCGAGATTTATCCGTTTACGCCTTTCGTACCGTCATTCAAAATCGCGACATATCCATAATTTTTGTTCTTCATTTTGTCATAAATGTGTTGTTTATTTGCTGATGTGTCTCATCGTTCGAGAGTTTTTTAATATTTGTTTGCGCACGTTTGTTTTTCATGTTTTTCTTCCTTTTTTTGTTTGTTTTTGCGGCAAATATTTCCATCGGCAGCGAAAAAACAATGGTGGAATTCACTTTAATGGTTGCGATGTGTGACGATTGCCTGAGGAGAGAGAGGGGGTGTGATGGGGGAGGTGTTGTTTACTAACAGGTGAGTGGGCGACTGTGGGCGGATGTCTATTTGAATGAATGACTGAGTGGATGGATGTTGATGCGCCACGACGGTATTTCAGTGGTGCCAACAAGCCGCAAAAGTGGCTTTCGATTTGCGGCAGGCTGTCGCGTGCGCCTCGTTGACTCAATAAACTGACTCTGGTTGATATTTTTTATAACTATTTTTTATTTATTTATTTATCATTTTTTTTGTTATTGTTTTTTGGTATTTAACGAGGTAACAAACGGTGGTTGCTTCTTTTTCGGGTTTTGTATCTGCGGTAGCGCATTCAACAGGATATGAACAGTTTTTCCGTTGTTCGGTTAAGGCCTATTTTTTTATACTTGTTCAATTTTTAATACTTGTGAGTTCGTTTTAGTTCGATAAGAGTCAATGTGTGTTTGTTACTACATCGAACATAAACGAGTACGTGTAGGAGTTTAATAAATGTATGTACGTAAGTTTGTGTGCGCGTGTGTGTTTGTATGACTGTTTGTGCATTTATGAATACTTTAACAAACTCTTTCGAGGCTGACAAAAAGATCTGTCATTCATTTTGGACGGCGTTAATTTTTAATGCAAATGCCCAAACAAAAAATTCAAATGATGAAAAAAACATGCGTTGGAAATATCGCAACGCATGTAAGCACGTTTATAATTTATTGATTAAATTAAAAACGATATGCAGAAAAAATGCATGCGTATCGTAAATCTCGACCGCCCGTATGGGCTACATGCGACACTACCCCCACCACGCCCACCGCCCCATCAGCGCATTGAATCGCGCTAAACCATTCGTGGGCTGAGCAATAAGCGTCGTGTAAAAATAACTCTCGCATTTTTTCATTCTTTTGCAATAATTCTCTGCGATTTTTCACAAACGCATGAATTCATTTTATTTCATCCCTTTTCTGCTATGCGTCGTTTCGTCTGTCCGTGCTTTCCTGTTTCTTTTCTGTCTGTCTTCTTTGTTGTTGTTGTTGTTATCTGTCGGTCAGTTTTCTGGTTGTTTGGTTGGTTGATGTAGTCGGTGAAATTTTAATTATATCCACAACTGATTTTTCCCTTTGAAAATCCGGTCTGTTTTCGCTACGACTCCGTTTCAATATTTATACGCATTATTTATGCTTATGATGAATGTATTTCGGTACGGGTTGAATCAACCGTGAGCCCATCTACCTGCCAACGTATAATTCTGAAATCATTTAAAACTTTAAAGAATGAAAATAATTAAATGCAAGGATTAAAGTATTCCTTACTTGGATTTACATTTTATTCGAATACGATGGATTGCCCCAAACGGCAGGATCAATAAATTGATTCCAGAACAAAATGAGAAATTTGTTGCCAAATAAGTTCCTTTTAATTTTAGAGCGAACTGCTATTAAAATCGAATGAACTTATCCGTCAATTCAATATGTCTGTTAAAGGATGTTAGAATTAATGGATTTGAAGAACAAAATCTCACGGAGGTTTTAAAATATTTATGGTTTATCAGTAAAGAAATGTAAATTATCGTTTCTCTCAAACGTGAGAGGTCTATCGATCACATCCTTTCTCTGAGAGTTGTGGTTGGGAGTCTGGGACAAACCGGTTATAGAGATACGTCGGTTATGGAGATATATTCAGTTTCCTTCTTTCGCATCGTAGACTCATCGATAAATTCTTTAAACGCCAAGGATTTTATATTGAAAATTATTGACTCTAAAACGCATCCAAATCATTAAATACAATTCGTGGGTGTGAATTGCACGGAATATATTCTTTTTTAGAATTATAGAAATTCTGTATAGATAGATGGAATAAAAGGAGATTAAGGTAAAACCAGAATTAGTTTTTGTTTAAAAGGCTTATACACATGCGATTACGTGTGAAATATACCACCAAATATACCATCGTTTAAATTCCCGCCACGCCTTCTCACGATGGCATAGTCACTAACGCAATGACAATCCAAATTGTACAATTCCAATGCTTCTACCGCGTAGAGTTGGTTGAATTTGTGCTGTTGCGACTTATTTGTGAGACATTCGGTCACCGTTGGGATTGTTGTGTAAAATGGTAGTGTATTGGTCTGTTGGAACCATATGACAAACGGTATCATCTATACCACACAATTCATGTCATAAAAAAGTTTATATGCATTGATCTGCTAAGTCCGTCATTAATACTGATAAACTCGCGGACGTCATTTTCGAAAAAGTCAGACAAATTTTCGACAGACGAATATTCGCGACACAACAAAACGTTGATAACTCATTAACTGAACCACTAATTTTGATACGGTTTTGATCACTATGCTTGAATTTTGTCCGGAGACACTGACTTAACATTTTAAGAAATTGTCACTTTCCACCTTTCAAATAATTAAATCGTTTTTAAAGAACGCTGCATCGTTGCAACGATGCATCGCGCACTCTGAGATTATTTCGATATTAATGGAAATCGTGAATGTGACGCACGTTAAGTTGCAAAAATTTTAAATTAACTGTCAATTTTGGAGTGATTAAAAAAGTTGTTAATGACGATGATGATGATGATGATATTGATATCACTGCATATTGCTCCCACCGTTGCTCTCGTTGTTGTTGTTGTTGCTGTCATTGTTGTAAATAGTTGTGTTTTGTACGTTTACGAATAATTCGGTAGATCAAATTTTTTTTTGCTTTATTCAACGTTTTTTTCTTTGTAAATGTCGTCTACTAATTAATAAATAAAAATCCAATACATTTACTCGCACATGTATATACGTTCTTCCATACACGCACACATACACATAGATCATTTTTGCGATTGTGTTTGTGAATATTAAACGTAATTAATTTGTCGCATTAAAGCGGTTCCTGTTCATCAGTAGGCCGTATTAACGATAATACACTTCCATTGATAAACACTCACCCAAACACACGTCATCATAGTGGTGGTTCGTGCGAGCGTATACACATACACTTCATCGGTGTATTGATTATTAAACATTAAAAGGAAACGCAATATGAATCCGTGACCCTCAGACGTCGTATTTTACAAAAATTTCACATACACCCTCACATACACACACGTGCGCCTATATAACGGTTTGGCGGTCTTTTTAAAAATATTTTCTGTTCAACGATACCACAGTATTAACTCGTGTAGATGGCGCTGCCGTATTGTCATCCAATTAATAAGAATTACAAGTTGTTGTTGTTGTTGTCGTTGTTGTTGTTGGTTTTGCGTTCATTATTTGCGATATAAAAATGGCCGACTTAATATAAGTCTAAAGCCGTAAACGGTTTTATTAAATATAACCGTTTGTTGTTGTTGTTGTTACCAACAACAGCTGCAAACCTCGATAACATTTACTGATACTCGTATCGACCTGAAAGGTGGCTAAATCATCACTTCATTGAGTTCATCGCTATTACGTCGGTGATCTCCCTTCCACGAATCACGTCCACTATCGTTATGAATATCGTTATGAATATCATCGTTATCTACACAAACTACAAACTACTCATCATTGTCGCGGCCTTTACCTCCACCACAACCCCACCCCGACCGCTACCACTAATGACTTAATAAATAAGCATTTTACGCATAGGTTGGCAACGACGTTCATACATCTCATTGGCATCATGGCCAACAAATAATTTAATAAAAATCCGGCGCTTTTCTTTTAATCCTCACAATTCATTAAAACCGTCGGTCCGCTTATTCGATTTCGTTCGATTCGTGTCTCTGGCCTTACTCCGCCCACTTCTCCATTGGTGAGCACCCGCCCAGCCAGTTCGTCCGGGTGTTTATCGTTTACCTTTTTCGGTAGTTGGTGACCGTCTTTCTTGTTGGCGGTGACCATCACCGCCGCAGTCATCGACGTCGTAACGCATGGGATGCGATGCGTTCGTTAATAAACTCGTGTCGCTTCATGGATGTCAATTAAATCCACTTAAAAATTTTCTGGCAGCCATATTTACTGATCGCTGTTGTTGTTGTTGCTGATATAGTGGTTGTTGTTGTTGTTGGTGTCGATGATGCTCGGTTCATAGGTTTTGTTGTTGTTAGTGATATCATTATTAGCGCCATTATTATGATATTTGCTGTGGTTTGGAACTCACTGCGTTTATTATTTTTATAGTTGTTATGAGTGTTGTTGTTGTTGCTGCAGGTGTGCTGGTATTGTGTGATAGTTCTGTTGATGAGGTTTTATTGTCACTCTGAAAAGGCATCCGCGCTTACAACCGGACAACATTGTGGTAAGCCAATATAAGTATAAATATATACTACTTCTTAGAATCGAGTTGAGAAAAGTTAAAGTCCATCAATTCGTAGAAATGCTTCTACTACGCGCCTACTTTTTCCATCATCGATTGAAGTGACTGATTTTTTGATTTCTTAAGGGAGAAAGTGTACCCAGTTTCTCCCTCCACTTTCTTCTATCACAAGGTGGGAAATCTTTATAAAGGAAAAATGCGAGTATAAATAAGTCGAAGTAATATTAATGACAACGAAGGTTGCAGCTAAGAATAACAACAACAACAACACAAATTGGACACAACAACAGTAGCAATAACACTAAGAGCAACGGCCGCAAATCAAAGCTCACCAAAAGCTACCGATATTCCTGCGATGGACCTACGAAACGAGATTGTCCTTCAAAAGGTTGCAACGATATGAACATTCAGAAACAACAAAGCCACCAACAATATTGACAACATAAACAACGACAACAGCCGTAGCAACACTTTTTCACAATTGCATAAAGAACCGCAAAAATTGTTGCTTCAACGTGAATGTTTCATCGATGTCATCGACGACGGTAGCGAAGAGAAATGATCACCAACACGCACACAAAATTCATTTAAGGTATGACAAATGGATGGAGCATACAATGACCAGATACAACGAGATTTCCGGTGTCGCTGGTATACGTCGACAACAACAATAACAGCAACACGGCAATTGAACAGCAAATCAATATTATGCATTCTTTCCGAGTATCGCGAAATGAACAACCGAATGGAACGACTGGAGCTCGAAGAAATTGAGAAAAAAAATAAAAAGTCATGAAATATAAAAAACGTCAGAGACGCGCTATTGCAAGTCGATGGCGACGGCGCTGACTATGCGATGGTCCAGGCCATGCAATGGCCCTACCGTCATTCAGAGACTCTACACGTAAAAAATGCCTCTTAATCGGCTACGCTACGGCACATGAATATGCATACACATACATACACACACATGCACACATGCCCTAAGTTTTATTCTTTTCGATTTTTCGGTCACTTTCGTGGCAAATAAAATCCAAATAAATGCAGTTTTTGCTTCTGCTGTTGCAAGTGGACAATCTACAACAATGAAGGTGTCAAAAACAACAACAACAACAGAAGCATTACGAAACATAAGGAAAAAGGACACAAACACGCTGTGACACGGTTTTTATCGCTCGTGCATGACTTGCACTTGCATTTATGAGCACCGCCACCATCACCATCGCCAACAACAACAACAACAACCGTAAACGACATCTGACAATGTGTACTTTGCATGCCAGCCTGATGGTGGTATGACTGGTACAGTTTTTTAGGCTCTCATAGTTTATTTTTCGGGATTTTTGTTTTCACTTTTTCGGTCGAGATTTTGTGGCCACGGTTACCGCCTCCCGGTATCGATGTGGACCTTTCTGTAGTCTTATTTTTTTCGCGGTCGTTATAAAGCAATTTGTAACGAAATGAAAATAATCGCTTCCAACGAATCGTTGGAGGCAGGACTTCAGTTATTTTTGTATAAAATCCTTCAAATTAGCCGAACATGGATGAGTCTGGGCGTGTAACTAATTAGCGGATCTCCGAGATTAGTATAAGTGTGAGTAATTAAAGTTTAAAATAATCATTCTCGGATTCTTGTATCCTCAATATTAAAATAAGGATTTTATTAGAAGTCTCCTTGATTATTTTTAGGCATAACTAGGTTTAACTCCAAGGAATTGAGCATGAATACTTCATTGTCGACAAATTGGCTTTCTCAAAGTACTTTCTTCGAATTTGAAAACGTAGTAGAACTCGCTTTAGCGTTGATTTGGGCTGAAATTCATAAAAATCATATTCTCGCGACATAATCTTCGAAGCTCGCGGGCAATAATATGAGAAACAACACACCGAGGCCGACAATTCATCACGTTTTTCCTTGCTGAATGATTTTGTTCTTTGAATTGAATTCCTGGAGAGTTTGACTTCTAATTTCTGTGGTCGGCCAGAAAAACAATACATGAATATTGCCAAATTTTTTTTATTGAAAATTGTGAATATAATGGTGAAAGGCGAGCACATTTTTTGATCACAACATATTTTTTGAATCGAACAGATATGCCCGTTTTGTCAATTGCTGAATACTTTCATCGTGACGTCCAAACATGATGTCAAAAAATATATATATTTCGTATAATTCAAAAATTAATTATTTAATTATTTAACATCTGGTTGTGCATCACCCCTTTTTTGGTTACTCACGGTTTTGCCAATCGAGCAATTTTCTGATGAGATTTTTGTGCAATATTGTTCTTCGTTTTTTATTTAAGCGATGTAAGAGGCAAATCTGTAAGATTAGGTTAAAATCTCGTTAATTCATAACTCTGTATGCAGCAGAATATTTTTTCATGCAGAAAATTTTTAAGAAGGCAATTATATATAATTACAAAATTATTTTTAATGAAATTGAAACAATTTTCTTTTGTTTCAAATCCGAATTTAACGGAAAATATTTTATAATATCTACGTCTTTCAGCATCTTTCTTTCTTAAGCTAAAATATCTCAACAATAAACTGCAGTGTATTAACGCTTTTGTATAAAAAGCCATAATGCGTACGATAAAATTGTTCAATTTAAATGAGTCTCGAAGGCCGAGTTCTCGCGTTGAGAACATCGCGTAGTGTATTGAGATTACAAAAGAATGTCATTAATCATGTCAAAAGTCTTTTTACTAATGTTATGA
This sequence comes from Physocephala rufipes, assembly GCA_963966595.1. NCBI lineage: Eukaryota > Metazoa > Arthropoda > Insecta > Diptera > Conopidae > Physocephala > Physocephala rufipes. The sequence continues at coordinate 22,572,058 of OZ016504.1, forward strand.
ATTCTATTCGGAAGTCCAGCCTTTCGCCCAATTTACCCTTTTCCATCTAATAATGCATTAATGGGATGCATTAGAATATTCAAGAATTAACTTCAGAGTAATTATTCTTTGAAAGACAAAAGCAACCCTTTTAAATCCGTCAAGAAAGGCAGGAAAAATACATGAAAGAATAACTTTAAAAAAATTAAAAGCAGTTACAATAAATAGAACAAACACAACAACACAACACACAATAACATTTGAACAAATACAACACAGAATACAAAAGCGATGGGGCTTACCCTTTACGGTCAGCAAAAGCAAACTGACCAAAGCAGCAGCAAAATTAACGAACTAACTGCATTTTGTTTGGGGCGGAGGCATGATGCTTTATATATTAATGGTGGAAAGGGATAGAGAGAGAGAGAGGGAGAGAGAGAGAGAAAGAAAGAGATAGAGTAATAATGAAGAAGCAGCCAGAAGCGCTACTTTTGCGGGCTTTACAATAATGCTCGACTTGTCGAAGAAGGCGTGTAGGTTGGGAAAATAGAATAAGCTTGCAACGGGCGAGGGGGGGGGGGAGAAGGGGGATATGAACAAGTTTGTTGTGATGGAGCCTGCTTAATTCTGCACAATCGATTTGAAAGGGTTATAATTAAACACTTACGAATGCTCTCAGAGAGTGTGAGAGAGTAAGAGAAAATTAGCAATAATGCTGAATAACAGAAAGTGTGACAGAGAGGGACAAATCAAAGAAGGTATAGAAGGAAAGAGATGTATAAGGAAGATAAAAATAGAGAGAGAGAAATAAAATGAGAAGTATGGAGTGAGAGTAAGAACTCAATAAACAAAGCTGTTAATCGAGAGCTGTTAAAAACAGTAATTAAAACGGATGCGGATGTGGTTCACATACCATCATACATGTCCATCCATCTGCTCGCAATCCCATTCACACACACAGACATACACACACATATGCACTCGCTTACGCTCTCTAATGTGCGAGGGTTGGATGAATGTTGGCGCTCGGGTTTGCTTTGAGTTTGCAGACTGAATGACGAATGTTGAAAGAGTTTTACACATATGGCTTTTCACACACACACACACGTCAGGAGTACGTGCATATGTGATTTTATGTGTGAATGTGTATTTGTCTGCATATGGACTACTACCACAAATCTATCCCTTTCACACGCACGGGCCAACTAGCACGCTTTCCTCGTCGTCATCATTATTATCGTCACCATCATCATCCTCCCACAAATCCGTCTGTTGTTGCTTTTGATTATGTTTCGGTTACAGTTCGGTTTCTCTTTCAGATTCTGCTGCTTGTGTCAGCTTCTAGCATTATGAACGACAACTGACTGGCTGACTGACTGACTGCGACTACATCGTTGAGGTTGGTTAATAAGGTAACAAAAAAAGCGGCATATATATTGAAATAAAGCAACATAAAACAAGTGAAAACAAAAGCAGCAGCAACTACATCGACGGCAATAAACGATGATAACAATAACAATAACACCAACAACAGCTTACGCAAATAAAATCAACGAACATAAGATTTCAGCTCGTCATCAACGCTTTCGACCGCAACGGCAACGGACGCAAGCGACGCGTTACAATTTTATCTAAGGTTGGGATCGAATTCCAGCAACATGTTTAAAAGCTTGTAAAAAATGGAAGAAAAAGATAAAGAATCTATTCAAATTAAAATTTAAAAAATTGCTTAAATCGTCAAAGAAATTTAAACGGAAGAAAAAAATCAACAAAATTTACATTAACGACCTTCGTTCGTCTCTCCTGTTGATCGCCTGCATTGGTGTGGTGAGTACAATTCGCGGTTTCCGAGTTATTTGTCGAACCCGTAAGAAAAACAAAAAAAAAAAAAATGCAAGCGAAGATTTTTTTGTACGTTGGTTTTAGTGAATTGGATGCAGAAGTCGAATGAATTAATTAAATTCAATTTAATAATTTTCAAATTAAAACTAACCGTGTCGTGCTCCGCGCAACATGCTGGTGTGAATTTGCCGTCGGTGTTCGCGAGCAACCACGACAATAGCACCAACAACATAAAAATAATTGTAATTACCGCAATTGTTGTTGCTGTTATCGCTATTGCCGATTGTTGTGAAATTATTGAACGGAACTGAAACAGCCCGCAGAGAACAAGCGGAGTCGATGTTTTGCGGTTAATGCATTTGTATTCTTTTTAAGAGAAAAATGGGAGAAACAATCACCAACAACAGCTGAATTATTCTGAAATGGCAATATGACATTAACAGCTTTCGGCAAATGACATTGAAAAATTATTTTAAAAATAAATCTTGAAATCAGTTTAAAAGAAATTGGTACTTCCATAACCTTTTCATATGTATTGACGGTGTTTATAATTCACAAATCATATGAAAGTCTCGTTTGGATTAGAAGTTGTAGCTGTTTTGATTTCAAAGATTTCAGAATTATAATTTCATGAAACTAATAATATTTCATGAAACTAATATTTTAATCCAACCAATTAATCCGGTTATCATTTTTCGATTGTCTGAATACATTTTAATATTTCGCTTTCTTATTTTTTTTAATATTTTTTTTTGTTAAACCCAATATTTTCTTAAAATTCTACGCAATAATTTTTTTAGCATTTTCCAAATAATTCAGTCTTATGAAAACAAATGTTGGCGAAAATAAATTCCTAATAAATTTAGAAAATAGGATTTATATACATTTTTTAGTTGAAACGTTCTCATAGACATAACAAAAGAAAAACCATTAACAAACCCATATTTAATGAGATATGAGATGGTTTATGAGATATCGCTCTCATCTTTCCAAAACTTGAGGGATTTGGTATATAAGAGAACCAGTTTTTACTTATACGTAATATTTAATTATTGCTACTGTTTCTGGAAATTTGAAAAAGGGATTACTTTATGTTATCTTAATTTTTTCCCAGATGGATTTGCCAAATTTCGGGAGCATCAAATAGCGGAAATTCGTGAATTTCACTTCATATTTCTTGCGAAAGATCCTTTAGTTTATTTGATTGATTGACAGCTTGCTGTACGGTAGATTTTGTACTTCCGATTCTGTGGTTTCATAATGATTTAACTTACATGTAGTTTGATTATTTAATAAACATTAATCATCATTCTTTCATAGGAAAATAATTCTTTCAACATTGAATTCTAAATCTTTGTTATCTCCTTTTGAAACTGTTATTATTGCTAGGTTTGTTATTAAAAAAGTCTCCAAATTTTAGTATTTTTAATCCTCTTTTTCAATCGAAAATTTGATTGCATGTGTCTTCAAAACATCGTCTTCAGCCGGATATTTTATAGCACTGTTTCTGGATTATTTTACACTTTCGATATTTTTGTTTTGGACGATTTTATTCCCAGCCTTTTTTAATATTCATTAAACATATGTTTCCAGAAAGTTATAGAAGGCAATTTGCCTTCATATCTGTGACTTCGTCACCACTGCCATCATCATTATCTTCATCATCGTTATCAAGTATTTCTCAATCCTCGTTCTTTGACGGACTATTATGCTTACACCGACGCGTCGTCGACATTTTGGCACCCGTGCAACGCGTCATTTGACTACACTCATCCGCAGTCGCCCACAAAACTCGTGGACGGCTTAATACCACGGACCACCCTGGAGGTGGACACCAGATTTGTTATTGTTTTCCAATGTTTGTCGTAAATTACAAGAAGCTGTGTTTCGGGCCTTTGCCTTTGATAATTCATTTTACGATCAGTGATCGTAACCATTATCTCCTCAGATGATGCGGCATGGTGGTGTGGTGGTGTGGTGGCGTGGCACGGTGAACGGCTGCCGTTATGTTTGCATTGCATCGTGTTGTTGTTTATGAAATTAAGAAAACATTAAAATTTCTGTTTGTTTTAGTTATGATCATTATTGGGCCTACCTCTTTAGAATACGAGCACGAATGTGTGTGGATGTGTGTGTGTGTGTTTGTGAATGCGTGTCTCATTCCATTCAATTCAAAGCATTCGATCGCATGCGTGTGGTATGCGTTTAAACGCTTGTTCTCGTTGCTATTGCTGTTGTTGTTATTGTTATTGTTATTATTATTCTTTCCAATTATGTCCTTCGTATAAACAAATAATGAATGCTCCGCGCAGACCATTCATGCGTTCTAAATTTAGAGAAACAATTTTTTATTATTGCAAGAGTAATGACGATCACGCAATAATTCGTTTCCAGTTTTCTCATTTCCCCCTCCTCCCCCTCTTGCTAGCCAAGTCTTACCAAAAGCAATAAAATGTTGTTTACTCTTTCAATGATTTAGCAAAGAAATTATTACGCTAGCGTTCGCTTAACATCTGCTTTGCACAAAATTATGAACAAATATTTTTCCAATAATTTTGATTAAAAATTCAATTTTATAAAATTTGAAATTTCTGAAAGAAAACTTTTTTTGAAAATTTCAAATATTTCCTAAACGTCTGTGAATTATTTAGTTAAAAAATTAATCGGTTTTAATTGAGATATAGAATAAATTCTGTTTTGATAATTATGGCAATGTCGAACACAAAACGATACCGTTAATTATTTACTTTGTGACTTTTACTACATTGTTTATGATTCTAAGACCATGATGTTCCAAAGAACACCATGACTTTTATTGAGCTTTAAAGTGACCATCCTAATATTTCACCTATTGTTTTCTTTAAACAAAGAAACAACAAACCCTTACGGCAATAAACTCAAGCTGGAATAAATTACCTACCTTTATGTTAAAAGACGTAAAATGTTCAATTACCGCATTATGAAACGAACTCTAGCTACGGCACAGATTCTCGTATATCGAACACCTTCCTGGACTCGATTTATTGAGTTCGATCTAAATACTCTTCTGCATTTCTTCCGACGTCAATTAAATCAAATTTTCCGGTCACTTGACGTAAGGCATAATTTGCTTTTCCGTTGACACATCCTTATTATTCAAAACAAAACCAAACAAGCCCACAAACCTCACAATCACATCCTCACAGTCAGAAAGTCTTTCCTTTCAGAGATTGATATTCATCAACTGTTAGAATTGCTTAGGGTCAGTCAATGAGAAAGGGGATATTGGGGGGAAGGGCAGGTAGCGCCGAGTATGGGTTGCTCGTAATGTGTCACCAATCAGTGAGTGATTACAATACTTTAGGGACCCCTTGATATCACTTGCCATTTCAATTCTGCATTCCAAACCGCAGACACATTCAGTGACAACAACAGAAAGCATTGCTACGAGCAAAAATAACAACAACAACAACAGCATGCATAATATTTTGTTGAAAAAGCTTGCAATTTAAGATGCAAGCATTTAGCCGCCTTTGCCCACCTTTCAAGAGATGTGCCTCTCACCTACCATCACTTTCTCTCTCCCGCACTATCTCTCTATCCCACCCTCCATCATTTCATATTTCACAGGACGAAAACAGCAAATCCTTCAGTTTAACAAATTAAATGACTTCGATTAAACATTGCTTTGACATTTTTGTCATACATGTGACAATACATGTATGTATATGTGTGTGTGTTTTTTTGCGTGCGATTATGTATGTGTGTGAAAATGTGCGTGTGCATATGGGTGCGTGTACATGGACGTGCGTGCATGTGTGTTTGTTATGTTTTCATTTATCGATAAGCTTACGCATTAGAAAGAGAAGGCTGGAGTCGAGTGATCGAGTTCATTTCTATCCGACACTTTCGCATCGATAAACCCAAAGAAATTGGTTGCAAGCCAATGCCAGAAGGAGCTTGAGTCCGTCCACTGAATGTCCTTCCATTCATCTGTTTGTCCGTATGCGCAGCTCCTTCTTGTTATTCTGCGTCTCAGTCTCGCTTCATTTTCTCTTACTGCCGTTCCAGCTCCTTCACTCCTGTGTATTTTGTCGCATTTGTCAAAATGTTCACACTGCTGTCAGTTACGCTCTCATGGCTATCAACATTTTTGACACATTGTCACTTGCAGTCTTTTGTGTTGCTGGTAATTATTTCAAGGAGTCGTGTCTGATTGGAGTGGTCTTAGGGATAGTCAATAATCTAAAGACGTTCTGCCGTAATGAGGTTTCCTCAAATTTCATTTCAAATGGCAAATAGTTGTAAATGCAATAAAATCAAGTATTAAGAAATTGTGCTGGATATTTCGATGAAATTATTCCAAAAAATTGTGATATGAGTTTTGATCAATAGAATATTTACGAAATCAAAAACGGAAGACTCATAATCGTATTGAGTTAAAATTTAATTGAGAGACCGAACGACAGGATATCCTTTTTAGGTCTCTCAAAAGTCAGATAAATTTTACACCTTCTTTACTTTTTCATTAAATTTAAATACTCGTAGTTACAAATCCACAAATTGGTCTTGATATAGCATTTAACCGTCATACAACGACAACAAAAAACACAATCAACAACACCAATAATCATAAGAATTTTTTAATTGACGTCACACATTCGCAAAAACAACAACTTATGCGTACACTTACGTGTTCAAACAGAAAATAGTCTACACTGCTATCTATCTTTATCTTTCTCTCGACTCGACTGGGCAAACGCTCATGAGATGATAATCATTTCTGGCCACGTCGCCCTGGAGGACATTGTTTACGCATCTGTTAAAGCCCAGAAGTTCAACCACGTTGCTTGCATTCTTGACAACGATTTACACAATAACGACACTGTAACGCCACCCCGCCCACCCTCACTCCCTCTCCCTCACCCACCCTTCAAACATGTGACTCCCAGGCATGCCCATTCGACATATTCCGATGATGTGTCTGTGAACGTTCAGCTTGAGATTGCTGGCTTAATTGCAGCATTTCTTGGTAAGCCTATATTTTCGGTCGAAACCGTAAACGGATACCGGTTTGTTTAATGCACTCGCATAATCATCGCTTCACTCAATCGCCGATGGAAACGAACGCTCCTCTCTTTATGGCTTTCTAAGGGGTAACACGCACATCGAAAAGGCGAGCTTTTGATGGACCGGGACATGTCGAATGCTGCTATCGGATACCGACTATTACTGATGTTGCTGGTGGTCAAGCCGCCAATGTTTTTTGTTGGTCGCTCGTTCTCCGAACGCCTTCAAACGTCACAACGAGGTCAAGAGATGACTCAAGAATGTTATTGTTGCTTTGCATGAATGTCGGTCTTTGCTGAATGCTCCGCCAATCCTTCAACCACCCACCCTCACCACCCTACACACCAGCGAAATTTGTCAGTTGCAATAACATGTGGTCCGAGCATTCGTCTGACATCGAACCGGCAAACGGCACAGGCAGATAGACGGTACAACAAATAGGGAGACACTAGACAGTATGGTCTTTAGGATAACTGAAGGGATCCTACGCATGTCACAGATGTTACAGAATGACCAGCTTATTGCTGCCCCATGCGTGCTCACTGTTGCATCACCAGCAGTCGGTCGCTCGTACTTGTTTGTAATTTCTTCTATTTCTTCTCCTCGTATTGCTCCGTGTGTGTGCGTGTGTGTGTGTCTGTATGAGTGCCTGAGTGAATGAATGCGTTTGTGTACGTACATACTTCACGGAAATGCATTCGGGTTGGTTTTTTGAGGCAATTCCGGAAATGCAATTTATATCTCGTACATCCCGTTCGTTTGTCCGTCCGTTTGTCCGTCCTATATCGGTTTGTGGATTACCATCATGCACTCGCCACGCTGGGTGGAATCGTAAGTTGGTCTCGGCTTATTTTCGGGTTTATTTCTGGACTTAAAGTGGCATAATATGTCTTTTTGCGTTGCCAAAGCCAGCAAGATGAATCACTTTTTAAGTGCTGCCTCTCTGTTTTAGGCCACTCTCGTTGATCTCGGAGTGCACAGTTTGTACACGGGTGTTTGTCTAGAGAGGGTGGGGGTGGGGAGTACGGACGACGATTAACATTTCTGAGGTTGAGCACGTGTTGATTGCATTGCGGCAGATTGAAAAATTTAACTTTAAACGAGTGTCTCTGGTTTGTGTTGAATGGAATTAGGCTAAAGAAGTTCAGTGGTTGAATTGGTTAAGGCATTAGAAACCTTAAAAAGAGTCCTTAAAATGGACAAATATTTTTCGTAGGCAAATGATAAACTTTTAATTACGAGATGTTCCCCCTCTTCGAGTGTTTTAAGGAAGAAGCAATGGATTCAAGGCGGGGAACGTGGCATGAACGTGTCTAGGGAGTGGTTACAAAACTTCGGACTAAATATATCCTTCTGGTATGGGTAGTACACTGCATATACTCACAACACTTGGTGTCTTCAGTTTAATGGGTGACAGCGTGGACTTAAAGAAATTAAAGAATCTACTTGCGGAAAAATCTGCAGTAGAGCATAAACTTAATGGCTCACAAAGTACAATCGGAGTCAATCGCGAAAAATCTTTCATAAATACTTTCCTGATTGATCGCAGATTATCTGTTTCTTTTCTCAAATAAAAATATTGGTATCTCACTAACCATCAGTCATTAATCATATAGTCATCATCTTAATCATCTCCTGAAAAGATGGGGTTAAAGATTTCCCCATTTATTTGTATTCATTGAATAATTTTGTAAATATTTCAAGATTTTTGAAAATGTTAATTAAAATTAATGTAAAATTTTGTGAATAATTGCATCTAGAACCGACTACAATCATCGATGGCAGTCTTCCTTCTTATAGCCTTTCTTTCCCAAGTCTCCCCTCTCTCTCTCTCCCCTCTCACTCTAATCCGAAATCACTTAAAAATTACTCCGCGATTAAGAGTTCTGCTTTGCAGCACTGCCTCTTCATCCAGCCCCAACAAACTCGCAGATTTACATTTTCCAATATTAAATGCCTGAACTTCCGACCCCACCGGTGTGCCATTTTTTGACGCGGATTTTTGTAAGGATGCGCCAAATTGCTTTTCACGTTGCCTTCATTGTTTTTTCGGCACCAGTGTCGTTGGTTTTTCTCTTTGTTTTTGTGCTGTTGTTGTTGTTGTTGTTGGTTGTTTGCTTTTGTAATCCTTTTCGTACAACCTCAGAAGCTTCAATTACCACGAACTGTGGCGTGTACATGTTGTATTATGTTCTTGGCCCCGACTGATTGTCCGGGAAGATGAGCTTGTTCAACATGACGGCGACCCACATCAACTCAACCTGTTCAGCGCGCCACCACCGACACCGACAACCCTACCGACAGTCAACAACTCAGGCGTGCAATTTGCCATCGGTTAGCCACCAAGGATGCGGCAGCGACGATAGCAAACAAAAAATATAGTCGAAACAGTTTGAAAAACGATATTGAAGTCCGCGCTGCCTCGGCTGCGCTAGCTCAGTTAGTCTTCTTCTTGGGGCCACGGGTGTATCGTGTGGCTGGCCGACACCGTGCACACTCTGACAACAGTAAAGATTACTCAAAAATGCCGCAACCGATGGTTGACTTTTGGCCAAAAATTTAAAGATAAGACTCGATGAAATGGGGCACTACATTCTTTTTTTGATTTCACTATCTGAATTTTTTCAACGTTCAACGCAATTGTTCACGGTCAACGAGCTAGTAGTCCGAGAATCAGTGACTCGATGACATCGACTACGCTAGCCAACAAACGTCAGCCACATAACATTCCACAGGATATTGTATTAACTCGATTTTTTCATTCCGCAGATCGTACCATAACGTGTCGTATCGTAATGATAGCGCGTGGCGCGTCATACGGAGTCATGACGTAGGGTGGCCGGGTGCTCGTAATACTTTATTGTTCGACAGCTTGTCAAGTACAGAGTATTACACGTTGTTGTTATTGTTGTTGAATTTTTTCTCCATGCATTTCTTCAGATCCGTTTATTGTTGGAAGGACGATGGAGTGGGAGAGGGAGGCCTAGAACGTATCGGGATGTGAAGTAAACCTCTAATAATCCGTCGGTAGTAATGGATCTGCACGTTCTGTAGGTAAATCAAAATTCATGATTCCGTGCTCAACACGTGGTGTCACAGACTGACCCCGCACCGTTCGATTATCGACAATTGCAGTTGTGTCTGGACGTTCAGCGCTTCGAAACTTCGAAACTGTTTTAATTTGACTGACTTTGCTCGACGGAATTCCTATTAGTTCGATAGATTCGGTTGTTGTTTTTTCTTCTGCCCCCAACTTTGGTGACCCCGCGACATTTGCGTGGGGGCTTTCTACGTTTAAATCGGGTTCACTTTGATAAAGTTAAATTTTAATTGGACTTTGGGTTTCACGCCAATTGATATGGCGTTTCGGGAGGAAATGAAAGGGAACAAAGAAGAAGATAAAAAGGCAGTTATTAAGTCCTGCAGTGGACAATTGCTGCTCCAAATAGGACCATCGACCATAGGCTAGAAAAGAAAGCATATTGATAATTTCGATTATTTCGACTAACTTCGTTTAATTTTCGTTTTTCTCTTCTTGTATTCACAGATGGTGGTTATCACCTCTTAAGGCCTCTAGAAAGTGCTTTACAAGACGATTTAGTAACACCAATATTATCAATCACGACAGTTCGTCGCCTCAAACAAATTAAAACCTCCACCACCGCAATCATCACCACCAACATAAAGACTATCGCTACCACTTGTTACGACAAAGGGTGTCATCCCTGTTGCTGCCTCAACATGCATCTCACCGCCACTTCCAACACCGGCGCCAACAACAATAATAACACCAACAACAACAACACCACATCTGGCAGCAGCAACAACCACAATCACAATACGAGCTCCAGTTCGAACAGCAATAATGGCACCACAACGAACAATGTCTCCAACAACAACAGCAACACCAACAATAGCCCCGGCGATCAGAATACCCCGCCCACAGCGGCGCAACTCCTGAACGAAGCCTACACGAAAATGACGTCGGACATCTTGGCCGAGCGTACATTGGGTGACTTCCTAACCGAACATCCCGGCGAACTGATACGCACAAGTAGTCCGCTTTTCGTCTGCACCGTTCTACCACCGCACTGGCGTTCGAACAAAACGTTGCCGGTGGCCTTCAAAGTGGTCTCGTTGGGTGACATCATGGATGGCACAATGGTAACGGTGCGTGCTGGCAACGACGAAAACTATTGTGCTGAGTTGCGAAATTGCACTGCGGTCATGAAGAATCAGGTGGCTAAATTCAACGATTTACGATTCGTGGGACGAAGTGGACGAGGTAAGTCGATGTCTTGAGGAAAGAGAGTAAAACCCAGATGTTCCTCTTTCACTCAGTGATTGATAATGACAAGGTTTTAAAGAGTTATCCGGGACCCTTGATCAGTTTTTTATTTGCAATTAAAGATCCAGAGAGACTCCGAACTATATCATTCCGTTTGTGTCAATACCGTTAATCATAACTCATATTAGTTCTGATTTTCGTGAAACAGCTCATGCAATAAAAATTTGCAACAATAATATTCTATCGCAATGATCTTATCCTGTAATCTGGGTAATATCGAATGATTACATCATTCTTGGTCTTTTTGTGTTCAATGAATCGAAACGACAATGACCCAGAATTTTCTACACGAAAACAAAAAGAGTGCTGCCACTTTATTAACCTCAAATAAAAATTTCAAAAAACATCCAATGACGACTGAAGAGTGAAAGCAATTTCGAGTTTTACATTCTCAATTAGGACTTAATCCTTGTTTGAGTTGCCAACTTAATTCACTCAATTGTTTTTTTAAAAAAAAGTAAATCGAAAACGATAGGGAAAAAACATTATGAAGCTGAGAAACAACAAAACGAAGGATTTTATAAGTGAGGCGACAAATTGGTCAATTTAATGGAAGGACCGTCAAGCAATACGTTTTTTAACAATTTCGTAATGATCTGTAGAGTTGTTTTCGCTGTTATTGTTGTTGTTGGTGTTGTTGTTGTTATAGATGCTCTTCCTACCAACACGAAAACTTTAAGTGAACATTTTCAATGAGTTTTGAACAAAATAAAAGCGAAATAAACGACAACACCAACAACAACAACAGCAACAACAAGAGTAACACCATTAACAAGACAATGAAACATATTTTGTTGTTGCCTTTTCTGCTCCCAATGAATGGGCTGTTGAGGATAAGTGTTTTTTATTACATGAAGGGGAGGGGATGTTCCAAATTTGAGGATGCTACTGCCGGACGAGCGTCCAACCTTTAAGTGGATGATGATTAGAGCGAGACACTTACTCGTATATTCGTTGAGGATTTCATAAAGACGATACGATCCCGACATTCTCTACAGCTTATTTGTTGTATGTTTTTTCTTCACGAAATAGATGGAAAGAGGTTCAGAAAGGAGGAAAAGAGAAGGCGTAAAAAACCCTCTGCCGTCAACGTCAATCCATCCTCTTGAATGGCTATAAGGGGCTTATTATCGGCCTTGCCTAGGCTCGCACACCCTACAATATAAAAGGTTGGCGTAATGGTGATAAAATGTGGGCGGGTGACGTCCGTATTTCATATCAATTACAAATATTAATTAGTAATACGGCGGCTTGTATAGCATTTATCCAACGGACTATAAAAAGAGGTGTGGTGCCCTTTGGCCCTGCCCTTCGTGATATGACTTTCAATAAGATTCTAGGTCGAAAATAAAATTTCAGCTTTAGATTTAGACTGAAAACAAAAATATTTATCTATTAATTCGAAAATTTTACTATTTCTTTCAAAAGTGAGCGTAAGGGATATCACATGTTTCCATAATTGCGATTTAAGTATTAATTTAGGGAATAATAACAGAGCTATTAAGGGGCGTAACATGTCCAAAAATTTCCCTATTCATTCTCACAGACTTTAGATCTCTACAAACAGAGAAATAGACAGAATAACGAACAGAGTTAAATGGCTTAGCCTTCTAAGTTTGGAGTAAATAAGGAGTTTTGAGCGAGCATAAATTATGTGTACTCTTCCACATTTGAAACATGCTTTTTGGTTAGTTTCGAAGGAAAAAGTAAGTGCAAGGCCGTTGAGTGTAGGGCACAAAACTAAAAAGTTTCAAAGAGTTAGTTGAGGGCTAGAAGGAGGCAGGGTTGGAATGGAAAAACAATAGAATTTCGAACAAATTGTAGAATTGTTTAGCGTCTGTCAAAAAACAAGAAAAACTTTTCCATTAACAAAATCAAAATATGGTAACTCTTGATTGTTACCAAAAAGAAGCGGATGAGAAAGTAAGGAAAGGATACGCACAATAGAAACTGGATTAAATTTGCGCTGACTAGTATAAAACGGTCGACTGAACGATACCTCGTATCTCGTAAACCGCTTTAAATTACGTTTGCACGATTTTGGTACACTCGAAACGTTACTCAGACAAAACGATGTCATGTAAAATAAAGATATTTCTTTTAACTGGTATTTCCTTTAATGATAATAACTGTGTGTCATTCAGATAGATAAGTTTTTTTTTCTAAGCATATTTTGCAACTGAAAGGAATATGAAACTGCTCTCTTTTTTAATATCGAATAATTCAAATTATTCATAAAACCGTTTTGAATGTAAATCAAATTTAATTGAACATAAAGTAAAAGTGTGAGATAGAGATCGTGTGTGTGTGCGTGTGAGAAAGTAATCTTAAAGAACCTTCCACAGAATATTTCGAAATCACATAACTGTCATTATTGCGCTTCTTTTCCTATATTTTTTTCACCAACGAAAAACAAAAGAGAAACAAAAAAATTGTCTTAAAAAAGTTGACAAATGAACCTGCATTTTTTGGTGTGCATCGGAAAATCAGAATGGAAATGATTTACAAAAAGTACACGAATCCTTGCGGTCGCACCGCAAAACCAAAGCCTCAATGGACCCCACAGAACCGTCAACACGTATTCATTCGTCGAAGCTTTTGATTACAAACGTCCTGCATGACAACCAGACAAACATACAGGACGACCAGATTGGATGAATGGGATACGCCTTCGTTGATATTACGGTTACTGTTTTATCCACTAAACAATCAGGCATTCATTTTTTTCTCTCCATTTCAGTGCTTCACATAATCCTTCATACGTTCTTCAACTCATCTGGCCATTCATCTGCCCATTCATCCCGTCATTCATTCATCCATTCATTTCGTTATATATCCGTCCATTTATCTCATTCTATCATACCTTCTTCCTTTCATTCTCGACTCTCATAATATTCTGAATCAACTTTTGTGAGCGGATTCCACTCGGCGAAGGACGCTATCATTGTATCGCGTACGTCAATTGAAAATTCGTTGAATTCTAGTCCGGTTTAGTTTTTATTCATAGAATCATGCTCCTTCATCGTTAGTACAAATAAAACATTTTGAACTGAACTGACCCGGTCGATGCACAATGATCCTTCGCGGCATATTCGTAGAACAATTTTGAAATTTTGGGCGTTTTATTTGAATAACATGCTTTTTATTCTCCTCCTTTGTCTTTATCGATTCTACCGTTGTTTTTGCAATCTTGCATACTTTTGTTACTTTGGTGCTGCATAGTTTTAGGCATTTTCACGATGTAGTGGCTCAAACGGTGTTATTGCAGAACAATGAGAGGATAAAATAGAAGCAGAGTGAAAAAGAATAAACTCGTATTTTGCTGAGTAACGAATAACGAATAGCAAGTAACGGTAACTAAGCTAAAGGATATGCATTGTTAGCGGTTTCCATTGAAAAATTCCGTTTTTCATTCGGCACTTTTTTCACGCACTTTCCATAAAGAGAAAACGATATTTTTTTAATTGGTTCATTGAAAAGAGAAACTACTTGTTTTTTCGAAGAAATATTTTTCAGAAAAATCTGATGACTGCAAAATCAGGGAATAAAGAACCGTAGGTGTTTATTCTCGGTTTTTGAAGTCATCAGATTTTTTTGAAAAATATTTCTTTGAAGAAAGAAGTAGTTTCTCTTTTCAATGAACCAATTAAAAAAATTGTTTTCTTTTTTGGAAAATGCGTGAACAAATTGCCGAATGAAATTGCGTAAATTCATTTAGTCACAACGGAAAATTACGCAAGCAGTCGAGAACAGTTTTCTGCTATGCAGGCAAATATAATGTAAAGAGAGAAACAGGCAATAGTGTCGTCATAGTTTTTGATATTTTCTTTACCCCCTACCCCCCTGGACTTGCTGTAATTTCAAAAATGTCACGTACTAACACTTGGCGCTACGCACACGACAATCGCTCGATGAGATCCGCGCAACACGCTCACGTTTATATTACTTCGTTACCACGGCCCTACGCCCTCGCTATTTCGTTGCGTTCGTTAATTAGTTTTATCGATTTTTAAAGTACTTTGAAACCGAAAGGATTACGTATGGATGAGATTCGCACGAGGTAAGGTTTAATTAACACAATTCGTACCTGGCCGTGACAGCGCCAAGTGTGCGCTGGTGGTACAAAATTATCTTCCTCTTCAGAGAAATGATATTTAGAAAGTTTTAAAAAAGAAGAATAAAGAGAAGGTTAGAATCAGTTAGAATCACTTTAGAGAAACTTTAGTTTTAGCATTAAAGAAGATAAACTAAATTTTTAATCGATGCGCTGCGACGTGGTTTTGATCGATTCGTGTAATTTTTAAACTTCTCTGAATTTCCTAATTTTCTTAAATTTTTGGCTAAAGGAAAAAAAATTCATTTGGAATTCAAAATTACGTCTGTCAATCCTAATTTTCTTATTAAAAAAATAATGAAAAATTTCACATCTAAAGATAACCAAAGGGTTTAAAATCAAAAGAATAAGATTTCTGAAAACCAAAAATTCGAGAGATTGCGTTCTTCTTGAAGAAAATAGAAGCTTTTTAAATGCATTCTTTAGTAAAACGGCGATTTGGAAAAGTCAAGTCGAATGCTAACAAAAGGCAATTGTTATTGCCCCCACCCACGCCACATCTCCGGATATAAAATCCTTTCGTAAAATAAGACAAAGATATTACTTCTTCTTAAATCAAAACGATTTTAGCCACAAGCTTTCGCAATTCATTCCTTTCACAAAAGACTTTTCTGTTCACAAACTAAAAACTTCGCCTGAATTTTAAGAAGAAGAAGAAGAATGGTAAAGAGAAACGCTTACGTGCATGAGGGTTGGGAGGAATGCGTTACACTTTCGTTACTTAATTGCAAAACAATGCTAGCGACTCGCAAGTACCAGCAAGTACCCAGAAAGAGCTCTTTACAGCCGTTAATGGCGCAAAGTGTGATTTACGACGCATTATTTGACGTCGCCAATATTTTCAAAGGCTGATAAGGAGAAGCAAACGCAACCGCCGAAGGCAATGTGTTTTACAAAGACACCAAACAATGCTGGGAGAGCTTTGAGCAGGGGCGTTAAAAGACGCGATAATAGAAAAATTCGTTGAAAAATGCGGTCTTGATGAAGTTATTTCAACAAACAACGAGCCAAACCGTGCAAAAGTTAAATAACTCTCGCCGGAAGGTTAAACTAAATGCTAATAATGTGCAAAGTTACTTAAACGGGAGGTGGAAGGAGATGCAGATGCACGGATAAGAGGAATCAACAACTTCTTAAGAAGCCAAAAAGTTCATCTTCATAAATCTTCTTTAAACGGCAAGGGAGTCTATTGAGAAGTATCTCCACCAGACATCGCGGCGACAGTCAGACTCACCGCGCCAAACCTAGAAATGAAATATGACGATGAAAAAGAAAAAATAAAAAGTGTTTTGTGGTTAAAAAAAGCAAAACAAAAATAGCAAAATAGAAAAACCATATTCCGGAAGTAAACAAACGGAAGCTAGTAATAAGCGACAATTTGGAAATGCTGATTTTTCTTGTAAATCCTCCTGTTGCGTGTTCGCGCCCTGCTTACCCCTCTTTAGATGATTCCTTTCCTTTCCACAAAGAGATGCAAAGACATTCCTTTTTCTTTACCGTAAAAGTGAGAATTGTTATTCTTCCATTTCTTTTTCTTTATTTATTTCGTTATAAAGGTTTTATGGGGTGTTGTTTTTTGTTTTGTTTGAATAACAATTTCTTCCTTAGAAATTCCTGCAGTTTTTGCCTTTAGTTATGCCTTCGATATTATCGGAAAGGGAAAGGTTTCAGTATTTTCTTCATTTTAGCACTGACTGAAGAATCCTGCTTTCAACCATAAAAGTGGAAGGCAGGGTTAACCAACGGTAAAGGAAACACAAATAGGAAAATAAAAAAAAACACGATAACATTTTTTTGCTCTTCCAATAATTTGAAGGAGTTGTTGGGATTGGTGCGTAGAGGAAGAGAAAAAACATAGAATTAAATATCACGATATTTTCAAAACTTTACCGCGTTCAACAATTTCGATATCGGTTTGATTTGGATTTGAATGCTAATACACGACCATCGGAAGGGATTTCGACGAGAACTGATTTCGAATTATATTGGCTTATTTTGTGATTATTATTATAGGATACTGCTATTCATTAAACCCACATTCCGTGATAAGGATGAAAATATGGAATTATCATTGAGAGATAATAGGGCACTACATATTAACCCACTCATAGCACTAGCAGCCATTAAGTTATGCCTAACTCGCGGGCTCGTCACGACTTTTCCAATTTTCTTTGCCCCGACTTGCCACCATGCGGCTCATGGCCTTCCAAACTCAACGGTTCCATAAACGTTGGCGAGTACCTCGCGACAACAGTAATATCCTCGGCAAAACATGAAGTGATTCCATTGTCCAAATTGCATAAGAAAAATACCTTTATATTCCACAAAGGTGCTTACGGACATTTAACAGAATACTCAACGTATGTTTGTGTACTGTTTAAACGATTTCTACGAAACATAAATCCATTGTTTATTCGATTTTAGTCGTATAAGAGTTCACGAATCCTTAAATCCCACACGAATTATCCACTCAATCCATGGATTATAGAAATCCTTCTACAAATAGAGATATCTTTGTTGCCTGCGGTGTCACGTGCTGAAATGTCAACAACAAATTCATCGATGGAGAATAATTTTGATTGGATTTATTTGCACGGAAATGAGTAAATTCTGCTTATGCCGATGGGCGGTAGTAGGCGGTGATTGACAAATAAGCAGAGATTGACGGAAATGATATAGTATATCGTTTGTCAATATTAATGTGATGACAATGATGGCCATACGTACACACATACATACATGCGTTAATGCGTTACGAAATAAGACAGAAAAGCAGAAGCTGACGAGACGTGTTCAAAACATATGTATTTGTTTATCAATGCACTTGTAATTTATTCCCATTTCCCGATCCTTAAACTTACACATTTCCTCTTTTGTGTACCCACGATGGTTACAACAACAACAACAGCAATATCAATAACAAAACTGAACGAATTACTTGATAAATCTATTCTTTCGATTTCGTCTTCAATTCGATAGCGTTTTCGATTTCGTTCGACGAACGACGAAACGCAATTTTGTGTCACTTCAAGAATCTGCGGTTGGTTCGTTGAAGGATTTCCGTGTAATAAAAGCAACATTGTTGTGACGTGTCATGCCAACAAAAGTGTGTAAATATACGTGTGTACGTGTATGTGTTGTGTGCGAGTATTTTACATCGCATTTTAATTGAATCTGTTTCTTTTAATTGATATTTCGCAGTGCTTACGAACTCGCAAGTGTGTGCGTGTGTCTCCCATAATTAACATCATTTGCACCTAAATCAAGCCTACTCTTTCCAAATATTTATATGCTATAATTTTTTCCATTCTCTCTTTCACTTCCACACCATGAAATCGTCACCATTTTCGATAATGATTAATATAATATCTCTAACATCTATAAAATATTAAACAATATATACCGGTATTTATATCGATTCAGTTGTGTGATAGTGCGTGATAGTGATAGTACGTACCCATTATGACCGCTGTTGTTGTTGTTTTTGTCGTATACTGTCGATAAATGTCAATCAATCACCGCAAAGTAGGTTTTATTTAGGTTAATTCTATACCCGTTTAGTTTCCGATATTGATTGACCAACTGAAATTTAATAACTCTTGTTTACATTATGAAATATTCTAATAATTTTCAACCACTCACTTACTCACTCACTCACTCACAACGAACCTCTTACCGTTATTTAAAACCGCATTTATGAACTTCAAATTTGTATTTCTCACCAAAAACGATTGCTCTCTCGAATACTCTTGAATTCAGACATTAATCAATAATCGAATTTATTTAGCTAAAACCGCGTTTTATATGTTCGATGATTGTTCACGACACATTGAATTTTTAATGATTAAGGATCGATTATACAACATCCGGTTAATGTTGCTGATAAATCATCTCAGTTGCTGACGGTTAACTACTAGTCATTAACTTATCTGTCTATCAAGAATCGAATCGAAGTTTTATCAATTTATGATCAAGTATCCAGGAAGAAATTCCTTATCCTTAAGTATAATGATCCTTAAGGGAAACTTGTAAGAGTTTTTAACATATTTTCTAACATATTTCAAACGTTTTCAAAGATATTTTCAATATTGTTCAGAACATAAAATAAAACATAAATAAAAACAAAAGTGGTGTCCCCAAAGATGGATTCTAAAATAAAATAGAAATAAATAACTATGGGCGCAAAAGCCTCTGAAGAAGCGTTCTAAAAATGTTTCGAGGAGTTAAGAACTTTTTCTTATTGAATTGAAGGAGAAAGAGGCTCAAATAATTGAAAACCAAGAAAACGATTCTGTTTGCCGGTATTCTTTCAAAACTTATCTTGCTTATTTTTCCTGAATCAATTCAAACATCGGGTTTCCGATGCTGATAAAAGTGAACACCTTTTCATCATCACGCATCTAATTTTTATTCCGGACGAAATCTTCAATGTGCTAAATCCAAATTTGACGCAGAAAGACGGAAATGCGTTCATAGTTTCATTATATTTATATTTGAAAGATTGGAAAGATTCGGGGAAATTAATAAAATATTGATGAAGTAATTTATTGCGTTTGCTTTTTATTCTGAAATTTGTTTCATTCTTATTGTGCCTTTTTGTGGGATAGGTAAGAGTTTTACACTGACAATCACCGTCTCGACTAATCCGCCACACATCGCGACTTACAACAAAGCGATTAAAGTTACCGTCGATGGACCTCGGGAGCCGCGCTCGAAGACAAGTAAGTCAACAAAATATCAGCTTATCCTATACATTGCCAATATTTACACGCATGCTCACACACACTCGCATGCTCATAAAACCAAAAATGTTAGCTCAGTTCATTTCTCAGTTTAATCCTTTTAAAAAGCGTAAGAGAATCATGTAGGAGTAACGAAACGCCGATGACAATCGCCGGATGAAAACGTTCTCAAATTGTCTGGGATGACATGAAAATGATTATTATGAAACTTTTATTAGTAATAGAGAGATAGTCTAATGAATGGATTTGCTAAGTAATGAACTGATTCTGGCTAATAATTTTACATTTAGACCTCTGGGTCCAAGTAATCATTTGAAAGTAACAAATCGAAATTTTTAACAGCATTTATTATTCATTTTATTGGCTTTCAAGTAAAATAATTATTTTTATTAGATGTGATAATCGTTCGTCACTGATTCATGAACGAATTGTCATGTATGCATACTAAAGTGATTGTGAAGAAAAATTTAAACGAGGTGCAGAGAAATGCATTTAATATTATTTTTAATTAGTAATAATAATATATTATATATATATAAACACTTTTTGCTAATTATGTTCAATTTTTTAATTTTTTCATTAAAATGGAAATTTACTATAATCACAATATTCAGCGTACGTTCCTTCCTCCCTTCTTTCAATGCTTTCATTCCTTCCCTTAAGGATGAAAGTACGATCTGCGATAACTCCTTCGAATGGCTGTTAACACTGTGTAAAGTGCCATATGGTACAGTTGCCACTCCTCAGCCCCCACAATAGTTTGCCACGACTTAACTATTTCTAAACATTCTCTATATCTGAACTCAATTTATCTTCGAGAGTATTCATTAGAATTTAGTTTAACCGACAGAAATGGCAGGAGGAGGTTGGAAGGATAGGAGTGTGCTTTTGCGTCTAACAAAAGCAACGCCAACAACAATAACGATAAGGGCAGAAGCTGAAACAGAAGTAGCAAAAACGGCAATATCTTTCATTTAATCCTGGTTTAATATTTATAAAGATGCAAATATTTTACTTTGCATGAGATATGTTTAGTTTATGGACAACCCACCAGCCCAGTCAGACCGACGAAGAACTCCGGAGCAAGTTTACGAGCGTGCACATGTATGAACAAACGCACGAACCGACAGGCAGTGAGACCGACCAGTGCTTTCAGGGGAAAGTTCTTGGTGGCAACAATTCAATTTACAAATGATTTATCTCGGTGGAAATATTTCAAGTCAAACTAAATGAGTAAAGGGTTATCCCCCAATGTAGTGGTAGTGAAAGAAGAAGAAGACTTAGACAAAAGGATATTATTTTCATATACACGAACTAACAATAACTTTCGTAGATTCTATGGGGCGAATGAAGAAAGGATTACATTTATATAAGAGAAGAAAAACGTTCAGGAGGG
Source organism: Physocephala rufipes (assembly GCA_963966595.1). Classification (NCBI taxonomy): domain Eukaryota; kingdom Metazoa; phylum Arthropoda; class Insecta; order Diptera; family Conopidae; genus Physocephala; species Physocephala rufipes. The sequence continues at coordinate 22,593,528 of OZ016504.1, forward strand.
GGAGGGGAGAGGATGATAAGGAATAATAAATATGAGGGAGAGCAGGGAATGAAATAGACAGTTTTAAATATTTAATTAAAATAAATAGTTTAGCAGGCAGGACGAAAATTAAAACAAAAATCAAGATAAAACGATGTTGTCGAAAAGACTAAATGAGAAGGTATAATGAGAAGAAGAAGAAGAAGCAGACGCAGAGATAGAAATAGAAAAAATAACCCTTCAGAAGCGAGAGAAAGTAGTGTCAGTGAAAAGAATAGGAAATGTCTTTTCTATTCACTTTTAGTTTTAATTTATTTGAACATTTCCTCTACTCTAAACGTTTTTAAACCCCTCCCCTCTCATCCTCCCTAGTCTTGCCCTACTACCAAACCCATTATTCCTCCTATAACTATTAGAGGGTTTCCTACCTCCCTCTTTCGCTCTATCTCTCCCTCCCTCTCCATCATTCGCAATATTAGATAAGAACAGAAATTTAAAACTTAAGACTTAGTGTTATCCCTTTTAGGACAACAACAACAATTCCATTTTGCGTTCGGACAACGGCCGTTTCATTTCTCTACAGATCCTCTATCTGGATTTCGAATGCCACCGATCGGAAATTGTCAAAGTAAGTACAAATGAAAATGCAAATGTAAATGAAAACGAGAATTCATTTGGAGGCACCGACACTCAATTAAAATTTACATAAATTTGATTTAATTTGTGTTGACTTTTCATAAGACTGCGCTTTACAGTAAACCGATTTTTCGATTTATCTTTTTTTTCGCTAATTTAAATATTAATCAGGAAAACTTTGACATATATTCCAAAAAGTCGAATTAATATTTATTTTAAAATTTTTGAAAGTAATTAATTAATTACCACTATGTATAATTTCGATATCGAACTTCGAAAACTCTTGCTTTGAAATTCAAAAACCTTTATCTATTTGGCCAGAATTAGTCGTTGAATAATTGAATAATTCTTCTGGCAAAAGAGCGTTAAGAACACGAGGTTTTGATTAGATCTTCTTATTTTCTGTTATTTAGTCAGACTCATTTTGTGATCATTTCTGTTGTCCGCTATAGATTAAATCAATTTGGATATCTTTATAATTTGTATTTTTAAAAATTTCTTTTTTCAAGAAAAAATCTTTTCATTATTCCCGAGTCGAAAAGTTAAACGTATTTGAAACTTTTATTGCCTTTGAAAAACGTTGAAACAAGTATAAAATAACTAGAAAAAAATATAACAAAAAATCATAAAATTACTAGAAAAAAAAACCAAAAAATCATCATAGAATAACTAGAAAAACCGAACAACTAACAAAAAATAATAATCACATCAAAACAACCAATTTGTAAAACAAAAAGGGTTTTTAAACTATTTTTCAACCAGAACACTGCGGTAAATGTTTTGGTCGATCGGTTCACCACTACCAACAACAACAATAATAACAAAACCAGAAATATTTAAAGGCTTTTTTTGTGCAGTTTGTTTTCTTTTTTTCTTCATGATATTCTACGAGCGAGAATTAAGCATTTAGTTAATTAATTTCCTCAATCGTTTTGAATATTGATCACGAAATCCCTACCCTTTCCTGGCCTGCATCCAAAAGTTCGTGAGATAGAGATTTATATGGAAGTGAGAAAATGTAAAGGTAGTCAAGAGTTATGTAAAATACATTCACAAGACGAAGTATTGCGTAGTAAGTCATGCTTACACGCAAACAAAATTGCATTTAGTTTGCAATTTAGTCAAAATTACATTTTTTAAATCAAATTGGAAAAACAATCATCTGAAATCCATTAAACAAAAGTAACAAATAATATAGAAATCACCCAAAGAATTATATTAAAAAATCTACAATATTTGTTCACTTGCAAACTTAATGATTGCTTCATTATTTCCCTCCCTAGAACAGAGTATTCGCAGCATAATATTTTCTGCGCAGGAAGAGAAAAATCAATCACAGTATTTTTGTGTAAAACTTATCAAAAATTTATATTTAATGTTTTTGTTGTTGTTGTTGTCACTTATGAATTTGTAATGAATTTAAGCTTGTTCACCATTGCAGTTTCCGTCGCCATCTTTTTCACCGCAATAATTTATATATAATATATTAGTTTAATTAATGAATTTTTAAACGAAATCGGATTATTATTCACAATCAAATGGAAATGTTTTAATTTGCCGAAGAGAAATACTAAGGCAGCAAAAAAATATGCAAATAAATCGAATGCATTAATCGAAATGGCATTAAGCGTTTTGCTTTGTCAGGGATTAATGAATGAAATCATTATGAAGCTTAATAATGTTTATGGAGGAGACAGGTATATATATGTATATATGTATATGTATACATGAATACCTGCTTTGTGTTAATACATGCTCATACGTATATTACATGAATACGTGCCTCCCATAAATCCATTTATAGTTGATTTTTCTGTATCAAGTAAAAGTTTTTGAAATTTTTATTAGAGTTTCCCGGATGGATTGTATAAAACAACTTTAAAAGTCATCAAACAAATAGTTCCTTCCAATTTTAAGCTTTATTGCTTTTACATCTATTGCAATTAGTATTGCGTTAAATTTTGGTAACTCTTAAACCAACATTTCCTGAAGGATTTCCAAGCTATCCGGTTTTCTATTTATCCGTTCTGATAAATAGAAAACCGGAGATATTTCTCATCGAATAACGCTTCACTTCTTAAAATAATCTCCTCAAGAAATATTTCTGAGTAAAGAGGATTTGTTATCGAATAAGCTTAGTAAAATAATTATTATTTTATTTGATTTTCAATCGATTTATAAATTTATAAATTTCTTTTTGAGCGCAAAAACACACGCAATATTTCAAAGTCGCTTTAAAAAACTCGGTATTTTTTCCCTATCCATTAAAATGATTAAATTGAAAATTTATGGTCACCGACAGAAGCAGCAGTAGCAGCTGCTGTCGCGCGAGTGCGACAAAAACAGCAACAACGACAGCAGCACCGACGATAGGCTTGAATGTTTTATCAATAACGATTTAGAAAATTTATATTCACTATTGCAAATGCATACACACACATCAGCACACATCCGTATACACTCACAATCGCACTCATATATTCATGCACACGCACTCACGCGTTATCGCACGATATTCGTGCATGTGTATTTTATAAAAAGAGAACGAACTAATAGAGCGGAATCGGAATAGCCTGTCAGCGCAACATTAACGGCCGCCATGACTACCAAAAATCACTTCTACCAAAAACCAACAACAAAAATAACATTTTATGAATTTCAATAAAATGTTTTTGTGCGTTTGCAAATTTCAACCAAAACCGAAGCATCATACACACTCTAGCATATCCACACACACACACATACATAATACACATACACACTCATACACATACACACAAGATCAGGCATACGCGAATTTCTACTGATGCACGCTGTAAATATGGGCCGCTAATTACGCAAGCATGGCGGCTCGTGTAAATGAATGAGGCTATTATGCGGGCTCGGCTACTGATTGAGTAAGTGGCGGCCTAACCCGAACCAGGTTGGGTCATCGGTCAGGGTGACCGATGGGGGAGTAGCTGCTTTTATTCTGTTTTTTATACCTTTCTGCACGATACTAGAAACAACAACAACAACAACAACAAATCAAAGTAATAATACCCTGATGCTGATGATGATGATTGTTCATAGAAAATCAACTGAATTTTGCTCTAAAGCAGCGATGCCACGAGTGTTTGCTAGCTTTATAATCGAGTGCCATAGCCACGTTTCCACATACTCCAGTTGCCTCCCAAAATCAATTCACCTTACTCTGCCCCCTCTACAAACGCCTCTAATGTCGTTTTAAATCGAAAAATTGAAACTAAATATTTTGCTAAATTGGCGCGGTTAGTTGTCACTCTTACCATTACCCAGACCGTACCCATCATCGTCACGTACAGCATCACCATCATTACCATAATGGTACCCTATATGTTACCATCACCATCATCGTCATCATCATCATGATTATCATCGTCATCGTCTGGTGACAGCAGCGCATGTACGTTATAATTAGACTTAATTAATAGACTATTCGGAAATTATTAATTAGATTTTATACGCGAGGCGCAATTTTAAATGGACGTGTATTGATTTTGTGGTGACTTTATTAATGCAATTGGCTAAAGAATTGTTGCCGCTGATAAAATTACGTGGCTTTTTATACTTTCTATTAAATATGCAAAATACATGAACACTCACACACACGCACATGCACCAATACACAAGCACAAATAACCTGATGAAATTAATAAATATATTTAACAGTTTTAGGCTCCATTACGTTTATAATAAACTGTTATACATTATATTTACTAATTTGGGTCTTAATATCGAACTAAATAAAATTTTATATATTATAATAAATATGCTTATACGTAACTATCCTTCGTAACTATAATAAAATAATGGATGTTTTGTGAGTGGTGTAACTTGCTTACTGAAAAACCGTCACAAGTTATCACGCTTGAGAATGCTTTTTATATTCTACATCCGAAAAGATAACGACAGCGATACATTCCCTTCTTGCTTCTTGCTTGATAAAATAGCGGATACCCAAACCAGAAGGACTCACCCTTGATTCGATTATACCGACTAATTTCATAGATATTCATCTGTTAGTCTCCTAAACTGAACTTCCGTGCAAGAATCGAATACGCCAGAGTAAAATCATTATAGGCACAAGATATTTTATATTGAAAGGTGATTATTTATTAACCTAATCGGTGATTATGTCTGTATAATCACCGATTAATTATAGCTAGCGGGTTACGAGAAGTTATCCTTGCATCTTTAATTTAAAACTCCAATTACGATTATTACTTTGCAAGATCGTGATTATGAAGTTTTTAAATTCACCTTTATGTCAAGAGTTACTTCAAGCACATTGTTAGACGTTTAGGCGTTTAGACCATAGACTTTTTTGTCTTTTTTCTACTTTGTTTCTAATCGCCAATATTTATCGCTGGCATTCAATCAATCCATCATCGATTTTTTTATGCTCATCAAACGACAACAATCGTTTTATTTCGTTTTTCTGTTTTTCTTCTTTGTCCTTTTTTACCAACAATCATAATCCTCTACAGACGTGTCCCAATTTGGTTTAGGTGCTGGAAACACCCATTGGGGTTATGGCTCCGCATCGGCGTATTCTCCTTATCTGGCCAGCAGCGGTCTATCGTCATGCACCACGCCTACTTCAGCCCAATTCAACAATCCTGCCTTAGGATTTACTTGCTCTCCAAATGATCAAGCTAACAATCAAGATTTCACGGGCGGAGCATCGAATCGGGATTGTGTACCGAGTGAGTACTTATGGTTTAGGAGATTAATGCAATGGTTGTCTTTAATTGATTCATGACATTTTTTTGTTTTCTTGTTTTCTTTTCTTTTCGTTTTCTGTTCTTTTGTTTTCTCTACTTTCTACTTTTTTTATGCAGTGTTACCCGATTCCACGGCCACTGACCTTGATCAACATTTAAGTAATTTAGTTGGCAGCACTACCGGCCAAATGACGCATCACGGCCTGCTCGGTAGTTCCGGCCAATCGTCTATCTCGTCGACTGTGAATGGCGGGGCAGCGAGTGCCAATTCCATTTTGGTGCCACGCTATCACACGAACTCGAACAACGATTACAACGTGCACTCGAACCAGAACGGACCACGCAGCTTAAGCGACTCTTCACAGGCCGAATCGCCGGTTCAGGAAGACCTACTTACTTCGAACACGCCCAACTTGGGCAACGCGGGTGTCACGAGCGCTGGTGGTGGCGGCGGTGGTGGTGGAAGTAGCGCAGTTAATGGAAGCGCAAATGGACCATCCTCGGCTAATGTAGTGGTGGCCAACAATGGACTAATCGGCACCAATCACAACTTCCCCGGCATCGTCAATCAGACACAAAACTCGGCGGCAGCGGCAGCGTACGGCGGTACAGCGGGAGCGGCAGGTGTGAGCGGTCATGGCGGCACGGCGGCTGGAGGCTGCAACGGTTCTCTGTACCCGGTATTGCCCGCCAGTCTGCTCTATTCGCAACTCTACACGGCGGCCAATCAAACGCACGGCTTCCACTCGCATGCTTTGCCCTCGCACGCCTCGCCAAATTCTTCAGTGCATGGCGAACTGCAAAGCGTCATGGATCATATTAGTAATGTGGGCGTGCGTCAGCAGCAGCACATTATGTCGGGAGGGGGTGTAACGCACGCGGGCGATCTGACATTGATCGGCAATTGCGGTGCATCGGTGCGTAATATCGAAGATGGCAATACCAACCGACAGGTGGCAGCACTCGCCGGTCATCGCGGACACCACAATCCCGCTGACAATGGCGGCGGTGTGTGGAGGCCATATTGAGGGCAGGTGCTGTGGTGCGGTTCGGCCGTCCTTTAGTGTTACGAGAATGTGGGAGGGGGTGGTGGGGAGAGTTTTGCAGAAGTAGAGAATGGCATCATCAAATAAATGCCCCAATTCGATGAACTGCAATGATGAGTGGTGACTAAAAGGGTGGACGGGAAGAGGAAAGGTAGGAAGGAAGGAAGGAAGTAATAAAGGCAGGCATGAAACGCACGACATGGCATCCAATACAAAGAGGTGATTTATTCATTAAATCGCGGTGACGATATCAAAGTTTTTGTCTATTGTACACCACTGTAAATAATTGTAAATAGTCCAAAAAAGAAAGATTAACTTCTTGATTCTACAAACGGAAATTAGTCAAACGAAAATTGTTTTCACCTCTCAGAAAATTACTCCAAAGCTCTTCGATTCCTGCGGTCCGCTTTCCGCCCAGGATATTCAAAACTCCAGTCTTAGCTAATAAAATGTCATCGATAAATAGTTATCGATAAAAGCATATATCAGTTCCTAACCTTTCTATTGTTTTACGGTCAAGTCCGTTATTCGACTTCTGTAAATAAAGCGCTTACATTTTCATCTATCGAAAAAATCGTTCGAAAACGATTTTTGCCATAATGATGTAAGCTAATTTCATAATAGTGACGTAATGGTGTAACGTGCAATTTGTTGATACTGTAATTGGTTTTCTATTAGTCTTAACAAGTATTTAATTATTAACTTTTTTGTGAAGTTTCGATTGTTGTTTGATGGAGATAATTATCAGCTAAAACTAAGTTAAGCATTATACGATATTTTAAGTAATCGTTTAATGAATTAGTAAACTTTAAAACAATGTGAAGAGCTCTTACCTTTTCATCAAATGCGTAATGTATTCGAATAATCATGTTTAAGATGAAAAAAATCTACGATAATTAAAAATAAATCTATGTAAATCCAATGTTCTGTAATTAAGAATTATAATAATTAAATAAAAAATGTAGTTGAATTTTTACTGTAAATAAAAAAAGCTATTTTCAATTTGAAACCAAAGAAAATCGAGATGTGTTAGAATGAATAAAAATAATGCTCGACAGATAGGAAAATTAGTGAGATATAGTGTCTAATTATATCGTTAAGACCTCCCCAAATATATCATTTTACTATAACTTAAAATGTAATAAACCGAGTCTCAATAAGATTTCAATAAAACCAAGGAAAATCCCAAACCAAATTGAAAACAGAATTAAACCAAATTATATTTAAAAATAAATTAAAATTACAAAATTTCAAAGTAAATTTTAAAAAAGGCGTAGGCTCAATGAATTAAATAAAAACAATTTCCCCTTTTAATTGAAATATTGTTTGTTTCACTTTATTTCAATGAGATATTAAATCTTTCAAACGCATCGATGGATTAGACGTTGCTTTTGCATTAAAATTGCTCGGGTATAATTCTTTGCTTTAGATTAATAATCCGTAATTATTGCAAGAGACGGCAATTTATTGATGAATAAATATTACTAGTATACAAAGATTACTAAAACACATTGCTAACCCACCACGGCAATTTGCGTGAGCGTCTTTGCTCGCATCAGTCTCTTCACCAAACTCAAACCCACTCCCACCTCACTAATTATTCTCTGAAACACAAATGAATAACAAAAAGTCGTGATCAGTAGGCTAAATGGCTGGAACAGACTTAGTGCACCGCAACTATAAAATTTAAAAAGGATTTTAAAAGAAATGGCTGAATACTCAATGGCGACGAACCACATGCGCTAAATGACCAGATGTATGTAATGGTGTTCAACTTAATGCAATTGGTAGAATGGATGGAACATGAGAAACGAATAAAAGGGAATAATTACGATTCCTAACAGTCAGCGTCACCGTTTCGAAGCATAGGGTGATAAAACGAAACAAATAAAATAAAGATTTTGAGCATTTGAGAATTGGTGAAGGTGTGCCGTGGGTAACGTCCACATACTACATGTTTGACACTCGTATGCGAAGTAATTTTCCGCTCAATTTATTCTGCTTTTGTGGCAACCAATTAAGCTGAAAACACAAAACTACCGACATCAAGCACCGACAGGAGACTGAGACGGAAAGCTAAGTATTGAAGTAGCCACCAACAAATGTAACCCATTCCCAAACATCAAACGGGTAGAATCAAAAATAGTTAAGTCCATCAGGAGATGGAGACTGACGCATCTTATCGTACCGCACGTCTGGTGAAAATGTCACGCCAGTCAACGGAACACCAAAACGGATACGGTCCAGCGATCAACGGCTCGTTCGCGGAACCGTGAAATTTGCCAAAGTAACATGAAATTCACCAGCTCGAGGGATTGAAGCGCGAACGCCAATAGCGAATGAACGAATACAATACAAATATGTCGCACCGCAAAAGACCCAATCGTTACATTACGTTTCATCTGCGATGGCACTCCGAATTCAAGGTAAGCAATTAAACTTTGCAAACTAGACAAATACTCAAGCCAGAAAAAATATATGAATCAGGAAGGGTGCGGGGGTTGATTGGAATAAGGCGTAAGACCGTTAAGACAAAACTATACAAAAGTGTTTACTTAAAAAAATGTTTAATAAATTCAATTAAGCTTCAAAATTACTGAGCTCCTCACCCACTCTTTCTCCCTCTCTCCTGCTTCAAGAAGATTCTTTATGTTTAAGCGATATTTTAATTAATCCATTTTTTAGCAACAAGAACATCTTGAAGATGCTCGGTGCATAACAAATAAAGCACTCGCAACTTCGCAAAGAAATTCTATTCTCATACCAAAGACACTCCTCTAAGGATGCTACGAGAAGGACAATGATGATGAGAAGTTTCGAAAGCAACGAACTTCAGAATCTCATAACAAGAAGTAACAATAAAATGCCTAATTAAAAATTCTACACATCATAAGAATCCTTAAAAGCACACAAGCCCAACGAATTATATCGATGTGTCTCGAATTTACATTTTACAAATTAACCCTTCGCTGTTTTGTATTGTATAATGTATTATGATAACAATAATAATAAGAATAAAAAAACAAGGAAGTGAATTTTCTCGTACTCGTTTCCATGAACGTTTCCACGAACGAGCACTTCAACACTAAAAGTATCCAAGTTTCGGAGTTTCGAAGATACTTTTTGAAGTATTTTAAGAAGCCTTTTTCAGCCACTTGATACACTCCAAATAGCATACTCATGCCTGCATTACTTACACCCATAAATACATTTATATACGAGCAAAAACGGATTGATCCAAGAACCTCAAAAGTCTTGGAATTCCTACAGGAAAAATCATACTCGAATCATCGACGAAATTTAAAGCATTTACTTTTCAAAATGAAAAAAATTTAATAATATTTAAATCCTATTTTACTCATAAAGTGAAATAGTTTTGCTTCTAAGCCAAACCTCTTCTGGGGTTAATTTATAGAAATTGAAATTTATTCAAAACATAGTTCCTAAATCATTGACATTGACAATCAAATCATTGGAATATTATGATTGCTTTTAGAGGCTTTGAGTTGGTTTTTATTTTGTTGATAAAAAATTAAGGACCTCTCATTATCCATCCCGTCTTGTTTCTTCGACTTCGCGTTACTTAAACTTCGTCAAAATGTTTGAAATTACTATTAAATATTTTATTTCCACTCACATGTGATTCGTGCACGATTGCGTCGGGCATGTTATCATGCATTCATTAATGATTTTAAAACTACCAAATACTGAACCACCTTCAACACATTTGTTCTTAACTTGCGAAATGGATAAGAGTATCCTTAAAATACATCCCTTTTAACACGAACCAATTTGTATGAGTTTCAATTTACGCGAGAATTCTTTGAAGGCATAAATACCTCACATCAACGAACGTATTTATGTATGTTTATATACTTGATCCTGTTGATAGGATCCTTAATCCCATGACGACCACAATTTCGAAATGGAGTATAAGAAGCACAACGTTAGAGTGAGAGAGGAAGTGGAGAGAGGGAGAGAGACAGAGTGGTATATGTATCTTTTAAAAACTTGTGCAGTTTGTCTGCGGTTTGAATTTCTTCAGCGACACAACTCACTTTTTTGTGTCGTCCATTCAGAATAACTGCTTCGAAGGCAAGCAAAGGATATCAAAAATTAAGTATAAAAAGGAGTATAAGACGAATCTCTTTAATTAAAAATTAATTATATTAAATTTAAAAAGTGTACGAAGTCGTCATTCGTCGCTTTTATTTTTCTCAATGTTTGGATTCAAAATTTGATTTCATCTGTTTCTTCAAAGGAAACATGTTTTCGAAAGGAAATGTATATTTTAAATTATTTACGTAAATCATTCTCATGAATTTTCTTTAATCATATTTTCCTCAGAAACATCAAAAGTTTCACAAATAATTCTTAATCATTTTAAACCGTGAGTTTATATTTTATTTGTTTCGTGTTTTCGCGGTGCTTTTCATTTGATTCATTTGCTTCATTTGATTTGATTCGACTCATTTGTATGCGTTGTATGCGATTCATTTGTATTATTAATCCGTAACCGCTCACTCCGCCTAGTTCGTTTTCTTTGGGCTGGCAACAATTTAATTAAGCGGAAAAAAACTTCTGTAACTTGAAGCAGCGGCAAATTTTCGGGACCGAAGCAGTAGCTACACAAGAAGAGCTATGGAAAGAACAAAATAATCACAAGGATGCACGAGTGTAAAAAAAAACAATTGGCAGTTAGGGGCGGGAAAGAAACATATGGTTGCATTTTTTCTCTGAAGACTGATTAAAATAAGAATTAAATATTCTTTATGTGTCGGGCGTAACCGACTCTGCAACCGATTTTGTAGACACTCGATGGAATGAATTAATGTGAAAATTTCAATGATTAATATTTAAAATTATAGCACTTAGACATCACGATAAACATAAATTTTGAATGGATTTGAGGGGCGCGAAGAGATTTCTCTATGAACTAATAAAAGAAAATATATTAGAATTGGGGAAGGTGGGAGAAATTAAAACTATAAGGAAGAGAAGATACAACGCCCAGTTCAAAAAAATGATGATTTTGATTACTTCAAATATCAAAATATTACAAACAATGCACTCATTTAAAAACCTTCTTATTGGTATTTAGGTTTAGGAGATATTACATACCCCTTTTCCCTGGGAAAACCATTTCAATAATTTCCAATGATCTCTATCTATGGCATCCATTAGTCTTCCCTTATATATATTCCCACCGTCTTGAGGAGTGTATGTAAAATTACATGTAAATAGTACCGATTGCATTGAGATGGATAGAGTAGTGTTGTAAATAAAAAATTTTACACCAAGTTAATTCACAAGTATTACAAAATAAGGTGGTATCATTGGCACTCAAATGAACTGCAAAAGCCTGACCTTGAAATAACAAAAATTTTGACTTGTTGAGGAAGACATGACATGCTTTAAATTTGATATTTTTTAGACAAAAGAATCAAGACAAGATTCCGACAAAAGTCTCAATCACAATCGACAAAATTCGGAATGAACAATATTTAACTCTAGCAATTCCTTCTTATTCTACTTAAAGACTTTGAAAATCTCGCAAAATTGAATTCATAAAAAACCCCAATAATTCATTAAAAATCGTCCACACCAACACCCTCTGCCCCAATCAGCTCATATTTTGTAAACTATAAATTATATTTGAAAATATGACCATTAAATCGTCCAAAAGCATGATCGTCCCGTCGATGTAGCGCGTTGCCTGCTGGTGACGTTGGTTGACCAAGTAGCGTCACTTACGTTATTCTTATTGTTTTTGTTGTTGTTGTTGTTTACGTTGCTGTCCCGATTGTTCGCTGCTACGCATGAGGTTGACCACAAACAGTTTTACGAGCTTACTTTTCGAGCGAATTACTGCGATTTTGACCATTCGCAATAATTCCTACTCCATCCCCGCCTCCATCCATTTTCGTGCCAAGCGACCATTTTTGTCTTAATGGTATGGTATTTTTATTTCTGTTTTTGACCAAATTTTACAAATCACGCAGTGATTTCTAGTAATTCTGGTTGGAACAAATTGTTATTAGTCGTGTTTCTGTTGCTGTTTCCCTCCTCGTCTTCCTCTCCCTCTTCATCTCTTTCCCTATCTTTCTCTATTTTTCTTCTATTCCTCTACACCTTTCCTCCTCTTTTCCTACCATTCCATACATTCGAAAATATTCCACAATTTGAGGTTTCAACGCATTCCGTTGAAGATCGTTGAAAACTTGCCGTGAAAATTTTGCGATGGAATTTTTTCGAAAACGGTGCGAAAAAGTATGAAAATTGTTACAATTGTGGTTGTGATAGGCGTGGCTGAGTGGTTGAGCTGCAGAAAAATAACATGTCTGACCAATATCAAGCAGTTCACAAATTTATTACCGGCTTTAGTTTTTTAATTCGTTCTTACTTTTTTTTGGTTTTTCATTTGACTTTTCCTTTTGGAGAAGTTAACACAAGTTTTTAAATCTATGTGATTTTTTGAAATGGTTTCGTGTGTTATTAATATTCAATAGTGATTGTTTAGGACACACTTGTGTCTCCTACTTTTTAACTTCTCTTCAATTTTCATTTTTATCAGTCACGACAAAAGTTTAAGTCCTTTGAAAAGTAGAACCTCCTTACACACGTTGAATTAGATTGGTACTAAAGTGAACAACATCTCCTGTTTATTTGTTAAAGGGTTACCAGGTTTTATCACAACGAAATAGTTTTATGTGGTCACTGAAAGATTTGCAAGAGAAGAATCAAGGTTTTTGAACTCAAGAGACTTTTCCAATGGAAACCAATTATCGAAAATAGTGCTTGTGATAATCAGTCATGTCCCTTTTCCCCCTCTTTTCAATGTAATGTAAAATTCTATGACAGATTTCCATACGCCCACAAGTACTTCATCATTCAAGAGTAATGGACAGTAGTCTTCCTTTGAATGAAGATATCATGCACTAACGACGAAGTGATTCGATTCACTATACCCTACCGCGCGAAATTGAATTCATTTCCGATATTGAATTTAACAATCGGTGAACTGAATAGATTCACTAAAGGTTGATTTACTAAGGGTAACTAGGGTGGGGCGGATGTCAATGAAATGGCAGCATTTCGGCACTCCGTACATACACGATGCGCGCATCGATATGACGTAAGTGATGCTTTTGTATATTTGAAACAAATGATAGGAATGACGACAACAACAGCAACAACAACAACAATAGTTTGGATGTTTACACAAAGTTACGTTTGGAAGCTTTTTGGATGCGATGTGTGCGTTCTATTTGTTTTCGCGTATGTTTTCGAGTGTGCGTACGGATAAGAGTATGCGGTTGTATTGCAAGTGTTTGTGCCAGCATGTATTTTATTTAATTATACTCGAGCGATTTCAAAATTCGTTACAAACGCACGCTTTAATTGATTCAAATCAATATTCGAACATGTTTAGGCACAAGCGCAAATGTCATGCCTCGTTCGTTTTATGAAAAACCAGATTGCATTTGAAACAGCTAATCAGAAATATTCCCTGATTCATTTCTATACGATGACGTCTACATAAAATAGAACAGATTCCCACAAGAAGTTAATTTTGCAGGAGGATGCTAGCGGAAGGATCTGTTTTCGTAACTTTAAATTTGTTGTTAGAGAGAAAGGAGCGATTTGGATACACCCTTCAAATCGCTCCTTTCTCTCTAACAACAAATTTAAAGTTACGAAAACAGATCCTTCCGCTAGCATTCTCCTGTAAAATTAACTTCTTGTGGGAATCTGTTCTATTTTATGTAGACGTCATCGCTATAGAAATGAATCAGGGAATATTTCTGATTAGCTGTTTTAAATACAATCTGGTTTTTCATAAAACGAACGAGACTTCTCAATTTTTCGAAGACGCTTGAACAAAGACACGACCACCTCCCACAATTTGTTTTCATCGCAGTTCCGTCAATCGCATTTCCTTCGATCGAATTAACCCATATGACCTATTAACCGAATTAACCCATGATGTAGTACCTTACATCATGACTCATGGCCAGAACATTAAGAATAAGAGAGAGAGAGGTTGTTGAATATTTAGGTTGAGAAATTTAAAGTTCGATAATATTCTTTGATTAATAGCAGATCAGCCTGTTTCTTTCGGAGACCGCAGTCTGTCCCAAACGACAGATTTGATGACTCACTTCAGATTCACATTTACTTCACTAGTTTCTCATCATCAATCTCCAGAACATATAAACTAATATTGACTTAAAAACATAATCTTGGTGTTATGATCTTGGTGACTTTCACTAACCAAGAGGCTAGGAAATCAAAGGGTATTAATGTGAAAAAGCCAAAGGGTAGCCAAGAAGAAAAACAGAGAGACAGAGATACAGACAAACAGGTTTAACTAAGGTCATATATACGCTTTTATGAATCTGTCATGTGTAAGGTGTGACAAAGTAATGCCCTAAATTAATATGCCCTATACTTTATCCTCATCATTTTACTTACAAAATGAAATTGTTGATGAAATGTATGTAATATATAGAATGGCAATACATAAAAAATTAGAGAGAAAAATAACGAAAAACAGTTTAAAATCAGATTTGTTAAAAATATCGCATAATCATGGATTTTTCATTCTATCTCTTTACTCCGCCCTTCTACACCCCCTCCCATCATACAAAATATCTACCACAATTTCTAAGTTCTGCCGCTAATGTTAATGATTTTCAAAAGGCATTTAATTAAATTGTTTATTTCTCTGTAAATTAAAAAAAAATATATTTTATTTAATTGCGTAAACGCAAAGAGTGTTATCGCACACATAAACACATTTACACACATTTGCAGGCCTGATAGAAACACGTGCACACTTATACTCATGCATTCATTACCCAATTGTTGTGATTTAGTCGGTTTGATATTCGGTATAATTCTGACTTAATTTTGTTCGTTCGTCATCGTTTTTATTGTACTTTATTGCAGTTTTGAATTGTTTTAGAAAACCTTTTAAATGCAAATGTTTTTCTTTTTTGGGAATTTATTGAATTAAATAAAATGTAAACAAATAACTGAGTCAATCTCTATTAATATGAGTATGTGTGTCCACTGTGTGTATGTGTCGATGAAAGTACATTTGGTGTATGCATACGAAGGTGTATGTTTTGCGTGTGCATGCATGTGTATTTGTGTGTGCGTATGTGTGTGTCGGATAATGTGTGTTTGTGCGCATTTTATTATGAAATGATTTTTAATTCTTCGAAACCGAACATTTGAAAACGTTTTGTGGTTTTTTTCGAGCAACAAATCATTTTAATTAAAATTTACTTCAATAAAATAGAAAATACGATACGCACGCAAAATGAAAATGAATAGAAACACACGCATACAAAAAGCGAAAATATATCTTCAAAATAAATAAATAATTTGCATTCATGTTATCGGTGTTGTTGTTGTTGTTTTTTTTTTTGTTTATTTGGTTTATTTTAGATTTAGTTTACATTTTTATAGAAATAGTTTTTATTGCCAACGCCATCTGTTGAGCGAGAAAAATCCACACAGTGGAGTCAAATCAAACAAAAAGAATCCTTCAATTCCTTTTCTCCAAGGAATCATCGTTGGAACGATGAAATATTTTAGAAAATACGGAGAACTTTTCTTGAATGAAACAAAGAAGGAAAAAAGAGAAGAAATTCAGAAACAAAATATAAATTTTTCCAAAGTATTGAAATGGTCGAAGGGAGAGAGAAAGACAAAAGCTCTAGAGGAGAGTTTTCTTAAGAAAATAAAAATGACAATGGTAATTTGACTGGCGGGGGGGGGGGGGTTGGCAAAGGAGTAGAGACTATGAAAAAGAGTTGTTGAAATCATGGAAGAAGAAAGTGGTGGAGGGTGAAAGAGAACACAGAAATAAGAGAGCAAGTGCAATCCACGTAGTGGCAAGGTCGTTTGATTTATTTTTATGATGTTTTCTCCCCGTCCTTTGCTCCTCGCTTACCTTTTACTTACCTTTTTTCAACTTATTACCATCCATGCGCCCAACCTCTTCGCCGCGCCGCAACGGTGGAGAAAACTAAATTTCAAGAAAACTCACCACCGTCGAAACGAAAGCAACCCCTGTGTTCCCAAGACAGCCTGAAAGCTGGGATATTTTTATGTCCATCATCGTATGCGTAGGGGTGGATTCGGCAATTCCGCCGCGGTCCTCTTCTGTTTCTTTTTTCCTTTCTTTTCTGTTGTTTTTTACTTTTTCGCGTATTCTCTCCTTAGACCTTTTTCATTGTTTTCGTTCACGATGAAATATTTTCTTAAGATTTCTGAGAGAGCTTAAGAAAAAGGAAAAAAGAGTAAACCAAACGATTGAGCGAACCTGAAGGAACGTCAAGGAAACGACTTGCTTAAAGTCTGGAAGCATTCTTTCAAAAACTTTTAGCGCTTTTCGGTCACGAATAGATTGGGAAGACTTTGACGACATTGATGTTCTTTCTTTTTTCTTTTCATTCAAAAAGAAGTTGATGTAAATTGCAAAAGAGGGCGCTGCTGAAAAGCAATATTAAATCATAAAAAGCGTTAACGCATTGAATAAAATTATTGTTAATAATTCGCGATATTTTTTTCTTAAATTTCTTTTTATTCGATCTTACCCCGCTTCTGAATTTCCTCTTATTATTAATCTCTTTGTCTTAACAATCGATGAAATATCAAACGTTCACGCTTCAGATTTGTGGTACCTGTGTATTTGGTCGTAGATTTTCTCCGTGCTTTTGTGTAGGTGTGTGTGTGTGCGTATGTTCAGCACATGAGCAGTAGTTCGACCAATTATACTTTGCGGTTAACCGCAACATTTATTCAAGACGATGATATTCGGCTCCGGCTGCGTGATAATGCATTAGTATTAGTATAATTGTGTATAAGCGTATAAGTGTATTGTTTTTGCGATTGTTTGTAAGATGACGATTTCATGCCGACGTGTGTGTATCGGTGTGTGTGTATGTGCGTTTCAAGGGTTAACCATAACCATCCCTTACGCTTGTGTTTGTCTTAAATTGTTTGTTATTACTTCGGTACTCAAGACGAATTGAAATCCTTTGAGTTGATTCGTTTGATTTTCGTTCATCTGGAAACAGTTGAATTCAATACGATCCAACTCCATTCCATTTTGGAAAGGCGACTAAATTTCAGAAATTCTCGAATCGGTTTCTTTAATTCCTTCGCCGTCGTCACCCTTTTTTTCTTTCTTTCCCGGTTTTCTTTTGATTTGCGGTTAACCACAAGCCCCGCCTACTTGGTTTGAAATGGTGGTGACGGTGGTGCAAGGCACCAAAAGTCGCAAGACAATCAGGCTGGAGAAAAACAGAGGAATAATTCTAAAGCTTAAGAATTATTTTTTTTTAATTTGAGCAGAAAAAGTCCACTTTTTGTTTTAAAAATACATCAAAATTAATTTTGAGAACTTAATTAAACAAATCTTTAACCGACATCAAAATGAACTGTGTGACTACAATTCCGGGGATTTTTTGATCAGTATTCTTTGTAAACTTAAAAGCTTCTGTTGCATCCACAAAAATTTTGATACAATGATTTTTTTTCAAAAATATCAAGATTTGGAAAAGAGAAAAATTTTAAGACTTTGTAGCTTGTTCAATTTTTTTCGATCTCTAAAAACGACACTGTTTAAAAACGTCTTAATGAAACCAATCAATTTCTATAATTTCCTCATTTAAAACATAAATACCATCTCCTTCCTATTCTTCTTCTTCTTCTTCTTCCTCTCCTTCAATAAACCGCACTCTCGAAACAGAAATAAGAGGACTCATTAAAAAATTTTATACCAAAATCTTTTGTTTTTGCCGTTTTTGCTATTACGTTTATTCGTACTTGAACGAAAAATTTTAATTAATCCCACTCGAAGTATTAAAACGAGGACTAATTATTCTCACATGGATCACCGTATCCGTAATCCGGCCACACCGGCGTCCATCGCTCTTCAGTAAGGAAACAAAAGGGTAGACGGTGGTGGAGGCAGACGAGTTTTTGGATGTGAATTGGGTGTGCCCTCACGTCGATACGATTTGTGTCAAGTACGAAAGATTCCTTCAAATGCTGCTGCTGCTTCTTTACTCCGTGTTCAGACCTCGATTTAGCAGAAACCCAAGTAAAGATTTTCTCACGCCTCCTTGTTTCTCTTTGTATTTATCTCTCTTTCGCCGCTCATTCGCCGCACACTAAATAAATAAATCGTAAAAGTGTTGCAAGAGGAAATTACTGAAAGCAGCTGAAGGATGCATTCGCTTTATGCTGCGCAAATTGCGCAAGGATTAGAAACGACTTCAAAGCTATGCGAGGAAGAAGAAGAAGCGAAACATTGAAACAAAAAATTTATAGATTACCACAATAACAACAACAATAACAAATAAAATCTGCCTCCCTCTCTTCGCCGTCCCTTCCTCTCTTCCTATCAGCCCTTTGACGTCGAACATGCAATGAATGAGAGTACATGCAACATCCTGCCAGCAGGACTGATCTTCGAAGCAAAGAGCTGCTTTTTATTTTTGAGGAAAACTTGAAAAAAAATCACTATAAAAAGTATTAGAACGTACGGTGCCGTAGAACGTACGGAACGAGAGAATAACTAATAGCATTAACTCTTCTTCTTCTTCCACCTTCCATATCCTGTAATTTCATTCCTTCCTTGCTTTTCGTTCTTTCTTTGTTTAACCCGCACGATATTAATTGTTAGCCAAGTTTAAAGGTATTGCCCCTCAAGTACGAAACCGCCAACAATATTTAATGAAAAACAATTTAAATGAAGAGAAGCCACCAATGACGCTACGCGTCGCTACACCACTATCACTCTTTGCAGGATCAGGATACTGCGATAGAGGCACCCATTATCACTACTCGTATATCTCAACGAAATTCGAGCTAAGATTGGATCCTTTTTCATTTACGGTTTACACTGAGAGAAAGATGTATACTATGCATTCACAAATTAAATAGTTTTCCATTCAGAGCCAAATTCCGAGATTCCAAATTGTAAGATATTAAATTCTGAACCTTATTTAATTAGAATTCCAAATTATTAATTCCTCATTTAATTTCTCATTGAAGTATTTGAGAGAATTTAAAGAATTAAGAATATTGAAGTCGTTTTTAGGTCGATGTACAGATTTTTTTCAGTGCATCTTTACGTTTGTAGTTGTTGTGGCTGTTGGTGGTATTTCCTTTCACTGAAAAGCATATGCCATTAAAAATCTTTTATAGTCTTCATATTTCTCTTTTTCTCCTCCTCCCCCACCCCTCTCTTTCACTAGATATCTAAACTTATAAAGCGAGTGCTTTGAGACTACTGTCGTTTCTCATTTTCTTACTTGCCTCTTTAATTTCACGTCGCTGCTTTTTTATACCCTACATCCTATGGGTTAGATTATATTATGTTGTTCCTCCGTTTGTAACGCATTAAAGTAGGCGTGGAGAAAGTCATGGAAAAGTATATAAACTCTGACTCGGAATCACGTCCGATTTAATGCTATCCGCCGGTCTGTTTGCCCGTCTTGTTTGCCCGTAAGGAAAATCGACATTTTCTTCAAGCTTGGAAAAAATATTCTCTATCATTATAAGCTGTTTGGTATTAAAAATGGCCGAAAATTCACGAACACTCTACACACTTAAACTAACTACCACAAATATATCTACATGTGTAGCTCACTTTTAACGTTTATGGACGGAACTGAATGGCATATTTTTATCCTCAAAGAACGTACTCATGAATATTAAGTTATTTTGCAAAGATAAAATGAAAATAGTCCGCCTACCAGAACCAGAACCACGCAAAGAGACCACGTTATAGGCGAGGAGGTACGATTATTCTCTATCATTAGAAACTATTTGGTATTGAAAATGGACGAAAATGGACGCAATATTAAAAGGGACGTACACCGCCCACTGGTTATCAGGATCAAACTATAGATTTATATAACGGGCTTAGGGTATATATGGTTTCGTTCAGACCGAAGAGAGTTACTCATTTTTTTATTTAGGTGCCGACTACGCTGCTTTTTCCTTTAAACACTTTATGTGCATAAACATTCTTGTTCTTGCTTTTAATGTCACTTCTTTGAATTGTTTTCTCTTGCTTCGAAGCAACGAAGCGGCCGGAAACAACAACCGCGCTAAATGCATTTTCGGGAGTGGAAATGACTCTTGGAAATGCAGCAGAATAAACATCGGCATTAATACCATCCACCGAGATGCTTAATGAATGCCTGAGACAGTTGAGCGCCTGCAAGTAAGCGTGTGTATGTGTATGTATGAAGGCATATTTTATGCAATTTATCCAAAAACGAATTCTATAGAATTTTTATTATTTTATTTCTTTTTTTAATTTTATACACGACTTATTTTAGAACGTGTCTCCTGACTATTTTAGAAATTTCTTAAAACTTTTCTTAGACAAATTATTTTTTTAGAACAATAAAGGACTGTAAAATAAAATAAAATAAATAAACTAAATCCTCTTAAAATGATAATCAAAAGCAACTCGTTTTAGATTCTTTTAAAACGTTCTAAATCCTTTCCTTGCGTTTTTTAATGTATGTCATAATTATGTTTGTTTTTATTCGATCATTACTCTAAATTATTATTGTTATTGCTTCCTCCCAATTTGTATTATTACTTCATAATTATGTTAAAGATTGTAACAAATACTTTGTTTAAATAATATTGTTTATATTTATTTGTTTATGTAATAAATTTATTAGATTTATGTAACTCGTTTTATGATTAAATTAATGACAATTTAATGAATTAAGAAATTAATTAGAATTATATTAATCAATAATAATTTTCACCTTCCACCTGCCTTTCATCTTTCTTCTTTTCTCTCCTCTTTGGTCTTTATTTTACTTTATTTTTATTACGTTCAAAGTAATATTAAAATTGGTTCGACTCTAATTAAATTTTTATTACAAATTAATCAAATTATGCAGGATGCTGGCAGGGCGAGGGTAATAATTTAATAAAAATAAAACACCAAACTATTCACGATAACAATCCCTGGAGTCATAAACTGATAATAAAATCACTAAAAATGGTTTGCTAATTCATTTAAATAATTCGTTTTTTGTTTTAAAATATTGACGTTTTAACAAGATTAAATGATTTTATTATCTTCCTTAAAATCTTTTCCAAAATCTTATCCTTCTAATTAATTTCCTAAAAATTGTTAAATATCTCAAAAATGTATTCATTCCTTTCTGCCAAAATGCATCGAAGGCTCCACCTTCCACGACACGTAAAGGATATTACTTTCCTAACTGCTTTCATCCTTTTAAACTGTCAAAAATTCAAAAGTCTAATGAATTATCCTTTATTAAGATAATGCATGATGCGGTTCTTCGCACTTGAACAAAAACCCAAAGGATCCCTCAAATTGAAACCTCTAATGAAGAAAAGCGCTGAAGAATAAACAAACCAAACGAAACCAAAAGAAGAAAAATATCTGAAAGAGTGAAGACGGTAACGAGTATGATAATAATGATGGTGATTATTATGATGTTGTTAGTACTGAAATCATTTTGAAAAGGGCAACTTTTCGGCGTGTTTGAAGCGCTGTTGGCAATTTATGAAAAGAGCGAAATTAATCAGACTAATAATAACACAAACAATCTTCACCGCGCCACCACCACCAATTCATTATTGTTGTTATTAAAAATGTTGCTGCTGCTGTTGTTGTTGTTATTGTTGTTGTTGTTGTTATTGTTGTTGTTGTTGTTTTCGTGTTCTTGCTGTCTACAGAAAAACTTTACTGAAAAGTTTCGCTTAATGAAAAGATTTACGATGGCGCTTCGGTAACTCGAGTTCTTTCTTATTATTAAATGCACACAAATCAGAAGCTTCAGAAGTCCGTTTTGAATGAAATAGTTACGAAGGGTTGAGAGAAGTTGTCGGTGGTGAGGGGCAGGAGGTGAGGTGGGAGGGGCACACGCTAAAACTCGGCCTCCGTTTGTTTGTGCGTTCGCAGAGTTGGTGAAATTAAAAACTTTTACCGAAGCAAATTCTTTCGAGATGAAAATCGACAAATACAAAAATATTCTCAAATTGGGGCAAGGATCACGCGGTCCTCACTTCGCCTTCGATAGTGGTTCGTTCGTTGGTTGGCGCGTTTGTTGCTTCACCAAAAAGAAAAAGAAAACCATGGAAACTTCGGAATAAATAAAATATCAATAGCAACAACATTGAATACTTAAACAACAACAACAAAAACAAGCAGTAGCCACAAAAACAGAAATTATGGCCAGGATAAAATAAAGCTTATTAAAATTTTTTTGTGTGGGAGGAATTCCAAAAGATGGAAAGGGCTCAACATCGCTTACTACTACTAAGAGACTAAAAATGGCAGCGACGAGCAAGAAGAAGGCGATAATGAAAATGATTTGGTACTGCTTCTTTTTCAACTCGATATAGTTTCTTAATTAATTAAATTATGTTTGAATAATCCAAAAATGTTATCCTGCAATCAAGTTCGCTTTATGTGAAGTCATTGACAAACCATTTTTTATCCCACGAGCATAAAAGTCTCGTATGATCGAGAGATATATAAAAGGTTTATCCACGATTGACTAATTATGAAAATGCTATAAAAAGGATTAAAACAAAAATAAAGCGCTGTCCAAAGAAATTCGTGGCTTTATCACAAATTTGATTAAAAAAATTAAAAAATAATGAGATTAAAAAAGTATTAAAATCAAGAAAAAACCGTTAGGAGACCGAAATGCGATTGAGAAATATAAAAGAAGAATTAAATATAATCTCAATTTCGAAATAATTGCCACACCAAAATCCAAAAGAAAAGGATTAAACTCTTTTAAAGCGTCCTCAATGCACGCTTCAATCTTAGAAATCTTCGCATTTAATTGAAAATACACTCTCTTTTTATTAAATTGCTTTGTATTTCTTTGCCCATTTTAGCGATTTCCAAGTCATTAGTTTCCATTGTCCTTCGCCTTTATCCTTTTTGTAAAAAAGTGCGAATGTATTTAGAAGCATTGCGCATTGAAACAACAAATTGCAGTAAAACAAAAGAAACGAAGGAATAAAGAAAAGAAATGAAATGAATTATAAAAAGGATATGCAGATTGAGGAAAAGACATGAAAATCGACAGGGATTATTGCTGTCATTAAGGATTGAACGACAATAAAAAAATCCATTCGAAATATTTCGTATCTTCTCCCCTCCCCCACCTTTTCAATCCTTTCATCATTTACTTCCTTCCCACAAAGTTATCGTAAGAATACACTTTAAACAAATGAGTGGCAACACTGGCAATGAATTGAACATAAAATGTCGTTAGTGGAAAACCAACAAACGGAAAAAATTCATTGAAAGCGAAAAGAAAGGGGAAGGTGAAAATGGAAAATGAGAAGAAGAAGAAGAAGAAGAAGAAGAAGAAGATGATGATGATGAAGGAAAGTAAGGAGTATAAGACAATTAAGGAGAAATATCTTTCACAAGAAGGAAACATTTAAAATAATGAAATTTTTTCCATCAAGGCAGTGGAAGCAATATCAAAACAGAATTCCGTGCAAAAGGGAAATGAAAGAGAGAAAGTAAGGAGAGGGAAACTAAAGAGGAGGCTGAGAATCATTTTACAACAACGCCGCCATCTGAGAAATAAAATCATAAACCGAAACAAAGCCAAAGCAGTTCAATTTCGAATCGATATTTTCCAACATTTACAAACCTCGAGACTCGTGACCGAACAAAACTGAAGAGACTGAGTTTTTGTTTTTTTTTTTTTTTTGTGAAAGCCTGAGAGAGGGGAGAGTCTTTTAGGGTGATGAAAGGGTTCTAACGAAGTCTAGTAATCGTCATTGTCGTTCGCAACCTTGTCCATGTTTTTACTTTCTCTTATTGTTGTTGTCTTATTGTTGTTGTTGTCGTCATTACTATAGTTACGCGAAGCAGCCGGCTCTTACACTCTCCCTTCATCCTCTCTCCCAAGTCAAACACTTCCGTCAGTCTATGCGCTACACCACATCCTGGAAGTATCCTTTCTATGCCATAAATCAAGTCTTTGGTTTTAATTAAATCTTGTGTTGGCGGCGGTAGAGCGTCATGAGTGAAGCAGTCTGCGTCGCCGTCGCCGTTTTATGAAAAACCGTATGCTGTAAAGCAGAAACCGACACACTGCTTTACATTTCGGCCAGCATATTTTACAAATGTGTTAACACATTTTTCGCGTTCTCGGTGTTGTTGTTTCTGGCCATAGCAATTTTCTCAATATATTATATAATATTGCTGTTTTGTTTATTGTTGTTTTTGTTGTTCCTGCCTCAATGAATTCCGCGGAACTTCATCAGAATTTCGTTCTTCTGAATTCTTTTGATTTTATCTTCAACAAGATTCGTGCAGTCTGTCTAAGCGAAGAATTTTTGTGTAGTTGAATCCTTTCCTTGTTTATTATTTTTATAGATTCCTGCATTAGTTTTTTTTCCTTTTCAATGATTAATCTATTAAAGCTATTGAAGTCTTTAATTTCAATATAGCTCCTTCCCAAGGAATCATTTATGTAGTCCTTTCTTTTAACCTTCAAAGTATTCAGACAAAAAGACATTAATTCTTACACGATTTATAAAAAGCGAAATTGGCAAATATTTAAGAAATACACCAAAACTCTTCATAAAACTTCTCCAAATTCAATCAATTTATTTACTCTTTTTTCATTTAATTTTACGAAACAATAAATTTCTTTGGCGATAAAAAACGATTTGTACAAATAAATAGCGATTATTCTGATTCTTGAATTGGTTGGAAAAACGCAGATGGTGATTTGTTCCAAGGGTCGACCGCGAACCTACGGACATCGTGTCGTAATCGACCCGAAAAAGAAGTTTGTGAATGAAAAGGGGTTAAAGAGTTATTGCGTTCTCTTTCGCAAGAAACACCTGACGACGTCGACAATTGACAAATTATTTGCAATAGAAGAAATCTCCCAAAATTCTTCAAATCCTTAGAAGGGTTCAACATTTTAAGTGGAGGTTTTCAAGGACAATTTTTTGGTGGAAAATCGGTTACGTACTCACAGAGAAATTGTTGTATAAAAATTTAATAAACTTCTCCGACCGTTTCAGCGAATCAAGCGATATTAAAGGCGTAGCACGTCACTCATACGAGACACGCTTAAGATTTATGCGAGGATGAAATCGGTTACAACAACAAAAACAAACAAATCATATCCTCTGAATTAGCAACAGGATAAGAAATATTTCACGAAGGTCACACCAACATTCCGTGAAGAAGCGTGAAACAATGCGCACCCTCGCAAGGATTCCTTACATTGCTGAAACACGCACGAAGACGAAAAGATAAGAAAAGAGGAAGAAAAGGAGTAATTCGTGCAGCTATTCCAGTTGCCAAAAACCATACTTGGGCAGTGTTGGCCAATGATTTATAGCAATCGTGCTTCTAGCCATTTCCGCTTTTAACCCCAATCCGCGACGGAGGGGGAGGAATCCCCTTTGTCATTGTCTCATCGTAACAAAATGAAGAATTAGCACTTCATAAATCAAAAAACAAACCCAACAAATTCGTTCCTACTCTTACCCCTTCTTGACCTTCGAAATACGTTTCTTAGCGGAGGCAGCGAATCCTATCTTGTAAACTAACCAAACAAATTTCCCCCCTTGAGACGCCCTTACGGACGTATTTTTCTCGGCCTTCCTCCCTTACCGTCTTAAGCTTTTTGGATCGAATTGAAAATTTATATAAATCAATGCTTTTTTACTCTTCCACTTCTTTCAATTTTTTCAATTCTTGCGTTTCTTCTTCTTATTTTTTCACCTATATTTCTTAGTTTCCATTGTGTGCGGTTTCAACCAAGAGGGTTGGGAATGGGGCCTCGGCCTTTGGGGCTTTGTTTTGGCCTTGACTTATGAATTGATTTATCGCAATCGAATGAATCGATTAAATCGTGGGCTGTGGGCGTGGGAGTATTTATTAAATCATAATTCATTTTCCTTCTTTTTTGATTTATTTGTTGACTGAAAAAGTTGTTCCAGCAAGAAATAAAGGAGATCGAGAATTAACAAAGAAGTTTTTTGAAAAACCTCATTGCGGTCTGAAAAGGATCTGCTCCTTAATATAGTCCTATAACCGATAAATTTGTTTTATTTAAAATTAAATATCAATTTCGAAAAAGTATTTTTAGAAATATGTTTTTAATGAGTAGTCCATTAATTTAATTAATTAAATATTAAAATCCATAAGTGCTTAAGGATTAACGACTCGTTATTAAATAGAGGTCGCCATAGCTTCTCCCTTTGCTTCCGATGTTTCGAACGCAAATATCGAATCGAAGAAGCACTCGGTGTTATTTTGTATCTTTAATACAAAGATAAACAAAAATTACTTGTATTAAACAAAAAAGTCATTTAATACAAAGGACGCCATTATTAGTCTTCACAACCATCAAGTAATTCGAAAGATTGGAACCGACTTTTTTCCTTTTTTTACCCCAAAAAAACAGCAAGCACTTTATTTTAAGCTACTCCGAAAATGGACCGGAAGTTGATTAGCTGCGATAAAATAAATTTTCACGGACGACTTAGGGTTGCCCCGGTTCTGGTTGGCTCAATTTTAATGGTAAGCCCCTTGGGAGATTTTCTTTTCAACTCAATACGTTCTTCGTGTGCTGGCTTCGTAAAACTTTAAGTCTTCTTGAAGGCATCACTGCGTTTTTTTTCTCTTTCACCTCTTTTACCCCGATTTTCCTTCATTTTCCGCTTTTTGTTTTTATTATTGTGTACCATTACTTCATTTTTACGTGTGGGCGTGTGGGTGTGTCGGTTGGTGAACCGAGAATTTCTTAAGTAGAAATAATCTAAAATTGGCCGCAGGTGGCTTAAGGATCGGAGTAAATTTTAATAATTGACCATGACGTGTAACAGTTGCTCGTGTCGTCGCGTTGCCAATGTGATGCAAGAGGGATAGATATAAAGTAAATTCCATTCAATTCAAAAAAAAACATAACTAAAGAACCAACACTTCGAAGCCTTTTTTTAAATAGTCAAAACTCTATTTTGTTGAAGAAAATTAACGAATTTTTGAAAAAATTTCATTTAATGGTCGATCAAACTAACAAAATATTCTACATTATTGAACTAAAAATCCAAAAGAGATGAAACCTTTCGAACGAAAGGATACCTCTGAAATTCAATTCAATGAATCAATAATCAAATTAGTGTCCTTTTCAATTAAAAATAATTGATTTAACGCCGAACTTCTACGTTGCAACGACCGTTACGAACCGGTTTCATACGAACGAACGAAGCATCATCAGCCTCGAACATCGGCCTGAATATCCCAAAAACCAAAGAAAAACCATTCCCCTTGAAAAAATTTAGGATTGAACAATCAAAAGCCAACCACCAAGCAGACAATTGGACAACAGTATCTGTACCAGTCGGGAATATACCGACTAATCAAAAATTTGGACAACCGATTCAGTGACAAACCGCCACCAATCGATCGAACACCCAATAGGTAAAGGACTAACGATCAAGATCCACGATTCGATGATCAAATCGAAATTCGCATACACGACACAACCAAACAATTAACGCAGCCAACGGACCGGACTGACCGACGCGAAAACGTGGAGTCCTTTGGATCAACACGCTGAACAATCCAATTTTCTCTCTGCAACAAAATTTCTAAAATAACAAGGAAAAACAGAATTTACAGCACAAACGAATGAAAATTAACGGGAACACAAAGAACCCGGAATAACGATGGACGGCCGTCGGACCAACCAACCGACCAAAGGACCGCATTCTGCAACAAAATGATGCGCATCGCATCGAAAACGATAGATATTTTTCGATGATGATTCCTTTTTTGTGGTAGGGCTTGGTTGATTTGTCGGTTGGTTCTTTGGTTCATTCATTGAGAGTGCTGGTGGTGGTTGTTGTTGTTGCGGGCATCACACCAACATTATTTTTCTCGGGTTGATTTGGTTTATTTCGGAAATTAAATAAAAGCATTACGTGAATGTGCTTCATCTTTTCAACATAAAAGCAACAACAAACTCAATAAATTAATATAAACGAAAATCAAGCTCAAATTCAAATTTTATTGTTGTTGCTTTAGAAGAAGAACTACAATCAAATACACGGGGTCAGCAACATTTTTTGTGTCGTGTCGTATCGAACGGATATCAATCATTAATTTTCGTGTCGTTAACGCTGCCAACCGACCAGCCAAACAACCGACTTTGGTATCTTGCCCCAACCTCCCCACCCTCTCTACCCCTTCGCCCATCAGACAGTTGGTCCTTGGGTTGGTCGATATCTCTGACAGCACACAACGCATTTGACGTTTAATGTTGGTCGGTAGAAATAATTTACGAAATACGAAATGAGAATTTATTGAAATCGAAACTGAGTTTGACTGGAGCGTAGTCCCTCGATTCCGGAGCAACGAAGGATCAAGGACTCTTATTTGCCTTCGACACAAAACGAAGATGTTTGAAATCTTTCATTAGCCTGCATGTTCGTGATGGGTTCATGATGTCGTCGCCCCGTCTAAGTGTCCATTATTCAAGTTCAAGCCAGCGCTGCGTCGCCCGCGCGTCAAATCAAGCTGCTCACGCCTGACAGGTTTGACAGACCGCCAGATTGACAGACATTTTAATAAGATTCTGCAAGTGTGGAAATTTTTGGAATTTTAATCAAATCGGGCAAGATGCTTCGGTAGGAGTATCATTAATTTTTTCCTCTCCTTTTTGACCCTCTCAAGGAAGCAATCTCGTCAGTTTGTCAATATTTTTTCTTGCTTTCGTTCAAAAAAGATGCATGACAAAGTAAGATGATACTCATCGCAGACTGAAGTGTTGGTAGATTCTGAGGCGGCGTCAAAAAATTAATGTCCTGAAGCATCGCTTTGATTCTTTTTGATTCTTCTTTGATTTCTTTTACGAACAAGAAGTAGATTATTCCAAGAGGAATAGATTCCGAAATTAATATATATATTTATCAATTAAACAAACCATCAATCCATCATAAACAAAATTCCAAAATGTCTACAAAGTTTTCAACGAAAAACTTATAGCTTTCCAAAAAAGTCCTCCCACTTTTGATTTTTTGAAACATCATTCGAAATACTGCAAATTCGATGCGCGCCGTCATTCAACTGACTGACGTTAGAAGACTTTA
This sequence comes from Physocephala rufipes, assembly GCA_963966595.1. Taxonomy (NCBI): domain Eukaryota; kingdom Metazoa; phylum Arthropoda; class Insecta; order Diptera; family Conopidae; genus Physocephala; species Physocephala rufipes. The sequence continues at coordinate 22,623,112 of OZ016504.1, forward strand.
AAAGAATGTAAGCCAAGAATGATCACCCCTGGAGAATACCCTAGGGGTAAATATATCCACACAAGGATATATTTCGCTGAAGGATTCTCCAGCAGTGGTAAGCGGAAAGAGATTGGTTTTAATTTATTGACCGATTGATTGCCCGAATTGATTGATATATTCATTATTTGCTTGTACTTTACAAAAGTTGAAATTTATTTAAATGTTTTCAATTCGAGTTCGGGAAGAACCGTTAGTACCGCTAATTGAAAACTTCTGATGCAAGCCTCGATGTGAATCATGGTCTAAATTGCACAAAATGGTACGAGGAAAGCAGAGAAAGAGAAAAGAAGAAAAAGTTTTGAACGATATTAATGATGTCGGGATTTGGTGCGCCGCGGCGGTGAACAAATCAATTGAGTTGTCAAACGAAGTGATGAAGCGGAAAATCAGCAATAACAACAATAATAATATTAGTAACATCAACAGCAACAACAACAACAATAACAACAACAACGATAAAGTCGTTGCTTCGTTGCGATAAAATAAAATTTCAAACGTAACAAAACACAATAAAGGCCTCTCTAATGATGTTTGCCATGACTTGCATCTATCGTTCGATGACTGTCGTAATCGATTAAAAATGTCAAAGAGGCAAACAAATATATGCACAAATGGATAGACAGGAGGGCAAACATATGCTGCAGAGCAGCTGGATAGACAGGCAGAAAAGCAAATGGTTTATCAGAGACAAGCAAGAGAGAAGATAAACCGCTGCACTAGAAACATTTTCTATAATTCCTCTATTAATCCGCAACGATTCATCGACGATTCAACAAGAAGAATTCACTGTCACCGCCGTATAAAAAACAAAATATATAAATAAATTCAATTAAAATTACTTTTTTACGAAACCGGCCGACCCGGGTTGGTGGGTCTTGTTGAGGGCATGTTGGTAACTCGGAAGGCAGACAATTTCTCCAATTTGATTTCATTGTTGCGCTTTTTAAAAGAACTTAATGAGATTCATTGTTGATTTTTACTAATGATTTTGTTAGTTGTTGTTGTTCCCTTCTCGTATACACAAGAACCTTGTCAAATTCAAAATTGTTTTTGTATTTTTTCGACATTAATCAGGACAATGGTCAGTGTCGAGTCGAGGCTTCAAACGCCGTGATTGTAATAGATTGTTGGTTCTAATGAAGCGAATACATAGAAGTGGTGTAGGCGATGTCTGCGTATTGGTTTTGATTTTTACTTTCCGGTTCGAATTGATGTAATCGGCAAATCCTTGCCAAAAAACCAACAAACGACAAATCCAACTTTTTCAACTTTCAACATTTTCGATATAACTTTAATACTCAAAACGAACCCGCTTTGCAAGCAATCGAACAAAAGCAGCCTATTCCGCCAAACCGACCCCTCACGAATTAACCAAAGAATAAAACACGGATAATACTCTCTTTGGATATTGTCTATAATTTTGCTGATAAATAATATGATCAGTCAAGCGTTATTATCGTCACCAACCTATCACGCCAACCATCTCATGAAATTGTTGAAAGACAGTGACAACTATCAGTAATGGCTAAAGCTTGGAGCAATATCAAGCAGCGGTAATTAGTGCCAGTAAAAAGGCAGCAGAGTCAGCAGCAGCGAGAAACAGCACTGTCATCAATATCATCGTTGTCAACGCTAATGCAATTGCTTACTTGCAGTTTCGCCGCTAAGTCACGGTTTCAATTGCGATTGCGATTCGCAACCGTCCGATAGCTGTCAGTTGGTGTCACTAACTTCCGTTGGCGATACGAATATTAAATGCTAGTGTTGCGGCTGAATAATGGTGGAAATTCACTCGTTTCGCCAACTACTGCCAAATCACTTTTTCTCATCATTAGCGAATTTCTAGAGAACGGATTGTCAAAAAGAAAACAAACCACAATTTGCATTCGCGGCAGCATCAAAATGGCGGTGAATTATTTAAAAGAAAATAGCAGGAAATGAAGGCGAAAATGCGCTAAATCATGAACGCAACGTTACTAAAGAGACCAATTACTTAGTGTCAATTAATTCCTAGTAGAGGCATTAATGGTGCTCAAAGTAACAAAAAAATGTGTGCAATCCTAACCCTTAGAAAACTAAAAAAAAAATAAATCAACAGAGTATTTCCTTCTACAAATTCTGGCCAATTTCAAAGACGGCCAAACCATTATAATCATCGCAAACTTACCAAGACACTATAAGAATAAGAAGAACAAGAATAGCGAAAAGTAAACTAATTTATCTGTTTTGTAAGACAAACACAAATCCAGTTTTTATTCGTTAATTAAGATAATTCACCCTTACTAAAATCCTGTCATCCGTCCTCTACTAATCCGTCCCCTTGGACGACGTTTCTCTTGCGAATTTTTCATTTCAATTTGACCAAAAAGGAGCCACGAAAGAATGCAATTATTGAATAAAGTACCGCGCTATGGGAGCTAACTAAAAGGACTAAAATAAATTCGGGCGCTTCGAAAATAAAAGAGATATCACGGTAGAAAAATTGAAATCCTCTGGAATAAAGAATATAAAATTGTAATTAAAGGACTTGGCTAAATCCACGAAATCAACGAAAAGAAATTCGAGAAATTCGAGATTTATTCGAAATCCTTAAAAATTAATTCTATTAAAAGCTTTTTCGGGGAAGGAAACTATGCAGTGTAGTGCGCACTTATCCTCTTATAAATTTAAATACATGCGATGGCTTGTAAAGCAACAATAACAATTATGTATGAAAAAATAGTTGGCAAGAAAACGATAAGCTTTTAAACAAGTTTGAAGCAAAAGGATGAGAAAGAGGAAGAAGTAGTCATTTATTATGAGAATAATGAAAGGAAGGAAAGAAGGGGAAAAGTTGGATAGTAAGACAAAAACTTAAGGACATCAGCTGTCAACGAAGGATGCAAACTTTTAAGAAGTTTGTGACCAGGAAACAACTACAAAAACATCGCATACATTTTTAACTTGTACAAATGCAAAAATTAAGCAGAAAATGCTCTTGTTTTCTTCTCTTGTCTCCGTTCTCTCCTACTTCTTCTCCGTCTTTCCTCCTCTTTATTTTCTTGGCCTGGATTATTTTCTTACAATATTTTGTAAAATATAAAGTTTTTGTTTTAAAGAAAATTGAGTTATCGTGCTTTGCATTGGCTGCATTTGCTTGCAATCGATTCTTAAGGTTTTTACTTTTGGGTCGACAAAATTTCCCTAGTGGTCTACTTTAAAGAATATAAAGAAATATTCGATGGTTTGTTTTTATTATCAGAAAGCCAGAAATGCTGCCACGAAGTAAATATTTTGAGAAAATCAAATGAATTTTGTCTTCAACGATTTTCGATTAAAATTTCCTACTTTTCGTTCCAAAACTAATTTAAATAGTTGAAATATCTAAACGAGAATCGAGTGTTGAGATCTTGATGAAAACGAGATAATACTGAAATTCTCTCCCAAGGAACGGAATGGCTGACATCTTAAGGATGAAATATCGTGAATGATCTTCAGCCCTTTTTACTTTACTATCATTTTCGACGTTGATTTAAGAAGCTTGTAAAGATATTGAAATTACATTCAAGAATATTCAAGTAGGCTTGAAGACATACTTACTCACTCCATCCTTTCTTCCACCGAAGACTCTCCAACCCAAGAATCTAAATTGAATTGATTTCTTGATTTTAATAGCATTAAATATTCTCTGTGTGTTATAGACCAAAACAACAACAATAATGACAATAGTGCGAAAATTCCAGCAGCAACAACAATAATAAGAAGGGCGCTAACAACGACAAAAACGGTAGGCGTGACGTCATCAACAATTTATTAATTCCTACGAAATGCATGAATCCGTGAAATTAATTGCTTTACACCAACGACATATTTTAATTGATTGCAGTTATTGTAATTGTTGCTGTCGTTGTTGTTGTTGTTGTTATTGTGACATTAGTGCTACCTTCAGTGACTTTAAGTTGAGAGCTGTCCTTGTGTTCTGCCTGAGGAGACATCTCCATCTCATCCTGATCTTCTCGTTTCCTTCATATTCGTCATTGTCTTCTTCTTCTTCTTCGTTTCTTCCGTCCGTCCCGCTACCAACAGGCTCTTCATTTATCATAAGCAGCCTTAAATTTATTGCACTCCGTAACACTTCGTCGTAATGATGTCGTAATTAGTTGAACGCCTGCATGACACGCACATCCCTCCCCTCTTCCGGTTTGGTCCTCTGTCTAACCAAAATCCGGTTCATGCATCCAATTGCTGTATCTCTATTATTCCACCCTCCCCCCGCGCTTTACTTCACTCATATTTTGTCAAGGTTGCTGCAACAACAATAACAAACTCAACAATAACTTCAGCAACGCATCGTGTAACGTTGGTAATGATGACGTCGTTCTAAATTATTTAGCACATTGAAAGATGTGAATTGCATGTAGAGGAAGAAGTAGATAGAGTGAAGTAATTTATGTTTTAATTGCAAGCATCAAAAGTGACGTAACCGCCCTCGATGACACGGCCAAGTGTGATGACGGCTCCGAACTGTTGCGTGTGAGCATCAAGTAAATGTACTCACGCCTTCGAAATTATATCAAAGCAATATCTTAAATTGTTGCTCTCAAGCACAAGGACGTGACAATATGACATGACTTGACAGATATCATAATAAAAAAGATATATAATGGAATATTTCTATTCCTCTGCCATTATTTTATCATTATTTTTCTTTCATAGAAATTTTATTAAATTTCGGTTTGATTTTGCTCGGTGCGCTCAGCGTTTTCGTGAATTATCTCCGCGGCAACGAAGAGCAAGCAATTTACCAGCCAGAAAAAACTGGTGACACCACTGGCGGCACGTGTCGACCTAAACATGTTCAAAATGAATGACAGGGATGATCGTGTTGGTGCAAGAATCGCGATAGTAACCAATAAATACACAGACGCAAACAGATTTAGCATCTACTATATAGTTAGATATAAAAAGGGTATCCTGTAAAATCCGAAGATAGGCAACACTTTATTAAGACACTTCCGCTAGAGTGACATCTAACAATTTCTGCATTTCTTTCTCTGAATCGTAACTCCTGACAACCGAGTCAACAAACCAGACAAAAGTGTTCTTAATCTTCCGTTTCTTCGTCATTTTCTGCTTCCTTTTACAATTCTTCTTCTTCTTCTTTGCATTCTACAGAATTATTAAAGATGTGAAAATGGAAAGAATTTTATTCGGAGAGACATCTCCTGCTCCTTCTTCCTTTGCCGTAAAATAGATTTCGAGAAAAATATCCAAACAAACCCCAGTCCCAGGAGGCAGGAGGATGGAAGGTGTTCTCCTTTTTAAATAAGTCCAATGAAATTCTGTTTGGTTTCTTCAATCAGCGAACCGAGCGGTCAAAAGGATGATGACATAGCAATCTATATAGGGTTGACTGAACAGGACTACACTGCAATCCTTTCAAGATCTTTATACAAACATTTCCTCAATTTAAATTACCGAAATAGTTGGTCGAGAATGGTGTGCTCCTTACAATTAATATGGCTGGAATAACGGAATGTTTGGTCAATCACAGGCGGACAGTTGATAAGGAAGAAAGAAAGAAAGGATAATGTTGCAAACAGGATGACCCATCCTGGACATGTACAACACTTTCTTAAGAAGAAGAGGTCAATCATTTCCAAAACATTCCCCTCCCACAACACTCTCTCCTTCATTTGAAAGAAACTTTTCCTAAGTGCAATTTCAAATCTTGGAAAATGGTGGACAAAGGTGTTCATTTCTTTACTTACTTCTTTACTTTCGTGCTTCCGTGACCTCCGCATCTCACCCTTCTTAAAACTTCATCGATAAGAAGGGTCGAGTTTTGCATAATAAACGAATTCAAGTCGGTCTGCAATGACACCGAAACCGGGGCCAGTTGACGAGCGTATTATAGTGTCGTAATGGTTCTACCATTGAATAAGACAATATTTAAACGGCACATACATTCTCACACACGCACACACTCGCATATACACTACAAAAATTGGACGATGTATGACCCAAAGGAGGAGGAGATAGGGCTGATTTTTATAGACATTTCGACCATGGTTTTATCCCTTAAGTGATGAAGTGACGCAGCTGTCGTCATGTCTTACATTAATTTGATGCCATTTATTACAGACTTATCCATGCTAAATAGATTTCATTTTGTTAGTTATCCTTTTTATAAAGATATTTATATTCAACTTTATTGCCCAGAAATTATGTCTGATTCTTCTTGACCGCTTTCGAAAAGGCGCCAAAAGCAATAATTTTAAGTCTTCATTAAATTATACCGATAGTTGACTCCAGAAAACATTAAGGATATTTAGCCACGCCTAATTTTAAAGTGAACAAGTCAAATATATTTATATGTAATTAATTTCTACGATTCCTTTTACCACACATGATTTTCCCATTACGAACAACAACAAAAATTTAGCCCTTCTCAAGAAGATTCGAAGAAACTTTGGAAAAGCTCGATGAAAATGTTCAAGTCTGTAAAGACTGTAAAGACTATTTTTAATGTCAGAGTGTATGAAATATATCTGTATAAAGCGGAATATATATATATAGTCCTCATTGTGTCTATATTAGTTATCACTATATTTCTTCACACATTAAATTTCCAGGATATTCTTTCTTCTAATATAGAAAAAAGGTTTTCCTCTCCTGCGCAAAAGTAATTAGTTTTGTTTACAGATCAATTACGTGAGGAAAATTTCTAAGCTAACCTAGAAGACGTTTTTGATAAAATTTCCTGTCATTCCAAACGTTAAACATTTCTGGCTTTCAATAATATTTAAAATTTTTATACGCTCATAAATATTTTGATGGTTCTAATTTCTCAAAATGTTCAAAATATTCAAACAAATTGGTTTGACGCATTCTCACTAAACCCAATTAACTAATAGTTCATCACTACGATTATAAAATCTATTAAGAATATTAGAATAAGAATATATTGATATGAAATGGATTAATAATGATTACTTTAATTATTCTTATTTTTCTCAATCAATTAATTAACATTTCAAATTATATCATCATTATTAAATTTCACTGAGTTTTATGCATTAAATCATTTCTATTTATTTCAATTTTTGATATTTACATTTTCCTTAGTTTTAAATTAAATTATATTTTTGTTTCATACGTATTAAATAAAAAATTTGTAATTGGAAAAAATCAAAGAAAATAAAATATAGCATTCATTATATACAAATTCTTAGCATACAAACAAGTGCATGGTTGCTACAGAAATATTGTGTACACACAGATAACATTGATAAACGAAATTAAAAAATTATTAAAATTAATAAAATCGATTCACTAAAATAAGTATAAAAAATTTTACAATTTATGAATAAGTTTTTCAAGTATCTTCATCGTTGTTTTGTTTTCTGTAAATTTATCCTAAAACTTTATAACGTTCATTGGACTTGTTTAGCAATTTGTAATATTTTTTAATGATATTATTACACTTTTTACACATTTTACACTTTTGTTAATTTTTGTTTTATTAATTCCGTGAATTAACAATTCTTTCAGTCCGTAACCGCTAGTTTCTTAAAGTACGCTGCTGTTTCCGATTTTAATTATTTTAATTGCAATTTAATTTCTTTAAATTCGATATGTTTTTGTTTGGGTTTAATTAAAAATCTAAAAACTAGTAAACACTTAAACAATTATTATTAACTGCTTTCACAAGAAACCTCCAGCTTTTTACAGAGCGATCGATATGGTTGGTTTCACAACAAAAAACCTCTTAATTTAGCTAGCTTTTCTACACAATGGCATTCAACCTGGTCTGGTCAAAATTATATGAACCAACGCCTAATATCGGTCCTTTAGTCATCGTTTAATTGTCATGACCACTGTCAACGCTGCCACTGTCATCGCTAGTACGGACGCCAAACATCGTTCGATTTCGGAGTGCGGCAACGCATAGGTCCCAGACTGCAACCATCACTACGCGACATCGTGCTAACCTCATCCAAGTCTATTGTTTCCACAACGGGTGACGGAGACCGTCTCGTCGAACTAACAGGCGGTGAACAGTTTCGACTCGAATCCACTTCCGCCGCTTCCTTCGAATGTGCAATTAACGTCGCACAACGTTTCACCAGATTGACACTGTTTGCTGTGTCCGCTACAGCTGCAGCAGCAGCAGCAGCCGCTGCAGCAGCACTAGCGCCTGACAATGTACCGCTTGAGTGGCCGTGGACGTTGGCCGTCATCTCCGCCGCGGAACGTAAGAACGACCAGTCGTTGTAGTTGTTGTACAAGGCGGTAGACAACTGCAGCCAATGACTATGCGGCGGCATCAACGGTCCCTGGAGGAAAAGCTGCGCGGTTAGAGCGGGATTCAGGCTATGCGATGGCTGGAAGTGCGACGCGAAACCAGAGAATAAATCGTTCTTGTTCAAGTCAGGATTCGGATGGATGAGCGAGGTGAATGCGCCGCTGCCTAAGGGTGGCGACAGACTACGGCGGTCTTCGTCGGGTAGTGACGCTTCTCGCCGTGGCGATCCAGTGACCGATATACTATCACTTTCGAAACCGGCATCGATGGTGTTGTTATTGTCATCGTTATCGCAGGCAGTTGTTGTGAGCGGTGGTGAAGCATCGAGCGGCGGCCGATGCAGAAGCGTAGCTGTTGTGGTTGAAGGTGCTGTGGGAGACGCTTCGGGGCTGGTCGTGCTATGGGCAGCTCCAACAATCGACAGCTGATTAAGTTGCGGAGGTAGGTGATGCTGATGCCCATGATGATGCTGATGATGATGATGATGATGACGATGATGTTGATTATCTTTAAATTATGTAGTAGGAAAAATAATTAAACGAGTTGATTTATTTCTAATTATTGTTAAGAATATTAATAACAATAAAAACTTACCACTCGAGGTTTGCAGCTCGCTTGATGGTGCTCCTCCATTCGTTGAAAAGGCGGGATGCTGACGCTGATGAAAGAAGGGCGTGCTATGTGGGAAGGGCGATCGTCCTATTGCGGATGGGTGAGGTCCCAGGGTGCGCCAATCCGGTACACCATGCAGATGACTATGGATGCCAAAAAACTGGTGAGGAAAACCTGCAAAAAAACATACATTTTATAGTCTTTAGTCTATATTGCATACCGCAACGACATAGCCCACAAGTTGGCGGCACCAGCGACGCCTTGGCAAAAGCAAGCCGCATATTTTGGTTGTTTCATGATAAGCGTCGGCCACTAAGAAAACCAAGTGTGGTAAGAATCTTTCGACACCGCGCAGTGTATATAAAAACAGAACCAAAAAAAGGAAACTACATCTAAAGATATGCTCCTAGCCACCGTTGGCCCCTCCTTCCGATCCTACCTTTTGCTCGATTGCTTCAAGCGTCCAAAATATAAATTCATTATAAATTTTGCAACCGAATATCAACCATTCAGTGGTAGCACAAATAACAACAACAATCACCAAAGTTTCACCGCAATCACAAAACCAACGCCCGTTAAAGTGAAGTCGCTCGCACTCACACCACGCAATGGGCAGGATCAGCCACTGCAGGCCAACAAGTACAACCACAAGACGTTGACGATGGACTACATACCCATTCTCGATCTCTCTCTCGCAACATTATGCAGTGTCTTAGACTTCTCTGGCTGGTTTTTCATGTCGTTTCTTTCTCTCTCTTGTTCTACATATTTTAGTAGTTTCATATTAATATAGAGAGAGTAATCTTAACCTCTCTCTCTCGTTTTCTCTCTCTCTCTCTCTCTGAGAATCTCTCCTAGAAACTTGCTTATATTTCGTGCAGTGACATGACTGACAATAAAGTCTTGAACATAGACGAAGCAGCCGGGTGGAACGTCATAAAACAAAGTAAAAATAAAGAAAAAACAAACAGTTCGGAGTTAAACTAACTAAACAGCAGAAACCTTCGGAACAATTAAAACAAATATAATAAGAAACTCAACGAAGAAGAACAAGAATAGTCTGCAGCTGTCAAAATTAGAATTAGCTCGAAAACAAGCAGCAAGCTTGGGCGAAAAATTTGCGCACCGAAATGAAATCGAACTATTTTCTCAGTCTCTATAAGATTCGTGTAATCAATTGACAATTGAGAATATGAAGTTGCATCTTGCTGCTCAGCCTCTGTTTAACCTTTAAAAACAACAAAAACAACAATTTAAGTAACAACATGAGAAATCATCGTATTTCTAGAGAAACTATTCGACCAAGTGAGAGACACAAACCAAACAGATGTGTCTTAAGTAGAGTCTCCATCGACCCGTCGCCAATGACCGAATGCGTCTGTTCATCTTTGCCAATCCAAAACACTTTGTCCAACCGAAATTATCACCAACACTGTGTCACCACCGACACCACAAACCACGCCACCAACATTACCATAACCATAAGGAACATCATCGCGAATGGTTATTATCATACTAGTGGTCCTCTTTACTATTTCGCTCTCTCTCTCTCTCTTTCTTTTTAATGCTTTGACAATGTTTCTTATGAACGGGTTTGCTCCTGGGCTTAAGAAGAAGAGAAAACTGAAGACGGACAGGAAGAAAATGCAGTATTCAGGTAGATATTGCTCATTATTATGAATATGTCGTAACTTTGGTAACGTCGAAGGAGATTCAGAAGACGAAAAGACAAGTATGGTATAAATCGGGTGGAGTATCTTCACAACTCGTCGTCGTCGTGTTCTCAAGAGTCCTCCCATAAGACACAGACAGACCGACTATAAGACTGTAAGATTTTTGTGCACCGAACACACCGTAATTACGATGGTACATAAATCGGTGCTTCAGTGCTAACGCTCGATCGAGTACCGACGTACAAGATATGTTCTGATGTGTTTATTGTTGTTATTGTATCTGTTGGTTTAGTTGAATCTGTCTTATTTAATGATTAAAATAAACAAAATCTTGAAAACCGGAATCAGCGCATGTTGGTGCGTAACCCTCGACTCTTAAAACGCCGGGAGGCAAAGCTTATGGCGTTATTATAATATATTTTCTATTTTTTGCACCCTGTATCCATATCTTTTACACTGTATACAACGATCATAACAGTATAATAAAGACGATTTTGAATTCATATCAATAGATTCGAAAAATATTTTGGATAAATGGTACTCAATATAATATTAGAAATGTTTCATTTTTAGGGTGAGACCTTATATATATTTAGTATATGACAATACTGTTTCGTCACACCTATTCCTATATTAGTGGTAGTTCGGGTATGATAGAATAATTCATTATGATCGACTAGAAGGTCAAATTTTTAAGCACGACGACTATGTTCGTCATTGTTCGGTTCTTAAATGATTCGCCCTGTAAATGAAAAGCAAACGTGTCTCTGACTTCATTCAAATTTAATGAAGATTCATTGGATGAGACTGAAAATATTCTTAAAAAAATATGGCAAAAAAATCAGAAGAAAATTAAATAAATAAAAAACAATAAAGGAAAATGATAAAGAAGATTTCCTAACGGAAATTAGATATAACTTGTAAAGCCACCTACCCAATAATGAATACTCTCATACGTTCCCGCTAAACCCCAAACCATTACCGTAACCATAACCATCACCACTTTTACCACAAACAAAGCAACAACAACCACGTCAGCTACAAACAAACAACAACCAAACTACAATTCCTGGAATAAGTAGTTGATTTGCTTTGCTTCGTCTTACAATCGTTTCAACCAAAAGAGAGTCAGCAGAATTCTAAGAGTCTTCGAAGACGATTCTCTCAACAACCTCTTTCGAAATGATACAAAGCCAAAACGACGCGGCATCATCCTGGTGACCCACACCAATAGCAAAACACCCGCAGAACACAAAACTCAAAACCCAAAATATGCGGTGCTGTTAGGGAAACCCATGTGCGATAAAGGGTTAGCCAATGTATGGTGGTGTCAGTTTGGGTCGAGTTTTCTTTGGTCGACGCAACGATTCGGTGACGTTGTAGCAGCAGCGACAGCACAAGCAACAGGAGGAGTAGAACAAGCAGAGAAGAGCAAAACGAAGTCCGTAGTGTGAAGAAGAAGAAGAAGAAGAAAATTCGGGAAAGGCAGTCTTGCTCCGTGTTGGTCGTATAACAACATCTGCATCATCATCAGCAGCAGCAGCAGCAACAACAGTAGCAACAGCAACAAACTCAGCAGCAACAGCATTATCAACACCAACTAGTAAGTGTTAGAAAGACGCTGCAAACGGTTGATGGTCGTCAGTGGCCGGAGGGGCATAATAACTTGGTCCTATTGGTGCGCCACAAAAAGCTTTCTTGCTTTCGCCTACGCTACATTCACACGCACAAACCTATAGCAATTGAGAGCTCATTCATTTGTATGTGTCTGTACGTGCGAGTGTGTATGTGTATGAGTGAGAGTATGTGTTGGCCAACTAACTCGCAAGCATATAAATAATAATGAAAATTAAAAAATAAAATAAGACGAACACTTCTAGCGCGACCAAGACAGTTCTAACCAGTCGTTTGGTCTCTCTCACCATTTTACCTCTCAAGTTGGTAATAAATATAATAAAAACTTATTGCTTGCTTTGGATGAAAGTGGCTACCACATTCTGCCCACCATGGCCACTATGGCGGTTATGATTTTTGTTGCTCTGCTTTAGGATTCATATATGGTCGGTATGGTCGACTTAGTCGGTTAGGGGCTCTCTTTTCCTCTATGGTTTGTTGTTCGCTCGAAATTCAGGCGCAGTAGCCTGCTGCAATGAAGAACAATCCATAAAAGAGAAAATTTTTTCAAAAAAAGCAAAAAGAATTGACAAATATTATCAAAAAAAGACTTTTTAACATTTTTTTAATATTTTTATCAAGAGAAACTAAAATGACGACGAAGAATGCAAAAAGAAGAATCCATTAAAAACAAAAATAAAATTTTAAAATAAAAAAACACTTTATGATAAAAGAACATTTTGCATTGTAGCAAAAATAAAAATTACAATAAATTTTTTCTTTCCTTCTAATAATTTTTTTCCTTTGCATTTTTATAAAAATTTCAAAAATAGTTTTTGATTTTTCCCAAAGACTTTTACAAATCTCAACGAAAAACAGTCATCACACACTTAATAACTTAATCAATCAATTTTTCTGATTTTTAACAGTTTTGAATTTTAACAGTTTTGTAGCATTCATCATTTTCGAGGAATGTGCTTCATTTGGTGTCTCCTTTTAAACACAGAAAAAATTATTCTGTAAAATTCATGCTTCCGATACAAAACGCATAAGCGTTTGTTTAAAAATGAAGAAAAAATCCTCGAAGAAAATTAAGAATGATTTTGGTATTCAAAGTTTTCAGCTGGAATTAACAAATTCCATTCATCATATTCTCTCGCTCACTTCGATTTATTTTTCTCTCTTCCCAGAATTCGAAAAAGCTTATGAGATTGACGAGAACGATGTGCGCAATGAGAAAACTTGTTCGAAATACTTCATGAAAGATAGAAAGAGATATACAGAGAGGGAGAAAGTGGGGAAGGGAGAAAGAAAATAGAATGAGAGAAAAAACTACTTGTATCTATAAAAGAAAGTAGAAAAGTAGAATAAAAAACTTCCAAAAATTATCGCAGAAAAAATAAAAATATATGAAATTCGATAAAACGCCCCAAAGAAATAGAGTAAAACAAAAGTGGGTAAATTTCACGTCAAAAAAGAGTTAATATTCGCCCATTAGAACCCTTACTATCTCTCTCATTCCCTAGGCGCCACGCCCAAAAGGAGGAAATGGACATTAATTTCAAATGATTTTATGTTTAGACATTTTCTGTGGCTTCGTTTTCAGCTTACCCTGCCGCCCTAGTAATAGTTTTCTAGTTTTCTTCCATGCTTTCAAATTTAAATTTAATTTGTAATACTCGAGGTTAGACACATACATTTCTATAACTGCCACTCCTACTTAAAATACAAACGGAAGAACAAAACGAATGCGATCTTAATCTTTCGGGTGTGGATTAAAAGTAATTTTTAATTTTGATTTTATTTGTATTTCGGGGTAATCGTGGTAATTTTGAATGACTGACTTGACTTGTGTGTTTCAAGTAAGATAATTTTTTGAAGACTCAAACAGGAAATGAAGGTCCATTAGCCACCGCTTTGTATCTAAAATCCTCGAGAAATTGTAAAAATTTCATAATTTTTGGTTCGAGTAAAACTAAAGGGCAAATTGATCTAATTGAAAAAATACTGATCTATATCACCAATAGTGAATCTATGTATGACTGAATTGGACTAGTAGTTAAACCTGTCCACTCTAATGTTTAAAGTTGGCAATGTCATTTTAATTCGCGTAGGAGCCAAGTAGTCTTCTCCGCCTTCAATCATTAAGTGTTATTGAGGATGCATAACGGAAGTTTTACAATTTCTTATTTCAAACCAAACTGGAATTTTTTAAATATTCGGAGAATTCTAATAAAATTTTTATTGTAAAATAAACAAAGCGAAATAAAAAATCGATTTAAAATTAAAAAATTACACACAATCAAACATATTAAAGCACTATCAAATAGAGCACTAAATAGTAAATCCATGAACTAACTCGACAATAAATCGTTTATACACTTCTCGCTCTATTTCCATTTCCAACCCTCTGGGCATCACCCCCCCCTCCTATCATTTCCTGGATTTTGCAACATGATTTCTTTCAAGAAAATACACTCGTAAAAATTCATGATTTCTTTCAAGAAAATACACTCGTAAAAATTCATTCCTTTTTGCGAAAACATGAAAATCATAAATCATACTCCCTCCCCGTTCTGAATGTCAACCCTCCTCAGCAACGTTTACGTACTTAATCCAAACTATAAAAAAATCATCAAGTTTTTAATATCAAATTTTGAAATTTTAAACCTGTCAAAACATACACGCTCGAGTGACAAATAACAATAATGCAGAGAAAAGTGCTCGCAGCTGTCACCGGGACTGACGACGGCACACTCTGTTTGTAACTGTGTTACTACGGTTGTAACTGCGGCAGACAGTCCTGGTGACTGCGGCGAAGCATTCACATCTGATGACGGTGTTGTCGTCGATCTTCATTTCAAATGAATTATCGCAGAAATTTCGAGGATTGTAATAAAAATCTTAAATTTATCATATTCTTATGACACAATTTTGCAAGAAAGAATATTCCCAGAGGTCGTACCGCACAGCCCAACCAGCCAGCCAACAAAAAAACATCTCATCAACAACGAAAATTGCGAAAATTGCACCCATTCGCATATACAGATTGAGTCTGGTTCTAACTTTCTGTCTCACACACGCACGCTCGCTATCATACAAATATTCCATCTCACTTCCTCTTCATGCCAGCAATGTAAGGACAATTCAATTTGAAATTTATTGCCAAAGGAAGAACATTTTAAAATCGCAACAATAACAACAACAAAAAACAATATCACAAGCTACGAGGGCAAATGTCATGCCAACACTGTCGCAAGGTGTTAAGAGAGTCAGGCCTGCTAGGCGAAAATTACTGACTGACTGCGTGACGTAAAAGCGGCAGCAGCGGAAAATGCGGAAAGGTAAGGACGTAAGGGCGTATGGAAAGGGATGAAAAGGCAGAAAATTGCCTGCCGCATTAGCTTTCTCATTCAGGAGTCGTGCCCTCGGGACTCACTGTATTCACGACATTGATTCAATTTTCTGTCAATTTATGTGTCAATACGAAACTAATACGCACCACCGATGCTTTGTTTCATTTTGTCCGCGGGAACAATGACAATAATAAAAACAGGAACAATGACAATAATAAAAACAGGAACAACAACTACAACAATTACGCGTATTCACGGCATTGCTAGCTTCTGAACTTAATATTATTTATAATGTTTGCAAAAATATGTTTCTAACGGGTTTTTTACAACAACGACATATTTTCTGATGCCAAATTTACCCTCTTGACATAGAGTTCAGCAACAACAACAACAACAACAATATGCCCCCAAGATTAGTAATGAAATTGTCGACAAGCCGGCAATATTTCTCAACGGTTTCCGTGTGCGTGCGTTTATTCGTTAATGTTAAAACGATACAAAAAGTATTTGGGAATTTTTAACGAGAAATAAAACCGAGAAAAACGGTTGAACAAGAGTGCTTAAATGATTTCGTCTAAGGAGAAAAAATAACTCGACCTTTTTAGACTTAAAGTCATAATCACACCCTCTCATTCACGGACAATTACAACGACAGCCCCGGAAGGCAAGTGCCTAGAAAGGGGAATAATATGTATGAAGTCGATAATTAATAAATAATCAGTAAAAGAACCAGATGGTCGTTATGCTTGCCAATAACGCGAGAGATTGCTAATAACGCTAATTTTTTTTTGTATTATTTGAAATAGACATTTACAGGGTCCTCTAGCATGTGGTGGCATGCCAAATCAACAAAATAATACAACGGTTTTTTTTAGTTTAGGACTAGATCTCCTTCAACCTATTGGTGGATGGTCAACCTTTTTACCGTCGTATTAGTTAATTACGAACAAATGGTTTTATTAAAAGTGCAAATAATTTTCAAAGCCTTCAAAACTGAATTTAATAAAATACAAAATCTACAAAAAAACTAGAATGAAGTTATTTCAATTAAAATTTTAGTCTAGTAATGAATAAACGAATTTCAATAAAGTTTATTAATTTCGAATCACTAAATGGAAAGGAAGGAGACGAACGAACGACAAGAAGGCGAAAGAAGTAAAGTCGAGTAAATCCTCTTTTCATTTAAGCTACGACCATTAGTAAAAACCAGTCTCTAAAAGCTCGTGTTGACGCATTTTCAAACAGTTCCTCCTTCTTCTACTTCTTATCAATCTTTGTTGCTGAGTTTCAAAAAACTTTTTTGGAAACTATTTTAGAAAGTGACGAAAACAAGATAGACCCACATACACACATACGTACACATCACCATGAATACATTAGATGAATGGATCCTTAAAGGATCTTCTTTCGTAGCGATAATCACAAAATTCTGTCGTACCGTGTTGTTTTTGCTAATGTTGTTGCACTTTTTTTGCTGTCCCGCCTGTTGACAAGTTGGTAACTTTAACGTTACCGATGCTGTCGCTGTTGCTGCCGCTGCCGCTGCCGCTGCATCAAGTTTGTCGATGATTAAAAGGAACAGCAATGACAGCCGCGTACGATGTCCTTAAAAAAGAAAGGGACGATGAAAGTGGTCGAGAAAAAGGGAGAAGAGGAGAGAGAAGTGAGAAACTCAGCAGCAGCAGCAACGCATTAGCATTTTCGTCATCGGCACCGAAGCAGAAAATGTTACCCTTCCGAAACGGAAGCACACTTTCTCCGTCTTCTACTCTTGCGTGTGGGCATGCGAGTGTGGTGTATGTGTGTGTCCTATTCATATGCATGTCAATATGGATTCGTATCTTTGTGTGAAGCCATGGGTACCTAAACCAGGAGGAGCTTCACTGCTAAAGCATCATGAAAGTACTTCACAAACTAAAAATGGAAAGAAAGAGAGAGACATATGGAGTGAGGGAAATAGACCGAATGTGTGTGATGGACGGAGCGTGGAAAAAGAGAGATCTTTTAATTTTTTAGTGAAAATTACATTAAAATTTTCCACTTCATGGAATGCATCAGACGTTGGAGATGAAAGACTGTCAAGTACATATAAATTCACAAACACACAGGCACACACACATATACATACTCCTCGCATACACAAAAGACCTTTAAAAGGAACGAACAGAGTGTGAGAATGGGTTAGGTCTTTGTGCGTTTGTACAAGTCAGGTCTTTAAACTAATTTCTGGATGGGATCTGTGAGCTCTTCACACAATTTTCCTCCAGTTACGACTGACACGTCACACGTACTCTCACCGTTCAAATGAAAGGAATTGACGGGCGAGAGGAGACACGTCACGTGAAACCCTTCACTTAAGAAAAGAAGAAAACTTATTTTACCGACACACTTTTTTGCATATGCCTCGTATTCACCATTCAACAGCAGCAACAACAACAACAACACCGGCAACCAAATCCAGCCATGCTTTTCGGAAGCCTGACTTGTGATGATTATAATTATTAACACGCCTTAACCTGAATTTCCTTCTCGTTAAATTGAAAAACAAAACAAGAATGAAAAGTGAAATTAGATAAATTTTTAATACAATAAATTCACGACTGGAGTCAATACCCATTTGAACTTTTAAAAAGGTTCCCATTTTTTGTGTGTGTGCGTTTTTGTGTTTGGAGTTATCAGTTGGGTAAAAATTTTGCATAAAAAATAACCCTTTTTTCAAATCATGTGGATTTCGAATGGAAATATGAAAAGCCTGAAATTAATCCTTAATGAATGAAATGTAATCTCGAAATTTAGAGTCGAAATTTATATGATTATATTGCTTATCTTTAGTATGAAATAAAAACACTGAATAATATATTTTTTGTAATAGACAAAATTATGCGTCGGTACAGTAAATCAAAGCGCCAAATGTATTTGCTTTATATTTTAAGCATTACAGGATTTTTATTAAAAGAATCGCAATTTTAACTAAAAATAAAAATCGCAATTTTAACTAAAAATCGAAAAATTTCAACATTTTTACGACATTCCATAATTTCAGAAGACCATATCGTTTTAGTTGTGACTTGTTTGAACCATAATTGTCATTAATCTAATTTTTTTTAACAAAAATACTTAAATTTAAAATTTCAAATCAATCTTTAATTTCTAGTTCCAGTACCGTTTCATAATTCTTCTACTTTTTTTCGAATTTTCCGTCTAATCATCATTAATATCTTTAGAATACACTACTATTATTTTTCAATCAGCAAATTTCGTGAATCTTCTCGGTGGGGTTTACTTTAAATTCTCCCTCAACATTATTTTTATGCTGAAAAAGGAGCTAAACCAACCAACCCATCTAAAGCCAGTTGAATGGAAATCGAAGCAAAGCGAACTGATTATTACTTTGACACTTTGTGCGTCCTTCGGAAAATTATAGTCCTGGAACGTGTAAAGGAAATGAAAATTGATTCCGATTATCAAAAGTTTTCGGCTCGAAGCAAAGAATAGAGAATAATTTCGAATTATGAATAAGAAGAGAAAAAGAATAAGACGGGTAAACTGAAAGTTTTAAAAGAAATTTTTTAAAAATATAATAAAAAATATTACTTAAAAATTATATAAAATTTTATTTTATTTTTGAACCAAGACTGACTACTGACTACTCACGATGTTCAAAGAAATCCAAGAAATTTTAGAACACACGATATAAATGAACGTATGAATGGATAAGAAAGGATGAATAGAAGAAGAGATCTAAGCAATTTCCTAAATTAATTTCCGGCATCTTTCGACGAAGCAGAAAAGACCGTTTGTCCGTTAGTCCGTCTGCCCGTAAGATTCACTGAATCCTTTTGCCAACCCGATTTGAAAACCGAACGAACATCATTGGGTTTCTGCATAAATTAAAATGATACTCGCTTGATACCCAAAGGCAAAAATGGGTGTGGCCATGGATGTTGCAGATACGTTGGCGGTTATTGATAGGGTTAAGGACACATAATTGAACGACTTTATTTCGACGAGAGCATGCATGGCAGGCGGTGACATGAATGGGATAATCGATACGAATTCGAAAGGACTAAAACAACAAAAAGAATGACATATTTTGAGGTTAGAAAACAACTGTCTGCGGTAAGCATTATAAAAAGATAACCGTTACAGAAGGAAATATCGACAAGTTATAACGAACGTTTTTATTGAATTTATGAAGAGAAAAGGAAACGAAAAAGAGAAAGAAAACAAAATGGAAAAGAATACAATTATTCTATGAAAAAGGATTATGAAAGTGCGCTAGCGCATACATCCATGCCATCAATATCATCATCATCTACATAAACATGCCCATTATCATCACTATCATCATCATCACCGCCACCACCGTCATGCTGCCAACAATAATGTCAATGTATGCGGCAACATTAAAACAATTATCTTAAGAAACAAAAACAACAGTGGCAACAGTCACAAAAATAACAACATCGTTAACGATAACGACAGCAATAACACCGAAGGCAGCAGCAGTAGCAATAAAAACGGGACAAATGCAAATGAATCTAGAAACCTCCCTCACTCTCAGTACGCTACGTTCTTCCTATCTCGCATTAGTTTGCGTGACGTAGGCCCTTCCAAATCCGTTTAAATACCTTCTAAATCCTTTAACGACGTGGAATCACCTCCCATCAATTCGCGTCGCGTCGCTGAATACAAATTTCGTAACATTAACCGAGTGTCTTTTCATGCGTAAGGGAGCGTCATTTTAAAGGGGCGAAGAACTAAAGTTGACAACACTTTGTCAGAGAAATCCTTAAGACTACATTTAGTAACATTCGTGAGAGAGATCGAAAGAGGCTGATGTTAGGCGGATTGGAGGGAGGGGGAAAGGATAAAGACTCTTTAAATTCTCCCACGGAAATGAATTGATATAACATTTTCGTTTGTGTGACTGAGGTAACAAAACTGTCAGCAACAACGTGCTGTGACTATCAAATGCTTGAAGAATTTCTTGAATAAGAATGAGTTACCGCATGATGATAGGGTTATAGCTGTTGTTGTTGTTGTTGTTGCTGTTGTCGATACGGGGTAATAAAGAGAAGCCATGTTTGACAATTTCGTCGGCGTATATTTGCAAATTTGAAGGGAGTATTTTCTTAATCTTTTAGAAAACTCCCAATAAAACAGTTTTCGCATTAGTAATTTATTGGCAAGGCTTTAAAAAAATATAAATAATCGAAAATATATTGAGCTTATCGTAATTGTTTAACGAAGTTCGACAAATTGAAGAATGTGTGCAATGACTTCATTAAAATTCAAAGCATGACTCCAGCTCGTATCATTGCTTTCATCGGGAATCGTTACAAAAAAATAACGAGCAAATATTTAAGCTTCATACGGCGAATTCAAACGATATAATAGTATTCTGTAGATCACAGGGTGGTCTATGACCTCCATTTAATCATTCGCATAAAAGGTCTTGTGGACCACCCTGTACTCCTTCTGACGCAAACAGGCGAAGTATCAAAAATACATTTAACCGCAATGCCGCAACTTTCTTAAGATTTGTGTTTCAGATTCTTTTTTGTTTATATCGATTGATTTTTGTTATCACTCTAAGACGTCCATATATTTCCTCCAAATAAATAATCCCTTTTTTATTAAAATTATTATCTTTCTAAATGTATAAAGCAACAATCTTTCTTCAACAAACAAGCAACAACAAACATTAGTTGAGGATAAAAATAATATCATTAATTAATAGCGTTAAAAATAAAATAACTTTTCTATAAAACAAAAATAATTTGCACAATCTTAATAATCTCCAAAGTAATCTCCATATAATTCTAAAACCTCTATACCGTTAACGTCAAAGCCACGACTCTCCCCATCCATATTGTAAGGGTTTATGAAATCAAAAAATCGCTTTGGATTTATACTCGGCTCTTTTATTCTCCGCAAAACCAGCCCCAAAATCAGAGATTTCTTTGGCACTTTCGAACTCCATGACTGAAGAAACGCCAATCGCTTAAGGCGGATAAAACTTTAAAGGACAAATAAGCCGTTTGAAAAACAATACCAGAAGCCGAGAAGAATCCTATTGTTCTCAATAATTTTAAAAATCTCTTCCGGGCGATTGTCAAAAATTAAGTCAATTCGATTTGGACGTGCAGCTCGTCCGTTGTGGTTGTTTGTCAATTGTTCGTTGTACTTGTTGTTGTTGTGTTTTGCCTGTCAATTATTGAGTAAAGCCGAAATTCCTCTTTACCCCCCCCCACCCAAAGTAACAACAAAATCGGCTTTATTCGCAACAATTGTTACCGATTTGTAGCTTTGGTAACAATTCTCCTTGAACGTCATCAATGCCAAGCGCATTATGAGCATCATCATAATGTATGATGATTATATATTATACCTGGTAACTTGAAGGGCAACCCAGCCATAAGTGGATCCGGGCCGAATCGTTGCGGAGCAAACGCGAACGGATGAAATCCTTGATGGCGTATTTTCGAACGCGGCTCACGTGGTCCATCCACGGTGACCTTGATGGCTTTGGCATAGGTAGCGATTTGTATGGGATTCGATGATATCACAATCGTCAATGTAAAACTCTTGCCTGTAAAAGAAACAATTAATAAATCGAAATAAAATGCTTCTTACATTTTTTCTTCATTAATATTTCTGTTTTTCTTCTTTTCTTTCTTCTTTCAAAAGAAGACAAATATAATAAAATAGAAAAATTTCCCAACGACATTAATTTCGCCCACACCGCGAAATAAATTATTACATCATCGACGGGGCGCACAAACGCTACCTATTCAGATCGTCGCTCAAAGCATTCTGAGCGAGAACTGCGTTTGATACTCGTATATTATCCAATTCTCCCCAGCCTCTGCCAAGCCCCGTCGCAGATGTCGTTTCATAACTGAAGCGCGATTGAGGAATTCATCACCAATGTGCACCAAAAATTTCCATACTTCTATACAATTTTGCACTCACAGATCCATTCATTCCATACATTCATTCATTCCAGAGTCATAGAGACCAAATGCGATTGATGCGACCTCTTTATTCCCGGTCTTCATTTAGCTTCGGGCGTTAGATTGCACGACGCAGTAATGCCATATCGAGATATGAATTTCAAATATTCATAAACTTCACGCGAGAAGAAGATCGTATGAAGCGGATATTCATAAATGAATGGATGGAGGTTTGGATACAGAGATGGTTAGATGAACGGATGAACAAACATATGAGCGTTACGTTAATTTGAAAGCATTGAATGAAATTTCTGGTAAAATAAATGAATATGCTTTCCCCTTTTATTCTTCTTCTCCTTCTTCATAGACGAATCAATGCAATGCATCATTCTTTAGGAATGATGGTGCATTTTTTCAGTCCATTAATGAAAAATTATTAAAAAATTCCGAAATAATTTCTAAGTAATATTGTTTTTGTAAATCATGATATTGATTAATAATCTCCTTTGATTTTATTGCGATGAATCGTAATTTTATTTGCTTCATAAGATTTTCAAACTGTGCCCAATATTGATCACGTTCAAATATATATCAAACTTATTTCATAGGATACAGCATACTGTCGTCCTGGCTGTTTCGTTACCTTTACCGCTATCACCGCAACTAACGCGATTTTGGCCCCCTTGCTGGTGGTAAGAAATTCACAACAATTAAATGAAACGACTCGAAACAAAAAATCGACAATCGAAAAAGAAGCAACGACGATGACGACAATTGAAGAAAAAAGCAGAAAATACTGAAACCGTTTCAATCCTTTAAACGGATATACGCGCCATTTTTCAAACGCCAACGAGCAGAAATTGAATCCAACTCTTCCACCCTGCACTTTTTTCTCGCAAAACAAGGTGGGGGAGGTGTGAATATTCGCTGTTTATCTTCCTCTTTCTACATCGTTTTTCTTTCTTGCTCTTTTTTTCACTTCCTTTTACTTTGTATTTATGAATTATTTGTCTCTGCTCGTTCCTCTTCTCTTACCCATTTTTCGCCAAAAGCTTCGTTAATAAATAATATTCATAAATTGTTAATCCCTTTGCGTAGATGCTTTCCCTTTTGTTTTCACCTCTTATTTCCTGTTCTTCTTCTTATTCGTCTTCGTAACCAGTTTTCTGTCGCAAAACGCCACATTACTTGATTTTCTATTTTGTCTTTAAGCGGTTCAAACCCGCATTCCGTTGTTTGTGCTTCGCCCTTAGGGGAAGGGGTAAAGCATGGATTAAGGATGAGAACCACACATATAAATTGTGCAACTTTTTGGGTCCTGGAAACACGATGACAAACATAAAAGTTCGAATGAAGAGACAGACAATCAGATTCGACTACTTTCATTTCCTGGGAATAGAAGTTCACTTTTTCCGATAAAACTAAAATTAAAACGATAAATTTCTATCAGGTGAAAATGATGAAAATGATTAAATCATAAATCCTAAGGAAGTCCTGAGACAGCTTGAAGAAAACCACGCGTCTTCTTTTTTGCAAAACAGATTTTTCCTTCTTAATAAAAATCGATTCGAGTGGTATCAAAATGAGAACAAATTTAATACATTATCCTTCTGCTAAAGAACAAACAAAATGGTAAAAAATTATATATAATTGAGCTGGCATTTAATGCGATGCGAGAGAGATAGATAATCGTTTTACCAGGAGGACACAACAGGTTAATAAACGTTCGTACTCACATTCAAATTGGAAATAACAAGAAATTGCTAAATTCCTGAAATGTAAATAAGTGTAAATAATATACAATCGTTTTTCAAAGGTTTCGGTCTTTTGCGATGAATCTTCTATCAAACCTCTCTTCTTCAACCACACAACGACCCACCCTTCAAACATGGCTCTCTTTCGATCTATCCCCTCCACTTTCTTCTTATTCCAATAAGTCACTTCGTACTTTTCAAAACCATACAATTTAATTTCTTCTTTCTGTTCACCTCCCCGCATTCCCTGCAGCGCTACCAATAAGGTCTAACGCCTTAGGCGACATGATTGCGCGTTGTTTAGACAAGAGTCAAATTATGAAAGTCCTGTCTGCAGCATATTATTAAAAATGTTTCATATATTTCAAAGAAAATGGCCCTCACAGTTGATTGAGAAGGCAAAAATATAAAGCTTGAGGCTCCCTTTATATACAATCGTCCTTTATACAGCCCTTTATTTAGTCCTAAAAAATAAAGTCACAGAAAATACCAGCAAGAACGTTAACTCAACCGATTGATAAACCACTATTCCAAAGTATTTATGAATGAATCTGTTTATTAGCGGTTTCATCCACGTTTCAATTCGAATACAATTACGATTTTTACATGATGTGTTTTGGGAAAACTTGGATGACTTCATTGGTTCAACCATTACTGATGATTCTTCGAAAAATCGGATTTGTTTTCGACTTGATTGGATTTGTCCCTACTATATTGATCCTGCCTTGATTTGAGCACACGGATTGTATTCATTTCTTATTTTGTACTTTCGAATCAGGTTTTCTCGGGCTATCATGCTTGATTAGTTTGTTTACTAGATGCTCTCATTGATTTGCATACGGCCTAGTCTATACTATACTTTTTTCAGTCCACTGGATATTTTTAGCACCTCCATTATTTTGCCGTATATTTGACTAATCTTTAACCCGGGCCCCAATACCGTTTTCTAAAGAATTAATGATACCAAACTCCTTCATATTGAAGTTATTTGTGTTGCTGCTTGTTTCTTAACTGCTGCCAGTGTTAAGGCTGCTGACGTTATTGATAGTATTGTTGTTGTTGTTGTTGCCGTTCCACTTTGTTTTTCGCGTTACCTCACGTTAGTCATCCATCAAAAACAGTCAACTGCAGTGACAACGTTGACAACAACGTTGACTACAATTTTGCGAAGTGAAAATTATGGAAACCACTTTGGTGGTTAAGCAGCAACGAAAACAGCAGCAAAAGCAACACCCTGAGCAGAATCAAATACATGGAACCCTTCTGTTGGTGGTACATCATCGCGTGACAAAATATTTTTTAATACGATGACAACGTCATGAAATCAGCAGGTGATTAGAGAAGAAGAAGAGATGATGGCGAAAGGAGTATTGGATGCAGTGAGGCGGGTGGCGAAGCGTTGTGTTGAGTTCACGCTGAGTTGAGTAGGTGTAAAAATGTCACTTTTTGGTGTCACCCTCAGAATTGTTTCTACTGTCAAATTATCATCACCATCATGGCATACAAACGATAACAACAACAACAACGACAACAACAATAAGAAATAAGAGTTGGTGTATATCAAAAACAAGGGTGAAATTGAAACACAAAAGGAGCAACGACTTTGCAAAAGTAAAGCTTAATAAATTGTTTTAGACGCGGACATTTTTCCTTATTTCCCCCTCCCCTTCTAGCCCCCACCACTTCCAGCGTTTACAGTCCTTCATTAACTTCTGTAACAAAGATTCCTTTGTCCTCCCACACCCACTCTATCCTTCTCTTTCATTTATTTTACTTGAGAATTCATTTGCAAAAATTACAAACTTTCAGCTTCTCCGGAAGGTCTTAAAAGCCGAATAATTGCTTTTCTTGTTGTTGGCGCCTTAACAAATGCCACGCCGCTTGCTGTTAGATAATGATAGCAATGGTGATTGTGATGGTGATGGCAGTGGCAGTGATGCTGATAATGATGACAATAATTGGGTTGGGCAACCGAAGAGCGTAGAATGAGGACTCTTTAGCGCGCTGCTAAATAGATTTCTTTTGGTTGTTTCTTATTAGCAAATTCCCCCCACCCCTCCCCCTCCTAACCTACGACCTGTCGTCGAAAAATTCTTGTTTCTAATATTGTTACTTTGGACGTTACTGTTGTTGTTATTGTTGTTATTGTAATTGTGTCTTTGTCGGTTGTCACCGTCGCCTACAATGGTTGCGTCACAACACTTTGTTTGCGCTTTAATTTCATGGCTTAAAATGGCGTCAGATTTATTCACAATAATGGAGTTAAATAGCCCGTTTTCAGTGCCCCGTTAGGAAATAATTTATAAATAAAGCAAGTTCCCCAAAGAAGGGCAACTTCTACCAGTTAAAAGTGTTATACGAAAAACACGCTGCCATGTCTAAAAAATTAACCAATTTTTGGACACGGGTTAAAACAAAAACCGCGCAATCATATCATCAGCCTCGTAAAATAACGTTAATGACGGGCTTAATTTCATCTTCTGAAAAGGAACTTATTTTGCACAATTAATAAATAAGGTTTCTTTGCATCTTATCTCTGTTTAAAAGAAATTTTTTCTGATAATATAATACAGGTTTTTAACAAATGAAGAAGCCCTTCATTTACTTCTAGGTTTACAAGCTTTACTATGAAGGGATTCTAGTAAGGGAACGGGTTATACATCTGCTGTTTCCAAGTCCCTTCTCTCGCTAACGCAATACATATTTATTTGCCTAAGGACTCATCGCGTATATCATGCATACTCTTTTTTAATTTTTGGTCTCATTTGATTTTAAGAGATTTTCAAATTTTACCACAAAAATGAAAAAAAACCCATTTTGGGTGTTACTAATTTCAAGCCTTTAAAGATTGATTTCTAGGATTAAATAAAATTCAAAATATTCCGAAGAAAGGACAAGAATGGATAATTGCAAAATATTCATATAAAGGCATAAAAATCTGAAAAAATCTTACAATCAATTTTAGCAATACGACTGTCGCAGACCATACACCGTCTTACCTTGCACAACAATTTCCTACTGGGATAAATATGCTCGCAAATGTATGCTCGTAAGAATATAAATATTGTAAATGCTTGTGCTTTCATCTCGACTTCTCCTCATTTCACCACCGTAATGTAAATTTGGGTGTGGCAGTGATAATTAAAAAAGTTTCATTTCACTTCCTTGGTTTTCTCGGTTCGTTTGCTTGCTCGTTTGTTCGTTCATTCATTCGTTTCGTTGTCTGCTCAAACCGTTTCTTCAAGTTTACTGAAGCCCAAACGAGTGGTACACAAAGTGCCGAAGAACTTGTGTATTTAACGGGCTCAAGGTTCGTTTAATTTAATATTAATTAAGAGAAATTAATGTTTCACGGTGGCGTTTCGGCTGCTTTATTTTTATTAGAATTCTTGTTGGATTCTTCACGATGTATTTAGAATTAACTTTCCATTTGAACTTTCTCTACTTGGTAAATACTATGAAAAATATTCTCTTGATGATTAATAAAAATCACATAAAATTTAATCACACTGACCACTTTTAATTCATAAT
Organism: Physocephala rufipes; assembly: GCA_963966595.1. NCBI lineage: Eukaryota > Metazoa > Arthropoda > Insecta > Diptera > Conopidae > Physocephala > Physocephala rufipes. The sequence goes on from OZ016504.1 coordinate 22,650,940, forward strand.
TATTACAGTCATTATCATCGAAAATATTACAGTTTTTTAAGAAAATTTTTGTAAATGCACGTAAGAGTAAAAAGGGTTAATGCAAGTAAAAATAAAAGATGGTAAAGATAATTATAATGCTCGTGAGGGTGACACAGTGATAACTCTCATTAAGTAAGGAAAAATTAGTTAAAATAGTAAACAAGACCTTGCCTGTTAACACATACTGACAAAATTAAGCGACATATGATGGGCAACGTCATTTTACTTCTATTTCTTTCATCAATGACGCCTCACAATTGCAGACAAGCAAGCACACTGCAAGAGAACAATAAGGAAACATCGCATCAGCTACTGCGAATGACAGACGGTAGTGTTTTTTATTTCAGACAAATTAATTGAATAATTAATTGGCCACGGATATACAAAATCAATACAAATACACTTACGCTCGCACACACACGCACACACAAAGGCTTTCACCCAATCACACAACAAATAATCAAATTCCGCAAATCCATTAGTCAACATGCTCGTGATCTTTGTACTAATTCCTATAATATCGTTTCCTTTGATGTTCTTCGACTGAAGAATTCAAAGGCGTTTGCTATTTCTTTTAAATTTGGATTGTGTTTCATTCCAATTACATGGATGGTATTTACAACTACTTGCAAACACATAGTGGTCCCCATAAAAGACTACACCAAAAGCAAATTAAACGTCTGTTAAAAAAGCTCGCATTTAATTAAATTGATATGGAAAACATCACACACAATGCTGTCACATAAATACAAATAATAATAAACACCACTGGATAGATGTAAGATGTATAATTTAAATATATAGAATTTGTAAAGTTTTTTCTTGATTTGTGGGATGGCTTGTTAAGCAATAAGCAACACCTAATCAACGCACGATATTCCCTGTTTTCTAATTTCCGTTAAAAAACACGAAGTCGTTTGATTTCTATAATTACTAAACACAATCTAAATCTTATTCAGAATTATAGAGTTTTAGTTCCCAAAGAGGCCAAATTACCCTCAAGAATCTACAGGAGGTAGACAGGTGTCTGAGTTATTGACACTCACACTCACTCACAGTACAATCAGTTAATTAATTAACCAATAAATTCTTTCGAAAACTATTAATTCGTGGTTGAAACTCAAGCTTTCATTTTTCGGTCTAATTATTAAACCCTTTGTCGAGTTTTGGGAATGTGGTAGTAATGTAACTGCGAAGGCTCCACTGGAAACGGTTAAATTTTGGAAATGCTCTTTGATAAAGAAACTCTGGAAAGGTGTGGTTTAAGGACATCTACTGAGAAAGAGCAATTGACCCGAAGGATTGCCACATGTAAAGTTACTGCGTGGTAAATTCGAAGGTTCTTATCTGACTAATGTCTTATCCAACAACAATGCGATTTGTTTTATAACAAATTCTCAACCACAAAATTATTAAAATAGACCCTGGAGACTATAGGGACGATCTCTACAATGGACACCATTGATTTAACAAGATCGGTCTAAATATTTACCTACACGCTATATGCATATGAGGTTATATACATACCTACCTTCAAGTTCCATGCTTTTATATAAAATGATATATATATATATATATATATATATATATATATATATATATATATATATATATATATATATATATATATATATATATATATATATATATATATATATATATATATATATATATATATATATATATATATATATATATATATATATATATATATATATATATATATATATATATATATATATATATATATATATATATATATATATATATATATATATATATATATATATATATATATATATATATATATATATATATATATATATATATATATATATATATATATATATATATATATATATATATATATATATATATATATATATATATATATATATATATATATATATATATATATATATATATATATATATATATATATATATATATATATATATATATATATATATATATATATATATATATATATATATATATATATATATATATATATATATATATATATATATATATATATATATATATATATATATATATATATATATATATATATATATATATATATATATATATATATATATATATATATATATATATATATATATATATATATATATATATATATATATATATATATATATATATATATATATATATATATATATATATATATATATATATATATATATATATATATATATATATATATATATATATATATATATATATATATATATATATATATATATATATATATATATATATATATATATATATATATCAATCTAATACGGGCAATTATGAACAATTATTATAAACAATTCTAATACATCCAAAAGAAATTTATATTTAAATTATATTTACAATGCAAAGAAAATAAAAGAATAAAAGAATAAAAAATAAAAGAATAAAAGAATAAAAGAATAAAAGAATAAAAGAATAAAAGAATAAAAGAATAAAAGAATAAAAGAATAAAAGAATAAAAGAATAAAAGAATAAAAGAATAAAAGAATAAAAGAATAAAAGAATAAAAGAATAAAAGAATAAAAGAATAAAAGAATAAAAGAATAAAAGAATAAAAGAATAAAAGAATAAAAGAATAAAAGAATAAAAGAATAAAAGAATAAAAGAATAAAAGAATAAAAGAATAAAAGAATAAAAGAATAAAAGAATAAAAGAATAAAAGAATAAAAGAATAAAAGAATAAAAGAATAAAAGAATAAAAGAATAAAAGAATAAAAGAATAAAAGAATAAAAGAATAAAAGAATAAAAGAATAAAAGAATAAAAGAATAAAAGAATAAAAGAATAAAAGAATAAAAGAATAAAAGAATAAAAGAATAAAAGAATAAAAGAATAAAAGAATAAAAGAATAAAAGAATAAAAGAATAAAAGAATAAAAGAAATCAAAATAAATTTATACTTTTAAAATGAGCCTTAGGAGCAGAAACAAGAAAAATAATGATAAACACCAACAAGAATCACCACTTAGGGCAAGGGCTGTTTAAACAAAACGGCAGCACAAAGCGCAAATAAACGGAAACCGGATAAAATCGTTTATTAAAACGGAAACTTGAGCTTGATGAAGTTGGAGGCGAGCCGAAGAAAAGCAAGAACACATACCAGGAAGAAAGTGATAACATGGGAGGGATGAAGGGCAAAATGGTAGAAAAAATAAGTTTGAGACAGAAAAGAAAAATCAAGAAATCCCAAAATAAAAATACGATACAGATGGATAAGAATACGGATAACATTGAAGCTAGCATCCTTAAGCAAAAAGATGAAGGAGAAATATTCTCGAAGAAGAAGAATAAACAGACGACAAAAAGAAATCAACTTTACGTGTATTAACAAAACAATGTCCTTAGGCGTTTAAATTAACAGCAACAACAATAAACACACAAAAAACGCAAAAAAAATATTGGCAACAAAAACAAGCTGTTGTTAGCGACTGGGATGGGCGGGACAATCGCCGCCTCAATGGAAAAAAAAAGCGGCAACAACAACGAAATCCGTATAACCGTTATAGAATGATGGTAATCACACAGTGCTATTAATAATGACCACAGCGAACCTTTTTCCGAAAAAATTGCCTAAGAAATAAAAAGAAGGGGCAGACACAAAAGAGAGTTTACACTCTCCTTCTCGCAAGAAGCGAGAAAGAAAGGGGGGGGGGAGAGAAGGCATATAAAAGACAAACGAGATTAGATAAAAAGAACATTTATTTACGGAAGGTGGCAACAACAAATGCTTTTCAAATTCGTTCAAGGTTATTATCATACCCAACATGTCCCCAACCGCATCACACTCTCCTTTATAAGATACACACACGCACACACACGCATACAGACACCACTATAAGACGAGCTACGACCGCTTGGCCAATCTGATGCTGATTCAGCAAATAATTTTCCGTTAAAGAGCGTGAACAATAAATGTCACTTAATCACCAATAAACCTAAAACCATCTTAAGGCTCGGTGACCCCACGACGACCGCGTTCCCATAGCCTCCGTAAAATTTATGGTAACTGCGAGATAAGAAAAACAGAGACTATGAAGACTGTGAAAAAAATTAAATATTCTAATTTCAAAGTAAAACTAAGGGACATGAAAAAAATAGAACATCCCTCTCCCAACTTTGAGTTCTTGTTCTTCTCCTTCCTGATAACCACCCAAATCTCCGTGCGTTGCAAGACACCGGAAAGATTGAAAAGTTCACGAAATGGCAAATGGCAAATTTATTATTGAGGTTAAAGGAACAAGCGTAAGATTTATAGAAAGTTTTCAATGATTCGAATTGATATCACTTTCGATTTGAACTTTTTATTGACTGGTGGGATGGCTTCGGCTGCTTTAGACCACAAAGGGACTGATGGTTTGATCCGTTTTTTGTATCAAAATTATCGCTTATTTTCGCTTATTTATTTTTAATAATATTTAATTCTATACTTTGTTTCGATTTACCTTTAATTTCTAGTGTCAATCTTACTTCAGTTCGCATTCAGATTTTTTACACTTTCCACCTTCGTTTGGTGGAATTCTGTATTCACCTTACGCTTCCATTTATCATTGTTATTATCTCTCATACGGATATATGGCGGATATGGTAAAATATGCTTTCAACTTTTCTTTTCACGGTTTTCTTATACGAATTTGATGCTAGACGTTTCGAAAAAAATTTGGGTTTTTGTAAAATTTTTTGGGCTAATTAATATGGTTTCGAAATCATTATCTTGTAATTATTTTGGTATGTATATCATATAAATTTATTTTATGAGCGGTCTAGTAGAAATTAAAGTCCTTGGAATCGAAGTATCGAAAAAACTCAAAGTTTAAGTTTTTGGAAAAACTATGTAGACAAAACTGCTGTAGCGTAGCTGTTACTGTGTATTTTCCTCAGTCAATAACTCTTTGGGCGTGGTGCTCAATAGTATAACTTGCCACGGCGATTTGGCATTACTAGCTGAATTGTAAACACTAAATTAACCAGACGCCAGCTAAACAACATGTTAATTCTAAATTGATTTTTATTGTCTCCTTACTTTACTACATTTTTTCCCTTAGTCCAATTTCACCTTTATTTAATTCTAGATTACATTTTCTTTTGTATTTATTTAATTTTTATTACGTTTTTATATATTTAGTTTAATGTTTTTGATATGATATAAATACCATTATTTAAAAAAATTTTTGTTATAAAATGGTGATATTTACTAAAATAATTTTTGTTTTTATATTTTTATAAATTTGTGATATTTATTAAGATTATTTATTAATATTTATTAATAAGTAAATATAAATTTATATTTAAATTTATAACAGATATTTATTAATTTCATATTTTTACAAAAAAAATTTTAATAAAATTAAATTTTGATATTTAATTAATTTTTTTAAGCTTTGTTTCCCTTTACTGATTTTCACTTGATTTCTAGACAACCTTTTTCAGTCCGGCTACAAATTTTATGTAGCTTCTATTTCCTTCTTTAATAAATTCTCCCTTTTAATTCCTCTCAAATCTGGAAGATTTTCTTCCTTGAGTCTTAATTATAATTATTACGCTCAGAATATTTCCAATAATCATCATTAAATACTACCTAATGTTTATTAAATCAAACGGAGGTAAAGAAATTTAATTGCCTGACAACAAGAACAACAACAACAACAAAAGGGATAGCATTAATATGTTGCTGATTGTAATAAAGTTGCAGCACTTGTAAATTAATACATGAAGATAATCACGCAACAAATGCACCGACGTACCGATTAAACCGAATGCATTTACGGAATTTGCAGCTACTTAAAGAGAACAAGACAGAGAATTACGCAAAGTGAGACAGACAAAGAGGTAGAGAGGGAGAGAGAAGGAGAAGGGAGTATGCTATGATATGATAAGAGAGAGAACGGTTGAGGTTTACGTGGAGCGAAGCTTTGAATAAATAAAGAATAAATGGAATGGACCAAACAGATTTAATGCAGACTTAGCAATAAAGACGTCTCATGACAATAACGGTGATGATAATGATGGTGATTTGAATGTTAATTAATACAACAAGCAAGTCACAGAAACCGTTTGAAAGGATTTTGAAATGAAAATCCGTTTGGGATTGAATAGTTAGAGAAATAGGAAGACAAAGAGAGAGAGACAGAGAAAGCAAACCATCACGACTAAATCTGATATCTACAAGGATTATAACAACAACTAGCCCGAAAGGAAACGTTGTTGTAATGCTTGCGCCTTAACACCGATTAAGTTGACCAAGACACAAAACTGAAATGAGAAAGAGAATGCGCAGAGAAAGAGACGGAAACAACGAAGGAATGAAGGGGGCTTTCGAATGGTTTGATGCATGAAGTATTAATGAATGCATGTATAAACGGACGGAATGCAGTTAATGCAATGCAGTTCATCCAGAGCAATTCATTAGATGCAATGAAAAGGCGTGGGCGTGGATGAGTGGCCAAGTGATTTCATGTAACGAAAATAAACACGCAAACGCACACCCACAATTTATTTCCTAACTAGCAATTAAAACATGGCCGATTATTACCCATTCGTCGTTGGTTTGCAGAAATCTCTATGCAGCAGATTATCACACAAAATGCGAAATAAATTTAATTAAAATTTACCCCTTTCTTAAAATTGTTCTCCGGTCCACAACCTACGCCCCCCCCCATCTCCTCACATTTCATCGTGTAAAGAAGACAAACATGCAGTTTAACGAACTTTCAAGATTTGTTACTAATAATAATGTCATAGCAACAAAAATAACGATAAAAACAAAAACAACATTTCATTAATTTTCTTTGATTTTGCTTGGTTTTGTCTCGTGCGAGGATCGAGTCTGGAATTTCAAGAGGTCTTAATGAACGACCTTAGGAATGACTGAATGAAACAAAGGAAGGAATGAATGTAAAACAAGGCAATTAACTGCATTTCAAATATGCACACATACACAAATTAAACACTTGTGCAATTAAGTACTCCCCTGAAATTGACCCCCGAAATGATTTTGTTAACGCTTTGGGTGTTAAGCTGCCATAAATTTATTGATGTAATTTAAATTTTCAGGATCACACACATGCACGCACACATACTCTCTGTTACACACACACACTTTCTTAATCTTATCGAATCTATTATGAATCAAAGGGAAAATCAAATGGAAGCCTGCAAGAAAATCGATCGGTCTCTTTTTGAAGTTAAAAGAGCGAGCGAGCAAGATTTTCTAATATTTAATATATTGATGTCATTCTTGACTTCAAACAGTCTCTCAAAAGACTTTCTTCAAAAGACATGATATCGAATAACCAAAACAGCGAGATTTGAAACCGAGTTTTTTAATTAAATCGAAGTTTCGAAGCGGAAGAAATATTTGCGCCCAAAAAGAAATTCGGGAATAATTCGAAAATTTCAGGAATAATTCTAATCGTTAATTCGAAATATAATAATAATTCGAAAATTGCATCGAATCGATTGCTTTTGGCAGAGAATTTTGAAAGCCAATCCAATTTTTTTAAAATAGTTTTCTCGCTTCTTTTAAGGTTTTACTCGACATAAATACTACGTACATAAAAGTTTATACCAAATAATTTATAAATATATTATTAACTAAATTTGAACAGAATGAATAAAGAAAAAATATATCCCGTATTTTCGTGGAAAGAAAAATTTCATGCTGAGCTTTCTTGAAAATGGTTTAGAGAAACGATTTGGAGATTTCCATGAATCCCAAAAAACACGGAAGACCGATGGTACGTACGATGGTATGAGGTGAGTACGTAAAAATTGCAAAGGGCGCGAGCATTCTTTTTTTATTTGTGCAATTTTGTCCGTGTTTAACAAGTACTCATCGAACACCTGCTACTTCAGCAGATTTTCTGCGTAAAAGGGCGAGACTATTCATTCTTAAGGTTGCTTTTTTATCCCGCCGCATCTTGCTGTTTACTTCCGCATACATTTAACTTTATTAAAAATTTATTAATGCGAACTACCTTTTCCTTCTTTTCCTTTTTTACCTCTAGCCATTTTCATTTCACTTCTTCAAGTTTTTCTTACGAAAGATCGCCTTTTTATTCTTTCTTCTTCATTTATAAATAAAATTTCTTATAGTCTGCTAGCCGTATTTTCTCCTTCATCTCTTTCCTCATTCTTCTTTTCCTTCTTCTTCGTTTTCTACTTCTTTTACATCACTCACTTTCACTTCTTGTGGAAATTTTTATATAATTTTTCGTGACTTTTCACTTTTTCGTGAGTGTTTGTTTAACAACATCCGCTGCCGCTGCCGCAGACCTACCCCCGCCCTTTCCCTCAAAAGGACAGGCCACTTGAATTTTAATGGAGCCGCTGAGAAAATACTATTCCAAAAAAACTGCAATAACAACAACCACAACAAAAACAAGAGTATGAAATAATTTTTAATTCACTTGAAAGCTCGAGATGTTTAGTAAAAGATTCATAGTCAAGATTCGCTTCCTCTTCACCCCATACCGCACCCGGAGATTAACATATTTTGTGGATTTGGTTTTCTGGAATTGCTTGATGCATATTTTTTGTAAATTTAATTATATTGTTTTCTTATTTTTTTATAAAAGAATGGACGAGGAAGTAAATCTGTTTTGTTTTCGACAGAAAAGTTCTTAAGAAGCGTCACTTTTAATTAATTATATTCAAGAAATCCATATCGGCGATCTGTTATTATCTTTTTTTTAATTTTATTAAAGATTATAGAGGTAAAACGTCCTGGGCTTTATCACCGAAAACCTTCTTGGTGTTTAGTGAAGAAAGGAAATAAAATAGAGGAATAAAAATTAATTAGAAACAAAACAAAACTATAAAAGATGAGAACAACTAATAGTAAATAATTAAATAAAACAACTGAAAACAAATGTGTTTTTCTTTGTAATTATTTTCAAATTTATTTTGTGCATTTAAGAATCTTTTGGCTGCGAATAAAAACCAACAACAAAAGCAACGAAGCGATCCTTATTATCAATCAACGTAATTACTTATAAAAGCTTTAAATCTACGCCGTTTTTATCCTTTTCTTCATCAATCGACCTTACAAGCTTTTCTACAACCCTTTAACGACCTCTTAATCTCAAACTGAAACCTTGATAAAATGCATCTAATCGTATTCTGGTACTTTTTATTAAGCCTGATAAGTATGAAATAAATAATCGTTTCCATTAAAAATGACTCTTTAATCCTTTTGATGTTAAATCAAGCCCAAAGCAGGAGAAAGGCCATGAGAAAGTATACGAAGAAGAAGAATAAGAAGAGGAAGAAGAAGAATTAATGTTAAAGAGAAATTAAAATCGGAAGCAGAATTAAAAAGGGTTCTAATGGTAACAATGAGCCCGAAAAATATGTCGGCTGCCGGATAATTGGACCTTACAACAACAACAACAATAATAATAACAACAACAATCACAGCAACGACATCAACAGCAACAACATCAACAGCAACAACAAGGCAACTGTTGACCCAAGTAATCCTTATGTAAATTTTGTAAAAATCTCTCCCAAAAAAGTGTCTTACCGGCAAGAGAAAACTCTCACAAACAACAACAACGTCAATGAAATTATTTAAAACAAACAAAAAAAAATTAAAAAATCTCATGGGTTTAATTTAAACCCATTATTTTAGCAAATAAGATAACAACAACAACAACGAACAACAACAAAGGGCAATAGATGACATTTTAACCGAAAAGAAGAGGCCGGTCAAATTATCGCGAAGCATTTAAAATGTCAAAAGAATTATTTTATCCGGGAAATAATTGCAAAGTAAAGGAAAATGATAAGAAGAACGAAAATGCAAAGAGACCAAAACAAACAATTTTAAGAACGTGAAGCCGAAAAAAACCGCCTTCATTTTGATTTATTTCAATTTCAGTATCTCGCCGCTACACCACCTACAATAATATCAAGGAAAGAACAACAACAACATCGCCCAATCGAGACGGATTCGTTTAATGAGCAATTTTTCCGAACGACAAAAAAGACAAAAACCGTTCAAACTTTGAGTGGCTTCTTTGTCTTCCTCCGCCAAACGCCATCGTCTTTTCCAGAGGACGTCAAACGAATTAAAAGAACAAAATTTCTAAAAGCAGACAAAAAATCTTTAAAAAAACGCAAGGACGACGTGATTGTTTTTTCTTCCACAGACATCGCTTATTTCGTTTCTTGAAAATTTTTGTCTTCTTCTTCTTCTTACGCGACAGCTGTCATACCAACGCGTTTTTAAATTTACCATTTTTTTATTCAAATGATACAAGCCTTCATTGAGAAATTGACAGAATGACAATGGGGGGAGTGATAGAATGAATAAATGTATGGTAGGAGGGGAATAAGAAGAAGGGGCGGCATTATTGGACACAAATAAAATAAATGTGTTGGACAAAAACCGAATTCCTTGAAAATATTCATTTGCTCCTTAAAGGAGCATACGATTATTTTCAAGAACATTGGTGCCGATAGAAAAAAAATATCAATTTTTTTTAAATGCACGTAGAAAAATTAAAGATGGCAATACTAGAATGGTGTAGATGTATCACCATCTCCAGTAGTTCGCTCAAATTTAATCAGCCTTAATCTGTTTTCGACCTTCATGATCTTTATTTTAAGAACAATTTCAACACGATATCATTTCGACTTTGACCGAATTCCAAAAAATATATGAGTGACACAAGATTTCAAACTGTTAGACATTTTTTGATTCTGGAAAATTGTTTTGACATTTTTTGAAAATTGCGAAATTTTCTTCACCTTTTTCCAAAACTCACCTCTACCACTTCTTCCAACAAAACGCAAATCATTGAATTTCGCCACTTGGTTCTTCATCACAGCCGTATAATTTCGTAATTCGCCACAAAAGTTTTCATCATTGCCGGCACGTATCGTAACCAATGTACCGTCCATCACTTCGCCGAGTGCGAGGACTTTGAAGGCAATTGGAAGAGTTTTATTGGATCGCCAATGCGTCGGCAGAGCGGTACAGACCTGGAAGAGATACCGAAATATGAAATAAAAAGTGGAAGAAAAGGTATGCAAATTTTTTAAGATTCAATATTTTCGGAAAAGTCATACAAATTGACGATCATTAATGGATTTTAGTGAAAATCATTACACGCTATATAATCAATACGCTATGGAATCAATCATTTATCGACGGAATTCCAAAACCTTTAATACATTAAAGTATCTTAAAAAATATACCGCGCAAAAATGTTTGAAATTAAATTTTAAAATTCTCCGTTTTTTTTCAAACAAACGGCTAGAAAAAAGAGGAAATTATATACAGCATTTTATATATCCTTACCACATGAGGCGATCCTGTCTTAACCAGCTCGCCAGGATGCTCGGCCAAAAGTACATCTACCGTACGCTCCAAAAGATTTTCGGGCGTTAGAAAAGGATTACTATCCAAGGATTTCTTATGATTTTCATTAATCGCATTGTGATTAATATTATTGTTGTTATTGTTATTATTATTGCTGGCATTGTTATTGCTGCCGATGTTGTTGCTGTTGTTGCTAGTACTGCCAATATGCGAGCCACGTTTCGATGAACTCGTCGTTGTCGAGCTTACCTCATTTGAAATATGCATGACTGGCTAACGAACTGACTGTATCCGACAAATTACGATCATTCTATTTTGTTGCAACGTTTTTAATTGTTTCTATAAGTGTTTTATTTTAGAAGTGGAAAAATTCTCTATAAAATTCATTGTTTTATCGCGTCTAAAGTTAAATGGAATTAATAAATATTTGTACTTGTTGGTGTTCTCCGTTATATTCTATTTTACCTTAGTGAGGGGTTGGGGGTGGTGAATCACAATATCACCATCACCTTGTGATTGGTGGATTGCCTTTAAAGAGTTTAACAGATAACAGAAGAAGAACAATTCTGCTGGTTTTAGTGATTTGTAACGAGTGGAAGAAATATCAGAATAAGTTTTGAGCAATTCCTTCTTAAGACTTCTCCGCCTACTAAAACTTTGATACGCACGTAGGCAAAAGCACAAGTGAAAACAAACACACGCATACACACTCCCACACACACATATACACAAGCACACTGAAACATACACACCACTATTTGCTGCAATTAAAAAACCTCTGTCATCTACGTCCTTCTGTTTTTCTTCATTAGTCACTTTTTGAATTTACTATTTGAAATAACTGAAGTTTTCGCTTCTTTTTCTGTTGATTTTCGCTTTTATTTGACGATAGAGAAATCCTTTTACTTCATTCAAACATGATAAGCAAAACAAAGGGACACTATAGAACTGGATGTCGATTGCCTTTAGAAAGCATCGAACTCTTAAGTCCTTTATTAACACGAACTAGTTGGTTATAACTGAGATTGATTCGAACTGATTTACTCGATCTGATTTAGTCGAGCCTACTCGGGGTGTTAGCTCGAAGTGATCGGATTAAAACTGATTTAATCGATCTAAATGATCCGAACTGATTGACACGAAATTATTGGTTGCAACTAATTGACCAGAAATTATTGGCTCGATCTGACCGATACGAACTGATTGACGCGAACTGATTGCCTCGAACTGACTAACTCGAATTGTCTGACTTAAATTGTATGACTCGAACTGACTGACGGAGCCGACTTTAACCACCAATTAGATAATCAGTCAATGCAATACATCAATAATCACGTGTAGTTTTTCCGGTACGGAATCCTGTTGCATCATTTCCACCCTTTTATATTTAATCTCAATGATCGTAAAATTTTCTTACGATCTTTAAACTTATTTTCACAACTTTCGCACCAACTCAATAATGGTCCTGCCAGTTATGTTGCCAATTTCAGATTAACAAAAAAATCAACAAAAATCGTCAACAGAAGCACGAAATTATGAAGGGAGAGCCTGATTATTTGGTTTTCTTTATTTTATTTCATTTGATTGCTTTTATTCTCGTTTGTCAGACTAATTTGTTTTTCTGACAATTTTTGTTGTTGGCGGTGTTCATTTTCCATTTTTGCCACATCAACCAATAATAAAAATTGTAAAATTATAGCACACATACTCACACATACACGAGCCCGTAAACAGGCATCCTTACATACGCATACCATCACGCATACACACACTTTTATGTAAAATACTATACAAATTCGCAACTGCTTAACACTCAATAGCTCAAAAGAAAAACAAAAATTTAATAAAAAATGGAAAAATTGAAAAACGCGAAAAACACAAATATCGGATTGAAAATAGCAAAAAACAATTGTGAATGAAAATTTTACACACAAAAAATTATTATTGAAAATAAATAAAAAACAGCAACAACAAAATGAACGGAAAAGCCTGTTGAAAAGCGTGCGGGATATAATTTAAGCGTTAAAAATCCGCCGAGTGTTGGTGATTTTTTCTTTCTGAAAAAAACGCTCAATAAATGCTGCAGCAGCAGTAGCAGAGACAACTTCCGGTCCACGTGTATGCTTTTTTGGCTCTTATTTTGTTTCACTAGTTTTTTTTTGCTCTTTCGATTTTTACATATTTTTTTAATAATAATTTCCATGAACCAGATGGTCAAGAGTATTGAAGTGAAGTCTTGAAATGATATTCGTACCGTAATTAGGCCCTAACACGATCATTCAATTATTCTTTCGTACATAAACAATAAATAAATGTGTAAAGTTAGTTTTAGAAATTATTTAAATTTTATATAAATTAAACATTTAATTGAAATAAAATTTTAATTTAAATTTTACTTTAAATTTTATTTTTCTTTTATTTGATTTCATTTCATTTAAATTTTGAAATTGTTTATAAATTTTCCCCCCAATGGAAAACAAATAATTTGATAAATTCAAATATCTTTAATGTTTCAATTATTTTTCATCACCAAACCATTCCTGTGATTTTCTGAATCAGTTTCATTTCAAGAAATCCATATCTTTTGAAAATATCATTTGGTGCAATTTAAAATTCAAAATTTCATGACTAGTCTTCTTTTAAAGAAATATAAATAAAAATTTTAAAGATATGGAAATAAATATTCGAAGATTTGGAAATATTATTTTTTTAGTAGTATTTAATTATATATTAATAAGATTTAATGATTTAATGATATATGCAATAGTGTTAATAAATTTCGCTGAATAAAAAAACCCAAAGAGAGCGAAGTAATTTTGTCAAGAATGGTTTACCAAAAAAATGGTTTACCAAATTAACATAATACTTTAACAAAAATCTACATTAAAACGATATTGTTGCTTTAGGATATCACAACAATATTTATGTTTTTAAGGATGCATATATTAATAAAAATAAATAAGAAATATTGAAAAAATCAATAAATTCCAAATAATTTAAGCCAAATTTAAAATTAATAAAAATTATACGAAAACAGCAAAAGCTAATTTGAAAAATCCTAACGATCAAACATTACGATACCGATACGGTATAGTGGTAACACTTTCTTCTTCTTCTCTTTTTCCAACCATTCATGAAGGAGACTTCTGAAAACTGTTAATGATGACAACAATGAGGCTGAAAATCGTCATCACGGAATGACGATAGCGATGATAATAACCCTTCGGATGACGGCTATGACTCTGACGCTGACAATATGATGTGCCAATGATAATCTCCTGTGACATTCCAGGCGGGGACAAAAGAAGAGAATGAATTAAGGGTATGGGGTTTTTCAATGTAAACCAGACTCCAATAAATGTCCATTTTTTTGTCTGCTCGTTAACAAGCCGTTTTAAGCTTTTCGTCTCTTTTCTCTTCTTATTTTTTCGCGTTTAATTTTTTTTTACTTTTTATGAATTTGCTGTGATTTTTTTCAAAACTTAACAAAGGCGAAGTTTATAGAAAAAAAACAGGCCATGGCATCTGGTCGGTACACACAAGCGCAGGAAGGCGCAAACAATTTGCGAAGCAATTGCGGCCAAAAAGTTTATTTTATCATATGTTTTCTTGTAGTTGTTGTTGTTGCTCCCTCTAGGGTGGGGCTACTATGTTGCTGCTGTTGAGAGTGAGTGTTGTAGGTGTTGTTGTAGTCATCGGTGTTTTTTTTGCTCCGAATGAATGAATGGCAACAACTTGAATACGCCGGAGACCGAAAAAAGTGGCTAAACCGAATGCGGCCAAACACAAGCGGTCGCGATTGACCAGCTGCGCGAGGAGCTTTTCATTTTACAGTTAAACACATTCACACACGCGCACACACGTACAATCACAAACGTAAGTTGACTGAATTGTATTTTTTGCTTTTTTGTGATATGAATGGCGATGCAATCATCATTACGAACTCCGCAAAAAATTTGTTCTTATTGTTATTGTTTCAGTTTTTATTATTGTTGTTGTCGATATTGGTCACAGTGTGTTCATTTTCAACTCAAATAAAGTCGAGACCACCGGATACAATGGAACGTACATCTACCTCTGCCTTACGTTGCAAACAATTCATTACAAAAAAACTAAACAGTTTTTCGCCGTCCTGTGAGTGAATTAAAAGCAGTTGCGTTGCAATGCGGATTACCCTTTCACCAACAAAATAATCATATAAAAAAATTGTGGCTGATAAAAATTCATAAAACAAATCAAACGTAGTACAAAATTTTAAAAATCATTATAAAAAAACATCGATAAATTGAAAAAAATTGATAAAAGTGTTTTATTCATTCCTCTCTTTGAAATCGTTTTATAGCGTTGTTTCATCGCATTGTTGACTCTGAATGACTTTTGAGTCCGTTACGCGGTTTCACACAGAAAAAAATTGAAAACAAAGTTTGGTGGTAACGCTGCGGTGAATATTAAAAATATCTCAGATTTCAATTTTTGTAATCAATGAATTTATTTCAATAGCTATTTATTTGTAATCGAAAAAAATGCTTCCAACGATTTTTACATAAAATAATTACAATAATAAATTAATATTATTGTAAAAATACTTTTAACAATTACATTTAATTTAGGACTTTTTTTCGCTTAATAAACGAACACTTAGAGTCCTTTGTGTAAACTAAGTATAAAAGTTCATTTTTGATTTACACTACTTTTTACTTTAAAAGCGTTTTTATTCTACAGCGTTTTACAAGAGCGCAATTGATATTTGAAACAGCTGGGACATCGTGGCGTATGAGATAAAAAAATTTTATAATTTCATTTTGAAAAATTACAAAATTTACAAAAATTTACAAATTATAAACATCGAGACAATTTTGACATTGAAATATCCAATAATGTCGAAAGTCTTCAGCTGCGAACTATTGTAAAACATTCTAAAAATTGCGTTAATTTTGGTTTACATTTTTTGATGCTTTTCTAAATATTTGATTCGTTATGCCAAGGATTCGAAATTAAAAGTCATTCGAAATTAAAAATCTATTCCTTAACAATTTATAAGGTATAACTAAATATAAAATATTATTTTTTCAAGAGCAAGTTTTAATCAGGATAATCCTTCTAAAACAATTTAAATTTTTACAAAAAAAATCCAAATAAAAAAGTGAAGACAATTTTTAATTTTGATTTATAAGCTCGCTGAGTTTTCCCACAGAATTAGATGTTAAAGGATATTGGGGCGAACTTCTGTCACTCACCCGTCAAGTTTTGTTTGAGGACAAACCGGTTTCGACGATGTCCCATCTTGTCATGCGCCATCAGTGTCCAATTTGGTTTGTCATAACACTGAAGATGGCACATCACCAATACCGGTTTTGACACCAAACCAAACTTGAGAAAGTATGACGGAAATTAATTCCATTATTTGCTTTTCTCATTCCTAGTTTTCGAGATATAACCAGTTTTAATATAAATTTTTCTATTTGTTAATAATTTTGTTCAAAAGACCGAAATAATCTAAAGGTTTCTAGAAAAACTCAACACATTTTAGCAAATTTTTCCAATATTGAATTTTCGCTTTACAAAACATATTCATTCAGACTTAATAAAGAAAGTCATTCCGGAAAATTTTTATATCAAGTATTTTCTATAAATAATCAGGTCACAACATAGAAGCAATCCTTTGCTTCAGTATAATTCAGGCGGTTCAGTATAATCCAAAATTCTCTTTAAGAAATAAAAAAGCATTGATATCATTTTGTACGGATTTAAATTTTAATATAATTTTTTGTTAAACTTTATTTTTCCGAATTTATATAAATCCGAATATTTTTTAGATTTTTCTAAATTTTATAATTTCCTTGCTTTGATTAAAGAACAAAAGTTATTTGTAAAAAATCATTTTTTTTACTCTCACATTCTACAGAATTCATGAACATGCCGACGTGTTGCAACACTTCCCACAAAGTACTTTATAGTCGTTAAAAAAGTGTCACTGATTCAAATTAAATAATAGTTATTAAACTGTTTTTTAAGTTTTATATTATTGAATTTTTTGTTTATGTTTTTTATAAAATTCATTTTAACTTCTCATTTTTCGGCTCGGCACATTTTGTCACGCGATATTATTTATAACTCTGTTAGCGACTACTGTTCGCCATTGCAGCGTGACAACATTGCAACAAAGCGAATCAACAACGAAACACGTATCATAAATTTGCGGAGTTTTAAATTTTTCCTGGCGATCGAATCAAACGACGCTAAGATATTAAACTATTTCTTGCGGTAACCATGAACGCGACCACGAGAAAGGCGTCGTCGTCAACATCGTTGGCAGCGCGACGGCGGTGATGGTAGGAAGAATGTCCTACCAACGAGCCCTCGCCAACGCCATCTTGATGAGCGCATATCTCAAGCATCTGCTAAATTGGTTTTACTTGGTTTTTTTTTTGGTTTTTGTCGTCGCAGCCACCGTCATCGTTATCACCATCGCCGTCGTCAACAACATCTTCATCATTGACATTATTTTTATCACCGTCATCATAATCGTTATGAATAAACATAATGGCCACCAATAACGACATCATCGGAGCCCACAGAACGACAGAACCGTCGTTGCTGTCCAACATTTTTATGAACATTCCAGTGTTGCCAACATCATTAACGTCATCATCACCAACATTAACCACCAGGCGATAACACTACACTTAGCATTACTACAATACCGAACAAACTCTGATTCTCCCTCCATCTTCAACATCTACTTCCTTCCCTCCTTCCCTCCTTCCTCTCCCCGTTTCGCAACCCATTTATTTTCCACGCCTTCGCTTCAATGTCTTCCTTTTTCATTTTTCCATTTGAACACCGATCTACCACTTTCTGGCTATATCGCTACCGCGAGAACCAGTAGCAGCGGTTGCTCTTGTGGTGCTGCAATACCGCACCGAAACCCAACCAAATTGCAACGAACCGAACCGCATCGTGCCTCAATACGTCGCGCCGCACCAACCCAAAACGAGATACAAGAAAAAACCCAATGCGAGCACGAAATGATGGCAACTGGTTCGTCTTTATGAGCCTGAGCATTTTTATGTCTCGGCAATGAGAATACCTCACCCCTCCCCCCCCCCCCCCACAGACAACGCAGAAACAACAGCAGCGACAACAACAACAATGAAAAAGTCCACAAAAATGAGAAATAAACTCAAAAATCGCCTGCAAATTCTTCAAACGACAGAGACCGGAGACGTCTTCGGATATCGCCGCAGAATCCCTTCGCAACGTCAGCGGACCTCATTTCAGAACCAGCAGAAGGACCAAACCATAAAAATTTAACTGCTTAGGAGGTGGCGAATGAAACAGTAGAGGTAAAGTTTCTCCCTCACCCTCGTGATGATTGAGAGTCAGAGAGAGCGTGCGAGTGAGAGAGAAAGACAGAGAGAGAAAGAGAGATTGAAGGAGCACTAAAGCCGGACGTCTTCAAGAAGCAAAATAAGAAGAAGGAAAATCTGCTCAATCCCTTTTTTCACCTCCGACTATTTCCAGCTCATGCGATGGATGGAAGTGGGTGGGCCAGCCCACATCCTTCGAACCAGATGGGAGAAATTCCCTTTTCCGAAATTGTCGTGAAGGAATAAACGTGCTCCTTACCTTGTTCTCTTCCCCAACAACGGAATGTTGTCAATTCTTACTCAATTCTTTGACTTAAGGGGCTCAATTGGTGGATTTGCACCCCTGTCTTCTTCTTCAACCCCAAGAAAAAATATCCCTTCGTTCGTGGGGAGTTTTAGAGATCACGGACAAAGATTGGGGAAGGTGGGCTTAGCTCAGGGTGGTATCCACAAACAAAAAGAGAAACCCAGAAAGAAAGACAATCATAAAAATTTTACGGGGAAACAACAACGTCAGTGCTTTCGACAATGCGGAGACTGTCGAGTCAACCAGCTAACTCACAGAGACACTCTATCATTCCCGAGTAATGTCGTCGTGGTGCACCGCGTTATGGTATAACGGAACAGCCACGGATCGGATAATAAAGCAACAACAAAAATAGCAACAAAAATAAACAACCCTTAAGACGAAATCTGGAAAATGGAAAGCAAAAAAATCGGGAAAAACGAAAGCAACTCTTCAAGGAGTTTCGGCTAAAGAGAAGAAAAAAGAATTGGGGAAAAAAGATGAAGAAAACATTCTTGAAGAAGTCGTGAAGGAAAAAAGTTTAGGACAGAAAAAAAATCCTAAAAGAGCCGGAAAAAGACGAGAAAAGGCAGTAAGAGAGAAATGTCCGCTATAAAAGAGCTATAAAAATTAATGAAGGCAGAGAAGAAAAAGAGGCCGAAATGAAGGAAATGGAGAAAGGTAACAATCAAGGGGTAAGCAAGAAGGAAGAGCAAGGAGGGGGTTTCCTCGAATGAGAAATTTCAAATTGAGATAAAGAGAAAGCAGAAGCAAGCACAAGAAAATTTGTGATGCTAACGCAAAATGAAAATAACAATAACAACAACAACATCAAGCCATCGTCTCGGTTAACAACAAAACACAGCAATAAAAATAAACAGTATGTATTTAGTATAAGAAAACTGCATCAACAACAACAACAGCAATGACGACAACAACAACAGTGGAAGCACTGACAGCATTGTTAACCACAACAACAACAAATCAGCTGATGCTCAACGAACATTCGCATGAACGCGATGCTGTTGCAACTGCACCAACAGCCTTCTACATCTATTTCTATTTTCAGTCTTCTTCTTCTTCTCCTCCTCTTAGTGCACCCGCTTCCCTTTGGTTGCTTTTTCTTTCTTTATTTTTGGTTTTGTTTTTTGACCTCTCTTAGGTTTCTATTGCAATTTTTGTGTTTGTTGTTGTTGGAATAATTCTTGTTTGCTTCAACTTGCCTCTTCCTCCTCTTGTGCCTAACCTACCAAGCGGACCGAATGGGTACGCCCTCCGCAGTTTATGATTCTCTTCATATGAAACATCTTCTTTTTTTCTTCTTCTTTAGCCAGAATGTCTTACGACGCAACGTATGAGAACAAATTTACATAATGTCGCATGACTCCCCGCCCCCTGCCCAAAACACATCACACGTTATTCGTGGCTAAAGACCGACCAAGGCCAAGACAACCCACGGCATTCTTTCTCAGCAGAAAATTCTCTTACAATTTTTTCCTCTTTTGCTTTTTTCCTTTTTTTGCTGTTTTATTCACTCTTAGTCTCGAATTAAACGCAAAGAGGACAAGAGTTGTTAGGATCCCTCCCACATTTCTTCTACGATTTCGTTGTTTGTTTTTTATTTTTATATTCTTCACATATGGTTTCCGTCTTCTTCTTCTTCTTCTTCTTCTTCTTCTTATTTCTTCTGCCGACTAAGATATTCTCACTAGTAGTATATCGCAGAAGACCACAAAATATTTCATTCGTTTGCTAGTCATCACTTTTGACGCTTCCAGCGCTGACGGTGCCGCCGCTGAAGCCGCTACTGTCCGCACCTATTAGTCGATCGTCTATAGAGGCGGAGCTTCTACGAACCATTAATTCACTGCGGCAACGTCAGGCGCAGACTGCTGCGCCATAGCAGAATATTCGAAAAATGTCTTAAAACTCAGATTTTTTCGTTCTTCTCTCGATAACTTTTTCTTCTTACGACCGCAGTGTTGTTGCTGTTGTTGTTTTCATCGTGCTTGCCCTTTGAGTAGATGATTGTGGTGGTTTTGACGATGATAATAAGAAAGAAAAGGAAAGACATAGTGCTTGCGGTTAAAACTGAAACCGCAAAAATTATTGTCACTTGTGGTTGAGACACGTCACATTTCGACGACCGACCAATCGCATTCTCTCAACAGCCCTTTCTTTCCTTTCGTTCCACACTACAAAAAAAATGGCGTTAGTAGACTTTATAATAATCGTTTGGGCAGAGGGAAAATGTAGTCGACGTTTGGAGGATGTGTTTACGGATGATTTCAAGCACAAAAGATGACCCAAATACACGAAAAAAAACAATTTACAAAAAGGAGAATCGACAAAATAGTTGACCTAATTAATACATTTTGGCCTGCTTCCTATTGGTAAAACTTAGAAGGCCAACAAAAATTAAACTGAATTAAATTCGAAATCTAATGGTCATCATTATTCTCATTATTCTCATTATTTTGTAATGATTATCTCAACGTTAATAGTTAACTTTTAAACTGTACGAGTTAAAAATACACAATAGTGTGAACCACTTGTTAACGTGGTAATGATTATGGTGATAATGTTGCTGCTGATGATGATGATGAAAACATAATATACTAAATCAAATTATAATAAATAAAAAAAATGATAATTAATAGAACTAAATTAATAGAAAACCAAACGGAAAAATAAGTCTCTTTGAAAAACCTTTGCGTAGAATCGACTGAAGAGAGCGCTCCCTTTTAAATGAAAAATTATAATACCTAAAAAACACGAAATAAATGCAACTAAACAAAATTTTTTTCATTAGATTTTTAGTGTTTTTTACGAATTGAAATTGTTTTAAAGAAACGCTCAGTCGATCCAACGCGAAGATTTTTCAAAGATACTTATTTTTCCCTTTTGTTTTCTATTAATTTAACAGGGTAATACAGACTTAGCCGCTATAGACTTAGTGGCTCTATGGACTTTTTAACGCATTAAAACCTTCTAAATATCAAAATTCAGAATCACTTCTGATTCGATTTAAGCCTGTTCATTCGTCTGTCTGTCTGTTCTTAGGGTGCCAGTCCCGGGTGCTTGGGCCCAAAATGGCAGTGACCTGGGTGTATGAGACGGTCACTTACCACGATTGTGGTACTCCCGGGTTCCGGAGCCTACCATATGGCTTTAAATTGGTACCACGGGAGACAAGCAAATGAGATTCATTCCCCCAGTATGTGTGCTAACAGCTTAGGCTGATAGTTACACCATCTGGGGAAAACAACCAGTATGTGTACTGATAGCATATGCTAACAACTACACCATCTGGTATAATATTCCAAGCCCCACATGCTTGTCATTGGGTAGGCCCCCTAGTGGGAGCTTCGTGGTGGCTGTGGTTGTACCCAAAATTACGCGGGTACGAGCTTATGCTCGGGTGAGGTAATGCACAATACATTACCAGGTGCCGGACCAAATAATCCGGAAGAGGTTTTAGATCGGCCTCGACGATACCTTAAGTGGAGTGTCCATACCATGCATATGGCCTCCAAAGGTACAATATGCCACGGCTTGGTAACCCGGAGGCAGTGGGCGTTGGTTGTCGCCATATAGTGAAAAAAGGTGCGTTCACAAAGTTCGCACTTGCAACCCCGTGCGGGATGGCCCGCCCTGAGATTAAGCCAACACGGCAGGTGCTCAGGTAAAACAAATGGCAGAAATATGTCTGTCTGTTCTCCTCCATCACTAACATCGATTGCCTACGTAGGTTTTGCAATGAGGTTTTCCGGAGGCGTCGCGCCATTGTCGCGTAATAGTGGGATTTCCCCATTTTGTTGTTGCCCCATCTCCCTCCCCACTCCTATTCCTATTCCTGTCCCACCCACCCCCTTATTCCCATAGGCCGCCGGTCCCGAGCCGTAAGGGGCTCAACCGGAAGTGACCTGCACGGTTGCGAAGCTCCACCGGAAGCTATATTCTGGTACCACGGGAGACAGGTTGCCCTTTGGCTGGAATAGCTCTCATGCTATCCGGTCAACTCCTGTCTATTGAGGTAGGCCCCCTAGTGGGAGCATCGTGGTGGCTGTGGTTGTTCCCAAATTCGCGGGAGACGCAGGGTTGTATTTCAACCCAAGAGGTGTTAGATAGGCCTCGACCCCCAACCAAGGAGTAAGTTCATGCCCTTATGCATGGCTTTAAATCTGGTACTGGTGATGATACCTCGTGTCATCCGAAGGGCGCTGGTCACGCTGTATCGACTCCATGTGGGATGGCCCACCGTGAAATTAAGCCTACACGGCAGGGGTTCACGTAAAACAATATAGCGGAATCTGTCTGTCTGTTCTAGGGTGCCAGTCCCAGGTGCATGGGCCCAAAATGCCAGTGACCAGAGGGTATAAGGCGGTCACTTACCACGATTGTGGTACTCCCTGGTTCCGAAGCCTACCATATGGCTCTAAATTGGTACCACGGGAGACAAGCGTTGAGATTCATAGCCAGTATGTGTGCTAATAGCTTCGGCTAATAGTCACACCATCTGGTTCATACAGCCAGTATGTGTACTAATAGCGTATGCTAACAGCTACACCATCTGGCATTATATTCCAAGCCCCACATGCTTGTCATTGGGTAGGCCCTTCGGGAGCTTCGTGGTGGCTGTGGTTGATACCCAAATTTACGCGGGTACGAGTCTGGATCAGCTCGGGTGTGGTAATGCACTAAAACATTACCGGGTGCCGGACCCCACAGTCCGGAAGAGGTTTTAGATCGGCCTCGACGATACCTTAAGTGGAATGTCCATGCCATGCACATGGCTTCCAAAGGTACAAACGCCCCGGCTTGGTAACCCGGAGGCATTGGGCGTTGGTTGTCGAAATAAAGACAAAAGGTGCGTTCACAAAGTTCGCACTTGCAACCCCGTGCGGGAAGGCCCGCCCTGAGATTAAGCCAACACGGCAGGTGCTCAGGTTAAACAAATGGCAGAAATCTGTCTGTCTGTTCGTCTGCCAGGAGCAGTCGAGGTAGGAGAAAAGCAAATAAAGATATTGCATTGAAACTTAAACCATTCTCTGTCTTCCCAGGTTGTTCCAGGAATTCAGATATTAGAAATGCCCGAAATCAGATAACGTTTCCTTCTTAGTGTCAAAGTTAGTTTAGTATAGTTCAGTTCATGTCAAATGCTAAAATTATATTTTCATTACAATTGCGTTCGAAAATTTTTACTCCCAAAAATGTCCGTGATACACCCACTGGTTATTCAACTATTCAACTTATTTAATTGAATAATTAGTAATCACTAAATTATTAGTTCATCACTAGATTAATCGGATCACATTAATACCGCACTAAAAACTAAAAACGTTGACAGAAATTAAGAACTCAATATCATCCTGCAGAGTACTCAACCCAAACCAAAAGCAAAAAACCAAAGTCGTTTTGAAAAGTCGTGCGCAATCAAGAAATAACACCATCATCATCATCGACGACAACAACAACAACAACAATAATAATAATAATAACAGCAATATGGGAAATATTTACATGCAATTAAAACATAACCTAAAAACACGCATTGTCAAGGAGCTCAAGTGCGGCCTGAAGAATCATTGATGGTTCCGTTTTCACGCTGAGGCAATAGACGACACACAATTCCCCGTAGCACCGCCAGCGAAAGAAGGCCTGAGTAGTAACAAAAGCAACAACAACAACAACAATAATAACAATAACAACAATAATAATAACAACAACAACAACAGCATGATCATTAATAATAAACGAAGCATAAAAGAAGCTAACAATCGTCACAAAAGCCGAAAAAAATTAACAATATGTATGAATGCACCGCACTGAAAGACCGAATTGTACAAATAGCCGGAAGTTAAGCGTGCTCGTTTTGTTGTTGCTTATGTTGTTTTGAAGTACTTCATATTGCAAATTGTTGCAACTGTGACAACAATGCCTGTGGTTGTTGTTGTTAGTGTCGTTCGCTTTGTGTGCGCTTTTGTTGATTTTTCATTCTGTTTAATTGTTGCGGATACGTTTTCCGACACCGTTTAAAACCTCAGTATGGAAAAACAATGGCGGTAACTCTGAAGGTATGCAAAACAAACAAGAACAACAACAACGACGAAAACAACAACAACGACGAAAACAACAACAACAACAACAGCGACAGAAACGGTAGGAACAACAGTGTAAGGAAGCATTCATTAGTTCGAATTGTGAGTTATGTCTGACTCACTTAGAGGCTCTCTACCTCTGGATCCGGCTCACAAGGGTCGGAGCGGTGCGGATGCCTCGAGGATGAACACTTCTAGAACTTTCTCCATTTGTCACGAGTGCACATGTCACACACACACACACACTGAAACGCTCACACATACATGACGATGACACTTCACCTAAAAGTTCTAATTTCGAGGTTTGAGGGTCGATTCACTAAAGGATTCACTGGGCGATGGAGGACTCAACGATTTAAGTAAGAGACGAAGAGAGAAAAGGATAAAGGATGCGGAAAGAGTTAGTGATTGATCTAAATTCTGTTAGTCGTGTGTGATGGACAAGTTATAAAAGTTACTTGAAGGATTGCGTAAACGCGTACGATCGTGTCCTCCGAGTTGGAGGAAATGAAAGGCAAATACTTAACCGACTCTATGCAAATGAAAAGGGAAGCAATTCAACAAATTCGTCTTCCGAAAAGGATGGATTGAAAGAAAGTAAAAGGAGAAAGAAAATGCGAAGTCGTAAAAATGAAAAACCGATTTTCCATTAAACACTTCCCCAAAATGATTTTTACAAATGCCGAAAAAAAAATTAAATTACCTTTGGTCACAATTTATCGTTTTCTGACGGCGTCGCCTGACGCTAAGCAGAACCAGTTTCTTATGCATGGAAACATCGATTACTCGTGACGCTAACGCTGCAACGACGACCAATTTTACAAATTGGTTCAATTACGACTTTATAACATTCTCGTACATGGCACTGTTTGATTTCTCCCTTACCCTGCCCCCCCCTTCCCATATCACCATCTCGAACACATTCGCTTTCAATTTCGAGGATTGGTGTGGGTGTCATTTCGATATTGAAACCAATCAAGAGATAGACGCGCGCCGATGCGTCGTACAAAATTATCGGAACAAAACTTTTGGGTGGCCGGCCACATGTGTCCTGATTTGGCAACATTCAGAAAACTTTTAAATTACATTACTACACATGTATTGTATGTATGTGTATGTGTGTATGTGTGTATGTGTGTGTGTGTACGTGTGTGTGAAGGAAAAAGAAAGCAAATTAAATTTCTAAGGACTTTTCACAAATTGTTCCCTTTATCATCGCCGCAAACAAACGTTCACCCACGAACCGAAACGCTTAGCAGCTGGGGGCTGAGTTGTTGTTGTTCGAAGCCGATGATATTGAAGGGTGACCGTGCTGCGTTGACGATGGTGGTGGGTATCATAGCAAAAAATTGTATTACACCTCAATGACAATGAGAATGATTCGAACCGGACATGGATATCCTGCAAGGGTATGACGATACGCTTAAGGACGCGAAAGGACAACGACATGTAGGTTGTGCGCGGACAAGTGATGCGTGTTTGTTGCGGAACTCCTCAAGTGGCGAATATCCTTTGGCTTTTTTTATACATTTGATTCCGTTGTAGTTGTTGCTGTTACTGTTGTTGTTGTTGTTGTCGCATCTTTTTACAAAGTAGAACACAAAATGATGTTAAAATAAAGTTTTTTTTAATACTATAGGCATTATTTTTTGCGATATCGTTTTCTTTTTTTTGCCTCGTCGTATTTCCGTTTCTCTTCCTTTTGTCCTTTTTCCTTCCTGTTTGTCCTTGTTAGTTGCAAGTTCTACAAGAATTGTTGTTATTGAGCTTTTCTTGTTATCGAACTTTTTTATGCTTAATTGAATCGGTCACTTGAATCCCAATAAGAGGTGCCTTGAGTTTCGAGAACCTGATCCCTTTTTTTCGTTGACGTTGGCAATAATTTTGGTAATTTTGTATAGAATGATGATGACCGTATTTTCTCCCCTCGATTTTCATCTCCTTATTTTTTATCATTAAGGGAACTTTTTCTGTTTTGCATGTGTTGCTTGGTCATACGCGCGCCATAACGGGATCGAAGCAATCAGAGAAATCGTCTATGTAATCAGTTGACAATATCGTCAACTATAATTGGTTACAGTGGGAAAAATAAACGTTTGTTTGAGATATTACAAATTTTAGAAGCTCGCATTCTTGCGTTTCTTTCATTTCATTTCATTTCCGAGTTTCATTTTTAGAGATTGCAGAAATTTTTTCCATGATCAAATCAATTTTAAATGTTAATTTAAAATCATTAATCATTACCAGTTTCTATCGAGCCAATTATGTTTTTTTCAGAAAAAAATACAATTAAAGCGAAGGCGAAGCTCATAAAAATTTTATTAAGCTGCGACGAACCCTGCTAAAGTTATTAAAAAACCTTCGACTACTCACTGAATTATTTATCTGTGCGAAAATAAATGCTATTTCGTAAGAAATAAATTCGTATGAATTCTATGTCTACCCCACCGTTGTTAAGATCAATCCATCTCTATCTCTCTTTATCTATCAATCTCTCTACCTACCACTGCCTCCGGTACTCTCACACACATAGTTTCTTTCTTCAATAAAAAACGATCACAAATAGTGGTTAAGAAAAAACTAAAGTGGTAGAAATCTTGGGTAAGGGTATTAATTTTTATGACACTGACACCACCATAATCGTAATCGCTATCGTAATCGTTATCGTTATCACCATCGCAAATGTTATTCAATGTCAACGCCAACGAGCACACTGGGTCGTGATTCTTATCAAAGAACAAAAAGGTTCAACTACGTCCGCAAACTAATGAAGAAGCTGATTCGATGATAGTTACGATAACTAAGATAGCGATGATAATGATGGCTATGAAAATGATAACGATGATGACGAAGGCTATGATTGTTTTTTTATCATTTGATTCAGACGACAATTTATGAGGCCATTTGGGGAGATGTCTTTGTTTTGGAAGGATGGAGAATGGGTTTTAAGCAAGGCCGATATGACAAAGTTTTTGAGCGAATTTCTTTAGGAATTCCAAACACGATCATCTCACCTCATTTTGTGAGAGCACTAATTTTCCTTGCTTGTCTTTGTTGTTGTTGTTGCATTTTTTATTTCTGACAAATAAACGAATGGAATTCATTTTGCGAGGTCTGTTTTCCGTTATCTGTTCAAAATTATTAGTTTGGTCGGGGGGAAATCCAATAGAACGAGGTCGTAGCCGTGGTGAAGAGAGAGTTGTGGAGGGGGGTTTCAGTGGTGGGTGGTTAACTGAGTTTCTTAAACACTTTGCGACAAGTCTGAAAAATAACATCCTGACACAATTTTTTATGATTTTCGGTCATAAGTAGAATAACATTATCGACATTGTTGGCGATGGCGATGTTTGAGGATTATTATCGTTGTCGATGGTGATAGTGGTGGTGATGGGAGCGATGCTGCTGCCAATCTCTTTACCGCTGCTTTGGGTCAGTATTCATCGACCTCTCCAAATCGCCTGATTACCAAGATCATAATCGTAAATTCCTTTCCTCTTCTTTTTCTTCTTCACCCTCTGAAGTCATCTAGACATTTTCGCGAAAAAGATTTTTGTTTTATTTGTTGTTCTTGCTCTTGATGCCGTTCGTGATTCAAAAGAGGGGGAGATATTATACCAATTCTCTCTCCCTTTTCTCCCTTTCACAATCTTCTCCAGCATATTTTTCCTCTTATCGTACTTCGCATCATTTTCTTTGTTTTGGTTAAATTTGGCAAATTGGCCTCGTTTTTTTTTTTTGAACTTTCGCAGACATAAAAAACTTACTTATTTCTTTCCCCTCAGAAAAACAAACCATAAAAAGCGGTTACTGCTCCCTCGTGAGTAATCGATTCGAAGAGTGATGACTTCCAAAGTCTTTCTAGAGAGATTTTCTTCCTGTTTTGCTGTTCTTGATGTTTTGCTGTTGTTGTAAATATCGTTAACGATTTTGCAAATATTTTCCCCCTTATTTTGGCTGTTGTTGTTGGTGTTGTTCGTGATTCCTTGCGATTAACTTTAATCAACTAATATTCAACGATGCGTTGCGTTACGTTGCGTTGCGTTGCGTTAAGTAACTCCAAACTGCGTTGGTTTTTATTGAAGACATAAAAAATACGTTTTACGGACGACTCTTTCCGAAATTGATCGTAATGTATCCTTCTTTTTTAATAGAAAATTAGACATTTTCTATGCCGGACGCATAGGCACATTTAGGGAGACAGCATTTTATGAAGAATACAATTTTTCTTATTTTATTAAATCATATATTTTTGCAATAAAATGAACCGAGAATATTTTGTATTCTTTTGTCTTAAGAATATTCCGCTTGTTTTAATTAAATATAACGTTAACCAATTTTGATCGTTTTAGCCAGACTCAGATTTATTTATTTTCGATTCTAAATTCATTTTGAATTATTCATTATTTTAATGCATTTGAAAGCTTCAACTCAATCCATCCAATACTTTTACTTAATTTCGTATTAAGTATCAATATCTACTCTTTCTTATCTCCCCCTTCCCTTCTACCCATTATAGCTTCTGACAGAAAGATATGGAAGCGAATTCAGTCATCAAGTTGGGTCCTGGTTTCGTTTTTCTTCGCTTGAAAGAACATACGATTAAAAGATTAAGAAACGAACATTCAAAATGCATTATTTCTTGTTCCCATTATTATTGTTGATGTTGTTGTTGAGACAACAATTTTTAAAACTTTCTTGTGAGTAACATTGAGACATACATCCAGCAGAATCAGTCATTTGGTTTATTTTCATCACATTTCAGAACCACCACTCGGGAAACCCTTTTCACCACTCTTGGCCACTCTGGCAATTTTCGAGAGAAACTTACAAAAGTTCGAAAAATCTGGGCTTCTTATTTTTATAATAATAAAGAAAAACAACAACAACAATACTATTAGTGATGCAGAATGATGTAAATGCATTCAGAGTTAAGCTTCTTCTACTTTTTGTCTGCTCTTTCTTCATTTGGAGAACGACGATAACGTTCTATCTAAAACTCCTTTTCCTCGCAAAAAATAATTGAAAAAAGTCCAACAGAATAAACCGATGCATTAAAATGTATCAAAGGGAAAGCAACAACAATAATAGGGTGAAATAAAAAAGTTTTTCAATTCGCAACCAAAAGGCAAAGACAAATGATTTAAATGTTGCTTAAGGATAATCATTTCGATGCGTACTGCTGGGTGTTACCGTTGTTGTTGTTGATCCTGGTATTGTGTTTGTTGTTGTTTTTATATATTATTGTTTATATTACGTTCGTGCATTAAGGACGCGTGTATTTAAAGTTATCGCTTGTCCTTTTCGTTTCATATTCTTTTCCTCCTTCCCCATTTTTTTTGTTTCGGAAAAATGCAAAAAAAATTGAAATTGTATAAAAACGAAAACAGACACAAAATGGACCGAAGAACTGAAAAAAGGATTTAATGTAAAAAGTGCGCAAAGCATGCATCACTAAATCCGTGAGATACTCGAGCGTAAATATTTTATGGATGTGGGTAAGAAAGTAATCCCACTCGGACCCAGTAATGGTCCAATTCAAACAACCTTTCCCACTTTTTCCCCCTTCCCATAAATTACACGGACTAAACACTGGTGGCCTTTTTCCTTACCATCATCATTCTCATTACTCACATATTCCCAGACATTACTATTGTTGATGTTATTGTTGTTGTTGCAGTCTTAAGATACACGCAGTTGGCAAATGACCGAACGAGTTATCATCTATCCATCAGATACAAATTTGCGTTTAGATTTATGTATTTGTGAATCCTGTCTGCCATTCCTGGTCCAGGCGGGGCAAGGGTGAAGGTGAGGTCGAGCTCCTGATGGGCTGAAGTAAGAAAGAGACAGGAAGAGAAAAAGGACTGAATGAACGGATAACGGAAGGACCCCGTATTACGGATCCTTTCATGCATTCACGCATGCAGACCAGGACCTCTCGTATGCGAGATAAAAGACCAAAATGGTAAAGTTTTTATATATTTATATTGCTTCTAGTTGCTTTTGTTGTTGTTACTGTTGTTGTTGTTGTTTCCTTTGTTGATGCTGGTTTTACAATATTTAATGATATGCAAAAAGGATTCTAAATTATTTACATTTGAAAAAGTAAAAGAAAAAGTCTTTTTTATTCATTATACTTCGTAACTCTTCGCAACAAACGAATCAACACACGAACAAAAATAAAAGGATTGCTCTCATTTTCCTTTTTGTTCACAATTTTTTGATCCCACGATTTCACGTAGTGGAAGGGCAGTGGAAGGTAAGTAAAGAAGGACCTCATGAATCAAATGGTCATACTTGGCTAACTATTTTAAAGTGCTGGTTTTAATTTATTCCTCAAACAAGCGAGGCCTCCAGGAGAACGATTTTCGAAATAATGAAAGTTAGAAAACAAATTGTTCACACTGATAACTGATAACTTTATCAATCTAAACCAAAAGCATTAATGCAATAAGCGAATTAATTTTAGCATTTATAAAATTATCATATTGAACGTCAAATACGTGGAATATAAACAACTTATTACATTAATTATCATTTAAATTCTAATAGAAATAACATCAATATCTATTTATTAACTTTTTATATTTTCACGGAATTGTTTTTCCAAAACCGAAACGAAACGAATTACGGACAAGTAAGGACGCTATTTTCAGCCTGGCCGAAGCTAAAATACCCTACACCCACAGGATATATCCGCATACCTGGAAGATATGCAGATGACGCCCACTTTTTGCAAAATAATTTAGTATGCGTGGTTCAGTTCCAGGATAACATTTTGTCTTTAAATATAAAATAATCTATAAAAAGTAGGAATGGTTCTCATTCAATATGTCCATTTTCTATACGTACCTGCTTACAATGACAGAGAACATTTGTGCCAAATTTCATGACCATATCTCTATTCGTTCTCCCGTAATCGTGATTTCAACCGACAGACAGACAAGTAGGCAGACAGACAGACAAACGGACCGACAAGGCTAAATTGACTCAGGAGATTGTTCTCCCACAGCCCCTTTAATGCGTTACAAACGGAGGAACAAACTTAAAATGTCCTAAATGCTTCGGGTGTAAGGTATTAAAACGTAAAAACGGACGTTACAGAATAGCATGGGCACAAACCTCTAGATATAATTTTGCATTGGCAACGCCGCCTTTGGCGAAATCAGCTCTCAGCAGTTTCGTTGAAATTTCATTCTGGTTTTTGACATTTGTCTTCTGGCACTTTTCTGACTTCAACAAAATTTATTTCTTCAAAATATTAAAGCCTTTTTCAGGAGAGTTCCAGAATAATTTCTTAAATTTTTATTTTAGAATAGGGTTCTGTGCAGACGGAAATATAAGCCTCGCAATCTTGGCAGGAAAAAATCGAGTAATTCTGCCAACTGCAAAAATAATGAAATCTGAAACTACGGGAATAGAAGCAGGTGAATTTCCTTAGTAAACAAGAAAAGACTTTCAAGATTTATAAAATTCTTTTCCTCTTTCCAAAAAAAAACACTTCGTAGGTAACTGACAATTGGTTTTGGGTCTTCGGAAAAATGGGTGAGAATGAACGTTATGGTCAAGCGACTCCCAGATCTGTCAGAGATGCTTCATCACACGTGGGACCTACTTCAATTGCTTCAGTCACAGATACACCTATTCAAGGCTCCAGTAGTCCTTTGACACTGTTGCAACCATTTGTGGATTTCAACGAAATATATCTTCAAGAGGTGAAGAATTATTTGTGGGAGTAATATTTCACGATATCGAATATATTTGTAATCCTAAATATCAATTCATATCAATGATCTGTATATCTCTTCCAGAAAGTTGGTCATGGCTCTTACGGTGTTGTCTATAAAGCAGTTTGGAGGAATCGTTATGTGGCCGTTAAGGAGTTTGGCATAAGTGCTGAAACAAAAGCAATCGAAACAGAGGTATTTTAAATGTGAATCCTTTAAATGAAGTTTTAAATAAATGAGTTTTGTTATCAGGTCAAACAATTATCACGTGTTCGTCATCCCAATATAATAGCTCTTTATGGAATCTCTGCCGACCAGCAATCAAAATATCTCATAATGGAATATGCCGAAGGTGGTTCGCTACACAATTTCCTACACGGCAAAGTTAAACCGCCATATTCGAAATCACATGCCATAAGCTGGGCACGTCAATGTGCCGAGGTATGATAATTATCATTATAATGATTATTACTCTTATTATTATCATTCTCTTCTTTTTTTATGTTTGTGTGCATTCTACAGGGTGTAGCTTATTTGCATGGCATGAAACCGAAGCCATTAATACATCGTGATCTTAAACCACTTAATTTATTGTTGACAAATAAGGGCAGGCTTTTGAAGATTTGTGATTTTGGCACAGTAGCTGACAAATCAACGTGGATGACTAACAATAAGGGCAGTGCTGCCTG
Organism: Physocephala rufipes; assembly: GCA_963966595.1. NCBI lineage: Eukaryota > Metazoa > Arthropoda > Insecta > Diptera > Conopidae > Physocephala > Physocephala rufipes. The sequence continues at coordinate 22,684,500 of OZ016504.1, forward strand.
GATGGCACCCGAAGTAAGTGTGCCAGCGAACCAACACCATTGCTCTTTAATCGTCCTCTATTGACTCGGTTCTTTCCAATTGGTCAAGGTGTTCGAGGGCTCTAAATATACCGAAAAATGTGATGTTTTTAGTTGGGCGATTGTTTTGTGGGAAGTGCTATCACGCCAACAGCCATTTAAAGAAATTGACAATACGTATTCTATCATGTGGAAAATACACAAAGGTAAAAATTCCCAATTATATTCAGACCATTGTAAATTTATTTCATTTGTTTTCGCCTCTGTCAGGAGAACGACCACCGATGATCAAAGATTGCCCGGAACGCATACAAAACTTGATGACGTCTTGCTGGGCTACCACTCCAGACTTACGCCCTTCAATGAAGGATGTAGTGGATATTATGAATGAACTGGTACGATCCTATCCCGGAGGTGATGAAGCTTTGGAATATGAATTCCTGAACCAGCAGGTTAACTTAATTGAATGAAAGGAAGAAGAAAAAAATTAATGAAAAACATGCTTAGATAGTACAATCCAGCGAATCTGACGACACTCTCGACAATTGCAAAACCGGATTTAGTAATTTTTCGGTAGTATCGTGTACTCCACCTCCGACTCAAAGCACATCTACATCAAACGCAACGACAGACCAGTCGTCGTCAACAACATCACCGTCTTCCACGCCAACAGCTTCAGCTGATGTTCTGAAATCAAAATTAAATTCACCGCGATGGGATACGATACCGGAAGAATCAGAGTCAGCCTCAATAATTGCCAGTGAAGAAAGCGTTTCGGGTAATCCTTTTTGTTTAACTCCAACATCAGAATCCAGTCGACGTTACAACACGATCCGTAATGGTATGACACACTTAGCTAGTGTGGTTATGACGCCCTTAAGTGTGGATGTTGATCCTGTAAGTTGAAGTATAGATCATGTAATTAATCTGAATGTAAATCAATTTAAATTTCAGAATGCTTGGGATATCGATAGTGAAGATTCCACTGGATATAATCCGTTCGGTAAGTGCAAGAATTATTGTGGTAACTCAATGTGAGTACCGATTACAGAATTTGCAGACAGGTTTACATGTCAAAATCACAACGGGTTAACGTTACGACGGGATTATCATGAAGTTTGACGGAATCGATAAAATTCAGTTCTGGGAGCATTATCTTATGGGTTCGTATAGGAAAATAAAATATATATTCGCAATAAACATAATTCGAGGCTGAATAGCTGGGAACTGCTGTTGGATCAGTTATATTAATGTGTCGGTGTCAGGACTATTTTAGGGAGCCCAAATATTCAGAATCAATTCAGAATTAATTTAGGGAGTTCATTCAGAATTAATTTTCAAAGATCAAAAGTATAATCACTGCCAAACCATCTTAGACTTAATCTTTAGAATTAGAGGTCCATAACCAAAATTACTGCAAGACTGAGATAAAATGTTAAAGGATATAATTTTATTATTTCGACTTTTGTCTATTTTCGGTTTTGGGTCTATTTCGACTGCTTTAAATCTTTCATTTTCTATATTCTGTGTATTCGCAAAGCTTTCCTAAAATCAGTCCTTGTAGAACGTTTGCTCTTATTTCATTTTATAATTTTATTTGAAACTGAATCAGCAGCAGCTGGCAGATGATGCTCAGTCAGACGTGCAGACAATCTGGCACAAACTTTCATCGTAAATAAAAAACTCGTAAAATACCATCCGCATTGCTCGAACGATTGTTGGTTGAAGAAGCAACAAATACTTAATAGAAAATTGGCAAAAAACGCCATATGCTCGTCATTTTCTTTGCTTTTACGAATATATTTATGACATGAATAAATAAATTATCTCTTGACGACTTCTTATCGTCAGTCCAATTCCTTAAAAACACAACGGAGGATCAAATAGTCATACGTTGACGAAAGACATGCAGTCTTGCAATTTTTTCAGAAAATTAATTTTGTTCAAAACACTCGAATTTTTAATGGCATCGATGCGTGACGAACGAAAAAATGTTTTGTGCGTAATGATATAATCATTGGTGACTAACAGTGGTGGTGATTGTGATAATGATAATGATGATGATGATGATGATGATGATGATGATGTCATCCTGTTTCAGAATGATTTTAAAAATACAAATTTATTTAGAAATTAGATGCTAAAACAATAAAAGAAAGCTATAAAGTTTTCTTGAACATTTAAAATTAAAGCATAAAATAGAGCATACATAAAAAGAATATCAACGCATTTTGAAGAATTGAATCCGGTATATGCGTGTCACACACATAAACCTGTTTGCAAGTTAAGTTGTTTCACACATAAACACCCTTTTGCAGGTTAAATTTCAGTAATGCAAATATTACATCAAAGTGACAGTCAATCACAAAATATTTAACTAATGAATAAATTAATTCTTGAACGAATGAATGCATAAAAATAAATAAAAACTGATTCATAAATTTTGTAAAAATGCTCTATAAATTCCTTCATTAATTCTATCAGAATATCAATTAAACTTTGTTCCTTACCAATAATTTATTCCATTTGTTTTTAATCAAGCGTTGCTTTGATCAAAACCTCTCCACGCCCTAATTTTCCTATTGACAAATGCCACCCACGCATGAACGTTCATCATTACCGTTTGATCGTCTCATTCATATAAATGTAATAATAATTGATGCGTTAAATTTATGGCGCGAAATAATGAATCAACAACGATTCGATGCTCGTACAACGCCAGTATCAAAATAGTCATGGTGTTTGTCGTTTAATGAAATTAAACAAATAGTAATCAAAAGGGAAAAAAGCTGATATAAATTTGAAAATCAGTGCACGATTTTAATGAAAAATTCTCTCAAGTGAGAGAAAAGTTACAATCCTCGATCCTTATTAGTCATGCCTCGTAGTCATGATGACAAAGTGTGTCATTTCGATTTAACACAATTAATACGTTTCTAACGCGTACCACTTTCGGTCGTCCATTAACGATAATGTAAAGGCATTTTACACGAGCCAGAGCGTTCGAATCTTGTCAGATATTTAACGCGTGCACCTCGAGCTCATCATTGCATCATTATGGCGTGATGCATGCAGATTGCGTCAACTGCTCGATCACTAAAGAAGAAGCCTTTCTGTCTATTTACTCGCTGTTGCTCAGCCTCCCTATGCTTATATGTTACCCCCTCTGTAACGAAAAAAGTAGACCACCGAGAACTATTCTATTTTGTGATGAATTCTCATTTGTTGTTGTTGTTGTTGTTGCTGCTGCTGCTGCTGCGACAAATCAAGTCGATTAAATAAATTGTTTTGTTTTTATATTCGCAATCATTTGTCAATTAAAAACACAATCTAATGACAATTTAATCACTCCCCTAACCGTCGCCCCCTGTCTCTCTCTTTAACCGCTACGAAATATTCGGTATCCCTTGCACTCACGCTGCTCACCGCGTTTAAATGACGAAAAATACAATTGAATTGAATTGAAACTTTTGCTAACTCGCAACTGAATTTTCTGTCATTTTCATCAAGTACGCTCAGTCCGTCGCAAGCATTCGGCGCGCATTGATATTCATTAAATTTTTACATGGACGAGCCAAGAACGAGCGTATGCGCGTCTGCAATTTAATTTTTTTTTCATTCTCGAACGACTAATGTCGGAGTTATTGGAGTTTTTTGGAGTTTTCCTCATCCATCGAATGTTGTTCGTCGTGCATTTAATAATTATTTTCAATACTTGTTAATTACATTGTTTAGTGATCAGCGTGAAACGGATCTCTCGCGTTCACAAAAAAGAGCCGAGCTTGAATTCATTTTCTAAAAGCTTTGAAAATTTCGAAAAGTGAAAAATTCGAATTTAAAAAAGAATTAAACGTTTAAACTTTTCAACGAGCATTTGGATCATTTAATTACCGTTAATTCCGGAATTATCGGAACGTAATTAACCTTCCATTTTATTCTTCAATCAAAGTCTGTTGGATGCTGCAACGTGGCACCCATTCGAACTTTTCACAAAAAGTTGAAATTATGGGTAAATTCAAGGTGTTTCTTCTATCATTAATGTAATTCAAACAAAAACAAAAAACAAAACAACATTTATTTTGCAATCCATCTTTTTTTCCCAACTCTCAGTTAAGATTTTTAACTGGAGGTAATTTAAGTCTTAGATGACAGTTTAAACTAAATTCGGAGTTAGTAAACTTTTAATTAAAACTTACCCTTGCTTTAGTTATTCATGAAACGTTTAATGTGAAAATGTATTTCACGCGTTAATATTTTTCGTGGAAAACAAAACTAATATTTTTTTTATAAAATATTATCCACTTCTTAAGCTAATTTTTATTTAATTTTATATCTTTATTTTCATATAGTGCATTTCGGTCAATGCATTTTTTGAAATCTATTTACGAAATTACCCATTTTTTTGTTGCTTCGTAAGAAAAGAAATGCTTATTTTCGGTCGAGTCATGGAGCCGTAGGCCATGTAAATTAAATTTTAGTCGGAAAATGTAATGCCCAAAAAATACTTTGGGTGCAATAGGACATCTTGTTAAATCTCGATCAAAGTTTTCACAACGTGGCTGATCCTAATGCCGTCTTGAGGCCAGATTGTTACGAAATGGAAAACTTTTAAACTAATAGGGCACGATGCCATACTTGCCATAGATGCCATACTCTTTTCGTGACGTGCCCAAGTATTTTCTCGATGCGGTAACGTCTCCAGCTGAGTTTTTTTCAAATTTTATTCAACTTCTTTCGCATTTTTTGCCGCCTAGATGCGTAAAACTGTGAAATAGTTGATACATCCACCTTTCCATGGTTTTTACTTCCAAATTAAAAAAATAAGCCACGACATAATTTTGAATTTTTTTTACGGAAATGGTATTTTCTTGGGTGAACACGATTAAAACAAGAAGCAAGAGCATTAATTTTTCTTCGCGGAATGATTTCTAGAGGAAAATTATGATCATTTACCATAATGGTTAAACACATAAAAACGTAGTACACAGGTATGAAATGGTTTGTGTGTGTTTTAATGTCAATTACGCTAATCGAAAATAATCTGACTTTCAGAAAAATCTTGTAAGTTTTTTGAAAAATTGTAAGACTGTAAAAATATTTTTTTTTGGTTCACGAGACGCTAAATACAAATTTTACGTCTAAGATGATTATGATTAATAGTGATTAATAATGAGTAATTATTAAATTCTTCAGTTTCTTCTCGTAATTCGAAAATAATTCGAAAAAGAGAATAAAAAAATTATTAAATAAATTTTTGAGTAATTTGTGAGCAAATATTTTGGTTTATCATTTCCTGTTGACTCCTAACCATGATGATGGAGTCATAACTAACTTTCAGCAATTTGTCGTAAAAGCCCTTTAGTATTCAACATCATTAAGGTCTCGGAAACTCCTCCAGATGATACGATATTACTCGTTCATCCTTATTCGTTTAACATTGGTTTAACATTGGTTTATTACATCACTTTATTTATTTTTGTTTCAAGCATAAGTCTAATTTTTTTCCCGCCAACCTCCGGAGATAAATACGATAATGCTTACCTGTGATAATACAGAATTGGAAATATTATCACTCAAAGGAAAAATCACTCAATACTTCTGTGTCATTTCTTTGATTTTCAAGCATTACGTCTTAAATTTGAAGAATTGAAGAAGGTTTAAATAACAAATAGCAAATTAAATTAAATTAATTAATATATTGGTTTCGTCGATTAGTATCAAAGCATTGGAAGGATCATTAGCCATACGATACTGCAATAGGAAAAAATGTGTTTGGTCGCTCGCTTGAAAATATGTCGGTTAGTCCCAGCGTCGTCGAGCGTCTTTATCTATCGACTCTCTATTTCTTTGGGATAGATTTTGAAATCATAGTCACAAGAAATCTAAAGGAAAATGTGCTGGATGAATGACACGCCGGAGCGGAAAGACGGCCTAATTACTAATTTATTTTTGTTTTTAATCGTAATTAAAAGATAAAAAACGAAATGTAAAAAACAAACAAAAATACCAAAATTCATTTTAACAACCGCCTCCTCCCCCCCACCACCTATAAAAAAACGAAAATACCTAAAAAAACGAAAATATTTCCACAAGGCGAGTAGAGACATTTAGTCGATGAATTGTTGGACCCGCATAATTTAAATATCAGACGGCACAATGTCCCTCCGAGAGAGTGGGACGTAATGAGGTGACTTGTCCTGGTTTTCTCGATGATTGTTGGGGATGACTCAAAAAATACGACGCACTGTACTCTAAACGCAATCAACGTCTCGCACCGAACATTTTGTGCTCGACGCACGTTCGCCGAAATTTTCGAGATGACGATTCGCCGCATGTGATTATTGATACTCACGTATCGTTGGACTGACCAAAAAAAATATCATAGCGGTTCGTTATTTAGTTATCAATGATGGTGTGCTTTTTCGTTTTGTGCGATAAATCGTTGAAGTAATTGCCGAAAATATTAGACTATTATTTGTCACACCAAGTGTTTGCAATTGCATTTATCGCAACATTTAATTACGTTAAACAAATTTCCAAAAATAAAATCCAAAAATTAACTAAACCTAAAACCAATCGACGGTTTAACGAGCCCATGCACAACAAAGGCCGATGGCACATGCTCATAATCCTCGTATGAAATTCCTCCAATGAAATGAGTTGAACTGAATGCGTTGAATGCGTTGGACTATGGCTAGCCAGCATCCATCCATTCAAGATATAGTTCTCACATTGGATGATTCATTTGTCATGACCAACATCAACATCAGGCATCAGATGGGTGGTGGTGGTGGCAGTTGTTCGGTCTTGATACGCATCACGAAGATACTGATAATAATGACGATATTGATGGCAATGATGATGTACCTCGCAGTGCACTTTCTTCAAGGAAACACGCAAAATTCTATTCTCGTCAGCGAACAAAAATTCGTGATATTGCACGACTCTGATGCTATTTTCGAAAATTTTCGAAATAGATTTCCTTTTTGTTTGAAAAATGAAAAATGCAATTTGGTCACTTGAAATGTTCGCCTGATTTACTAAATTAAATGCTTCTGTTTGCACCATCAATTTCTCGACCACCCCCCCCCCTCTTCACCTTCTTTTCTTCCACCCCTCTTTCTTCGTTCGCCGTTTCGTTCTTTCCCTGGCTCTGCAATTTTTCAAATCTTTGTACATTCGCCAGCAGATCTGTTGATTATTCGATGCTTTGCTTTTATTGTTCAAACCATTAAGCAATAATAACAACAACAACAACAGTATTGTAAATTTCGTATGACTTCTATGATTCATAATAGCTTTATTGTTGTTGGAAGAGAAGGATCTCCGAAGGCAACAACAACAACTAATATATAAAGATATATCAACGCGATTGAAATGATAAAGAATTTATTTCGAAATAGTACGATATTTTATTAATTTCATAAAAATTATAAACTAATAAAATAGAAAATTTATTAATCCCCACCTGTTAGTCGTCGGAGCACCAAGGTTTCTTCCCAAACAATAATAATGATGATGATAATGATGGGCTGTGATAATAAAGCCCTTAATTATCTTATAAATTTCGAAATATATTGGAATTGTTAGCGAATAAATGATTTGATTGGAACTAATCGCTTTCAATCTGTCATAAACAAAATTAAAATATATTTTAGAAAACGTTATTAATTAAAAAAATATTTTATATTAGTGGTTTCACGCCTTTTTTGATTCCTTCATTTTCCGAGGTCTTTATTAGACTGTTCCGTTTTGTCTGAAACTATATTTCTAGAAGTTCGTCACAGAATGTCTTTTGAAAAATATATAAAAAATCACTCGTTATTTATTTGAACAAACGCTTGTGTTAAGGAGTTGAGAATATCGCGAAGAAGAATACCTTAAACACTTTAAACAAATGCTCAGGAGTTTCTCTAAGCTCCAAGGAATGATTCGAGATGTCATAAAATTCTAAAAAAATCGAAAACCAAAATCGAATCCCAGACTTTTACTATATTTCCGATTACGAACCAAGTCCTGGCAAAATATTCACAAACCGGATTAACAATCGTTGTTATATAAAGAATATAACAGATGCAAAGTAACGAATAGAATCGAATGGAAAGTAACGAATACACGGCAATAATTCAAATAAAAACGATTGCAATATGAACGATTACAGATAGAGATCAATTTATTTATAACGAATATCTTAACGAGTGTAATTTGTCGCTGACTCAGATTGAACGAATTAATTCTCATTCACACCGATTCCTAGCTTTTATCGAATTGAATGATCTAAGACTATTTCTTGAAAAAATTGGAAAAATCTTTCGCAAGACTGCTTACATTTTTTTTGCTTCAATACAATTTAGAAACGAATTCTTTAAAAATCGTTAACATTTTCGTGAAATCAATAATTTTAAGAAAATACCTAAAATTAAACAAATGTCCCTTAGCGGAATTAGTGGATTAGATGAATTTTTCGCATATAAAATCGCGAACATCTTTATGCCTTTAAATACCTTCGATCGAAATCTTTCCTCTGCCTGAAAACAAAAACGAATCTAATTTCTAAATTAAAATTAAAGAAAACCGAAAAAAACTGAAATCACCTCAAAAGAAAATACACTAATCTTTTTAGTTAATCTCCATGAGTCATCATTTCCGCAGCCAGTCCGTGCGCCGCGACATGATAGAGAATCGAGAGCAAAGTAAAGAGTTCCTTGCTTCTCGTTTCTCGGACTAATAAATATAAAAGAAAGAATGTTTTCGAACTCATTTTGAATTTTCAAAAATTGTTTTTTTTCCATTTCTTCCTCAATTCATTATTTTTCTGTTTACTTTTGCTAATTTCATTTTGTTTCGTTCTGTGTGCGATTTTGTGTTTGAAAATAACTCGAAACGCTTAAATTGAGAATGTTTTTAATAATATTCTGCCTTTCTCTTTTCGATATTTTTAACTTTTTCAACTTTAAAAATGGCATCCAAAAACGTGATATTATTTTAATTCAGTACGAGTTTATTTTTATTTTATTCAATAAAAAAAATCCTGTTTTAAAATATTAAAATGCTTGCATTAATTATGATGCTAATAATAATAATAATAATTCGAATTCATTTTAATTTTTCATTTCGAATATTTTGCAAACTTTCGCGTCCAATTAATTAAATTGTTAAATCGTTCCTTTTTTTGGACTACAGTTCGTTTGATTAATATTAGTCAAATATATTTTAGTATTCGACTTAAACAAAAACGAGTAAGAGCCCTAATCTCAGTCCGGCCGAAGCTCGTAATACCCTACACTTCTAACATAAAAATGAAAGGTATGAATTCAATAATAAGTGGGCGGGATACATCACTCTTAATATTATAAACCCTCTTCTTGGTTAATTTAGATCTTCTCAGTCATCTTCAACGCAACTCATCTAAAAGACGATCACGCATGGGGTATATACCACTATTATATACCACTATATAATATTATATACATGTCGTGCCACGCCCATTTTTGTGTATTTATAATGTCCAATTCTTTTCGTCCGTAAAATTTTAACTATTTTAATTATTTTTAGTTAAAAGTATGACTCAATTAAAAAAATTGTATTCAAAATTATGAAAAAACGTGATCATTGTTTTATTAATTTAGTTTTTTCTAATGATTGTTAATTTTTTTAAAGAATTTTAATTTTTTAAAATGAAAAGAAAACTTAAAAAAAATTACAATAAATTATTAAAAAAAATAAAGGAGTATGACAACAAATGAAATTATTGTTATATTATTTTTCAAATATTTTAATTCTTGGAAATGAAATCTTCTTCATCATCACTAAATAAATTATTGAGCAAAAATTCGCTGAGAGTTCGGCAAGCCACTTTTTTTAGAATAAATTTAGAATAAAAATTAGAATAAATAGATTTTATAATAAACGTTTTTTTATAAAATGAATTTAGTATAATCATAATTAGTCAACAATTATTTTATTAGAAACACGTGTGAAATTAATTAAATTCATGTCATGTTTCTGTTTCTTTTTTATTCGAATTAACTTTCTCGCATTCTTATAATGAAACGCGATTTTTTAAAATATATTTAACGAAATCGGGTTGCTTCATTTTAATTGCCAATCATTTTTTTACATTATTTGTAAAGTTCTGAAAGTAAAAATATTTATAAATTTTTTAAAAAAGTTTCTTATTATCAGTAATTATTTCTCTAGAGCAGGGCTTCTTGACCTTTTTGGTGCAATGGACCCCTTTTAAAATTTTTAAATATGTCACGGACCTGTCTGTGAAAAAAATTTGTTTAAACATCAATTATTACAAAATATATTCTATTTTATTATTTAAATATTTTTATTTCAATAATATAACTGTAAAGAGATATCTTTATGTTCCTGAACATAAAATAAAAATTGTAATTTTTTTCAATGTGAAGGCTGTTGCTGCTTTTCCTTGATTAGGAGACTGAATTGAGGGGTGGTTTTCGACAAAGCGACGCGCATTTCATGTTCGGCATTCAGTCGATTTCGATGTTTTGTTTTTATTGTTACGAGTGTGGAAAATCCTGATTCGCAAAGATATACCGTAGCAAATGGAATAATGGCTGCCCTAGCTCGTTTTACTAACAATGGGTAGGCTTCTCTTAAAGAAGACCAAAACTCACCAAGAGTTTTTGAATCGAAATCCATTTTTAACAAGGACTTTGTTTTCAAATCAATTAACTCCTCTTTGGCAAGGTCCATGTCGTCGATACAGTCAATATCACAAAGAAAAGGATTACGAATCCACAACTCATCTTTTTTAGTTATTTCATCCAAATTGAAATATTTTTCAAATGAAACTTGAAGTACTTCCAGGTGCTCACAGATTTCATCCTTCAAATTATTCAATAACAAACTATCTTGCCGAGATCCATTTTCAAAAATGAATTCGTCCAACATTTGAAAGTTTGCATATATCCCATTTTGAATTCTAATTTTCCAAACCGACATTTTCGATAAAAATGCTTGTAGTTTTTCAGTGGCATCCATAATTGTTGTATTAGGCCCCTGAACTGAAATATTTATATCGTTCATGTGGTTAAAAATATCTGCCAGGTAAGCCAATTTACATATAAAATCTTTGTTATTGAAATATTCGAAGAGCGAGTTATCTTTTTTTTCCAAAAATAGTGATAATTCTTTCTTCAACATAAAAATTCGTTTCAAAACCTGCCCTCGAGACAGCCAGCGCACTTCCGTGTGGTACAGAAGTACCTCATGTTCTGCGTTCATTTCTTGACACAATGTTTTAAAAAGACGGTGATTAAGAGCTCTACTTCTAATAAAATTCACGGTTTTAATAACTATTGACAATACATCTATTAAGCCGGTGGGAAGAGTTTTTGTAGCCAACGCATGTCTATGTAAAAAACAATGTGTAACAATAACATTAGGAGCTTCTTTTTTTACCAAATGCGCAAAACCAGATTTATTGCCAAGCATTGCAGGTGCTCCATCGGTACAAAGCGAATGAAGTTTTTGTTTCCAGTCGAAATCGTGTTTAGAAAAGAATCAACTGCCACTTTATTCCAAGTGAAATAAAAATCAAAGGCTACTCAGTTTTTCAAATTGTTCTTTCAAATGTTTTTTTCTCGTATTGTGGAGGTCTCTATTGGGAATTGGCAGACGCACGGTTTAAAAGACTTCGTGACAAAAAATATTTTTAAAAGACATTTTAAAAATTAGGAACCCCCAAAATATGATCCATGGACCCCCGAGGGGTCCATGAACCACAGGTTAAGAAACATTGCTCTAGAGTCTCTAAAGTAAATCAGAATTGGCGGCACCCTGTGGCCATTTTGGAATCAGCCCCGTTGTTTTATCAGCGTTTTTACTATATTTATCTATTATGCTTTTTTTATTGTTTTATTGTACAGAATTTTATGGCAAAAGTGATGCCGATGATATAATTCCGCCGCTAAATTCATCCATTTATGAACTCACCTCAGTCGTTTACATCGATCGGAAACATCGAAAAAAAATTGGTCGTTGAACCTTTAAAACATTTTTTGTTTATCTTTTTTTTTATTTCTGCCTTTCTTTGGTTTAAAGAAAATTGTTGTATCTTTTCGTATCGTTTAATTTTGAACAATTTCAGTTTCTTGGAATTTTTCACGTTTTTTTTTTTTTTTTTTGTAATAAAGTTTCGTTGATGGATTTTATATAGAATTAGCGTCTTAGAAAAGATGATAAATGATCTCCACCATCAAACTTTTCACTTTTTACAAATTCATAACGAGAGCGTAATGTCGAAAACTGCATCGCAAAATCCAGCCTAGGACTCTTTCAATCTCTAACAAATAAAACAAAAACTGATGCGAAAAAATTACTTATCAGACTTGTATATAGATATCCATTATGTTCGCATGATTACTTAGTAGAAAATCGCGAAGCCTCGCGAAGTCTTACCATATCCTTTGACAAATCTTACTGGCTGTGACAAATCCTCATTCGTGGGTGTTAAACTAAAAGACGGATTCAGACAAAAAATCATTCCAAATTTTTTATAAAAATGTTTGTTCCTTGCTCGACAAGGATACTTATCAATCATTCCTCGTACGATGGCGTTGAAATATAAATTATATAATATTTTAATACGTTCCAAATCGTTGATTATTCCTTTGAGCATAAATAAATTATAATTGATTGATTTTTAATTCTTTTTTAAGTTTACATCGGTTTTGTAAATTTTTTCTACAGAGGTTTTTCTGTTTTATTCAAAATTCGAAATTTTCCTTTTAGAATGTTTACTTTATAACTTTGTTCTCCTCCTCCTCGTTCTCTTTCTTTCTCTTCACTTCTTTGAAAGAATTTCGAACAAAAAGTCTCAATACAATACTCCCCCCTCGCCCTCTCCCCCACCGCCGCCCGACCCATCCATAAAAGTAGGACCAAAACCGATGCGATCATTTCGGAAATCATTTAAATAAATGAATTTCTGTGATCGGAAAATGGCTTTTCATCATCATCACCATCTCATGATCATCAACATGAACTTTTGCTCTAAATAAATGAAAAGAACACCAAACAAAAACAACAACAAAAAATAGCAAAAGCAATAACAGAGACGAACTGAATTCGATTTCGTCTGAACGAAACAATTTTGTTCATAATTTTTGGTAGTAGTTGTTGTTGTTGTTGTTTCGGTGAATGTTTCCACTCTTGAGATGAGTCATCATTTGTAGATATTTTTATTTAGGTTTTTGAAATGAAATGTTTATTTTTGGTGGGGTGGCCACCATTTCTGAAGGAGAGGCAACGAAAATGAAAAGAAGAAGAAAAATAAATAAACGTAAGAACGATGGAATTAAGGAAAACAGAATTTATTTGTTGGTCAAAAGAAAATTAATGATTTCGGATTTTGTTAATTAATTTAATCATTTCAAAATGTTCTCATTTTTTTTGGAAATTATTAAACAATTAAATTAGGCTCAATCGATCACTAACAATCACAGAATACTTTTCGGAACAATCTTCGAGAATTCTTTTCGGTGCTTGAGCAAAAATTTGAAGTTTGAGTTTGTTTTGATTAATCACCTTAGTGTTCGCACGACCAAAAAACTAAAATAATAAATAACTGAACGTAAAACAACCCAACAACAACAACAGCCTGACTGTCATTATCACGAGAGTCATGAAGTCATTTATTTCTTTAATGTTTTGCGTGCAGGAATGAATTATCGAAAGACAAAAATGACAAAAAAAAAAGATTTATTGAAAATTCGGAATGGAATATGTGAACATAATACGAACATCATTAGCGCCATCATCATCATCACCATTGTCGTCACCATTGCCATCATTGTCGAAACGAAGCTATTCCAGGAATTTCTAACATAATCGAAAACATAGTTTTGCTTGCCTTACCGATAAAAGTTTTTTACTTTTTCCCACGATCGACCTTCAGAATTATTATTTTCCCTTTTATTATTATTATTATTTATATTATTATTATTTTTTTTTTAATTTCAACTTTTTAATTTTTTTTTTTTTTTTTTTTTTTTGATGAGTCAAAGAATTTTTAAGAAAACTTCAATAAAATTTTGAGAAATTCTGAAGTACATTTCATCTGAAAACAACAATAACAAGAACAAGATTTACATCCTTGACTCATTTAAGCCGAATTATTATTAAAAAAACAAAAAACAATGTATTCTTGATAATAATCCAACGATATAAACTATTGAAAAAATCCTTCGTGCTTCCTTCCAGAAAAATTATTCGACCTGAAACAATTTGAAAAGTTTCTTGTATGGCAAATTAGATTAGATTTAGAAAAAAGAATTAAAAATTAAGAATTTAGAATCTCAAACAATTCACGTCTTTTGCGTCACGATATCGCTCCAACGCAACACGCACTACCACGGGTGCTTGTTTTTTGATCGTACTATTCGTCTATGGAGTAATCTTCCTGGGAGTGTCTTCCGGCCTGTTTGCAATGTTAGCCCTTTAAAGCAAGCCATCGCCGCCACGTGCCCTGAGTTCCGAATTTCCCGGCCTCTCTAAAGTAAACGACTCATATAACGCCGCTGAATTTCTCGTGAAAAATTTATCAGTTTTCATTAATAATACAAGAAACTTTTCAGTCTCTCTCGTACTTCATTGAGTCAAAGGAAAACCCATCGCTCTCCGTCAGTTTTATGAATATTTTAGTAAACTTTATGCAACAACCACCTCACGTCCGTTCCTCCACATCACACATTCATTCCTCCCCCCTCCCTCTTTCTTCCCTTCCGTCCGTCTTCCCGACCTTCATAAAACATACCAGAGTGTAATATCTTTTGTCAAAATAATTCATTGCTCTACCAAAAAGCCGATTCAGCGCTCATTCATCCATTAGAAGTCTTTTTAGTCAGTCTTCCCTCATCGTCATTATCACCATCGCCAACATCATCATCATGTTGGTATTTTTTTTTGTTTTTTTGTTTTGCATTTCGATTTCATTGTTGTTTCGTGCGATTAACTGCGGCTGGTTCTGACGTTTTCTAAACATTTTACAACATTTCGATAATTTCTCGATATTTTTGCCTTCAGTCGCTCCGAGAATACCATTCAGTCTGCACTCGATCATTGTCCGAAACGTTTATTGCTATAATCGCGCTTAGAATACAAATAAAAAAGAAGAATAAGAAAAGAAACAAAAACACGAAAAACCGAAAGCAAAGGAACCCCCAAGACCCCCCCCCCCGGAGAGGGAGCACATAAAATAATCACGAGTGATAGAAAAACATTCACCGCCAGCCAATTTGTTAAAGATTTATTGATTGTGCTTGCTGTTGTTGTTGCTGTTATTGTTGTTGTTGTTGTGAATATACGGAAGCACGATATGGCTGACTGTTTTTAAATAAGGATTTATGAATATTTGGTAAAAGAAAACACACGATAAAGTGCAAAAAACTATTCGTGTGAAACACCGAAAAAAAAATAAAAATATTTATTTCAAATAAAAACCTTAATAAAAATAAGAATTGAAAAATAGAAAAAAATAAAATGATCATTATTAAAAATAAAATACAAGTAAAAGAAATTAGCAAAACCAAATAAAAACAAAATTAAATAAAATGCAAATTTTTAAATTTAAAAAACTTAACAATTCATATTCACAAAAAATACTCTAAAAAATTCCAAAAAATAAGAAATACACTAAAAAATTAATAAATAAGAATAAACAGAAGAAATAAAAAATAACATTAAATAAATAGAAATAAAATAATTCATAAAATCAGAAAAACAATTGAGAGAAATAATAAAAAATAATAAATTCAAAAAAAAATAATGAAGTGAAGATTTAAAAATTAAAGAAGTCTTTACGGCGATATTAAAAAAGACTCTCAAGATATTAAGAAAAATAAATACAAATATAATAATTAATAAAATAAATAAGTAGAATAAATAAACAAAAAATAATAAATACGAAAATAAGGTTTAGAAAATATCTAAAACAATACTTACGAACAATACAAAGGGCAAAACAATATTTACCAAAAGGACAAACAACTTTTAATTACTTGTCAAATATATTTAATGAATGATGGTCGCTTCTTGATCGCTTAAGGTCAAAAGTTACCTGATTTTCAACTGATCAACCAAGAGGGCCGCCCAACTCCGGTGAAAATATCGATTCATACATTTCTCCCTAGACAATCATTAAAACTTATTCCTTCACGAATCAAACGGGAGTAAATTCGGAAATATTGAAGTCAACAGAAACTCTCTGATCAGTCGCGAGGCAAAGCTTCTGTGCAAGATTTGCTAGCGGCAAATACCCGAACATACCATCGTTTTTGGCCTTGAGAGCCTTTCTCACCACTATCATTCTTTCTCTTTGAAGAGCTCCAAATACATAAATGTTCATTTGTTTTTTGCGATCATTAACAATGATGAACCTAAAGGCGGTAATAAATTCAAACGGCTAGAATTAATTACGAAGTTATCTAACACCCGTCAACCCACCTTCGTGTCGGCGGTTTATATTTTTGTAACGAAATATTGGAATCGTTAGAAATAGAAATTAATTCGCGGTATTTTCACAAACACGTTCAAGATACTTGAAGGATCATCGAAAAATTCTGATTCAGATTTAAGACAATCAATTGAATTACATTCGGATGACCTCGCCTTCATCCTGAAAGATGAGCCTCATTAAAAATGCCCCTCGTTTGAAATCTTTCATATTTTAAAGTGTTTAAGGTTACGGTTTCTTAATCACAAGCACCTTAATCCCTCAAGAACTTAACAAAATAGCTTAAATGAAGTTAAGAATACTTTAGCATGCTTAAGTTATTCATAAAAATATTCGAAATATTTAATTCAATTCAGATTTCTACGGCACCAAAAAGCGTGAGTTCACTAAGTGTGAATAAAATTCAGAAAAGCAACAATAAAAATATAAAACAAAATGTGCGACGCAACAACTTTAATCTCTTCGAAACAAACTGATCTTCACAGCTGTTGGATTATATATAGTACGCATCTCCAAAAAGCAATTAATTTCGATTCTTCTCTTCCTTTTTTTTATTCCTTTCGATCAAGTGATCGTATTTGTTAACCTTGTTCTTCTTTTCGATCAATTTTCAACGACCGTTTAAAGCTTTAACTTTAATAAAAACGATGTAATTTTTTTCATTTGTTTCCTTCTTCTCTTCTTCTTCTTCATCTGTTCATTTTTTATGGTAAACTTACGGCCGATCATCCCTTACGGCAGCAGCTAAAAGTGATGGCAGAGAACGTCTTACCGTCACCGACGCAAAACCGATGATGCCTAATGCAATCAATAGTAATACGAGTGGCGGCCGCAACAACAATATCACAAGCGATGATGATGATGATGCTGCTGCTTCCGATGTCAGCGATAATGACGGTCCCGATCAATCATTGCATGAGATTCTTGATCCTGAACTTCAACCCGAACCGCCTATTCCCGACAATCCTGAATCACAGGAAATTTATGAAGAGCATCGCCGATTGGCCAAGGAATATCTGCGGGTAGACACGAAACTGTATTATGCACAGGATCTTAAAGAGAAACTATTGGCACAAATGAATCCGGCGGAGCGACAACAAAAGCAGGAGCTGTTAAAGAAAATGAGTGAAAAGGTAAAACGTAATTAATGATTGGTTAATTCAAAAAAGAAAAACCCTACTAATTCCAAAAAAAACCGTTACAGGAGGAATTGCTCGAATTGTACAACAATCTAAAACAACAACTGGAAAAAATGCGTTCCACACAGCAGCTGCAGCAGCAACCTATGGCAGCAGCAGCAGCTGCGTCGACAAGCAGTATTCAACAAACGCCTCGATTCGAGCAGTCAGAGAACGGATCGAGTTCGCAAATGGATAGCAATGCCTTTGGTGATGCTAATGCCGTGACTACAGTTGGTGAAGATTGGGTAGTGGTTGCGCAATCACAAGCCGAGTCGTCGAAAACGTAGTAATCTAATTCTTAAGAAAACATCAGACTGACTGTGTTGGGTTGATGAAAGGAGAAACGAGGGGAACACCAGAATGCTGCTTCCAAAGAGTTTTCAATAATGAATGCAATTTTTTATTTTGAAGATATTAATATTTAATTATCGCTCATTTATACATTTAAGATTTATCGCTTTAGAATATTTAATTGAATATTTTCTGATTAGAATAGAGAACTTTTTGCTTGAATGAAGGATGGATGATTGTGGATAACCGAGTGTCCGTTTGTGTAGATAAGTAAGTGTGAGTGCGTGATTTATTAGTTGGTAAGGTATAAACAATCACATATAGTTCGTAAGACATAACATTAAGATCTGTATTTATCATTATTACTCGCGAATTATTTAACAATTGGAGAAATATTAATAAGTCTTAATAAAAGTGCAATTAAAAGAAATTCTCAAATATTTAGTAAAGTCATTAATGACTAAGAAGAGGTTTTAGAAAACGGAATGATTGTAACATTTAAAATTAGTTAAGATACCACTACAATATTTGTGGGTCTTTCCAAATCAGCATCATATAAAATATTGATGATAATTTGCCTACAGTATTTTAAAAACAAAGAAATAGAAACTAATAAACTCTTTTAGGTTTTCGTTCGGCGGACAAATAGCTGAAGATATGAATTAAGATAAATATAATCGGCCTATCAAATCTGAGGACCATAACAATTATATATAACTACCTCTCCCTAATTGACCTTGAACTAATCAAGCATCAAGCAGAACATTTACATTATTAAAAAGACAACAAGAGTACTCCTGACGATTATAAAATGTTTTAATTGTTTACATAATTTCATTTATCAATATATATTTTACACTTTACACAATTATTCTAGTTAAAAACATCATATTTTATCCTGTCACATCACAATAACGAAGAAGTGAAGATCTGTTTTAAAATCTGCGGTAAAGTCTGTAAATCCAAGCAGATATAGCTGTGGCCAGCGGGCATCTGAGCATTAATTCTAACGAACAAATAAACAATTAATCAAGATATAGTCCAAGTTAAAGATATACTCACTCTTGTGCTTGGTCCTCTAAGCTACCAATGAAGATAACATAACCTTTCACCTTCGGTTCGCCATTCATTAGAGCTGTAGCGAAATTCTTTGGTTGTATACCGTATCGTGAGAGATTGGCATCACTGAGCACCACCAACATCGAATTATCGTAATCCTGCTCCTCACTGAGACCCTTAATTGCTTCCTTAGTTGCTGCGACAGTGCTGTCGCCGGACCAACAGTACTGAGAATGAGCATGCATCATGCGGATCGTTTCGAAACGTTCCTTATCCGATTTGGGTGGACGACAAGCATTCACGAACGGTATTTGCGCACCTTCACCGCTATGACCAACAATATCGTAGACAATTTTCTTCTCATACCCTTCAAATGCTTCCATGACCATAACAATAGCTTCCAATTCACGGTCCAAACGGCCGTCATAACCATTGAATCTGATTTGGCGAAATAAAAGAAGAGGAAGGTGAGAAGAGATCGCAAATTGTTTAGGAGGTCTTAAAAAGATGCAAACCTATACATTGATCCCGATACATCCGCCACTAGTTTCAAACGATTTGGTTTCTCCTGCACGTGATCAGCCCATGGATTTGCTTCGGCACGTCGCCGATAAATGTTCTTCTCACCCGTGATGCCTTCAATCAAACGCGTATCATCGAGCTCCCCCTGAGTCTGGTACTTCTGCCATTGGCGTTCGTTACTCTTGGTCTGCATGGCATCCAAGACAGCTTTCAATTGTTGCACCTGCTTACGAATTGGTTCGCTGAATTGAGTATACAATTTGTGGTCATGCGCGGACATCCGAATTTCCCGCAACTTGTTTTCGAATGCTTTACGATTCATTTCACGTGCTGCACGTTTCACTTCTTCCGGAATGTCATCTTTCTCTGCATCAGATAGTTGGTGTACCTGATGACCAGCATCCAGGCGGAACGGTCCACCTTTGCCACCTAGGCCAGCAGTATCTCGGCCACCAGTTCCACCAGCCCAAGTATTACCGCCAACATGGGGTGCATTCTTGGGATCGACTTTGCCAAACTTTGGTCCTTTGGAGAGACAGAGAAAGAGGAACAAATTTAATGACACAGTTACAGTTATGATACAGAGCGCAACTTACCGGACACATCTAAACCACTTTTACGCTCCACCGTCAATTGTATCTCTTTCTTTCTTCGCAAGGCATAGAGTTCGTTCTTCGCGTAGGCAGAAATAGGCAGACCATGTTTGGACAGAACCTGCGTCACCTGCTCCAAAGCCTCCGGCGAGTATTTGTCGAAATCGAGCACATTGCCTACCAGCTCCGACATATTTTCATCCGGGAATCTCTCCAAGTGCTTCACTATATTTACAACTTCCCGCGTTGAGTAAGGATAATTAAGTAATCCTTCGTCAGCCATGCTACGAAGCTCGCCAAAAGCATTTACCAAAGTGACCAAGATCTTGCGCGGCACCGAAGGAGCATATTGTTGCAGCAAAAAAATCTCAGATTCCGGTGAGGGATTATCAACAGCATGACAACTGAAGACATCGCCCAAGGAAGCAAAGAAATCATTGCCCAGGAATGGAAAACCAGGACGATTGGCCAACACAATAATGCGAAAATTAGGATGTGTTTCTATTACTTCGTGTCCCAACTTTTGGCCATCATCAGCACTGCCGCTCGGTACAATCTTACGCCCGTCAGAGAGAAACATTTCTCCATTTTCAACGAGCGTTCGAAGGATGCAAGTAACATTCACGGGTGCCTTGTCGGCTTCATCTATAACCAGCACACGACCACTTCGCACAGCTTTCACCAAAGGGCTATCCTCATAAGCGACCTGGCCATTCCGCAAAGTAGATTGAACTGTAAGACTTTGTACGGTCGTATCACGATGAAGTTGCAGGTATTCCCGTGGCCTTCTCATTAGGTGTAACAATTTATCGACAAGTTTATTTTTCCCAACACCTTGATTGCCCACTAAGAGCAAATGCTCACCAATAAGAAAATCCTTGAACGTTGATGAAAAAAGGGAAAGAAAAATGCACAGTAAAAATTTGCACAAATAGCATAAGTCATTCTCCTACCTGCAAAAGACGTTCAAGTAAAGCCAAATGCTGTGGCATCTCGTAGAACAAAGTGCTTGGCACTTTTGTATCGTCCGATGTCGGCAGTAGTTCCATTTGAGTATCACCAATCCTTAGTACGTTACCATCTAAAGTAATCTTACGCGTTGTCTCGCTTCGACGCGTATCAGCTCCGGACGGCGGTGTGATGCCAGCAACAAGCATAGCTCTTTCCAGAGCAGCACGAGGTAGCGCGGGCATGAACTTGGCCAAAAATGCATTTTGAATAATACTGTACACAGAGTTCAGAGGATTTGCATTTGTTGGATAGGCCGCCAGACGCCTGGCTATTTTCAGCATTTGGCGTGTGGATAAAGTACCCGAAAGGGTACGTATCGTTGGGTCAGTTGACTCAGATTCACGTAGAATGTGAGACAAACGTATGACTTCGTGAATGCTCGGGTCGACGTTGCCGAATAATTGCTGCATAATTTCAAACTCTTCTGACTGTTGCAACGGACGCACTTCCAAAAACAAAAACAAACTTAAGATTTCCGATGTTAACCAATTCGTTG
The DNA here is from genome assembly GCA_963966595.1 of Physocephala rufipes. Taxonomy (NCBI): domain Eukaryota; kingdom Metazoa; phylum Arthropoda; class Insecta; order Diptera; family Conopidae; genus Physocephala; species Physocephala rufipes. The sequence goes on from OZ016504.1 coordinate 22,706,157, forward strand.
TGGATACTGTAGAGTTAGGCGGTTCGGCTAAAGCAATTATACGAAAAGACTCGTGGATTTTAAAAATTCCCTTCTCAGCCAATTCCAGCTTAGTAAATCCCTTCCGAAGCAGTGAATCAAATCGGTCGTGACGTAATAAAATACCGCCATCACAAAGTTGCAACTCACGGTCATGTATCAACCTATCAGGAGAAATTATTGACGAAATAAATTCAATAAATTATATTCAATATTTTATCAAACGCTGCCAACCTCTGCAGTACACTCACTGTACTCTTATGCAAGCGATGCAAACCATTCAGTAATGCTATCGACCCAGTTTTTGCAGCACGCACCAGCGGTGAGTCACGCCACACGGTATCACCGTCGATGGTAGTGATACGTTGTTGTATCAAATCCCGTGAGGTCATATCTTCGTAAAGTACCATCGGCTCAACACTCTGATGTAACAAATGCAAAATTCGGGAACTAAGTGTCGCCTTGCCGACGCCCTTTTGACCTGCAGAGGGAAAAAATCATCAAATCCAAAAAGAGGAGCAGAAATTAAACAAGCAAACCGATTAAGCAGATATCGCCCACAGAAATTGCTTGAATCATGGCTGCCAATATATTGCGTTGATGTTGTAAATCAACAAAGTCCTTAGTTTTTGGAGAACCGTTAGTTCCACCAGGTACTTCTACATTCAGGTCATCTATTGCAATTTGTACACTTTGATTGGTTTCATCAATTTGCTTTTTTATCACAATTTTCTGCACAGATTTCTTTGGCGTCGATTTTATTTTAAGTGTTTCGAAGAGATTCCTTGTGGAATCCGCTTGTTCTTTCTTGAAGGTCGTTTGATATGGGTACAAATATAGGATAGCATCGTGAACCGCTAAGTCAGGATTATTATTCTGGAAAACATTATTTTTATTATAAATCGAAACCCTTTGACAGTTTCAATCTTACCATTATTTGTGCAACCAAATACACATTGTCTAGTGGAAAATCTGGTAAATTGGTTGTTACGTCGGCTCTTTGCACGGCAAAACCAAACGATAATAATTGTCTTAAATTTTCTAGAGGAACTTTTGGTGCAATTCTTTGTAAAATTTCCAGCATTTCCTAAATTACATAAAGCTTATAAATATAAGTATGTCACAGTAATATGATTCTTCTAAAAAAAATTACATCGTATGAAAAATGGGTAACATTTCTTGACTGGAATCTGGACCTTAACGGTGGATCTAGTGGAGTGCCTCTGTATTTCTGTGTAGGTAAACCCAGAGCAAGAACCCTGAAGTCCTCTGAAACACGCAACAGACCCCATGAATCTAATTCGTCTTTTGTATAAATCTAAATATATATTTTTATATAATTAGTCATTTCTAGGTTCGTATTTGGTTGCACTCACCTCCAGTAATTTATCATAACGTTCTGGAGCCATTAAGAATTTTCCATTCTCCAAATGCATTTCCCGATTTTCCAATAAATTGTTCAGTATCGGTAAAACATTACGTTCAGCATGTTCAACACCATCTAAGACCAAAACACGTCCATGAACCGCCGCACGAACTGCGCACTGAGTAAAAAATATAACGGTTAGATAGATTATAACAGCGTCTAGAAAAGATCAAAACAAGTGTATGAAAAAAATCACTCACCTGATCATAATAGACCGCGGCCTTATTTTTGATTTCACGTCGTTGTTTCAGATCGCTTTCAGTTGTATCGCGACTTAGGGAAATATATTCAAGCTCCTGCTGCGTTAGTTCCAAGAATTGCAAAGCCAATTGTCGTCGCAACGGTCCCGGCTGACCCAGGAGGAACATATCCTGCTTGAGTATATCCTTCTGTAGCATCCAACGCAAATGATGTAGAGCAGTTTGCGTTAACTGCAGGCTACCATCCTCGGCGTATTGAACTGATTTAATAACCAAATTGCATCAACACATATCCCCACTGGATGGCAAATACATCTACACATATGAACTTACCATAATTTCGTGGCACCAGTTCTGGGTTCAAAGGTTTCTTTAATGGTTTCGTTACATCACCAATTGTAATTTTTTCATTAGAAACCGATCCATTTTTGTCGTCTATCGCTGTCGAATAGAATTTGTGGCAAGACAAAATAAAACATGGCTTTCTAGCGTTATAACGAATTAGATTTATTGGCTTTGTGAAAAATATTAAAGGAAGTAACATTGCATCGATTTCAAATTTTTGTAATTCAGAGGCAGGATCGTCAAAGGGAGGATAGTTTGGCCAGACTTGGGCTAATTAGTCACCAGTATTATGTGTAATTATGAATTTTATTATAGACAATTGTATTTTTGAAAAAGAACTATCACAGAAATTGCAAAACACTACAATATCAAAAAATATAAATTATTAATAAAAAACCGCCTGCACTGCACACCGTATGATCCAATTGATAAGAAATAACAACTAACTGTCACTGTCAGCTGATTGTGAGAACGTTATGGTCGAAATACACTATTAGGAAATTGTGTTCTTGTTTTTTCCTTGCACAGGTAGATGTGATAGTATGGAAGAATGCTCGTGGCGGATTTCGATAGCTTCCTGACCGAGATCGTATACTGTATTCAATTTAGGATTGACTTTTTAGTCAGCTTAAATTATCTAAGTGATTTTAATGGGTAAATATGTTTGAATAATTCGATTTTACTTTGGGATCCTTTATTTGAATTATTATGGTACAAATCCATATAAAATCTCAAATGCAAAAAATGTATTGGCAATTTCCAGAAAATACTTTTCGATAGTTTGTTTTTATATTTATTAAAAATCTAAATTAGAAATACAACTGAATCTTTTCATTAGCAATTCTTGTTAAATTGAAAGAACAAAATTAAATATAATTATAATGTAAAGTATATTTATTTTTTGTTTAAAAAACACTGCAGTTGCTTGTCAAGTAATTAACAATAAAATACTTTATTCAAATTTATAACGTCTTTTTATTGAAGTTATTAATAATTTCGAAACAAATAATCCGAAATCATTAACAACTTTTTGCTGAAAGCCGTAGAGGGAAGAGCAACGGATAGATGCTGCATTCCTACTATTCGATTTGCTTTTTATTATTAATACACAAACTTAAATACCCACTTGGAAGTATACACATTAATTCTAGTAATAATAATACTAGTGTGACCTCATGAACGTAACACCAATTTATCACAAATAGAAATGAATTTATGCAATGCGCAATGAAGACACATTCAATTAGAATACATTTATTGGCTGGGAGTAGATCACAATGTGAGCAATATGCGACTGATAAAGTATGGTGGAATTAGATGAGCATCAATTCTAAATATAATATTAATTTAGTTTAGCAGTTTACATAAAATCAAAACAAATTTCCAACAAAATATTTGCAACTAATTACATTGAAATGTCTGCAATATAAAAAGCTGATAATATTATTTCCACAAATTGTATTTAATAAAACGCCTTTTGTGTTTTGTGTATTTGAATTCTGTTGTGGAAATAATTAATATTGGATATATTTATAAGAAATACTGAAGCTATTTTTATAAGCCACTCTTGGACTACATGCGATATATAATAGTACTCTATTAGCAAACAAATTTGTAATAGCAATCAATATTTGCAAGCGACCAAATTTTTATTTTAATATTCACAAGAATATTTTCTAAAACAAGTTCTAAAAAAATTATTATTAATTGCTAAAAAGAAATGAAAATCAACGTAGCCTTAACACAAGCTACGCATTTGGATAGTTCTTTTTATTAAATCACAAGTTGCTTCTTGTCCGTAAAGTCAGCGATAAGAATTTTCCCACACTACAACAAAAAAACACTGGAAATAAAATAAAAATATTTTAGAAAAACATCCAAATCATTTCAAATCCAGCTAGAAATGAAAAAAACTGCGGTAGAAAAATTTTTATTGAGCAATTGAAAACAGTACTGAATGTCGGTTGGGCAAATGTGTTGGTTTTATGATAAGCAAAGAACTTATATGTTATTGTTGTTACTTTTGAGGCACATGGGTTTCTCACAATCAATGTTTTTATTTAATTATGAAAAAATTAAAAACAAAACAAAACAAAGCAGTATTAGCTTCAAAAAATGGTTTATAATATTTCTAGAAGGCTTAAGAATTCTCACAATGCGTTTGATATTGTTGTTGTTTGGGTTTTTGTTTTTTGGTTTTAATTCATTTTTATATTTTCCATTTTTGGAATGAAGTTAAGTTTTTTCATAATCTAAATATTTCTATTTAATTTCTCTTTCTTTCAGAGATTTTCAAATGACATGCTTTCTGAAATTCTTCGTATCTTTTGTTATTAAAAAAATATTTTGTCAATTCTCGTGACACCGAAAGGAAAAGGGTATACTATTTGAATATTTTTCTCTTGGCGTTTCGATGTCGCCGCCTTTTGGTGATATTTTTTAATTTGTTTTTAATGATCGTTACTTCTGCAGAAGAAATATCTACAAATTCTCGAATTCGAGTGACGTGCGCTCGTAAGCAAAAGTTTAAAAAAGAACCGTTGTTTAATGGTTTAATTAAAATTTGTTGGTTTATAATTTCTTTTTTCATCTATTCGTTTTTTCTTACGAATTACTACTATTACATAAATAGACAGAGACATTGACGGAAACACTGAATTGGTGCCTCCGCCACTTTCCGGGATCACTTTTACGTTAAGCATTACGTAGACAATTTAGATCCTAAAATCATCGGATTTTGGGTAAAATTAGAATTGAAACATATGCCATAATTAATTTGCACGCTTTGGCATTCGCGAAGATCATTATAAAGTTTGAATTAATCCTTTATTTTATTCTTAAAAAGATATCGAGAAATCTGTAGCATAATTTGTAATTTATTATAATTTATTTTTGCTATTAGATTTCGTTTAAATTTGTTATTAAATAATTTTATTTTTCGAATTACAAAAATGCCGAATTTAAAATTATTACGAACATCGCTTGCGGCATTTTAATTATGCTTCTGGAGTATCCGTTACAATTTATCCTTTTTAATTTGTCTCCAATAATTTACTCCGACCGAAATTTCGGGAAAGCAATGTTTATTAATTTTCCACCATGTTCTTGCAGCTCTCCTCCTCTTTCTGCCTTTCTCATCGGTATCCAATGTGATAATCGAAATTTTTAAGAGTTTAAAAAATTAATATTAAATCGTCTGCCTAAAGCAAATTGAACTGGTGACAAATAATATTAAGAGAATGCTAATCCAAAATGACACTAATTTTCTTAAAGTGTTTATGAGTTCTAACTGTTCAAATATTATTTAATAAGAATCACCTCACTTGCATAGCCCGACGACACCAATCACGGAATCCAGCCATCCAACCATCCAACTGACTGAAAAACCATCGACCATAAAACGAGACAATAAAAACCTTCATTAATTAACCGCAAAAGGCGTTGAACCAACGTTGAATAACAACGACTGTAGGCGAGGACATAAAATGAATCCTTGAAAACTCTCAAATAATAATTGAAAATCTGCAACAACAATTTGACAACAACATCAACAACTGTATAGCAATTAAAGGGGGAGACACCAGCAACAACAACAACACTAACAATTCATGCTCTCGTACAACACAAATAGCAATAGCAATAACAATAACAATAGCAATAACGACAAAGAAGAGATAATAACTGAATATTATCTATTCGCCAGTTGGACCACGATGGACCAAAACAACAACAACAACCGAAGGGACTGCCGCAGAAGTAAACCAAAGCTCGAATCTGTGAAAGCGGTGAAGCGAAAGAAGAGTTATTCGTAGATGCGAATGCCTATGAAAAAGTAATAATAGAAGGAGGCGGCTTCCAAAAGAGAATATATTAAATGAAGTGTAAACAAACTCCGCCTTCTCTGACTTCGCTGAACCACAAAAAAGATTGAAACTGCAAAAAATTGGTTACAACAAAACCTTTAACAGTGCTGAACTCATCGATAATAGCGCTATTCCCCTCAGTGTGTGATTGTGTCAAATCAATTTTAAAATCAAAATCAAAGACAAAATCGAAAAAAGGAACACACTCAAACCAAAGAAACCAATCAGTAACGAGCTCTCGAATAAACGGACAAGAAGGAACCTAATAAACCCTGCTACCAAAGCAAAAGAAAATGAATGACAGACATTTGAGAGAGAGAGCATGCGATTGGCTAGATATTGAAGAGATAAAATAAACAATAACAACAATCGCAATAGCAACAACAGCGCAATGAAAACCACAATTAAAGCAATACTCATGAGTCAGAATAATGTAAAACTCTCTCAATTCTTTCTCTCTCTTTGTATTCACTAAACTCACCTTGCTTTGCGCCAAAAACAATAATCTGGTGAAAAAGCCAAGCCGGGTTTAACGGCTGTGGCGACCGCGCTTGGTTGCAGTAACAATTGTCAATTGGAATGCGGCACGCGGTACGCGGAAGGTTCGTTGTTTGCTTACCCGCTACAAAATATGGAAAAATAGCCCAAACAACAACAAAAAACGCCTAAATAATTCATTAACGAGATGCGATATTTAAAGCGGATTTTTAAAGAAATACTTTAATAAAGAAGAAATTAAAATATGTTATTCTGTGTAAAACTAGAAAAATATAAAAACGAGAAAAATGGAAAAATATTTTAAATTTTCTCACTTCAAAATTTTGCAAAAACTTTTGATCTGAAAAAAGGAAATAATGTTTTATATTTCGAAACCAAAATACTCCAATAATTTAAAATAACAATTAAAACATAAAATCATACCGAAACAATAGAATAATTATTAAATATAAATACGTGAAATACAATAAGTTTAAGTAAAAAGTGAAACCCCAGAGAAATTTAAAATTATTGCAATAAATTGATTAATATTAATATTAATATTTTCCAAGAAAAATCCTAATAAATAAAACAGAATTATCTAAACGCTATAATTATATTTTTATAAAAGATAAAATTCTTATTGTCTTCTATTTATTTTATTTCTATTTAATTTTAACTGAAATTAAATCAATTAATTTATGACATCAATTAATAACATAATTATACAAATTAGTCAATTTAACAAAGAAATAAAAAAACATGTTTAATTAGAATCAAATGAAGACTACATTAAAAGTAAAAGCAAGACAGATTAAGAGTTTTAAGACCGGGAGACCGGTTGTTTGTGATTTTTCTTCGAATCCATAAAACTTCTCTCTCTTCGATTTTTTTAATGTGGATTGCTCTCTCGGCTTAAAATTTGTGACTCATTAGTGCTATTACGAAAATTAAAATAATCTTTATTAATTTACTCACGTCGGCATTTCCAATAAACTCCACAAAGTGTGAGAAATCAGATCACAAAAAGAAAAGACAACCGGACCACCATGATCCAGATAGTTAATACAAGAAATACAAGGAAGAAGAAGTAGACGACGAAAGTGAAGGTGACAACAATAATATCCAAAACTTCCGATTCAAGTGACCCGTCAAACTAATCATCAAGAAAAAATCCGAAAATCCGACGCCAAAAAACCGACACCGACATCTCGTCATCATTTGCATCGCTTTGGAAAAAGCCAAGCTTGCGAAAAAACCGAACGATTGCGTGGATTCTACGCGGAATTGTATCATTCTCGTTGCAGTTTTGACATTCTCGATTCTCATTTAAAAGAAATTAATTCGTGAAATGAGACTGACCGATGACCGAAGAGCCTTTAGGTGCTGTTGTTGTTGTTGTTAATTACTGTCTAAAAGCAAGAGAGTTTTAGTTTGTGTGACTAACTCTGTGGCGCTCTTTGTCAACGATTAATAATAATCAGTTTGTGGTGGGGGAGCGTCAGCACGCGTTCGATTTTATCGTATCATTTTCTGTCTTGAGTCTTTAGTTTTCTTATGCTTATTTACGCTCTTGCCTATTATGCTCTTGCGCGTGTCGTTGTTGTTGCGCGGTAATACCTCTGCTTCTGCTTTATAATAGAAAAATAAACTAACCAAAACAAAAATCAATCGCGCATCGTAAAAAAGTTTTATTGACTCCCAAAAGAAACCGTCGCCAAAATAGCTCCCAAAAATTGCTACCGTCGTCGACGAATGCATCTGCCCAGCGGTACTGCGGCAGTGTCAGCAGTTTATACTGGGTCGACTGCTGACGGTGGCGGCGGCAACGGCATGGTCACTTCGTCAGGATCACCCAGCGATTGGAACACACCCGTATCGATTTATAAGACGTCAATGTGCGAAGGGGCTCCAATTCAAGCAAGCAGTGCAAGCAATGGCAGTAGCTCACCGACAGGTGGCGCTAGCAATAGCAGCAATTCAAATAACAATCACAATATCAGTAGTAGCAATAATAATAACAACAATAATAATAACGGAAACGGCAACAATAATAATAACAATATGCATCAGGATTTATGGTGGACGGAGCGTTTGGTATTGGAGGCACAGCAAGAATTCCCCGGCGAATTGGGTAAGTAGAAGACGAAGAAAAGGATGGAGTCGTTGGCGGTGCGGGTTGAAGGGTGGCGATGCCAAACACAGTGAACAAAATAACAAATAAAAAGCGACTCAAAGAAGCAATTTTTAAAATGAAAGCTTTCCATTTATTATACGCTTCACACACTTAAACGTTTAGGAGATAATATGTTTGCTCCTCCGTTTGTGTATCATTAATAAAGGAGGCGTGGCGGGTGTAGAAAACTATATATATTCTAGAATGACTGGTATAGGAAAATACATATAAGCTTGCTCAGAATCACCTCCTGAATTTAATAACCATGTCCATCTGTTTCTTTGTCTGCCTGTCTGTCCGTCTGTAAGATCGCTGCTACGCCCACTTTTTTATGAAATAAAATTGTGAAACACCATTTTTCCATCCCTATAGGAATTTTGAAGCTGAAATTTGATGGTCGGGATAGCGGGTTTAAAGATTATATATCCAGAAGATATAAGCGAGGATGGTACGCTACTATACATATATGAACTTTTTAAGAAAATTTATCTTGAAAATATAAATATCAAGAAAAGGGGAATGTCATATTAAAAAAGGCGTGCCCCGCTGATTATTGAATTTTATCCATATAATTTTTTATTACGGGTGTAGAGACTGTGTGAGCTTCAGTCAGGCCGAAGCTGACGTTCTTACTTGCTTTTTCAATAAGTATTTATTTAATTATTGTTTTTATTAAAAGATATAGATAAATCTTAAGAAGTCAGAATTTATTAAAAATGCCTTAATAACGCTGAGTTTTCCCGCATATATTGCTTTGAAATAAGGTCCTACTTTTTCATACTTTTCCACTTTTTTCTTTTTTATAAAAGACAAATCTTCGAAATTTTTAAAATTTTCAAAATTAATATCAGATCCGAGCTCGTGGGAATGTCAGTATTCTCAATATTTAGTATCAATTTAGTATCAATAATTAGTTCCATGAATGATTAATTAATGTTGTTTGATTTAATACTTGGTTTAATTCAATACTAAGGTTTTTTATTACTTATTTAATACTCATAAAAAAATTATTACTTATAAAAAAAATTTATTACTTATAAAAAAAACTGATACGTTTGAAGTGTTCCTGCGTTCGCTTAGAAGTGGCGCGCCTTTTACTCACAAGCATTCTTCGAGATGAGAATCACTAATTTCGTTAACTTTTGCCTTTACCTTTCGCCTTCAAAAAAATACTCGGTACTAGGAGATAATATAACCCCGTGTCACCAACGCATGCGACGCATGCCACAATCGAAATTATGAATATATGATCACACGATCACGTCTCGATCATAATATTTGGCTTTTTTATGGCTTCGAGAGATTCTTTGCTTGGCTTTTTTCAGCTTTGGCTGAATTTTTTTTTTCTTTGTTCCTTCCAGAAGTATGGATGGATAGATATACTCGTATTGCCAAATTGATATTAAAAGTTGAAATTTGATATTTATTGCCAATAATCCGCACGTCCTTTCACCTTTCAGATAATTTCAAACCGAAGAATATATCACTTGAGGATCACTCACGTGATCGCCGATGATATGATACGAAATTTTTGAGAGGACGTCAAAATGTAATTGATATCAAATGATTGAAAAGAAAAAATAGCCGAAAGTAAGACTTTCACACGCTCGATAACTTGAGCGAAAAATTGAAGCGAAGAAACGAAATGACAATAACAACAAAAAAGGACTTTCGAGTAATTTCAAAGAAACTTTAAAAAAAATGCTAACGAAAAGTTCTTTCATTTCTAAAGAGTTTTAACGAAAGAATTAAATGGATAGGAAAAATAAATTAAATTAATAAAAATTTTAAATGAAGATGATTAAACAGAAATAATGATAATTAATGAAATTAATTTCGAAATTATGTTCCATTAAACTAAATTTAATTGAGAATTTTGTTGAGGCTTATGACGGTGATGATGATGATGATGATGATGATGATGATGATGATGATGATGATGATGATGGTTTAACATCTCATAATTAATTTTTCCATTTTCAATTTAATTTCAGTTCGTACCAGTAATCCTTACTTCCTCTGCTCCGCCCTGCCGACACATTGGCGCTCGAATAAAACGCTGCCGTTGGCCTTCAAAGTGGTGGCGTTGGTGGATGTTGGTGATGGTACCATCGTTACCATCCGTGCCGGTAATGATGAGAACTATTGCGCGGAGCTACGCAATTGCACGGCGGTGATGAAAAATCAAGTCGCCAAATTCAATGATTTGCGTTTCGTTGGAAGAAGTGGAAGAGGTAAATGTTAAAAATGGACCATAAAGAGTCCATAACAATATTATTTGAATGCAACATAAATTTGTTATCTTCATATTTAAATTCATCCTTTCCTTGATTTTCTATTTTATTATTTTTTTTTTTTTTTTGCTCTTCCAACACCATTCTCCTCCATTCTCTTTCTTATTAATTTCTCATTTGCCAGCAGCTCTCCTTTGTCGATATAATCAACTGCTATGGCATGAACGATCGATCGTTCGATTCAGAGTTCATTGATGGCTTCTGAAGTTCAGTCACAGAAGTCGTCACATTAGGTCGAAACGGCTGCAGGCGAACATGCAACGCAATTATGACCAGTTAGTTAGTCGAAGCTGGTTTCATATGCGTTAGTTCAACTAATGTCCTTGCCTTTACCCCTCCCCCCATCTCGTGTATCTGCCAGAATACAAATAATTGCTGAAAATTGATCAATGATCATTGATCGATTAGTTGGTTTATCGAATCAATTGATTGGTCTGATAGTTGATTTATTTCACTTATTAATGATAAATAGATAGATTGATCTATTTGGTGAAATAGTCATTTTCTCTTATGCCTTCCAGAATTCGAAAGTTCGCAGGATTTTTCGTTAAATTCAATTCAATTCGATCGTCGAGCATTTTCGTCCCTGCATTTTCCTTAATTTAGTTTTTTTGTACAATTTCCTTTTTATTTTCTCCTCATATTTTTGCCACGTTTACCACGTTTCGCACGCAACAATTATTGCTTGCTTTGTGCGTTTGTGCCTTTTATTTCCTCGGGTATCGATTATAATCGATTTTCAACTGCGCCCAAAATGCACGGAGTGTATAAGCAGCAGGTTGGACGACTATTGCTCTTGCTGTCAGTCACTCCATCACAGCCGCTCAAACGTCCATACACTTGACTAACATCACTTCCCTTCACATCCTTTCGTTATCCTTAATCCCAATAATTTCAATTTTAAGTAGAAACGAAAATGAGCGTGTTAGGAATCGACATTCTTTTTACGGAAAACTTATGCTTATGAAATTACTCTGCTGTCCTTCTTCTACTTCTTCTTCGTGTCCTTTTGTTATTTGTCAATAATTTTTTAAAGAGGGTTCGACAATTTTGTATAGTAATTAACGTTCTTGTTGTTGTTGGTGATGTTGTTGTTAAGAAAATTATTAACAGCTGTTGTTGTTAAAGTAAAATGCGTGCAGAAATGTACCGTGCTCGGGGAGCTCATAAAAATATTTGAAAATGAGCCACGTCGAAATTAAAGCCTTACAAATTATAAATATAAAATTTAATATGTAGAAATAATTAAAAGTATTTACTTCTAAATAATTAATAATGATTATTAATAATAATTATTAATAATATAAGTTTCGGTGTGCCTGAAATTCTTACGAAGGTTAGTAACGACATTTTGTGCGTCAAACCCGCACAACCAACTGACTAATTTAGCGCCGATTAAAAACAATTTGGCGTACTCTTGCTTTGTTTTTAAACTTAGTTAGCAGCTCATAGAACGATCCTATAAGAGAATATAATTGCTGACGGTTTTATTGTGCCAGCTTTATTTCTTTTGTTTTGGTTTACGAGATATTATCCTACTTAAATATAACATTTTCACACGAAATTAAATATTCAAAAATTCGAAATGGTTTTTAGCGCAGATCTATTTTTTCCTAAATCAATAAAACAATTAAGTTAATTTTTTTTAATATTAAGATTTTCTCAGAAATGTCAAAAATGGAAAAGAATCTTGGAAATGGATAATTGAAAATGATGGAAAAGAATTTTAGAATTATTGTATCGTTCAAATCGCGAATAATAATCTTTTAATTCATAAAAAAATCGAAAAGAAGTCAGTGTCCATTTATGGGATTCGTCCATTACGAACAATTAAAAAGTTTGCACAGTCCTTTTGATACCGTTATAAAAGAGAATTTATTTGCACTTGTATAAAAGACATAATAAAAATCTTTGAGAAATGAAATATGTAATTTCTAGCTGTCTTTGGATTCTGTATAATAATGAAATAAAGCCTTCCTGGGTTCAGCTAATGACTAATAAATGTCATTTCACCCCTCTATCATAACAAATCACTAATTAACACCGTTCTTATCATACGTCTCATTAATTAATATTGCAATCAAAGTGAGTTGGGCGATTAGTTTTATTTCGATAACGCTACAATTTAAGCAAACCACAATTTTTCAAAATTTAATAATACTGATTAAAATTTTAGTAACTCAAATTAAAATATTCTCTTTTAAAATATTATTTATATAATAAAATTTATCGCGTCTTTTTGATAATTTCACAAAAAATTATTTAAAAACCAGAAATTTGACTTTCGGAAATAAAACCACAAAACATTTCCTTGAAATGAATTGTTTTTTGTTTTAATTTTCCTAAATTTTGCAAAAATAAAACCAATTGAAAAACATAATTTATTTGATAATTTCAAATAAGTTTTTAACTAAAACATATTAATAGTGATTATATAATACATATTAAGTATAATATAGTTCGAAATATAGTTCGAACTATAAGTTAATATAGTTCGAAACAAATTCAAACATTAACCCTTCACGACCAACTGCAGGACAGCTACCCGAAGGCTTTTCAGGAGCATATCTTACGTCATCTTTGTAAAAGGCGACACTTTATAGAATTCATTTCCTTGTAATTTACGTCTGATTTTATAAACGAATTCTGATTAAATATTAGTTCTTATTGAAAGTTTCCAACCATTCGGAAAATGGAAAAATTGCCTGAAAACTCAAAAGAATGGAACCCAAGGAAAAGAAGTAATAATGATTGTATTTTTCCACCCGCTTACTCCTAAACTTGGTCGTCAACGACTATCGTTCGTAATTGTTTGATTAGCCTTAACAATCTGATGAAGATATCAGTGTTAATTAAAGGTGAAAGTTCCAGAGAAAGAAGTAGTAGTATCATTTGAGAAATTAACCCCTCCGAATAGGGCGTGTTGAGTCCCGACCGTTAGAATGAAAATCATAATGACCAAATCATCAAAACTAACAAAATCACAAACAAAAACTATCGAAGAAACGAACTGACTTAATTACAACAAATTAATCATCATAATGATGAATGGGTTACAAAGTCCATACGCGCGGCATTTTGTGGATCTTTGTTAACGGAATTTCTCAAAGAGCTCGAAAAAGTAATCAAAAGAAAGAAATTGCTTTTGAGAGATATTCAAAAACAAAGAAGAAAATAAAAAACAAAAGATTTAAATTTTTTTAACAAAAGTTCCAAAAAATAGCTTAATTATTTTTATTCTCGAAAAAGAAACATTGCATTTCATCGAACAATAAACCGAAAAGAACATGGAAAACAAGTTCATAAACAGAATTAGTTATCTAAAACAACAACAACAACATTGATTTTCATAAATCCTAGGCTTCCTTTCAATGAAATCATAATCACAATCACCATCATTATCGTCATCAGTTGGGAGGAATCAAGACGAAACACAAAAAACAAATCCGATCGCGTGAAGAATAAAATGATGCGAAGCGAGAAAAATGTAAAAGAATTAGTGCAAAAGATTAATTTGTACAAAAACAACAACAACAAATCCTACTACCACCAAAATAATCTCGCGTAAAGAGATCCATCAAAAGCAACAACAATCCAATCAGGTTACGACAGGCGTTTGCTCGCTCTAAAACTCTTCAAAAGATCTTCCTAACTGCTTCCCTAACGCCGTTGCCGCTTATGTTGTTGTTGTTGTTGTCTAGATGCTTTATTCTTTATTTCAATTTTATTATTGATGACGCGTGTCTTTCATTCATTCATTCACTGACTTTGAGTAAACAAATTGATGTCATTAGTTTTTAGAGACTGCCATGAAAATCCATGAACGATTTTCGGCGAATGCTTTTGACCTTTTTTTGGTTTTCATCTCTTTCAAAACAAAAAGACCCCAAAAAAATGTGAACACAAACAAAGGAAAAGAAAAGAGTTAAGCCAACTTAAGCTGGAAAGGCGAATTGTCCATGTTTATAGTTGTTGTAGTTGTAAGAGCCTTATGCGATCTCTTTATTGTTTTTTTTAATGTCATTGAGCTTTTTAGAATTAGCTGATGCCAACGATAACGTAATGCGAACTAATATCTATTAAATTTTTTTAATTTCGAAATTATATTTTCCAAACGAGAATTTATGTCTTAATCAAAGCGAGATTTAGCAGATAAAATCCTTAGCATCATCAAAGGCTTGTAAATAAAGGAAGGGTGGGTTGGAAATCTTAACATAATTTATACGGTTTACGGTTTATGTAATTAACACAAAATGCTGAAACGTTAAAATAATAATTTGATTTTATTTGGATTAATCATAATTATATAGATGGTGTATATTTTAAACAAACCTTAAATTATTTTAGTTTTTTTCTTTTGCTTTAGATGAAAAACTTGCAAGACAAAAAATAATTTTGGCATGCATTAAGTTTTCACGTTTAACATTCTTTGATATTTCTTATCTAAATTATCGAAATTAATGTTTTCAGTACAAACTAGTTAATTCAATTTAATTACTAAAAATTAAAAAATTAATTTTATTTTAATTATTTAAATTATTTAATTAATTTAACATAAAATTAAATTTGGTTTTTAATTTTTTAATTTTGATTTTCTTAAATAAAAAATTTCATAAATTAATTTTTATTAAACAATAAAAATATTATTTTATTAATTTTTTATTAATTTTCTTTAAACAATATTTTTAACTCTTTCATTGCTTTGAATAAAATTAAATAAAAATTCAATAAATATAATGAAATCTTGTCATTATCTACAATTATATTATTTTTCTTATTCCCAATTATTATATATTTTTGTTAATTGAATTTTTTAATTGAATTGCTTAAATTTTTCCTTAAGTGATTTTTTGAATAAAATTTTAAAATTTCAACAATCTTCGTTTCTTCATAATGATGTAAATGAAAATAATTAAACCAAGTACAAATAAAAACGATGTCAATAAAATTTAATGTGAAAATAATGAAATACTATTAAATTTTATAGCCAAACACAATCCTATCCGTCCGACGAATAATGAAATCATAAAAACTTCTTTGCAAACGAGTCGCTTGCGGTGACCCCGCGCAGCCACAAACAACCCTTGAGCGTAACTTAATAACGATATAATAATAACAAAACAAAAACAATAATAAAAACAAAAACAAAAACAATAACAATAACAAATGTACCTGATAAACAAGAAGAACTGAGAATGCATTCATTAATGCCAGGGACTCAACAAACGGTACATATTTACAAATAATAAAACCGCAAAAATATTTTAAAAACAAGCAAAAGCAACTAACAAGCAAAGAGGCAAGACAGACAAACGGACAGATAGAAGATAAAAGATAGATATAGAAAAAGGGATGGAGAGAGGGGTAGGATGAGAGAGAGAGAGAGGAAAGCAGATGAACTTCGACATTTGGCTTATCGTAAAACAACACCCAAAAATAACGAACGCAACAGTTAGAACAAAATCGTCACCGTTTCTCTAACTGACTCTCACTAAGGTGTATTACCCTCACAATCAATTTATCACCATCATCATCATCATCATCTCCATCAGCAGCATCATTAATATCGCTCTATCGTCACCGCCTTCCTGAGATTTACTTGCACCGTCGATCCATTTCCATTTGTTGGTTCTTAGCCAGCCAGAGTATTTTAAAAATGGCCACAATCTTCCGGTTTATGTGCGGTTTTTTTATATAGCCAATTTTTTTGGTTTTGGTGGCTCGTGGCCTCGAATCGTTGCAACGCAGGCTCTATTGATTCAAAATAAAAATTGACAAAAATCATGAAAAATTTATTGCAAATGCATTTTACAAGATTTGTGGAATATAATGAAAGCAACATGAACTAACACCAACAACAATCAATGCCAAACGTTCGCACATCGAAACATCAAAACGTCTCCAATAAAATGTTCGTATATTTTCGTCGGTCGTTTAAGTTAGTTTGAGTTAATAATCACCAACCCGAATAGTAAATCGATGTCTCGGATACGGTTGGCTGTTGTTGGTGGGTTAACAGAAACACCCTCCTATCACTTTCACTCATCTTTAGCTTATGCATCTACCACCAAGTTAACCGCAAAAGCCACGACCACAGAAACAACATCAACCAAAAATGAGAGGCATTGACATGAAAAAATGAGAGTGAGAATGAGATGGAGGAGCAGAAATTGATGGAAAGTAGGGGATGAGTAGAAATCATTGGGGGCGAAATGAAATAAAAACTGTATCTGCTGAAGTGAATCTTCTTCTGCATTTGTTGTTGTTGCAGGGTTGAAAGAATTACTTCAGGAACACACGAATGACAGGAACAAAAAAACAAAGAGCAAACAAAAAATTAACAGTAAAAGTCATTTGGTGGAAAGTGCTAAAAATGTGGTTTATTTGTAAAACGTTTCTAATATCTAAAATTTTTTGAGAAATTCCCTAAAGGAAACCGATTAGAAAAAATCATTGAAGTCAAGGAAGGAAAATAATTTAAATGAAACGATTAAAAAAATCTAAATCTGAAAAATTATTCCTTATTCATAAGAAGACTTTTAATAATGAATGGATGGGCCACACCCATTTTCGGGAGTACACTTTTTTTAGATGGATAATATGGAAATACATTTTTAACCTCAAATTTCACAAACATATTGAGAATTTCGTTTTCTACACCTATATCACTCACATTCACTTTATAAGTGGGCGTGACACCGTCAGATTTTTCGCCAAATTCAAAACAAAAACACCCACGAGTGGAGGAAACACATTTAATCACATCAATGATTATGATCATGATAATGCGTTTGTTCGATATCCAGTGATCTTTATTAATGGCTGAGCACATCACACCCTTTTTTAGATTGTGTATTTTATTAGAAGTTTATTTCGATCATAAACTTTTTTATTCAAATTCTCACTGAAGAATTCACTGAACCTTAAATAACCTTAAAAAATAAGTTTGGTATCTTCTAAACCGAACGACCCATTAAGGCCCCCAATATTTATGATGAATTGCGTGACAATGAATCCATTCGTTCTCTGTTATCGCGATTTCTATAGACAATCAAGCAAAAAATGGACCGAGAGAGGTGGGCAATCAAGGTTGAATTGAATCTTTCTGAGTCGGAATAAATATACTTCGCACTATTCGCCATATTGTCTTTAATGCCTTGCAAACGAAAGCACAATGATCATCCAAAACCCTCTGCTGTCTAAAACGGTTTCTGAAGAAAGTTAGAAAAATGCAGAGAGAATTTGTATGGAAGGAAAAATATATTATTTAACGTAATTGTAAAAAATTAAATAAAATATTTTTATATATTAAAAATCGGACGCATCAAAAAAGATTTAATTCGAGATACTTATAAAAACCGTTTCGAATAATTAAAACAAAATTTTTTTTGAATTCAGAAATTTTTTATAAGAAAATTTTTTTATTTTCGAAAAAGTTATTTGATTTTTCAAACTTGCTTCAATTTCATAATGGGAAAAAATCTTTTTGACTGCTATATCATCTAAATAACTATATCATCGGTTTTGGTTATAATCGGTTGCATCAAAGGTCCTCAAAAGGGTTGGCCATATATCTTTGTTATTTTGTACTGCTGTAACGTATAATTAATTTAATTTGAATTAATACTCAATTGATTTATAAACACTTAGTCCTGCAAGGAAAGTCATGTGTTGCACGCTTTGAATTTTTAATTTATTTTTATTATTTGGCTAGCCTTTTTTTATGGTAAGAATAAAAAATACGGCAAGCTAGTAAGGTAAAGTAGGCTTTCCTTTCAAACTTTAGTTTTCAATTTTTTTATTTTTCTCCAAAAATGTTTACGGGAAAGGATATGAATGAAGCATGTGCGTCTAGTGTATTCCAGCAGTTTATTTGTTTTCGTTCCTGTCATTTGCAGTAAAACGTTCAAAATTGTGCATACATAATTATTGCCAATGTCATTCGGAAAACATATAATTTTTTCACAAAAATCAGGCAAGGGTTGCGAATGAGCTGAAAACGAAAGTGGGTTAATGAAAAAAAAGAGCATCAGAAAAGAGTAAAGCCAAAATATATACGTCCTTAATCAAACGTTGCCAATGACAGTAACAGTTAGCAATATCATTAGCATCATCATCATCATTCAGCAAAATAAAAATAACAACAGAAGCAGAAGCAACAGAAAGGCAAACAAGATTTTAATAGAAAAATTTTTATTAAGTCGCGACTTATGCACAGAAAAAAAGTCTCAGGAGGGTTAAAAGGAAGAAGAAAAACTGGTCATGCGGCGAGTTTTCGATTACGCTGGTTGTTGATTGGGTGCTAGTGTTGATGTTGTTGTAATTGCTTGTTTTTATCGTCGCCATTTCGTTGTGATCATCGTTTGTGACACTTGAATGAATCCATCCAATCTATTGCATCTAATAATCACAATTCTTCCTCTTTTTCTGAAAAAACAGCAAACATTTTAAAACATTTTCATCATTCTCTCTCCCTCTCTATATCCGTTCTCTTCTTCTTTGTCATAATCGCGATTACTTGTCACATTTTTTTTTGTTGGACGGTCAGTTGATTGAAATGGCATTTAATCAACCGAAACCATCGAAAGTGCTTTATATTTTTAATAACTTTTTCATAGCATTTAAAAAGGTAGTGAAAATAATTACTAAAAAAAACAAATGAAAAAATTTCCTAAACATTTTAATTTGATTTTCTTCCTTCTCAAGCGCTCTCTCATTCCTCGTTCTTTATGAATACTAGTTCGCCTTCAACCCGCCCCAATTCGCCCTTATTTCACCCCACCTGGCCTTCCATCCTATCCTTCGTCTGCTTTAAGTGTCAGAATCCCCAAAATTATTACCATTTTTTTGTGGAAATTTACGAAATTGATATACAGTTTTTTTCTTCGTCAACGATACCGTCATGGACACTATCACGAACAGCGTCACGGTCACCATCAACGAGAAATTAGCGACAAAATGAACCAGAGCAAAGTGGCATCATCATCACGTCGTCTTACAGAAGCCGCCAACGCCGATAAAACCGCCGATGACCCAACTGGAACCGATGCCACACCGATGCGGGCGGCGCGCGTATGGTGTTCACTACTTTAAATTAATTCGCGTGCCATTTAATCATTTTGCTTTAACTGTTCGAGCTTCGGGTGCGTCCTGCGAACTGAGGTTTTGTCAATGCCGCAGCCACCGACGCCTGACATGATCAATGTTGCTCACTCAAAGTCGGCCACAAAATATCCCGTTTTATGGTCAAACAAATCATTTTTATCACCTCATCCGAGCGAGCGCGTTGATGTATCGCGATATAACCGAAAATTTATGATTCTCTCCAACACTCTCTTCTGCCACTCCCTTTCCAACAACTCTTTTGGGATGTACAAAGTCAGTCCGCTTGATCTGTGTCGATTTTGAAAGACAAGACAAATGCTCCGAAGAATCTCTTATTCCTTTTGGTGTTTGATTTTTTAAGGCGTATTTTGCAGTTTTTGTCGTTTGTCGTTTTCATCACACGTTTTCATTTTCATTTTCAGGGAAGAGTTTTACTTTGACGATTACTGTTGCGACCAGTCCGCCACAGGTGGCTACCTACGCTAAAGCCATTAAAGTTACCGTCGATGGACCGCGAGAGCCGCGCTCGAAGACAAGTAAGTTCCATCAAAACAAAAACCGTTTAAATCTTAAGATTATCCCTTGCGTACATCCATCAATAATAAGAGTCATTTCAGGGAGAGGTTGTTGGAGGAAGAATTGCCAGGAGTTTTGTTTCATATTCTCTGCTCTTTCCCTCTGCCTTCTGCTTATTCTCGCAACTTCTGTTTTCTTTAAAGTCAACTAAAAAAATTAATTTTCTGCTTGTTCCTTGCCGTCAAACCATTGCCGTCTTCTTCTCCCAAAACAGTCTTAATCCCCAAAACAATCTTAATCCCCAAAACAGTCTAAATGTCCAAAACTATCGAATTCATTGATCTTCCTTTCTTAATGATAATCCTTAGATAATCCTGGAGTTAAATACTTCAGACGTAATTAACTTCGTGTTTGTGATCGGTAAACAATAGAATGTTTTACGAATGTGTTACAATTCGTCTCAAATCCTATTGAGTTTGTCATAATTTGAACATTTTTGGTGTAAAATAACATTTGGCAACATGATACTCATGCGTCGGAGGCTAATTTGATAGTTGGTATCATGACAATTTTGTTCAATTCTATGCATTGCGAAGTTCGAAGTATTTCTACATAAAATTTCGAAGTATTTCTTCATGAAAAAGTAAACAATGACATCAAAATGAGGCAATCATTACATATTTGCTTAAGCAATTTCCAGTACAATAACAATAACAGTTATCACCTCAAGAGGAAAAAGTTAGCCAAGAAAACCCTCCATCCATAAAAGAAGAAAGAAAAGAAAATAGTGTAAAATTTTATAGCCTTTAAACGCCTATAATTGCGCCAAAGAGAGAAATAGACTACATCAAAAATATACCATACAACAACAAAAACGCCCACACCCAAAACAAATTAAGAATTTGTTAAATGGATTTCGTTTCGGACAATACGTTACAATAACATATTGTTCAGTGTTTTCCATACTGTTTTGATTACTGATATTTGTCTTCTTTTAATTTTTGTAGATTACTCAAAATTGTTATCATTATCTTCTGACGTTTTGTTATCCAATTTACAACTCCGCAAATTATCAATTTTAATTAACAATTTTTGTACTTTGTGTCACAATTTTTGCCATTGGCGTAGTAAACCTCTAGGTTCGACCGCTGATCTTGCTCCTACAACCATTTCCACGGTTGCAATTTAACCATTTTCGTGGTTAAATTACAATCTTAGTAGCTTCTCTACTATTTACGTAATTAATCAATTTTACACTTTTTACGAATTGTTTCAATACTGCAATGATTACTTTGACAGTAATTATAATATTAATTATTAAGAAACTTGCAATTTCTTAAATAATCTCCCACAATTTTCTGTTATAGCTGGATATTTAAGCACCGACATTTATTTTTGTCCACGTTTTTCACAATCGCGTCAAGCCCTTTTTTTCTGTCACGTCAAGCCTTCGTCTGGTATTCGTTCTGTTTTATGAATAAGCGATTATAGTCTTTATTGATTTTAAACAAATTTCAGTTTTACCGCTTTAAAGACAATTCTATTGAAAGAACTATATGAGCTGTTTACTACTAAAGCAAGTCAAGACCACAAATTGTATTCGTTCGCGACGTTTGATATTCAAATTTATTGTATTCTTAGGGATGAATGGAATGTTTAAATTGGTTGAAATTATAAAAATCTTTGCCTACCCTTAAACTGCCCTAATGTTGCGAAACCCTTTAAAAGCTAAAAACTATTTTAAAGAAATGTCCGTTCGTTAAAATAACATTGATTTCAAGAAGGGTTCAACATTTTATATTGAAGAGGGCGAGAGGACAAATTAAGGCAAATTAGTCATTCATGAGAGGCTCTAAATTAGTTTGGGATTAGACAAATTCAATTTCTGTCTAGAGTGGAAATAAATATTTGTCCGTATTAAAAATCAATATGCGGTAAAACTTTAAAAATTCTCTACAAAATTTCTCTTCACTTCGTTTATGAAGAAGATAATGAAGAAGAAATATTCTCAGTACACAAAAGAGACCAAGAATGAAGGGAAGGACATGGGCACGAATATTGATATGTCTTTGTGTCAGCTACTCGATGGGTTAGTATGTCACCATCGGTCAGACCTAACTATTGGCTAAAATATGTTATATATCCCCTTTCTTTCTTTCTTCATATAATTCATCGCATTGTTCATTGTTTCTGTGGTCGTTGTTGGTGTTGTTGTGTTGGTTAGCAGTTAACCAGGCCCGTCAGTTATCAGTTATTGTTGCAGTTAAGAGACTCGATTGTGGTTTTAAATGTATACATTTTTGAAAAAAAGCGAGGGTCATTTTTGTAATATCTTTCCTTTTTTTTTTTTTTTTTTTTTTTTTGTTAATGCACCGATAACGTAAAAGTTGTTTATTTTTGAGAACCTCTTTATTACTTTGCAACGCAGTTTAATGGTTTCCCGAGCAGCGTTTACTTTATCTTCGAGATTACCGAACGATTTGCCTTGAAATGTGTTAATGAGAGCTGCAACAGCTTTCCTCTCTCCCTCTCTCTCTCTCTCATCAAATCATCACTCAGTAGTAGAAAACTTATTAAATTTTGTATAATATTAAGACTCAATCTTAACTCTTTCCATATACGTTTTCATCATCATCATAATCAACAATTATCATTGTTATCAGGTCCGCCCAGTGGTCATCAGTATCGTACGCTTGGTTTGAGTCAACGAACATTTCTGGATCCTACGCCATTTTCAAGTCATTTTCGTGAACTGGAAACATTACGTCGCTCATCATCGTCGAAGACCGGCGGTCTTCAACAATCAACAGGCAGCGGCACCGGCGGTTTGGCCGTGCAGTTGAACGTTACCCCGATTACCAATCATTCATCATCGAATAATGCGCTCACCTCGACAGATTGCCACGACTATAAACCGAATGCTCCGCAAATACCCGGTAAGCAATAAAAGCAATAAATTCAATTAATGAAAGTATGCCTCTGTTTATTCGTCATCATGACGTATGGGTTAATGGTTGAGAGATCAGAATTTTTACTAAAATAAATATAGTAGTATAATTTTATCTTTAAATAATGCTATTTATCGATTTGAAAATGAATCATTATAGAGAAAAATCTACACAGTCATTATGATTCATAACCGACTGATTTAATTAGGATTAAAAAATATTATGACATTTTTCAAACAAAATTTTTTTTATAAAACTGTTAGAAGAATCCGTTGATTAGCGTCGCCAAAGGAATTTAGCAGAAACACAATAACAAAACAAAAATTAACAAAGCCTAAACAATATTTAATTTTGAGATTAATTTGAGGACCGGAAATAACTCGAAAACTGGAAATTATACATTTAGTATAATTTAAATATTTGAATATTTGAATCGACGGCTTATTAAAGATAAATAAAACAAAGAATAAGGTTAAGGGACGACGCGATACACTATATAAACTCATCTCATTGATTTGAGAGCACAGTTAATTGTTGTATCGCTTCCAAGAAAATCATTACGACGTTTTTATTTTTAAATTGAAATATTTAAATATTAAAAAGCATATTATTATTATTAAAGCAAAAAAAAATGCAAATGTAAAAGAATTTTTGGTCCTAAAAACATCGAAGCCAAAAAAACGTTTAAAACTGTAAATGAAAATGTGTTGGAAAAGTAGCGGCTACTTTTTTGGCAGCTACCCAGACATCGTTTATTCTTAGCCACAAATCAATCCAAATGCGGTTGAACAGATGTTGCCTGGTTGGAACTCGTACCAAGTATTAGCCCGAAAATACATCCGATAATTGCACAACGGTCAACAACGATCAACAACGATCATCAACGGTCAAACGAACATCGAACATCGATCAAACGTTCATCATTCGATCAGCCGGCAGAAGCACCACCAAACGGGCCTCACGCCGCCCGTTTTAAATATTATTGTATCATATGATTATCATGTTAATGTTACGCACTCGAAACATCATTATCGTAACCAATACAAGCATCATCATCATCATCATTATCGAGGATTATCCGTTCGTATTGAATTAAAAAAAACACTAACACGCACGTAACTTACGCGCAACTATAATTGCCACTGTTTTTGCCCAACACTGACTACTAAAAATATTGAAATCTTTAAGATAAAACCATCAAAAGTCTTCAATTCAATCGTTTAAAGATTTACCGCTATCTGTTTGAGACAGTTACTTTTTTTCGCCAAAAACTAAAGAAAAAAACCCAAAAGAGTGTGAAGGTATGTCAGGAAAAGGAAAAGAAGAAGATGAAGACAAACAACAAAAGCAACAACATCCACAACAACATGTACAGTAAGGAAATTTGTTGTGGTGGGATTAACAAAACCGCATTGACTTCCGTTCATTCATTACAAATACTTTTCACTCTTGATGGATTGATTGACGGTGAAAGACGGTGGAGACGGAGACGGAGAAGGGACGGACAGACGGCATTGCATTTCATTGCTTTTTAATGGAAATTGGCTTACAAAAACATTAACAACAACAACAAGTGCAAATACGAATTGCAAATGGCGATTAGCTCGCTCGTTGAAATCTTGATTCTGGTGGGAGCGAACATTTAACAAGGAAATTATGGGACAACGCATACAACAAAAACAAATCCGCTAAGCCAAGATTGTATTAAAAAAAAGGGTGACTAACTATCACAAAAACAAATGAACGGATCATCAAATAAACGGGAGTGCGGACAATAATCACTAATACTCACACGCATACGCTTACCCACACACACACACAAACAATCACACACACAAACACGCACACACATGGACACACACATACGCACTTACATACACTCTCACCTTGACTCTTCACTTTGAAAATATTCGCATCATCGATTACAAGAAATGTGAGAACCGGAATCCTTAAATTTGACTTTTTGAACCTGCGATACCAAATTAACTCCTCTCTCCCCCCACTCTTGTTCCACCGCTTACTGTCTGTCGTTCTTTTTTATATTCGTGAGAGTGTTTATTATATTTCCTGCAGCTTCTCTTTCTTAAGTCAAAAGATTGACATCCGGTTTCTTTGTTCAATAAATTGCGTAAGTGTTGTTGGTGTTGCTTAAATTGTAGTTAGTGAAATTATCCATAAGTGTTGTTGTTGTTATTGCTGCAACCGCACACAGGAAGTGATTTCTTACCATTTCAAATTTTTCCTTACAATTTCTTCAACGTTGATCAATTTAATCTCAAGAGAAAATGTTCTCAAGGATTGTGTGTCTCCAACACAACAAACACCCCTTTAGCGATGTTCTTTATTGCTTTTAGAATTTCAATATAATTTGTTTCCTTTTCCGCGACTCCATTGAAATTCTATGCGAAAAACTCAAGAAGATTCACTTCGCAAAATTAAAAATTACTAATTTTCCTTCGGTTTATCAGAGTTTTAGACGACTGGATTATTATCCATTCATTTTGAAAGCTTAGCCTGAAATTAGAGTCAATTTAAATCGCCAAAAAAATAATAATTGTTAAACAGAAATTTTAATAATAATAAATTTCAATTCAAATGATCATTTGTTTGCGTCTTAAGACAAATATTAAAATTTACAAAAACTAAAATAAATTAAAAATTAAGTAATAATAAAAATTAAGTAATTTGATTAGTTAATTACAAAAAATAATTAATTACTAACAGTAATAATTAACAGTAATAATAAATAATTAACAGTAAACCCTTAGAAATTTACACCTCGTTTATTAAAGAAATTCTGCATCCTTTTATAAAATTAAATATTACTTTATCGTAAACAGAAACATAATCTTCCTAAGACAGGATATCTCGAAAACCTTTCTCAATTCAGCAATTATGAGATACTATATTTGACTTTTTCGATAACATTTTGATTGAAAATAAATTTCAAGATTTTGGGAATAGTCTATACGAGGTTACGTACACACACATACATAAAGTTCAATACAGTCATGCATGTAATTTTGAGTTTAATAAACCCTAAAAGCACAGACATATGCATGATATCATGCTGTGACAGATGTCAATATCAAGTCATCAAAAAAGTAAGCACACACGACAAACACACATACACTATACCCACATAGGTATTTACATCTTTTCCTCTTTCTTTTCCTTCCATCGATCTAGCACTTACATTCATTTATCGAAAAAGGGGGTAACGAAAAGGGTTAAGATGACTTGGAAAATCAAAATTTCGATAAACTCGTGCCTTTGAAGGCAAGATATGGAAAATTTCATTTAGTTTATTTTGAAAATATTTCAATTAATTAATTTCTGGTGAAAACAACAACACGATATAATCTCAATGTTCGCAAGGACTTACTTCAAAAGTTACAAACGCAACGATTCTTAGCATTTGTATAAATATTTTCAGAAATTTCGCCACTAATTAATTAAATTTTCGTAAGAATTTCAACAGAAAATTATTCGGAAACAACTTCCCGAAGTAATTTTATCGTTTGGCGTTTGGTGAAGGAAGAACAAATTTACAACAAATTTAAACAACAACAACAGCAATAACAAATAAATATTTAAAAAATTTTTATAAATGATTTAATAATTGAAAAGAATTAATTTTCAACTAATGGGTCAATCAGATGTGAATACTAACGAAAAAACAAACAAACAAACTAAACCAGCCAGCGAATAAAAATCAACCAACAAAAATATACAGACTCTCTAAAACTCTCTAAAACACACAAATAAACAAACAAATCAACTGTTTGAAAAACTAACTACCAAAAGGCGCCACTAACGGTATTGCTAGGAGCAATATTAGCACAAGCCATAACAACAACAACAACAACAACAACAAATCGAACAATAACCATAACAACTTTACAGCCAACACTTATCACATTTTTAATGTTTCAATTAGATCCAAAATTGGCGAAAAACGCAGGCTAGAAAAACAACAACAACAACAACACCAATGATAATAGCAACAATATTAATAACAGAAATAACAACAAATTAAAACAAACCCTGCGCTTAGCAAACTCTCAACAACATTCAACGCAAGAGTGATTATCGTACTTCATGTTGGCGTGACGTGGCAGCACTGGTGGCACTGGTGGCACGTCGGTCGTTGAAGTCACTACTAAATAAATTATTAGTTTGAATTGCAGTACTAGCACGATGAACAATGGCGGTCGCAGTGTCAGAGGTTGAGGGAGAGGCAACGGCAACATATCATTAAGGGATAAGATTGCTTTAGACTTGAATGTTCTGGCAAAGATTTTCATTTAAAAATCTATCAACGGTCTGACGAACAGACGGCGAAATAATAACTAATGCATGACAAATGCTTTATCGGATGGTTTGAGTCTTTGGTTTCGTTTTTTTATAAGAAAATTAATTCCCAGAAGAAAATTCAAAGAATGAAAAAATCTTGATACAGGAAAATGGGAGTAATAGATTGAAAACTGAAGTGATTTAATGATCAGTTTTTTGCCACAAACGAAAAGCTTAAAAAAGACCTTTTGTTCGAATTCGTCCGTTTAAATATTTTATTGGTGCTTCGATTCTTATAAATGTGATTAAGGATCAATTCTATCAAGTATTAATAACGAATACTAATGCACAGTTTTCAACAACTAATCTTTGCTGATTAATAAAAAATCACTAAATATTTTTTCTTATGTCTCTTTCTAAATTTCTCTTTGATTTTCTACCGATTTTTGTGTCTGTCCATTCAACTGTCCACCCGACCAACCTCAATTGAAAATGCAATCTGCGCGGTCTCACGCGTTGCGTATCTTGTGGAGGGGAAAGTGAAGAGAAAGGGGTGGAAACAGAGGGTACAAAGTAGTGTAGGAACACCATTTTTGGGTGTTCCCCGAGTGCAAGCAAGAACAAAGACCAACGGCAAAAACGACCTTTCATTAAATCGTTCGACTGCATGTAGTTTAGCCCGCGTTTGTGTTCGCGCGTTTGTCTGTGCGTTGCGTTCCGGTAGTTGTCATTAATTTCCCTTCAATTGACGTTTGGTAATTACGAAGGACGTTGCAGAAACTGCTACACGTTCCCCGCTCCTCTCATTCTCTATCCACCCTCTTTATCTATATCTCTCTATCTCTTTTTCATCGTTACGCCTGTATTTGTTTTTTATCGCATTTTTCATGCCTCCCACGCTGCTTTTTTAACCGATCATTATTATGCGTTTCCAGTTATTTGTTATTGATGTTGTTTTTGTGTTCGTAGTTGTTGTTGTTGTTGTTGTTGTTGTTGTCGACAATGAAGGCGAACCAATAAATTAATTACATTCATTAATGAGTTTAATATCCGCTTTCCAACAACCAACCGCCTGCTGAGGACTCGCTGACCGCTTGTACGACTCAATTTCAAAGTTGAGATTCTTCAATTTTACCTCTTCTTCTTCCTCCCTTTCATCACTCGATCTCTATATCTGTCTCTCTTTGTCACTCTTTGAGAACGTAGTCTCATTATGCAATTTATCGGTGCTTAAAAAACTACTAGAAATTACTCAGAATCTACTTCAGACGTGATGAAGTAATGTCGCTGCAGGATTCTTCCTTACCTTCGTCGTCCTTTCTTCCTGTCCTTTCCTTGCGTCGTCCTTTTCCCCTTGATAACATAATGATTTATCGATGGAAGCGTTTAGTTTGCGGTATAAATTTCGCGTAATTGATAATAATTCAGTACTAACGATAATTAGCTTTAATGATACTTAAATGAAGCTATTTTTTCTATATTACTTCATAATGTTTTTCTTTATCTTTTGTAGAAAATAGTTTGATGGGTGCCGCTGAATGGACGGGTTACAATTCGAACATCTCCTCTTCTGCTTCCGCCTCCGCTTATCCCACATATCATCATCACCACCCACATCACCCGCATCATCATCATCATCATCAACACCACGCTCAGTCAACGCTAGGATTGCCTCCACCACCCGCGCCTCCTGCTGCCGCTCCCGCTGCTAACACGCCCCTCAGCCACTACAACAGCATGGGCGGTATGGGCGGCAGTGGCTACGAGAGTAGCGCAACTGCTGCTGCTGCCGCCGCTCTAACCGCCGACCATGCTAACAACTTCCATCTGCCCACAGTGCTTACCGACATGCAACCGTTCTGCGCGGCCCCAACCGACTACCATCACTCCGGCATTGGTTCGAGTGCAATGGTTCCACATGGCACACAAGCACCTATATGCAGTCCTACGTACGGTTCCACAAAGTCGGATATCGAGTCGTTGAACGCTAGCTATCCATCCTATAATAATTGGACCAACGGCTACAACAACTATCAATATGGCAGTTGTGCCGCCCAGACTCAGTATCCCAGTCATACGGCGCCCACGATGGTGCTATACCCGCAGCTTTATTCGACGGTCAATCAGAATCAGATCCATCTGCATCTACACGGCACTGACAAGCTGGAGCAATATCTCGGCCATGAGAACTCGCTGACGATCAGTTCGTTAGGGGGCAATCGTTCGGGCATTGAAATCGGTATCGGTATATCGGAACATGAACAAGCAGCAGCGGCGTCAGCAGCTGCTGCAGCAGCGACCGGAATGCAAGCGGACATCAGTGCATCAGATCATCTCCATCATCAACAACACCAACATCAGCAACATCACCAACAACACGACGCAACACAACACCAGCATCAGCAGCAGCAACAGCAGCAGCAACAACAACAACAACTGGATACGCAGCACAGCGACGGAACACTACCCCCCACGGAACGTGTGGACGACGTTGGCGATATGGGCGCGGTGTGGCGGCCATATTGACAAGTCACCCATTCGGTACCGCTCGTGCCAGGCCGCATGAGCAAAGGCTGGAATCCGTTTGGAACTTATTTGCAAATTGAGCTTAACTGAATTGGTTTGAAGTAAATTGCATTGGACGGTGGTGAACTAAACTAATTCTCCCAATCCCCAAACCGAAGTGAAGAGAATAAAACTCGCACAATATATTGACGCAATATATTGATGCAAGGAAATGGATTGAGCGAATTGAATCGCAGCGTTATCCTTAAATGAAACCGAAATAGAATTAAACAAAATTGAACTGATTTGATTAGAATTAAATACGACTGACCGAAACTGAACTGACTGATTCTGAGCCTGACATGAAGTGATCTGGCCCTAAATTTTTCGCTACAAATAAATAGAACCAAATTAATTGACTGAACTGTAACGAATTGGACTGAACTAAACTAAATTTCTACAATTTAATGAATTGAAATTGCAATGAATTAAACTGAATTTTCAAGAAAACCAATATTCAATCGATTGATTGAAACGAAATAAACTGAAGCAAACAAGTTGAGAACTTATTGAAATTAATGGAAAGACATCAATTTTTGTTGCCTTTATTTTTAAGTGAAATGTTATTATGTGTATTCTTTTTTTTTGAAAAAATTGCTTTTATAATCTTAAGTTTTAGAATGTTTGAAGATTTAGATTGAATGTAAATATAAATAAACTGTTAAATATGTTACATCATTATGAGATATATTATGATAGAAATAAAACAATTTTATACTCTTTATAAAATTTGATTTTGATTTTATTATTTTATAAAAATACTTCGTTAAAAAATTAACGGTCTTGTATGTTTCTCATAATTAAGTTAAGTGAACATATTTGTGTAAAAAAATAAATGCTATAATTTGTAAAAATCAGGCGCACTTTTTTCATTCAGCATATACGAGTTTTTGAGAGATTTTTTAATATAAATTTCATTTTGTATAAAAGTGACCGAAATTATGGAAAATTTTGGGTTTTCTATGAAGAATTGAATTACAAGCAAATTCTCGAGAAAGCCCCAGAAAATCTTGATGGTTTTGTAAGACGATAATGTGTAATATTTTATTTAATATTGTAGAATATTTAGGACAGAATTTATTCGCCCTAAAAATGTTATAAATTCAAACCGCATCGGCTTCAATGTTTTGTAACCAAATGTAATGTAGGTAATACATCCTGTATCCTGTATCCTCAATACAGTTTTCTATATTGCCCTTTTCTGATCATAAGAATCGAATGAATTTTATGCATATATGTTTTCCAAGAGAGGGCGTGGTTAGTCTCACAATAATATTCATGGTCAATTGTCTTCACTTGTGCTCAATTTTTTTAGAATCTCGTTTTGATCGTCTAGATGTTCTTAATCTTGCAAAAAAACCATAAACAAAACAGATGGTTTTCATTGTTTAAATGTAGAAACATTTTCCTTTTCTTTTTCAATTAAATTCTTCAACAAAAAATTTTACATTATTGATGATAATAAAAAAAAAGAATTCAATGCATTTTAACGCGTTACATCGGATAAGTCTCGATCAGAGAAACCCTTAAAACTAAAAGCTTTACACTAAAGCAATTTGAGAATTGATTGCAATCACCAGCGGTAACCGCAAGAAAAACTGCAACTGCATCAGCAGCCACAACAACAACAGTTTGTTGTTGTTATTATTGTTAATATTGTTGTCGCTCTCAGGGTTGTTGTTCTTAAGAAAAACACAACAATTGTTGAATATTATTTATTAAAAATGGGTTAAAGTTTTAAAGTTTCGCTTCGCAGAAAAAAAACAACAAAGCAAACGACACAACAACAACAACAACAACAACAACGATAACAACCGCAGCAAAGTATATTGCAAAAGTTCTCTTACGAAAGAAACCATAAAAATATACTAACATTCTGTTGTTGTTGTTGTTGTTGTTTTTAAATGCAAAATTTCAACCGCAAGACCAGACGATCGTGCAGCTTGTGGTCTTGAAGCAGCGTGCAGCATGCAGTTACTTAGTTATTACGCAGAATTTCAAAGATGGGCACCTCTGGCACTACCACCAACACTACATCCATCCGTCCCACACACACGCACGTTCACACGCACACGTACCGAAAATCAACCCCGTACAAGAAAGGAAGCAAAGTGAACAATCAAAGAAAATTATTTGTTCATTTCAGGAAAATACTGAGAGGCGATAAATGCATTAACACATTAACGTTACAATTAAAGGTATCCGATTAAAATCGATACAAATAAAAAATTATTTTATCATAGAAGAAATTATTTCATTTGTTGGAATAATTTGGTCTTGTTGCTTTTACTAATAACACTTTTGCTACCGCTATTGTCACTTGTGTGCGAGAATCCTGTTCTATTGAAGCCAAAAAAGATCGCTCGATTTTCAAAGGGAGATCTTTTCAGCATCAAAGATGCCAACAATGGAAGATTCAAGAAGAATCTCTTGCGAAGCGATCATCTTGATCATATGATACGATTGATCGCTTGGTTCGATCAACCGATCGATAAAGAAGTAAGCAAGCAATCAATACGAGTATAGCGATAGATGGACGGGAACGAACGACTCCCTGACTGATGCCAGGCGCACTCTGGTGAAACACCACCACAACAACAACAACAACATCGAAAACATCGTCGAGATTTAATAAAGGTGAATGCTAGTTCATCGTCATTATTGAAGTGTAAAATGAAAAATGACGTTAAAGTCTCAACTTTACAAAAATCTCGTCATATCACATTTTGTAAAAGAACAAAAAACTGTAACGAAAACAAAACAACTGTCACGGTACGGTCTTAGTTTCTGCGACAACAGCAACAAATGCAACGATAAGGGAAAACTAAACAAAATCGCACACACCCACAAGTGTACACACACACAATTGAGAGAAAAAAAAAACGCAATTTTTTCGATGCATAAAAATCGATCATTCATTATCGGCTTTTTTTTCATTGTACTGTGGGAACAAATGCATCGAAATTACGACAAAACCACCGGTAGTGTAAGAAAAATTTATTAAAAAATACTCTTAATTATTCACTCAAAATATACTCAAATAACAAATAATAATACACAAATTATTGCCAAAATTTTGTTTTCCCAAAAACGATTTATATTTTCGCTTTGAGCTCCGATAATTATATAAAAAACAAAATAGTAATTCGTTTCATATTTTTTGAGATACCGAGTGTCCTAACGTAAACGTAACTCGATACAATCAAACCATACTTCAAGATTATCTCTGTCCACTGTGTCTCGTTTACAGTCAGAAGTGTCTTAAAGAAGCCCTCCTGGAGTTGCAAGAATGTTAAAAGTCTGCTAGCCTTTTAGACGGACTGACGATAAAATGAAATAGAGTCCACGCGAGCGAGCGCACTCGCCACCATTCGGAGTTACTCAAATGTCCAAGAAGTTTTTTATAACAATCGTAATTTTGTAATTGTTTTGCTTCTGCTTCATATTCTTTTATTTTTTGATTTTTATAAAATTTTCTTA
Organism: Physocephala rufipes; assembly: GCA_963966595.1. Lineage (NCBI taxonomy): Eukaryota > Metazoa > Arthropoda > Insecta > Diptera > Conopidae > Physocephala > Physocephala rufipes. The sequence continues at coordinate 22,739,866 of OZ016504.1, forward strand.
TATTATGCTATTTTTTTATATTATTCTTCAATTTGCCTTTCGTTAAATAACTGCGTATAAATATGTATAAATATGTGTGTCTGTTATGGCTACTACTACGACTGCTATTCTTTGACGCTGATGCCTCTGTTGTAGCGAGTACATTTGATCACCTTGCGGTAGGATAAACTTTCTAACAATTACTATTAACTTCGATTGTTGTTGTTGTTGTTCTTGTTATGAACGTTCTTTTTTGCTGTTCTTATTGGTATTGTTGTTGTTGTTCTTGTTAATTTCGTAGTTATTTTAAGAAAAATCGAGGTGGTGTAGCATAACTTTGTCATGTTTTTATGATCGCTTTGATCGACTGATCGTATCGATCAAATTATTTTGCCTCATCTTCTTCACCAACTTGACCTATCCCGCATCTTCTCTCTCATTCTTTCTCTCTTGAGAAATTCAATAGCTTGATTGGATACTCTTTTCGAAGAAAATTATTGGAATAAAATCATTATCGTCATAACAATTTCGCTATGAAGCGTCATTCAGTGCGGGTACGATTATCGTTTATTATATGTTGTCCTGATGACGTTGACGATGATAATAATGACTATGTGCACTCGTACATAGTTTTGATAAAGTCTGTGAGAGGTGTTTGATGGACGGCACTTTCTAGTTGGCGTTCCTTTATAAAGAAGAAGACTAAGCAGCACAGATTTATATATTAAAATTTTAAATAAAGTAATTTAAGACGTCCGAGTCTCCCTGTTCGAAGAGGCGATCGGGTGCCAGTCCCGTCGTGGTGTGGGCGACAAAATGGCAGTGACCAGAGTGCAAGCTGGTTCACTAGCCAAGAGCTAAAGCTGCACCCTGGTTCCGAGGCCTCACCGAAGGCTTAAAAGCGGTACCACGGGTGATGCACGATGTATAGGGGTCTTTCCAACCCCGCTAATATAAAGCCCACGCAGATAGTGCATCGTGGGTAGGCTTCTCACTTGTGAGAGCTTCGTGGTGGCTGTGGTTGCCACCCAAAGAAACGCGGGTAGAGACCTTGAGTCTCCGCGAGAGTTGCGCGAGGAGGCCGCCTCCGTCAACTCAAGTGCCGGTGAGGGTCCCCACCGGCACAAGGCCTTAGATAGTGCCGAAATAGTAACCTGCGAGGAATGTCCTGCCACACACAGGCTTCCACAGGTACATGACAAAGCTACGGTTGGCTACCGTAAGCGAAATGGGTGCGGTTGCCGCCATATAATCATAAAAAGTACGTTCACAGAGTTCGTACTCGCAACCCCGTGCGGGACGGCCCGCCGTGCACTTAAGCCATCATGGCAGGCGTGCACGTTAAGCACAAGGCAGAAATCTGTTCGAAGAGGCGTATACTCGCCTTAACTCCCTAACTGGGATAATGAAGGTTTTTACTTTGATTGAAGATAAACAATATTTTCATTAAGGCATTCAAAGAGATATCGACTTGAAGTAATTATGATATATCATCACTGATGTATCTTAGATTTTCAAGGTATTTTAATGAATTCTTATCATTTCTCAGATTTAGATAGATTTTTGTTATAAAATTTAGTATTTTATCTGAGATTATTCAGGTTTAGCATTTGCAATTTTAATTCGAGCAAACTCAAGTGTATTAAAATGCATCTATCGATTAAAAGAATTTCTTTGTGACAAATATTATTTATTGCGTAAAACACTTCATAATATTAAAATTGTATACGAAATAAAAATGTATTCAATATAGATCTTAATCATAAAATGCGTTGAATGGGCACGAATTAAATCGTCTTGCGTAAATAAACGCGCAGTTAAATTTGAAGCAAGCAAAGCAACCGCACGACCATCCCAGCCAGCCACTAATCCAAAAGCACACTCATACAACCCGACGCACCCAAAAACACGTTCAGACCAACACATGTCCACCCAAAAACATTTACAAACTTTTCTTCAGTCTTTGGAGCCCACTGAAATTGAAGCTCCGCCTCCCGAAAAAAATGTTCACAACTGCGTGGTGAGAACGTCATCTCATTTGTTCGCATTTAAATAATATAAGAGTACAAAAAAGAGTAAAACACTAAAAGCAAATAATTTTCTAGATCCAATACATCTCACGCGGATGTTCAAGAGAAACTTATTTCATTTGCCCACGTTTCTCTTCAAATTAACCGCTCTCAGTCTCAGTATCTAGCGGTAATTGAGTATATTTTATATGATTTTTTAAAATTATGAATAATTATTCAAATTCAGTTAACGACGCTAGCTTTACTCCTCCTCCTTCGCCACCTTCGCCGTTCTGTAACGATATATCATCATAATTCTTATCCATTTATCCTATGATTCACTCATTTATTTATGAGGAAACAAGCGTTAATAATGACGAATTTATTATCATTATATTATGTGGAACATATTTATTGATGTTTGTTGGATGGTAAGTTAATTTTGGAAGCTTAATTTATCGAGCTTAAAGCTTTTTAACCAAAAATATTTAGGGGTTGATTTGGGGTTGCCGACAGAATCAATTTCTATCCATTTAAAAGTATTTATTATCATTCAGAGCCTTCGCATCATCATAATAGTATGATGATGATAATGATAATGATAATGAGGAAACTTTCAAATTTTGAAAACTTTCAATTATTTATCATTCAATGGAATTATTTCCATTCAGATATCTCGACGATTATCGCACTAAAGTTCATAGATCATCGATCCAAATTGAGTCAAGCATTCCAATGAGGTCAATGTTTTCGGTGGAAATTTTTTAACGCCACTCAATATTAAAATGGCTAATTGGAAGAGGCACGAAAAATCAACCAATTCCTGCTTTAAATGCATACGTTTTATGTCTATCAAACGTCACGAATTTCGTTATGCCCAACGTCAGTTTTCGGGGCTCTTTTTTCTCTCAACGATTTTTTCATTTTTTAAAATCTTGTTAGTTTTTTTAATGCTTTAAAAAATTGAAAATCAGATACGGAATCAAGAGCGAGAAAGGAAACCACTTCGGAAGAATACCGTAGAAGGTCTTACCGGCAAACACCTGCCAGCAGGTGATGGTTGACGGTGTCAGATGACGCTCCGAACGAATGCATCTGGAATGTGCCGCAGCGTGCCAAAGATGTTGAACCGGCAAACTTTTGCAAGCTTCACGAGCATGAAGTCAAATTTTTCATAAAATATGCAAATTGCAGTAGATGATTATTTAGGCTATTTATCGGCATCACCACCGCTCACGCTATCGTTATAGAAGCCCGTTGGAACTTGGAACTCAATAGAACGAGACGGAATGGAACTTACGGAGATTAGCTAACTTCGATTTAAATCAAAAGGAGAATAAATTATCGCCAACACGGTCCACCACTGTCATCCTCGGTCCTGTAGTCTCTTCATAACGTTTATAAACTTTCTATTAATCATAATCAATATCACCGAAATCGTCATCATGATTATCACTGTTTCTAATCATCATTGTTCAACATCATCATTGTTATCTTACAGCTGTATGTAAATGTCATGATGACACGCCTAAGTGTCTCTATCATCATAATCATCATATCCATTATCATCAACAACATTATCATGAATTAAAATGCCTTTTATTGTTTGATTCCTTGTAAACGACGCATTGTTTATGTGAATCTCTTTGATACTACGGGAATTTTATCGTCTTCTACAAAACCGCTATAGTTAATTGTGTTGCTAACTACTATCGTTATCATCTCCATTTTTATTGCTATCACCTTCACGACTATCTCTATCAACATCATCATTATATTCAAATTTATTAGAGGTGTAAATTAACGACAAAAAAACACGGTGGTCAAAGAAATTCGCATATATGGAAATGGCTTCACATTTTCTCATCGCCATAGATTCTAAAACTCTTACTCCAAAGGCTTGATCAAAAAATTGTGGGAATTTCCAGTGCAATTATAAAACTGTGTCCGACAGTTAATCTGGAATGATATATTCCAGCGCAAATACAAAGAATTGGAATATAGATAACCTAGCAATATATTCATTAATTTAAAAACAATTTTATTTAATGGACGGCAAATTCCGATACGTCCTAGAAAATTTTACTAAGAAGTTAGAGTTAATCAACAGCTAATCAAATTTCAATGTCATAATATTTCCCAATTCAATCTCACGATCACCATTTGGTTGTCATCAAGTTTTGCTTGACATCAAAATAAATCAAATAATAAAGAGATAAAAGAGAAGACTTAATTTTGAAAAAGAAAACGAATTTTGTATAGAATTCCTAGGATTTATTGATCAGTCTGTCGCTTAGCGATATTGGTTAGAAACCATACTTAATTATTTCAATTTCTTTTCTCATGCTGTTTTGCGCTAACATGAAAACCATCAAACCTGTCAAAACGTGTCAAAGCGCTAAACACAGTTTCCGTTTTAATAGAAAAGAATTTCTATAAAAAATAATATGGTTAAAATATATATATATAAACATATATCCAAATATACCACTGTATATATATGTATGAACGTTTATATACGATTTCGAACAGGTGTGTGTTTGAGATTTGTGGCATTTTGTTTTTCCTACCCATAGCCATTCCCTACGACCCCTCAGATAACGTCCTGTATTTGATTAGCGGTTTTATGGCCAAAAATTTTCTGATTACCACACGGTGTATGCGTGTTTGTGTGAAAGTAGCTAATTATTGCTCTGCCATTTCATTTGTTGTGATGGTTGTTGTTGTTGCTGTTGTTGTTAGTCATTTTATTTTTTATTCCGGCTAAAACTATTTAAGTATTTGTATTTGCAAATGAAAAACTAAAATTTCTCTTTTTTCTTCCTCTCTTGACATTTTCTCTATCTATCTCTCACACACACACGCATCATCATCACTATCCAATTTAATTGATTAATCCTCCAACAAATAGGTATAAATCATTAATTGGATGTCATTATTGTAGTAGTAGTTGTTGTTGTTGTTGTTTGAATTTGTTCGACGGTAAAATTTGTCAAAATGACCGGAAGTTGGTAATGTCTGTTGGTGGTTGTTTTGTTGTTGGCAACCGCTTATTAAAAATTTCATTAAAAATAGAAAGAGCCGAAAAAATTTTGAACTTAATTAGAAAATTGATTTTTCACTTCGTTTTAGAGGGTTTAGTGATGCTGCAAATTGTTGTTGTTTCTCGTGTAATTGTTGTTTAATTTTCTATTAATAAATTACTCTTCATCAAAATGCACCAACATGTTTATTTACTGCGGTCTTGCTGATTATCAAAAGCATCGTAGGACTTTTTCATAATGACTATTATCGCCAATTGAAATTTGATTTTTTTTTAATTTCATGAAAATTTAAATTTTTGTGAAAATTTGCAGGAATCAATTAACCTAATCGATCGCTTTATGGTGAAAGAGAAAACAAAAAATTAATAGATATATAAATAAAATAATAATAATAATAATAGTAATAATAATAATTATCCGTCCTTTAATGATATTCATAGATAGGTGGACAGACAGAGAGACCGACAAACGGACGGACGGACACCGTAAAACTAATTTCAGGCGATGATGATGATAGGTAAGAATATATAAGGTAAGGTAAGGTAAGAATATGTATATACTTTTCTGTACCTGCAATGCCTTTTTTAAAGCGTTACAATCTGAGGAACAAACTCAATATACCGCAACCCCTGGGTGTAGCGTATAATTAGGTAGACTGGTAGTTTTATATCCTACACCCGAAGGATGGAGTATTAGTGATACAAAAAAGTATATGCGCACGATTTCGGAATCACCTCCGGAGACGATTTACTCAAGTCCGCCCGTGAAATTCAAGATTAGAGGAGAACGAATACAGCTATCATTATGAAACGTTCTCGGTATGAATATCATTTGTCATCGCGAACTAAGTGGTATTGAAAATGGGCAAAATCGGACCGGATCATTGCTGCTTGTTTACGAGATAACACGGTAATGCCCCAATTTTTCAATTTCTATTGGAATTTTGAAGCAGAAACTTCCGGTGTCAGGCAGTATAAATCCAGGTGAAAGGGGCGTGACACTCCCATTATTGTAATACACCACACGTGGATCTTTTTGAGAGTGGATCTAAATTAAACAGAAAAGGTAAATATAATATTAAAAGGGGCGTGTTAGAATTCAGTTATGCATTTTCAAATAATTAAATAATAAATTTCAACGAGCAAAACAAAGTACTTCCCCACTATTTCCTCTTCTTAACCACCTCCTCCCCCCCTCTCGTTGAACCACGTGCGTATAAATGTTGTTTTTTACTCAATCGTCTCGCAGTCGAAAACAATGAACTCAAATATGCATCAGATTTTTTTAGGAAATTCCCAAAATACGATTATTTTTAAAAATAAATTAATTCACAAATTCAATTCATATTTGCTCATAATTTCAAATCAACGCAATAAAAACAAGAATACAAAAACAGCAAGAGTTTTTAATTTACAAATATGAATCATGCTAAAACGTGTTCGCATTAAATGCTAAATAAGTAAAAACGTATTTCGCTCTCTATCTCGTTCATTCTCCTTCTATTACTGCCTCATCGGCTCCCTGAACTTTGAAATCCAAAAACAAACAAATTTGGATTAAAAAAAATATTTTTAAGAAATTATTCAAACATCAATAGTACTCCTACCAGTAGGGGCTCCACAAGACATCTTGAATACATTTTTATACAATAAAATATTGTTCAAGTCACAGCTAAGAGTGTGACGCAACAATCAACATACGCAAAATCTAAACGAAAATTTGCGAAACGAAAAATAAATGATTGCTTCCATTTTTAATGCTAGGAATGGAAAGACAAAATTATGGTATAGTCAAACGTTTTTCTTTATCTTCTTAGCAAAGGTGAAAGCATAAAATGCATTTAGAGCTGGCCGATGAAATGGCCCGGTTAGGGATCTGATATTGTCATTACAAATGGACTCCATTAATCGACATGCTGACTGCTTTGCAAAATTTGCGTTTTAATTTCCTTGGCTGTTCAATGAGTCTTGTACAGCTCTATAGTGTGCACGCACTCAGGTCACAAACACTAATTTAAATACAAACTCGTTACCTTACAATATTCTTTACGATATTTCTTTCTTTTTTCAGTCATCCAAATTCTCTTTTCACTTTCTGTTTTTTTTTTCTTAAAAGACAGAAATTTGACGGACTTTTTGACAAAATTTTAGTATGCAAATCTTGTCTTTCATAACAATTAAAGTATCGATAATAGGTCGTATCAGAAATTACTAAACCGACGATGTGACGAAAAGGCGACTTCGCTTTTGAAAAAAGCAAGAAAGAATGCCTGGCCGAAGAATATGTGAAAGACCTTTGGGGATTCCGTTCCCTAGTCATTGTGCCCATTCTCAATCCCAGACAGCCTATAATGACCAAGAATATTCACCCCAAATTCCATGTCTCTTTCCCTTCAGTTGTAATCGTGGTTTCCACAAGCATACAGACAGACAAACGGACGACCATGGCTCAATCGACTCAGAAAGTACTTCTGAGCAAGACTATGTATACATTTCCATACTTACCACACCTCCTTTAATGTGTTACAAATGAATTAATAAGTGAAATAAATAAGTGAACATGCCCTATCACTTCGCGTGTAGGGTATTAAAAAACTGCCGCAAAGCACATAAATCGATTACGCATGAAGAGAAACAATAACACCATGACATCAAACTAATTTATCATAATAATTCCAATAAAACCGCTTTATTTCAACGATTGAATAATGAATTAAGAGGCAAGGATTTACAATGAAGGACTAATTTGCGCTTCAACTAACTCCGAATTAACCGATGGCGAATTCGATAACGCATAAAATTCGCTGATTTTGGCTGCCTCGATAACGCCTTTATTCCTGAAATGATGCTTAAAAGTGTTGAAAGAAGATAATGAAATTGTCTTGATGAACGAATGAATGATGATTTGTCGTTACTACGCTTGTCGTAAATTCTCCTCGTGTTCCACAAATACCCTTTTACAACAACCCACGCACAAAACAGCACAATACGTCCTATCGCGTCGAATTGTCTACTTGTTTTGTAAGCGTCGCGGCATCAATATTAAACCTGGTCGCAGCGTAGGACCGTCGCAACGGTCTCAATGAGATTTTCTCCCTTTCTTAATTTTTTTTATTTTTCTTTGTTCAACACATAGTATTTCTTAGCTTCTATCTTGCTCTTCTTACGTTATAAATCTTTGTCTCCACCATAAAGTCAAAACCATTGCCACCGCCAACGCCCCAAAACATCATCAATATTGCTCACAAATCCATTGACCACAATTTTTTTACCCGATTTTATATGAAAGGCGCTCGAACGCACGAGCGTGCAGTTTAATACCTTTCGCGTTAATTAGATTTTAAACAAAGTTCGTATCTTGACAATATTGCTTGCGTGCATGTTAGGCACCCTGTATATTGGATTATATTCAAAATGCATACAGGTGGTGGTGAAATTTGAAATAAAAATTATTATTTATATATAAAACAACATTATTTTCGTTTGGACTGCAAAGACTTCTAAACTTCAAAACGTTTTTGGATTCGCAGTAAAATTGATTTAATTTGAAGTGTTTTAAAAATAAAACCAATTTGGGACAATTCATTAAAATTGACCAAATGGTCAAGGTCGTTAATATCTAAAAAGTGTTTTTAATTTCAGAAAAAAATTATCAGAAAAATTCACCAAAAAAAAATAAAAAAGTTTCTATTTCAAAATTTACGATGTTCAACATTGATGATGGCAAATGTTTGTTTTTGCTTTAATATTATTATTCCCTCCGCTGAAATCAATAGATGATAATGATGTTAATTTAAACCTGTGGGTTATCGGTGAGGTATTCGGTCGCCAGCCTGTAAATCGTTTATTAATTGATTAGAATTGCTCAGGAATCAAATCATTCAATTTAGTGCAGACATAATTTCCGTGAATTAATGAACGAAATGAAGAAGAAGCGTCATGAAGGTTGCTAACAAATGAATTCAAATTGCAAATCGACGCATCGCAAATGCACATTTTTCCGAGAAATATTTAGAAATTCTGACATCGGTTTAAATTGAATTGAATAAGTATGAGCAATAGTTTAAGAACGTGTGTATGTGTATATATGCGTGCGTGCGTGTGTAAATAAGTGTGTGTATATACATGTGTACTAGTGCGTTTGTATCTCTGTGTGTGAGAGATAGATTGAAACGGGGAGAGAGTGTGTGTGTATTCGTTTACTGACCTTTAATAATGTTAACACTGTTAAGCCTTTGGCTTAAATTCTAACCGGAAGTACTAAAGTGATATTTGACAAATGCACTTGACACATTATTACGAACATATGCGTGCATAAAACCAACAACAAAACACAATTTCTAACCATTTCCAGCAACGTAGCTCCTTCTGTCGATGCAGACTCTTCCCTCAGACTGAACGCATTCGAACGCATTTCCCGTTCATTAACAGTTAAAACTAAAAGTTCATTTGCCAGAGCTTCCTCTTTCGAACGAGAATGCATTTCCTGTTCGTTTATTTCTTGACATCAGAAAGGATCATCGGCAACAGACGCCGATGTGACCATTCATTTCACGAAAAAGAAACATTTATTCATTTTTCAGACAATTAAGTAAAATGACGAGGTTGGAAGGTCGTGTGAAAGGGAGGGGAAGGGACAAGTGAAATTGGTCAGAAACATAACATTTGTAAGTGATATGTAACGTATTAATCGCCACAGCGTTTAGGCCGAGAAACAGTATCATTCAATACGTACAAAGCCTGTCCCAAAAATATCCGGCAATTGACTTCTTCCTTTTCGACATGTCAGAATATTTACTTCTGTATGTGTGCCATTTCTCGTAAGTTGAGTGTCATTCATTCGAAAGCGTTTTCATTTCATAGATATTTCCATACATTGCCGTTCAATATCTCGGACATTTAGAGCCATTAAAAGAGTCTGTGGCGGCGATATATTCTAATTGTTCGAATGCCTGTCTAGCAGATGATTCATAAAAACATCCTAAAATGATAGACATTTATCTTCTTCCTTTCTTCTAAATATACTGCGCCACACACCCGTAACGGACACTTCTCGATCTTTCATCTGATGTTCATTAACATCTTGTAAAATGCAATAACTTCCGATGACTGCTTAGTGGTCATCATGGGCTCACTGCAACCAGTTGAGTCTATTCATTCCACATTAGGAACACCACCACGATCCAATTCTGGGTAACTGTGCTCGTGGACATCGAGCATACGAATCTTTGGAAAAAGTAAAATTAGGCAGACATCATCCTTCCCATCGTAGAAAATTTCGAAAATAAAACGCATGGACGCACCACCTGCGAAGAACTGCACACAGCACACACTTTTACACACACACGCTTTTACACACACACACATTCTTACACACACATCCAGTTGGTAAGCTGGATGAAGGCTTATAATTTTTCTGGTCAACTGCTTGGAACGGCATCATTTAGAGTGAGAAATTGGCCATTAAAAGACTCGATGACAAATGTTGGACACAGATATCGGTACTCAGTCGATGCTACTTTTTTGTCGGTCCTCTCCACTTACTAGACTCCAGCCACCAATTACGGATTTAGAACAAGAATAGTTGAATTTCTGAATAAACGATTTGCTGAGAAAGAAAAGGACAATGCCGGACAAGGAGAACTGTGGAGCTTCTAGAGAATGGCTCGTGCTGAAATTTTTACATGGAGCTTATGCTGCTCGCATCACTTTCTTTCTTCTCATTCCTCCTTTCATCTCGAGATAAATTGTAAATTGTTTAAGTCCAGTTGAATTCATTGCAGTCACACCGGGTGCAAGAATCACCAGATCACATTCATAGAATTCAAAATTTTACATCTAGATACAAAACGATATTATTGTTGTAATCAAATTGCAGGTTTCAGGCAACACAATTCTTGAATGGTGCCTTCGCAATGGTGTCCGCACTTTTGCATACGTTGATTTTCTTCTTCTCTGTCAGACCGTGCTTTCTTCTGGTTCTTTACGGTATTATCGTTATTGCTAGTCCTATTACGGATATGTAGTAGCTGTTATTTGTGTGCGATGGGTGAGTGTGTGTGTAAATCAAGTATGAAACATTATGTAATATATTTTTTACAGGCTGCTCCGAATTCGTTCTTCATTTAAATTCAATGAATTGCGATGTTGGCAAATGATTGAAGAAAAAGACATGAAATAACAAAATCCAATAATGACAAGAAATAACTGATTATTGTTATTTCTTGTCATTATTGGATTTTGTTATTTCATGTCTTTTTCTTCAATCATTTGCCAACATCGCAATTCATTGAATTTAAATGAAGAACGAATTCGGAGCAGCCTGTAAAAAATATATTACATAATGTTTCATACTTGATTTACACACACACAAATCAATAACAATTACAACTTCTTTGCTTCTTCATAAATTTATTACAATTTTTTTAAGTAATGAAGAAGCATCTGTGGGTGTAATTTTTGAATGTGTCACAATCTTTTTGAAATCAACAGATACTTCATCGAGTAGATTCTTACCAAAAAACGTTCGTAAATTTAGGCAATTAAAGCTGAAATAACATTTCAACAATTTCATGAAAGACACGAACAGGAAGAACTTGTACAAAAATTGCATAGGATAATTTTTTTAAAAAACCTCGGAAAAATTAAATTATTACAAAATTTTAAAAACGTCGAAATCATTCCACTAAATTATATTTTAAATTCGAGGACAGGAGGGTGTAATCACTTTGTGTCTACTTCGAATATTTTCTAACCCATAGGCCTTTTGCCACGCCTACTTTTAAATAAATTATGAAAACATTAGCTATTTCGTTTTGACTTTTGGCGATTATTTATTTTGAGGTTATTTTTCGATTTATTTTTTTTTCAAAAAAGAATACGTGTTTGTGTTCAATTTCCAAAAAAGAAAACGTGCTTTTAATAAAAACGTATCCTGCCAAATTCGGTCCTCTCATTCCTTCTGCCGACGCACCAGACAATTTATTCGTCTGATGCAAAATGATGTTAAATGAAGCGTTCCAACGCGGTTTTATTGGCCCCTCATTAACATAAAATTTCTTACCATTTGTTAATTATTGCTATAATATTATTGTTGTTGATGTTGTTCCCAATGACGATGGTGATAACGATGATGGTGTTGTTGGTCTTGTTATTGTTGTTGTCAGCAATGTACAAACGATATACTAAAAAAAATTGGTTCTTGAAGACGAAAAACTGAAAAAATACAACAAATATTTAAAGCCATAAAAACTATTCAACGCTTCAGAAAGCATTGAAACATAATTAATTTATAAACATTTTTTATAAATTTATACTAAAAACGATTTATGATCGAAAAGCTGTCACAACGCCGCACATGCTACCAACTCCCATACTGTTGCTGTTGTCGACGTTGTTGTTGTTGTTGTTGTTATTGTTCCTGTGTTGCTGAAGTTACAATAGATGCGACCATTAAAGAAGGAAAGTAAAAACCAGAAGAGGACGTGGAAAAACATGAAGAACTGGTGGAGGCGTAAGAGGAAGAGGAAGAAGAAGAAGAAGAAGAAGAGTAACAATATCACAACCACCGCGAAGCAACAGTAGCCGCCGCCAACGACATTAGTTGCAGCTTAAAGTTAATTATAAGCTTCACTAAGTAAGTGTCTAAGTCTAAAGTTGCATTTTGTGTAAGAGCATTATTTGCCAGCGTTTTAAATTTCACTTAAGGGCATCTCGTACAGGGGCGTATTCAAAGCATTCCGAGGTTTAGAATTCTTTTTTATTCTAATTAAGAGCAAAAAGCATGTTTATAATTAATTCTAATTTCAAAAATACAATAATTTTATTCAAAATACTTTTTAAAAGTCAGCTCATTAGATCCTGACTCATTGGCAGCCTCGAAGAATATCATTTAATAACAAGATTTAAAATTAAAAAAAAATTGTTTTATTTTTATTATTTGTTTTATTGTTTGGTATATGTTTTAATTCGAAATTTTCATTCCATTTTATTTTATTGCAATTTATTTTTTAATTTAAATATTTTAAAACTGATGGCGAAATTATTTTTGAATGTGTAAGTAATATTAAAAATTAGAGTATATTATTTATGAAAAATTTTATTTATTGAATTTGTTTTTATTAAATATAAAATAAGAAAAAATTATGTACTTGTTCTCTTTTAAATTTAGAGTATGTCATTCGGTCACTTCTATTTTAGTCAACACAAAGATAAAAACGTGCCTGAGAACATATATACATACACACACTCACCCATATAACAAAACTACATAAGGTGCAACAAAAAAAAAACAGCATTAACATATAAGTAAATATGTCAAAAACAGCCGCTCTGACGAGCCATGAAACGAAATATATGCGCGCTCATAACACTCCTATGTTTTGGTAGTGGTGTCCACTTCCGTTTTACTTTTACCTCATCCCTTAGAAAGACTTTTAAACTGTTACGCATATCATCACTTTAACGCCTACTGACACCCAAATAAAAGAGTTGCCACCACTACCTTCCGTGACATTTCCGCTAAATATCAGGCGGTACGCATTCCATCGCTGCTGAATCGATGCTGCAACCATTCTTCTCATAGAGATGGCCATTGATGGTCGATATAGCCAATGCTAAATTATGCAAACCACTTTGAAACTGTGTGGAGTTGTAAAGAGTGGAAAAAGTGGGCGAGGAAAAGAGAGAGGCAACGTGCTGGGAGTTCTGAAGGTCGTCGTTGTTGTCTGGCAATTTTTTTTGGATGTTAAATGCATTCTACATAATAATATATTAACCCACACACATTCCTACACACATTCACATACACACCTACATGCATGGCATCTGAAACATAAAACAAACATCGCTGTTTCATGGAGCACATCCTAGAACCAACGATGCACCAACTGATACAATCTCGAAAATATTTTAAACAAAACAAAACAATTTTGTATAATTTTTAATTTTTAAAGCTGCCAGATTATTATTATTTTTCAAGGGATCGAAGAGACGATGGTACCCCCAAATCAAATTTGTATTTCCATGATTTTATTGTCATAGGGAATAAGTTCAGAATAAAAAAAGGACGTGTTGTTGTCAATTATTAAAGATTACAGTTTCCAATTCAAGACAACCATTTCTCCTCCCGTTTGCACACGCCTTACTAAAAGGCTTTACTAAAAATTATACAAAACCAGGAACATAATTTTTGAACAGACTCATTTTATAAATTCTTCTATTTTTGTGTCAAGGATCAGAAACATGTGTTTCGTGGTCATTATTTGGTGGTCAGGCATTGTAACGAAAATTTGTTTTTATCACTTCTGCATACTGACGTTAGAGAGGGAGAGAAATAAGTTTGATGAAAATTTTGAAGTATCGATGACGCAACCAATTTAATATCAGCAATATTTGCAAGTTGCTTCGAATCTTAACGTACGACTATTAACACAATTTTTTCAGAAAAGGATGCCTGAGATATGAAAAAAAAATTTGGAATAGAATTTTTGTAGAGAAATTTAAACCTTAAAAATTAAACAGAATTTATAAATAGAGCCGCTAAAGGCCATTTAATGCCACCATCCAGATGGTCCATTAACAAACTTCTTAAAAAAAAAAACATACGCGTTTGGTCAGATCCCATAATGCAAAAACGAAGGCAGCGATACTGAAGAAAAAAAAATTGCTGAAATCAACAGAAAAAAATAAAAAAGGGATGGGATTCAAATTAGCTGCTCGATCTCGTTTTCAATTTTCTGGCAACGAGTCATTAACTTACAACGCGAACTTAGCTACAGAAGCAATAAAAAAATTGCATTCTAATATTGCCAGATTATTGTTAAGGAAATGTTATCTCGTGGTATAGACAAAATTAACGGGAAAGAAAGGGGATTGCCAACAAAAATGAAATCTATCAAACCCCTTACGAAGCAAATTTTCGAACATTTTCCAAATAAAACAAAACAAAAATCGAAATTGTTCATTTATAAATTTTACAGAAATACTTTCTACCTTAACCAAATCGTACGATATGGCTACACTTAACATATTAATTTGCCTATGGGTAGCACAGGTAAGAGCGTATGCCTTCGGATACGGCAGAAATGCGGAGAGAATGAAAGAGCAAAAACGGTGCAACGACGAGACCTTCCGCGCATTGCAATATCCTCCACACGGTGGCTTAGCACGGTGCGCGCACGTACCAACAGCTAATCATGCCACCGATAATGATTTTCATGCAACTCGTGGAGTCAAATAAGCAAATCAAATACCACCACCAACAAATAATAATTGAATTCAAGATCAAGAACCTTTTTGCATACGATCACTCAAGACACAGATCACGGCCAATATAAACGATAAAATAATAAAGCCTGGCTTCTGAACCCGACTTCTGACGGGTTAACACTGGTAAAATTGAAAGGATTACCTCATCTGTAGCACGGATCAGTGCTTCCCATTGACCAAGTCGCCTTTTCGATCAGACTGAGTTAGAGTTTACAGACAATTTCTTGTATAATATTTATAAAATACAGAGGCAATATCACGAAACTGATTATCAATATCAGTGTTGGACTTGACGCTTGTTTGTGATAATGATTATGATAATGATTCTGTTTGTTATTGTTATGTGCTCGTATTAGTCTCAATTGATTGCAATCTGTTTGTTTGGTTATTACGTCCCTCCTGCCTTCTTGATAATTTCGGCTTCGGATAATTTCTTTGTTATTTCATGGTCAATTTAAGATTGAGATGATCATGTACTCTGCTTGGTTCCGGTATTCACCAATTGAAAATCCGCTACTGAAGTTTGTCTGCGGTTTCACACTTTGGTTAGGCTTCATGCATGAATTCGTAAAGGACACTTAATGCAAACGTTAAAATGTTAATAGCATATATTAGTCTTATATATAATTAATAATAGTTAAGCAGAAATTTATTGACAACGAACGATGAACAGAAATCCATGGATATATTATTATTCATTGTTTTCTTGTAGTTATCACTAAATTTCGGTTTATCTTTACGGAAATATCAACAAAACATCAATTACGCTCAAATTAAAAATAAATATAATTATATAGTTTGGTAATTAGTTTTTAGTTTTTTAATAAATTTTCATTCAGTTACAGTTATTGCCAAACTAGGTTTTATTCTATAGCAATCGTTCGTTTCTGAACGCTTCCAGCTAATAAATTTCTATATGGTAACACTAAACATCCTTTAAGCAGCTGTCAAGAAAATCAGAACAATTATCTGTATTTCGTTGACCATCATTGACTTTTGCGGAAATTTTATCAGTTTTGTTAGAGAATATAAGGAAATTTATTAATAATGACTACAGCAGCTCGTCCAACTTTTGATCCAGCGCGTGGAGGTACGGGGCGTGGAGAAAAGGACCTCAGTGCATTAAGCAAACAATACTCAAGCAGAGACTTACCTGGACATACTAAACTTAAATACAGGTAATCATTGTTGATCACTTGTCCCAGCTAGTGGTGATTGATACAGTTTGAGTTTATTTGCAGGGAACCGGGTCAGGGGACTGTGGATGAATTAAGAAATCGCGACTTCCGTAAAGAATTGGAAGAGCGTGAAGCACGCTCCGGTAGCACCAAAACATTGCCAACAATTGTGCGCAAAGCAATCGAGGCCAATAATTCCAGCAGCAGTAGTGGAGCTAAACGCGCTAAATTGGATCAATCTGGAAATGCGACTAATTTGGATGCCGATGATCCTGTGGATAACGACAGCTCGGAAAGCGAGTCCGATTCTGATGACGAAGATGATACTGCTGCTCTCCTGGCAGAACTGAATAGAATTAAGCAAGAACGCTTGAAGGAAAATCAGCGAAAAGAGCTAGAAAAGAAGCAAGAGGACGAACGAATACGCATGGAAAATATACTTTCAGGAAATCCTTTAATAAATTACGCATCTGGTGGTACTACTTCAGGTTCCAAAAACACCTCGGAATTGAAAGTAAAGCGTCGATGGGATGATGACGTTGTATTTAAAAATTGTGCGCGTACAGAACCTGAGAAGAAATCGCATTTTATTAACGATTCACTGCGTTGTGAATTCCACAAAAAATTTATGGAAAAATACATAAAATAAAAAGCTTAAACTTGGTAGATTTTTCAAATCCTCGTTTCAATTTACATTAGATAAAAAAGCTCTATACAACTACAGAACAGTACAAAATTACCAGAAATTTGGTAGCTGTTGAGAAATATATACCAGTACCAAAGGCAAACGAAAGCGTTGGTTAGGAGTGGAGGGTGCTGCAAATTTTAATAGTTAAAAATTTGGTGGTGGTTGAATCTTCCGACAATTGTTATAAACTTGATCATAAATCTTACTCCTTGATTGTTAAAAATCGTTAATTAATAGGATGTAAGAACACGCTTCTGTAAAGTTTTGATATTTTTGGCGGTGAGTTGGTGTTTTCTCGTGATAAATTGAAAATGCCATATTTCCTTATCTCTGGTTTCAACTTTCTTGAAGTTACGAATTCGGAGTTGAAAACTAGAAAATCGAAGTTGAAGCAAATATAGCCTAGTGTAAACTGGGACTAATTCCAACAATTTTTAAAAAATACAATTTAAACATATCGCACGTAATGGCAGCTCTGCATATGAGTATATCAGCTGTTTTCTCATGTTGTACTGTGTTTTTTATTGTATTTATTTGCAGTACATTTTTCTTAAAGTTGAAAAGTCGCAGTTACTCAGCTGAGTTTCCTTTAAATTTAGGAGGATAATAGTAAATTGAGAAATATATATATGTACGAGTGTATATTAAAAATGCAACTTGCTAAGCCGAATGCATTTTTCCAACGACTAATAAAAATGCATGAGTGGAAGTATCAATGATTTGGACGTAAAAAAGTGATCCTCCCATTAAAAGTTGGGAGTGTTGGAGAGAGCAGCCACGTCTCGCCAATTAATCGACCAGTTTCATGGCATTTACTTTACAATTTTTCTGATTCCTGTATTTTTTTCAATTTTAATTATGAGTATTGTGTGTGTATATATAATATATAAATGAAATAGACTAGAATTTATCAGTAATCAAATCGATAAACAGTGAAATAAACTTTGTACGCGTAATAAAGCAATTATAGAGAATCAATTTTAAAACTGGAGAAGTGGAAAAGAACACGTAGTTCGACCAAGAAAATGGATTATCATCACAAAGGCGGTGGGGTAGGTGAAGCCGGTGGTACCAATGCTTCTGATAAGGGAACGATCATGGAAGGTGAATGCACTCGAAATTTTATTATTAATCGAAATCAGTTCAAAAGAAAATTTATACAATTTATTTATACATATTTACACAAATGCATAGGCTAGTTATTGGTTAATTTTTTTTCGCTCTAGAAAATAATTTCAATAATTTGTGAAATTTATGTGATTATTCCATAGTATCGAACGCTTCGTCACGTCTTGCTTTTCCAGTTGCTTCTCTACTGTTTGACAAACATATATTCAGCAAGGTATGACATTTGGTAGTGTCCAACAGTGGAAATGGAATTGGAAAGACGATGGACGCTTGAAACTATGGAATAAGCACAATAAAATTATAAATTTTAAAATTTTCATTTTAAAAATTTTCAATTCTACACTGGTAAAAGTCATTTACAAAACACATTCATAAAACCCATTAAGAAAATAACTCTGAAGAAGACATTGAACATGAATTGGAGACAATTGAATTTGACAATTGAAATTCCTAAAGTTGATTGTGATGAAATTTACTACTAGAGTGTTGAATTGGTTTTGCTACTGTTTAAAAGAAATTGATATTTTTGAAACGATTGAAAACTGGCTTTTGAAGAATTAATACGCACTCTTTATGTCGAATACTTATAAATGATAAGTATTTCAAAGCGTGAGGTGACCAACTGATCTATCAACACGTTAAGACGATAAAGCGCAATCAGTAATGCTTGATACATGCCCCAATCATAAAGATGGTGCCCTCAAAGTATTAATAGCTATTCATACACTCCATTGTACAAATATTTACTCACGTTGTCACTTTTCCGCTTATTTTCTTAACAACGCGCATTCTACTTTGCGTTAAATTGAAACGTTGAATTGAATGTAGGGAGTTTTTTAGGAAAGTAGGTCTGTCTGTCTAAAAAAAATGTATTAAAAATTTTAAGAAACAGTTTTGAAATATCTTAACAGAAATAAATGTTTACTCGTAAATGTATATCAGAACAGTCTAGTAATCATTTCATCAGGAAAACTCTGATGAAACTGGGAACCGATTTTACATTCACCTTTTACTACGCTGTATAACAAAATTCATAAAAAGTCCATTTCCTAATGGGTATCATTCTTATGACCATTAATACAGTGATGTTCAACATGTAAGGGTTTTATTTTTTTTTACATATACGGCTTATATTTTAAAAAATATGTAATTAACGGTAATGCTCATTATTGCCATTATTACTGTTGCAACATCTGTGACGAAGTTGGTAAATACGTTCATATGCATAATGGCACACATGCAGAAAATCAATGCAATAAAAAATAAAATATATGTATACCCGCCATAAAAATAGGCAATGCATGTAAATATATTTATCCTAGATTTATTTTCATATCTTATTTTTATTGCATTACGCGTAACCGGTAAACAATTTTAAACTCGCAGTATTTTTTTTATTATTTTAATTTTATTATCAGATTTATTGAATGGAAGAGAAAGACAGAGGGCGAGAAAAACAGTTTACTGTCTTGTTGGAGAAGTTTATAAAGCTGAAATAAAGAGATTAGTTTATTTAAAAATGCTCACATTCGAGGTCTTGGAGAGAAATAAAATCATGGAAAAAATTGCATTGCTTATAAATTTTATTTATAAGTTTTGTAAAAACGAAGTTTTATTTGTGTTTCATAAAATTGGAATTTACTGATTTTTCAGAGATTCCAGAATAAACAAACCATTTAATAAATAATATTATCCTCATTTATATTAATTGCGCGTCACAATTTTCCTAGTAAACAAGCATTCCGTAATGCTCAGAAAAGTTTAGGCCCACTTTTTGTCCAAATTAAACCACGCCTGCTTTGAAAAGACAAAATTTAAATTGGAAAATTTTTGGAATTATAACCTTATTTTTTTAGAAGAAGAATTGAAAAATTTATATATTCAAAAGCTTTTTGGGATATTTTATTTTGATTTTTTTTCTAATGACTTCAACCAAACAAATTTTGCGGCAATCAAAAGCAATGACCTTATGGTCTTTTGAGCAAGGTAGGAGATGACCGTGTCTTCCAAAAAGCCATCACAAAGGGTTACGCAAAATAATACTTTTTGTAACAAATGGCGATTCTTAAAGAAGTATTTTAACAACTCTTAAATTTTGTTTTTAAACTTTTTCTTCTAAGGCAAAAATTACGAATTACAAATAAAGAAATATTGCTTATTTGTATTTGTTTTTAAGAAACATTTTATTATAACAAATATGTATTTGTTTTTAAGAATTAAAACAACATATAGTTCATTTGCAACATTAGGTCCTTTAATTTATGTTTTTTCAGGCGTACTTTACAATCTGTTTGATGGTTTGACCGACAAAGATGATACCGTACGTCTGGCTATACAAAGTTCCTTGGTAAAAATTTTGGAAACTCATCCAACCCGAACCACAGATATACTCATGGACTACAGAGAAAAGCATCCCAAATTAAGCGAGGAAATTGTTTCAACTTTGTTAAAGTGAGTACGAATAGTAATAAATACGTAGATGGATTCTTAAAGCCACGTAATAAATTCGTGGATGGTTTTATGAAACCTTCCCTTTTCATATTTGTGGTAGAAACACAGATTTCTCCATTTTCAATTAGATTAATTTTAATTGTTTATAACCTCAATAATTACAAGGCATCATTAAATTTTTCAGAGCTGCAGAACGTGTTGTTAGTGCTGATTGCCTCATTCCAACCGAAGCCCATAAAAAACTCATTGCTTTCGCTATGGACGAGTTGACACGCTCCACGGAACACATACCACTTCTACAGAATCCTGCTTTAGGCATATTGGTGGCCATAGGTCGTGGAGATGATTGTAAACTGGTAAATTATATATCATTGTCTAAACCTGTTTAAATTTTGTTTTACTCGTATTGTATTTAATTCCATTTCTAGGTAATGGAAGCCCTTGTAGCGCATACGAAAGAAGGTGCTGTCGCTCATTTCATGGTTATGCAATGTTTGGGAACATTAGCCACCAATAATGTACACGGCGTGGTGCCATTCATTAAATCGATATTATCAAAATTATTACCAAATTTGGGTGGAATTAAATCAGATCACATAAAACAAGCACACGCATTTGGTAGTTATGTGCTTCATATCAAAAGAGCATCTAATCATTTTTTATTTTTTATTAAACATTTTTAGCTATTGGACGCTTCAGTGAGGCTCTCCTGGAACAGTCTTCACCTGTACCGATTGCAGCTGTTGCTGCAGCAAATGAATCCAGTGACGAGAGTGAGTTGATCTCACCCACTGCAGCTGAAGTTGATGCACTTATAAATTGCTCCACGGAAATATCTGTAGCTTATGATGTGATGTTTAATCAATGGCTAAATTCACGTGAACCAAAAGTCTGTGTCGAGATTTTGCAGGCACTCTCATCAATGTATCCACTTCTACCGCCCGAAAAGATTCGCGATCAATCTTCTCGTCTCATTCCGCAAATTTTAAATCTCTATAGGCGCTCGTTAGAGCGCAATTCGGTAACGCAATTCCTCTCGTCGGCTCTTAAAACTATCATAGCTTTACAGCAAGATGCTCTTGATGGTATCGTGGATACATTGATAACAGATTTATTTGACCGTGTTTGTGTTTATCCGGATTATGAGAAGCCTCAAACGGTGAAGGGTCATTATGAAGTATTGCGTTGCTTTCATTTACTCTCTGGAGTATATGGCATTAAAATAATGGATACTCTGCTCATACATTTGCGTAATAATAGTGAACGTGATCGCATCAAGTCACTCCTTATCTTAACCCACCTACTAAACACGTCAACCGTTAATATTGAATCCAAATTGCATGGCTTTATAGAAAGTCTTAAGCAATTAGTACTCGTTGAGAAGGCCATCAAAATGCGAATGACACTCCTAAAGGCTATAGTTGCTCTGGCACATAAGGGCTTCATTAAAGAGAAGGAATTTGTTTGGTTTATTGTACGTTATAGCTGTAAGTTTACCAAGGTAAATATTATTTATTATTCATATTATTATGCAGTCTCTCTAGCCATCAACAAAGCCCAGTCCCACGAGTGAATTAAAACTAATAAAATAAAGCTTTTTCAGGTGAACCAAGAGCATGGATCATTGGAAGAACATGCTAATTTTGTACTCTCTTGTGAAAATTCACTATTTATGCTGTCATCTACGGTCGGCACTATGGATGAGTTACTTAAGCGTGAATTATTAAATTATTTCCTATTGTTGGATTACACCGATATTTGCTCAAATTTGGCAAAATGCTTGGCTAGCCTCTTTGCTAAATCGCCACATATTGAATTCGAAGTTGCTGGCAACGACGAAGAAAATTCAGGAGAGGAAACTGAGGAAAATGCTGCGAGACCTCCAGGAATAATGAATGGCAAAATTATGGTCCCCAGTCCAGAAGCCATCTTCACACGTTGCCTCGCCTTATTGGGAAATTATCATTGTATCAAACGTGCCTCAAATGTACTTTCATTCCTGAAATATTATTATCCTCACTTGAATCCCGAATTAGTTACAATGTGGAATAAGGATATACCGGATTTATTGCTTTGCATAAATAAAGAAAGCCTTTTCTTTACAAAACTCACAGAATTCATTACAAGATCCGTGGAATTTCTTAACAAATACGATGAGAATTTTGCCGAACGTTTAGTTAACAAGATGGCCGATCAGTTACTCATGTATCCGATAACGATACCGAGCAATGAATTTGTAATACCACCACTTAATACTGAACGTGGCATGCTATTAAAAGCTATCGGTCTGTCTTTGTGCTTCGTCACCGATGTGTCTACTATCAATGCGAAAATTGAACTGATCGTTGGTGCTGCAAAACATGAGAAACTCGACAAACATACAAAACACTCTGAATATGATAACAAGATTGTAGCTAGCGCTACATCTTTGGGATATATATCACGTGCTCATCTCAATCACGTCATCAAGAAATTGGCTGAATTGGCTCAAATTGGCAGCCGCAAACATTCGACCGGTTTCTTTAGTAATTTTATAAAAGATACTCAAAAGGAATTAGAAATCTATAAAACAAATCTACTTGTAATCAAATCATTCGGTTATATAATGGACGAAGCTGATCCTCTAGAATCACTGCAAAACATTGACGATACCATTTTGAATTTTCTAATACAACAATTGACTGGAACAAAAGATCAGACAATTATGTCAGCCATCCTTAAAACATTACTTAGTATTTGCAATCAAACAATCGCTACGAAAGAACAACTTCCGGCACCATTAAAACATCGTAAGCAAATAATGGAGGCCGTATTTAATATAAGTTTCGAGATGCCTTTCGAAAATTTACCCCTGATGGCAACGATATTGAAGTTGGGCACGGATTTTATTCGTATTGGTAAGCACATTTTTTCTAAAGAGTCAGAGATTTTCTGATTTTGCATGAAGAAATTATTTCATTATTTTGTAAGAGGTTTCAATTTTTCTGAAGGCAGTGATTTGGACTTAGCAGTGGATAGTGTGGATGGTGGAGTCATATTCGAAATTGCCTGCAAAAATTTCTTTTCGTGCGCCCAAAATCTGAAAATTAAATTCGACTCACAGGAAGAAGATGAACGCAATAGTTTCTTAGCTAAACATTTGAATGATTCATTACCGGAACTAAATGCTTTGGTAAAGGTCATCATTGAAATGGATCCCTCACCTTCATCCCTGGATCTTATAATTTCGATTTTGGAATGTTGGACACGTGACAAAAACTCCGAAGTACGAATATGTTCGGCTCATGTGTTCAACAATTCTCTCGATATTTATATTAAATCAATGAAAATTGGTGGGGAGGCTCCATCAAAATTCAATCAGACCGGCCAAATGTTGGGTAAAATTATACCACGATGCATTGATCCCAATGGCACTGTACGTCAGATTTCGGTTGAAATACTACTGAAAACTTTGGAAATATCGTGCATTTACGAGACGCTCACCATTGCGGACAGCGAGACCGACTGGGTGAAACAAATCGATCTAGTTAAAGAGAAAATAAGTACCGATGATGCGAAAATGATTTATACTTTGGCTGGAGATATTGCCAATGTAATCGCTGCGCGCATAACGAATTTTCAACATTTGCCATTTTGGTAAGATCAATTGAATAAATTTTCTTGGATATTTATTAAAAAGTAGTGGAAATTGTGAGGAAAGTTTTGGGTTCCCCGTTTCTTGTCTTCCAATTATTGGAATTATAATTATAATCTCGATTACCTTTTACCATCTTTACCACATTTTACTCATTACTAAAAATGATATTGCTTCCTTTTAGCAAAACCCTTCTACAATGTTTACAAGATCCTGAACAAAGTTCAGCCATTGGAGCATCGGTTGTCCTAAAGTTTTTCATACACCAAAAGGGCTCCGAATTATTTCACGCCATACCAGATCTCGTTAAGGATAGCTTAACAGTAAGTACTCCCTCATTGAAATAAATTTGCGTTGAAAATTAATTTTTCATTGAATTCATTAGTCTATAAGTAATTGCGATATAAGTCGAGTAAAATCTGGTGTTTTGAGAGCTTTGGTGGCATTAACGAAGCACCATCCAAAATTGGTTTGCTCAGAAATTCTCGCGTTTCCTTTGCCATTCGAAGAGTAAGTACACACAGCCACACGCATACGTACCTTCACACATTCACAGTCACCTCGAATGCACAAGATTGAATTCATTTTTAGGAATATTGTAGAATATTGGCACCTTGTCTGCACCGATGTGGATCTGGCGAGTATTATCCTAGACAATTTCCTTCAAATAATTACATCGTCATGCCTGTACGAACCAAGTGATTCCACCAGTTCCAACGATCGTCAGAGAATCGCTAGCATTCAACCATTTGCAATATTCTGTGCTCTACGAGAAATTATGCCATGCAAGGAAATAAGTGAGGTAAGTCCTGAATAGTTTTCCAACCAATATTTTCTTCATCAATATTCCGTTTCATTTTAGGAACTTAAAAGAAAGTTTCCACAAGTTTTTACAATGCTATTAACATCACTGGCAACCTACACAAATTTGGCCGCACCTATGATTATGCATCACCATAATTGCACTCAGCAACACCAGCAGCAACAACAACAACAATCGAAAAGTTCATCCACTATGTTTTCCTCCTCCAGCACGGGCCAACACCATGTTGCCAGCACTAAATCGCGTTTTAGTTTCATACCAAATAAAGAAGCCGCTAAATTGAACCCTTGCCAAATAGTTCTTGAAACGTTTCAAGCATTTCTGGAAAATATCGAAATGGAACAATTAACGACTGTACTAACTGTTCACACTCAGCTTGCTGCCAGTCCGGATTTAAAGAACTATATTGAATTGCTTACGCCGATGGCAATTGGTTTAGTCAAACAATTTGAAGTTTCATCGAGCAGTATGAAACAAGTAGTTTCTGAATTATGTCGATATGTGTCTTCGCCTTATGACGCACAGCGTGTTGCAGCAGTGGGCCTATTTTCTCGTTTGATACCGTTGAAGCCTTGCGGCGAGATCTCGTCTATGATTTTAGTGAATTTAACTTCAGCTCTTAATGATCCAAATGCTGCAGTACGTGGTCTAAGTATGCAAGGATTAGCTTATGTTGGTCATTTGACGGAGCACGATATTGAAAAATATAGTGAAATTTCTATTACGGCACTTCTGAAAGGTATCGACGATGCTGTCAGGTTTGTATGGGATCGTTTGTTTTAATTTTAAATTGAAAGAAGAGATACTGAAGGATTGAATTGATATTTCAAGCAGCGACTCAATAATCAACATTCCATTGGAAAGTATGCGTGGTTTATCACGTATACTTCAGGCTCTTCCTAGCGACCGTGTAGAATCCTTTCATGTATCTCTTGCCATACGAATACGTCCGTTCTTCGGCAGCTATTCGATAGATATTCGAGAAGCAGCCATTATACTTTTTGGTGATTTATGCGAATCAAAAATATCGCTTAATGACGGCAGTATATCACCGAATTCTTCGACAGAAGCATTACGTGAACAACTCTTTGCCAATTTATTTCCACTTCTCTTGCATCTAAGTGAGGGTGAAGCAACAATTATTAGGGTAAGTAAAGGAATCTAGTATGAAACAATTTAGTCTAGGTTAAATTAGGTTACGGTGAGCTAATAAATTTAACTGTTTCTTGGGTTAGGGGAACCTAAAAATAGTTCTATAAATTAGAATCTATTAGTGAAATTAGATGAGATTAGATTACTTCAGCTTATTCTTAATAAAAACTGCGATTAAATAAAAATAATACTGTATAGTCGGCCTTGAGCTCAATTTACTACGTTCATTATTTCTTTCTTTATCAGGCTTGTAAAGTAACTCTGCGAAAAGTATGTGCCTTGTTGAATGCCGTCCGGGTTAATGAAATGGCTCAACGACACCTTATCGATTATGGCCAATTAAATTATAATGTGTTTATAGTGGATTTTGTCAAATTGATTGTAAGCATATTTTAGTATTCTTTTATTCATAATTTTTGAATAATACTGAATAATATTTGTTCCAAATTCAGGCAATGGAACTTTCGGATCATATACAAGATTTCATTGATTCATGTCTACCAAAATTACGCAGCCAATGGCCAGAAGTTCGTGGTGCTTCAGCTATTGTTATTGGTAAGATTATAATTTTCCAACTAAATCCGAAACCTCTTTCAACGTTTAGGAATTTCTAAAGCTGTCGTTTTTCTTTAAGGAATACTTCATAATTTTCTTCCGGAACGCAACCCGCAGACTGAATCCATTGGTAGCAAGATAGCAGTTTTATTAAAAGACGAGAACCATTTTGTAAGGATTAAAGCCGCCACAGCACTTGGATATTTTTTCGGTGACATTTAATTCGTGATTATACTGTTATTAGTAATTAAGATAAAGTTTGAGAAACCGTGGGGGAGAATCCATATGAAAAAATATGTAAAACTAACAACCAAAAAGCGGGGTGGGAAGAATTGATTATTTTGGAAATCGTGTTTAACTTTCAGTGCATTGTAAAAGAAAAATGTTTTTTTAACTATTTGCAACTGTATATTTTATGTTTAAGAGAAGCAGTAATATGAAAATTGTATCATTAGAGTTTCCTAAACTAACCAAAATTCTGAATTTCTTGTTCAGGTTGAATATTATAGTTATTCTGGTCAGTATTGATTATATTTGTTTATAATCCGTCTTGATCTAAATCAACAAACTTCGCAATTCAATCGTAAAAATGTGTTTACGTCGCGTGGGCATGCCCATCAATACTATAAGGGAATTAAAGTTTTGCGAGGAGTGTTAGAATGGTAAGTTTGTCTTTGCTTTGTGTAGTTACTTACCATTAGTTGTCACATATTTTTCTATCATTATACAGAGTTCGAATTTCGAATAATTTCTTATAGATTCGATGAAGCCCAAAACAACCGAATCTGTACTATAGGTCCTGATTTCAAAATTATATCCCAAATTGACTTGGTAGATTATATAGACACACATTGATTAACTGACTAATTTGACTAATAATAGACACTGATTAACTGGCTAACTTTATAAATGGAAATATATAATCTTATAGCGTCCAAAATTCTTTCCCCTGAGAAATTGTTACATTTTTATTGTATAATATATGCATAAATAAAAGCCGACTGATTGTATGTGGTCGTTAGTTCTGGATAATTCTATATTAATTCTGTGAGTATGTAAAATGAAAGAAATCTTAATATTTTTCTTCTTTGAATATTATAAAATATATTATTATTATATGTTAACAAAAGGAAAATATTGTATTCTTCCACTGGACCAGCCAATCGTTAAAATGCTATCGGCATTTTTACGATTTTTGCTTTGAAAACAAATATACGATGGATATTCACTACAAATACCACTTACAAATCCTGAGGGGGAAATTGTTAAATTGAACTTCTGTATGCATGTTGAAAAGATGGCAATGCAAGACGAATCCTTGAAGGTTACTGCCAAGTAAAGACCATTAGGATCCCATGCGAGTGCCTGGGGTTGGCCGCCAATTTCACGCTGGCCATTGCTGCATTTCGATAGATCAGCAATAGGTACAGCTTGTTTGGACACAGGACCACCTAGAATTAAATACTTGTGCTGTGAATTTGAGCGCTTATTCATCACATTAGCAATTAAGTAAAAGTTGTCGGTGGCATCATACAAGATAAATATTAACTAACTAGATACCTCACCTGCAGCCTACCTCTTTCTATAGGCAATATCGTTCGCTTGATTTCAGATACCCTTGCAATATTTTTTATGATCTTAAAAATGTATTGCAAGAGAAAATTGCCAAGAAAAATAAAAGCATTTTCTTAGTAATGATTTTGCTTACTTGCAAATATTTGTTCTTCAAAGAAATTTAGACGATACAAAATGGGTTCGTCGGATGTAACGAATAACAAAAAGGAACTACAAGGGGACCAACATGCTGACTGAATAGTTCCCGTCGCAATTGTCCAACGTTCTGGAAACCAGCATTTATCTGCTGACCAAACACGAAAAACGTTACTAATAGTGGCAGAGAAAAGGCTCGAACCATCAGGCGACCATTTCAATAGTGAACACG
Source organism: Physocephala rufipes (assembly GCA_963966595.1). Lineage (NCBI taxonomy): Eukaryota > Metazoa > Arthropoda > Insecta > Diptera > Conopidae > Physocephala > Physocephala rufipes. The sequence goes on from OZ016504.1 coordinate 22,768,717, forward strand.
GTGGTCCAACACGTTTGAGTATTGAATTTTGAACCTTATCGACATCCCAAATAATCACATCGCTATTATTTATACTCGAGGTGGCCAAAAGAGTGCCGTCACAGTTCCACTGTACAGCGGTGATAGGGCAATGATTTGGACTATTAAATGAAATATGAAAGCATATAAATTATTGGAAGGCCTTAAATAAAATTCGCAAATTTAATTACTGCTTAAGGAAGAGAGATTGTGAGCAAGAACGTGTGATATGCAAATTACTATCCATAGTCCACAAGCATACACCTCCCTGGCAACCTACAGCTAACTCAGCAGCAGTAAAGGGACGCCAAGCCATTGAAGTGATCCATTTTTGATTATGACTCTATAAAAAAGGATTTAGTTAGATATTTTTAACATTGTCCATCTATATAATCTACCTTTAGAACAGGGACCACTGCTGGTTCGTCAGTGTAAATGCGTATAACATCATCGCAACCCGCTACGGCGATCTTAAAACAATTTGGATGCCAAATAATGCAACGGATATAAGAACGAATCCATTCTCTTCAATTAAACGAAATAAATCTATTTCGATGTGTCTCATAAAAGCTTTAAATGCATACCTCGTTTCTGAATAATTCGCAATGCTAGTTATACTCAGCTCCCGCATGTGTGGAAACATTTTTTGTTTCAGTTTCGCCACATAATCAAGCGCTTTGTACATAAACTCGGCGCTCGACGCAATGAAAGGGCATGCATCTGATGTAGCAGGAGATCGCGCTTCATTGAGAGCTTCTACAAAACCACTCTCGAAAAATGTACGTGTAATACGCTTTAGAACTCCTTCATTGACAGGAACCAAAACATTGCGCCAAGAGTCCACCGATCTGTTCAAAAACGAGCCAGGCGTCGAATTAAACATTTCACAATTTATACTGATTTGTGGATAATGTTCTAACTGCATTTCGTAAATACAAAAGTTAATGCAAGTAAAATTAATCACAGGATACTTACTGCATACGTAGATGATTGCACCTCCTGCAACGGCACACAGCATAGCCGGCTTCTCGTTTCCCCAAAGGAGGTACACAAGGAAGACATATTTAAACGATTAATACGATCAAACAATAAATTCGAGAATATAGAAATTAATTTAATTTTACACCCTGGGATCGGTGTGTATGGATATATTAAATTGCTGGGAATAAACCACAGAAAGAAACAGAACACCAACAATTCGGCGGCTCGGAAACTTAGGTCCTACTTTCGCGAGGTAGAGAATTTTGTGTGCTTTTGAGTGTCACTGACATATTTTTGAGTTACGATCGGCTTGTTTGACCACAGATCGACAGTTGCTAGCGCAAATCAGTGGTTCTTAAATAAAATAATTGAAGAAAAGTGGGAACGCAAATCCTGAAACAAAAGTAATTGATGAATTCCACTAATATATTCCAAATACCTTAATACTGTTACCTAAATGACCCTGGGCGCGGCTGAAAACCGACAAGTAATAATACCACTCAGGAGAACTTTACACTCTCTTGGTAATATCTCGACAAATCACTTTTCAAAAACAAATACTATACAACAGCTTATGTGTGACTAAATAATTGCGTAATTGAAATGAACGCTTTAATACGAATAAAGTATGAAATAATAAATTAAAAAACGAAATCACACCTTAAATATCTTTTAAACGACATATATATCACTTGAATAAGGCGAGCAATATGGAACAGAAGCAAATATTCAAATTTTAGCAGGTTCGCATCTGGGCTAACGAAAGCAATTCAGTGTCAAATATGTTTATATCTCATTCAGCATACAATTAAATATAGATCCGTCCCCTAAAATTGTTTTCCTTTGATTATTTACAATTACTCAATTAGTTTTTAATTATTATAACTTGAATAGATCAAACAACTTTAGCATTTCCGACAAGATGCAATGTTAAGATTTCGTCGATTCTGATGGCCGTGGCTACGCTGCGTCGCATTGTCGGATCGACCTATGCCTTTTCTTGTTGTTTGGGGGAATCAGATAAAAATTTCACCGGGTAGTGGCGACAAATTTTCAACCGATTGAAGACATGCTTAACTACGGAACAGTGTTCTTTTGTTGAAAGGAGTTTGATAGCTTGAACACATAGAAAAGCTGCTTTCTGGCGGCAGTCAGCAGCAATGTCAAAATTACATTGGCTCCTTTGGAAAGCGAGAAATAAATAAAAGCTGCTACTCTTGTTCTTCTGTTTTTGTTTTGTTTTTGTTTCTCATTTGAACTGCATGAACGGAATATATCTAAGCCACCAAGTAATTTTGACAGTTGAGAAAATAAGTTGAATCTGGCTGCCTGGCTGTGTTCATTGTTTGAACAAAAGATAACCTCAAATTTTTGGCAATTTGTTTCTTTCTGTCAATCGTTGTTGACTTTCGCCACAGTAGTTATTGTAGTTGAATTTGGCATTTTCCCTTCTCATTCATTTTTGTATGTGTTGTACGATAAAGTGCGGAAATTTCGTATCATTGGAGAACAGGAAGAAAGGAAAACATTTTTATTGATAATTCAATACGATTGGCGAAAATTTTCAAGTGAATAGTTTGTGCAAAATAATGTCCAGTTCGATCGAAACAATTGGGCATAAATTGCAGTCGTTGGAGGAGCGATTGCAAGCAGCAAACGAATCACATGATCGGATGGTTTATTCCCAAAATTCGCCTGCACCAACAACAGCAGGAGCGAATGCTGGATCCCGACAGACACCTCGCCTGCCATGTAAGAATTGTTTTTGAAAAAATTCTATGAATTGAATTCTTTAAGGCCTTTTCCACGAATTACTTAAAAAATTTGAGTTATTTCGAATTAATACCTTCGGCAGTAGTTCGTGTATTGAGGGGAAAAAATAGCTAAAGAAGTATATTACGTCTGTCAGCGGAGTCTCAATTTGATTGTTTTTCTTAGTTTCTCTTGCATTTATTTTCGTTGGCTGCTAACGTTTATTGACAGTGAAATAAAAAATATTTTTATGTTGTTGTTTTTGTTGTTATTGTTAATTATGAAGATTGGGCTGACCACTGGGAAGGAGAGGCGAGGAACAACAGTCGAAAATTTTGGTATTTCCGGAGGAATACCTTGTGGGGAACGCACATGAGTACAAAACAAAATGATTAAAGTCAGGATCGGAAGGGATGAAGAATGAAGGGATAGTTAATATGTTTGGAGTGTTCCACGAGAAGCGAAGGGGTGTGATTAAAATATATTCCGTAATCAACTTTTTCCTTCATGCATGCCATCGGTTCACTATTTCAGTGTTTCTCTCTTTTTATGAGTTTTTTGTTTAATTTTTTGAAACGGTTTCAACGGTTCAATAACTCTGTATGACAAAGAAAGTTGCCTCTACCATACCATGCTTCCACGACTTTGACCTTTACTTATATTGTTTAAGATTCATCCATTTCTAAACGCTATGGTTAAAATTCTATAAGTATTTAAAAATTTAAAGCATATAAGCATTTTAAAAATTGAATTTTCTGAATATAATATTTATTTTCTTTGTAGTGGAAACCACTCCTAATCGTCCTCGTAAAATGTTTTTACCCGTGATATCTTCAGCGCCGGCAGCTGAAACCGAAACTGATAAAAAACTGAAGAAGATCATGAAACAGACGGGAATTCTTACCATTAATGGTCAACAATACCACACTGATATCAAGGACCTGGAGCATTTAGGTGATTTAGGGAATGGTACGAGTGGTAATGTAGTGAAAATGCGCCATGTCCCGAGTTCCACAATAATTGCTGTCAAACAAATGAGACGTACTGGCAACACCGAAGAGAATAAACGCATTCTAATGGATTTGGATGTGGTACTGAAATCGCATGATTGTCAATATATTGTGCAATGTCTGGGTTGTTTTGTACGTGATCCAGATGTATGGATTTGCATGGAATTGATGTCAATGTGTTTTGACAAATTACTAAAGCTATCGAAGAAAGCAGTTCCTGAAAATATTTTAGGCAAAGTTACCGTAGCGGTAAGCATTTAATTTGTTTTTTTAGTATATTCTACATTTATATAATATATTCTACGTTTATTAATTTTGTTTTAAACAGACGGTAAAAGCATTATCTTATCTGAAAGAGAAACATGGAGTTATTCACAGAGACGTAAAGCCATCGAATATATTAATTGATGAGCGCGGCAATATAAAACTCTGTGATTTTGGCATCAGTGGTCGTTTGGTGGATTCGAAAGCAAACACAAGATCAGCTGGTTGTGCGGCATATATGGCGGTAAGGCCAGGATGGGTTTGTATAACAAAAAATCGGTGAGGAAACGAATGGAAAAGTGATAAATGTGGCGATAGAAATCTGTTTCTTTTGTATGGATGCATATGTCGAATTTGTATAGGGGACCATTATTTAGTTTACCGGCGGCTCAAATACCATTTATTTCGATAGGAAGAAAGTCAGATGAGACAAAATGTTGCTCTTTTACATAAAATAAAGGCATCGGCGTTGGATATACATTATAATGTATTTAACATACGATAATTGTGATTAAAATATATTACGTCCTCCGTTGGGAAAACAAAACTAATTTTTTTCAGGATAATAATTACGATTTTTGTATATTCTTTTTAGCCTGAACGGATTGATCCAAAGAAGCCAAAGTATGATATACGAGCTGATGTTTGGTCATTGGGCATAACACTGGTGGAACTGGCTACTGGCAGATCACCGTACGAGGGCTGTAATACTGATTTCGAAGTACTGACCAAAGTTTTAGATTCCGATCCTCCGAGATTGCCACAAGACAGTCATGACTATAATTTTAGTCAGGAATTTCATGACTTTGTTACCAAGTGGTTAGTTGACAATTTTTAGAAAGAATGAATTTTTACAATGAAATTACTTTATTAATAATGTTTAGTTTGTTTGTTTTGTTATATAAAATGCTATAACTTTTTTATTGTAGCCTAACGAAAAATCATCAACATCGTCCAAAATACCCCGAACTGCTAGAACAACCATTTATTAAATACTATGAAATCGTTAATGTGGATATACCGAAATGGTTTAAGTCGGTGGTCGATACGGCTGGCCTTAAGGCGCATCAAAGGTAATGTTTTTTTAAAAATATTTTCGAAGTATAGAAAATGCATCCGTATGTCTTGCAAAAGTTGCTTTTAGATTTTCAGTATCGAAAAAGACGGAAAAGAATAAGAAGAAGAGGTAGGATTAGTTATCCCCCTAGATTTTCTGAACTTCTGCTTCCATTCCGGTGAAAGTTATTATGTCTTTTTAATAAAGCGTACTTTTTAAGGAATAAACAACACTAATCATTTCGATTTGCCTGTTAAAAAATATTAATAAATACTTCTAAATTAATATAAAATTTTTAACTTCGTTCGTAATCAATTTTATTTTAATGCTTTAAGTTGTTTTCTTAATCGATGTAGTTTTAAGAAACTACGTTAAATTAAAAAATCTTATTTTAAATTATTTGAATGCTTCCTTCAGTATTTTCCCCCTGATTTTTTGTAGCTTTACCCTTTTTCCGTAATATGAAATGTTCAGTAGTGCGAAATATTTCATACCATTTCACATATAATTGAAATTAATTGGCTGATTTATTTTTATGAATGAGATGGAGCGATTGTTGATTTATATAATTGAATTTTAATACAATAATTTTTTTCGTAGGTTACTTAATTCCTAATTTTTTACCCCCACAAAAATCATAGTCTCCCAATTCAGTAAGTATAATTTTTTATAATTTTAATATTTGTTTGTTTATAGACAGAATTTTCCTCGTTTCATTCGTTTCGTTTCATTGGCTTGTTCTCTAATATCTTTATTTGAAGTTTTTCATTTCGTTACTAATTCAATTGCAATTAAGGCTTGTGGTTTCCTGTAAAATTTTATTGTCACGATTTAATGGAAAATTCTCCTTCCCAGGATAACTGGATATTATGCAACTAGCATAAATAGAAACAATTGAAAACATTGAGTAATGATATTAACATTATTGATCGAAGACAATATTTTATACTAAATCAATTATTTACTAAAATAATAAATATTAATAATAATATTGAATTAGTTCCAATAAAAACTTTTTAAAAAATATGAGTGCTTAAATCTCTGTCATATCATAAGTTAGAGAAAAAACTTTATTATAAAGGGAGATCAGTTATAAAAAATAATTCTTTGAATTCAATAGAAGTAAAGCAGCGATGATATTTTAAGCTGAATATTTCTTTTAAGAGGATACTGATCTCATTTGTATATAGAGGTTTGCTTATTTTTACTATATTTGAAATAGCAGTAATTGAATTTTTAATTGAATTAAAAAACAAGGTTCCAAGAGTATATGCTATGCAATAAAAGGCAAAAAAAAATGATAAAAAGCTAAATTATATAAAGTTTCCTTCGTCTTAAATTTTGAGAAAATTATCCATGGTGGGTCCCACAAAACCTAAAAATCAGTTACTGTGAATATCGATACGAAGAATTGCCGGAACCAGTTTGTGGAGCCCTAATTGCATACAAAATCGTTTCATATGTTTTGCGAGTATCAAATTAAAATTCATATCATATTACTAATCATAGATTAAATTGGTAATTCCTATAATTTATCATTTTTTACGTTCGATTTCTTTCTATTAAGAAAAGGAAGTGGATTATTTTGTATTAATTTTCGTATCATTTTGTAATCTTTAGATATTTTTCAATAGCCCTTTGGTTTCATTGCTTATTATTTTTATAAAAAACTTAAATGGTTTAAGTGTCTTGCCCCTTCCTTCTTCCAAACAACAGACCTAAAATTTAAGGCAATGTCTTACCTAGATTTTTTTTGTAAATATAATATTTATCTTTATATTTAATTTTGTTTCAATTTTAGATTTTTTTATTTTGCTTGTTATTCGTTGTATTTTTCTTAATTTATAAAAGTATTTCGATTATTTGAATTATACCTCTTTATTGAAACTTATTTAAAAGCTAAAAAAGGCTTTTGTTGTAATATTTTTTCTCTTGTAAAAATTAAAAAAAACGAACTAATATTTACGCAAGGTGTAAAATTTGTCTGATTCACAAACCGAACAGAAGTAAAAACCATTGGCGCGATATGAGTGATTCTTCTAATTTGATAATGTATTTTTAATTGTAATTGATGAAAGATTGATAATGTAGTTCTGATAGCCTCATGGTGAATATAAGTTAACTATTTAGAATGTGACCAATTATTTTCTATTGTTTAATACCTCTATTTATATCACAGAAGCCCTTCTCGTATCAACACAATTGTTTAAGTAAGGAATTACATTTAGAAAGGATCCATGAAAATTTGAAAAGGCTTTGAGGTTCTAAATGTCCAAATAGATGATAAATGTGTAATTTTTTTAAGGTCTAGCCAGTGGAAGTGTTACCTAGGGAACATGAGAGATCAAAATCGAATATTCTTGGACTTATTTCCTATAAACAATCATATAAGCACATAAAACTATATAACGATCCCTATACCCTCCTTTCTCATGACTTTAGGAGAATATGTAAGTTTTATATAAAACAAGTAAATTCAGAGTATTTCGGTAAATCTTTAGATTTGAAAAAAGAGGTAAGCGATTTGGGGGATACCGTCTTTATCGTAAAGATAAATGAAAGATAAGAGAAAGATTTTTCAGGCAATATATGAAAGATTTTTCGATATTAAAACAACAGAAGTCTATTTAATCGCGTAAAATAGAATTTATTACACGTTTGAGTGTCTACTAATGTTCTTTTCTCGTTTATAATGCATTACTGCGCGCGTGGTAGATATAAAAAACTCCTCTGCCGCGCCTACTTTTTAGGAGATGATATGTAGAATTTGAATTGAATTTGAGAACTGAAGTTTCAAGTCAAAACATAAATTTAAATCGTTGTTAAACGGAGATATCACGCAAGTGAAAATCATCGCAACACCCACAGCAATTAACTTGTCATTGATTTATTATATAATTGAAACGATTTCACTAAGAATAAGATATAGAAATTCTGTAAAAATGTCTGCCAATTGTTGGTGTTACCATTTTATTATCGCATCGAATAGACCGATGTTTGGTATATGGTTGGAATGAAGTTAATGATCTTACTTTTCTCATTTTCAATAAAATTGCTGACTATTTATGTTTTTCATGATAAGTTTTGAAAGGAATTTCCATAATCTCTTAACAAGTTTGGTTTGGCGACAGATCGGTTTCGATGATACGTCCATTTATTGAACGAATCAAACATGAAAAGGGTTGATAAATCTAGGCCGAAACTCATAAATATCAAGATATTTCAGTGAGAAATTCAAATCCTATTTCGTTCTTTCTTTTATTTAAAAGAGATTTTCAATCGAAGAATAACGTCGACTCAATTCTAAAACAACGGATATTTAATTATGATGGTGTTTAGCAAAAAATAAAAAATTAAATTTCTTCCTTCTTACGTGCTTTAATTCTCATCATTTAAACTTTAATCTGTGTATTATTTGTCCTTGTAAAAGGATATTCGGAAATATGAAGAGAGCTTTTTATGTATGTAAATAGTTGTAACTCTTAAAAAGTATCTAATATAATTACATTGTATATTTGTGTATATTTCATTTATTCTCTTCCTTTCGTAACGACTTTCATATTTATTGATCTAATTTTTTTTTCTTCCTTTCCTTCCCTTTTTTGTTTACTATATGCCTTTTCAGAATGACGTCAACAGCATACGATTCAAAAATAACAAAACTCAGCAAATATACATCTCATATACCGCCAACAGCAATAGCATCAATACCGTCATCAACAACTATGTTAACAGCAGCTACATCATTGGCGAATAACTCCGTACCGATCACGACAGCAGCAGCAACAACAAAAACAACACAAATTCCCAGCTTCCAACAACTAACGAGTAGTTTCAATCGTTTGCACAAGCCGTTGGTAGGGCAATATTATAAATCGGAGCAACTCATGCAACAACAGCAACAGCATCAGCAAGAACATCGAGGGCAGACATATACAAATCAACAACAACAACCACAACAACACCAAAAACAACAACACCAGCTACAGCAACAGCAAATTAAACCATCAAAGAATTGCAAACAGTTGCAGCAGCACCAATATCATCACCATCCCCATCATCATTATCGACAATATCAGTATCCAAAATACCAACAGCAACAATCACATTTACCTCAGCCTGTGGCCAATAACTGTACAATGACGTCAAATACATTTAGTATACCCGCTACAAGAGATCGAGTCGCTAACGATATAAATAACGGAAGCTGTTGTATGGACAACAGTGGCAGCGGTACGGGTGGTGGTATTGGTTCGGGTGGTAGCAGTAGTGCTAGCAGTACAAGTCCTCAATCACCACCGGCTCCTTCGTTTCATTTATTGCACAAAAATGAATCCAACCTCCTGACGGAATTTAATACAAAATTATATAAGAAACCCTCAGCATCTACAATAACGTCCTCACCATTTTTACAGCGGAAATACAATAATGGTTGTACCTCGTATAAGTTTGGTGAGAGCCCTAAAAAGGATTCATCGATGCTTAGCAATTTAGGTATGACTTGGGGTTAGATTAAGTGCCGGAAATAGATTTAATTAGATTCGATTTCTATCAGTTTTATGATTAGCTCTTGTACGAGTGTATAGCCTTCAGACTTTCTGTCTGCGTAGGTTCATTAGTATTTGCTCAGAATCTTTCCCTCGCTCCTCGCTCAAATGAAATTTGAAAATGTTCATAATAAATCAATATATAAACTTTATAATAAAAAGCAAAATCTTTGCAGGTCAATCGATTATTCGTAACTTAACGACATCTCCTTTTAGTCAGAAAAAGAATTATATTTCAACTGCAACGCAACAATCGCAACCACAAAATATGGAAGAAGTTCGTTGGCCTCAGTCAACAAGTTTCCAAGATGGCGCTAATATTGCTTATGATGGTTGCAATAAAACGGCTAACAAATTGTCACCAAATTTTGGTCGAAATCGGTTTCAAAACATTTCAGCATCTGGCATTACAAATACAACGGTTGCGCCCGCACAAGAACAGATTCTACAACAGCAACGAATTCCTGAAAATAATCAAACTGAAACAAATGCACAACATGTTCATGGCAATCAGAGTCCAATCGGTTTGTTCCTATCTTTTCCTTAGATATGAAGTTCTTTTTATTGAAATTAAATTATTTTTGTCATACGTTTTGCTTATAGTGCTACAGCGTTTCTATCATCAGCAGAATCAATTGCGGGAACGTGAAATGGAACGACAGCAACCTTATCTTAGCACGTTTCAGCCTACCGCGGACACAATCAATACAAGCACAAATCCTTTTCTTAACAATTTTACTCCGCAGCCTTCATTTCATTCATCACAAATTCCAATCGCTTCGTTTACCTCCTCAGGATCTAGTCAATCTTCTTCTACACAATCGTCAAACAACTCGCAAATTTCCAATCGCCCTTACGAAACAAGCAGTCCATACAACCATCATCATCATTACTATCAAGCGCAGCAACCGCGTTCATTATCACCAAGACCTGGTTCGACTTTCGATGAGACTGCTGTGAGCGGAGCGCGTAGTTTGCAATATCAACCCTTGCCACAAAAATTTACGCATTTAAAAAATAATTCAAGACCGACGACAGCAAGTTCAAAACATCAGCAACAACTCCACCACCAACAACAATCTCCATCCAATCCATCCGATGAAGAGCATGCATTTGGGTTTTCTTCGTGTGTTGTCAATGCAGGGGACAGTGTAGGGGAAGACATCAGATGCCAATTGCCTCCAATAAGATTGTCCTCAGGAGGCAGTGGAAATGGTAGCAGTTGCGTGGACGCTTTGCCTAATGCCGCGAAGGAGAATAGATTTAAGGATCATCATGGTAAGCGAGGTCTAATAGAAGGCTTTATAATTAGTTCACCAGAATGTTTTTTTATATTAATTCATCTTTAAATGTGCGTTAATTTTTGAATGCATTAATTAAGGAAGATGACACGTTTTAAAGTTGATTTAAATGTTCTTTAAGTGATTCTCTCTTGTCAATTTCGATTGGAAGTCTATAAAAATTTTCTATAAAAATTGTTATTACAATCCTTTTTAAAATGAGTCATCTATCGCAAGCAGGAGCACTATTTGATACGCCACTATTTCCAAATCAAAACTATAATACTCAATAATTCGAAAACAGTTTGATATGATAATTTGTTTTTGTTTATTCTCTCCTTCTGCTGCTTTCATTTTATATTTTGCATCGTTTTCTATATTGCGCTTACCACACTAATAATACGCACGGTTTTTGCCTACTGCCCAATTCATTTATCTGCACTAAAAACACTCATCATCCACAACAATAATTGCACTACTACTGGCTCACTTCAACTCATCAACGCATTACATCTCACCTTACTTCTCTTCATTCACCTCCACTCACCAACTCTTTAATATTTTGGACTATTGCAATTTTGCAACCTATTGCATCCGCTACTCAGGCTGGTTTAATTCACTTGCAGGTGCAGTGAAGCGTCAGATTGCGAGTTATACTAAATTTCATTTAAATTCCGCAGCTTCGGGCTTGACAAATAATTCCAGCAATGAAAGTAATAAAAGTCCTCGATCTGGATTACCATTCTACCGTACGGTATCATCGGTGCCATGTGGCACCGACAGTACCTCTCCGACAAATGCCCCACCATCGAAACTTAAGAGCCAATTCCTAAGTGATTCTTCTCCGCCTGCCATCTTATCGCCCACCAGTTTCTTTAAGCGTTTCGGTACAGGCGGAAACGGAGGTTGTGGTATAAATGCGACGAGTCCATCTGCGGCTGTTGTCGGAAATCGCATCTTGAGCGGCACTGGTATAGATCGCCGACACCGGAGTCCTGATCCGCCACCACGCTACAATCGCGGGCAGTCACCATTACTTTTGCGTAAAAATCTCCTTGAATTAAGCAGTGGCCAGCCACCAGGATCGCCTATCATGCAGCACAGACGGTATGTATTTCGATTTAGGTACATTTCCTGACGAATATCCTGATGGTATTAATATATTCCGTTCTCATTTGTTCTCTTCTACAGATATGTAACTGCTTCACCTCCTCTGCCACCGCCACGACGTGGTTCTGAGAGTGTACCCGGTTCCCCGCAGCATTTTCGTACTCGTATTCATTATACGCCAGAACCACAACGACGAGTCTATCGGACAATAGATCAATGAGTGGCACTGCAAATAATGATCATGTGATATTGGTATGGATTTGATGGAGACAGTTACGACAGTGGTGGTGATGGTGACATTGATGGTGAAGATGACTACGATGATATTGATATTGGCGGTAAGGTCAACAGTGCACCCGGCAGGGTTGCAACAGACTGTAGTGGAAATAAAATGAGTCGAAGAAAAGGAACTAGTGCCTCTGCCGATAAGTGTTTTGACGAATCTATCATATCGATGGATAGTCAAAAAAGCGGTGGCGAAAACGTTAGAATCCGAGAAAAGCAACAACCCATATAGTAGTATCGCTTGTATCACTACTAACTATATCGATTGCCGAACGCGTATGTATATAAATTGGCCGTATTTGTTTTTGTTAAAGTCGAAAAAGTAAGTGAAAATATCGTCACATCGACAAAAATTGGCGATAAAATTTCGAAGTAGAAACCATAAAATAGCAAGAATCCAGCGCTAAAATTCTCGAAATGACAAAATCCCGACACTAAGCAATCTTGATCAATCTAGACAATATATATTTCACAGTAAATTGAGCACATACATTTTAATGTATAAATTTATACTCATTAATAATACCTCATAGAGTCCAGCGTATTTACGTGTAAGGAGTTTTCTATTTCGGGGATTTTGTTTTGCCGGATTTTGCTGTTTTTAGAAGTTTGTTTGTGTCTTTTATAAAGCATCGCCATTATAATTTACTCGAACAAACAAAATTTTCTGATCCATTTAAGGTTTTCATGTATGAGTGAAGACGATAATTTTACAATGAATGCGGACAAATTGTTTACCCCGATAGATTGAAATGTAAAAACCAAGAAAAGCCCTAAATTGTTTTTATATGCAGCTGTTTTTAAAAGAAAACTGCTGGGTTCAACCATAAACTTACAGTAATCTCATCAAACCTTTGCCCACTTTCTCCGAGGATGTTGTAATTTTTAGCAATATTAGAGTCTGGGAATGTCTTTATTCAATATAAACTTAAATATATTCCATCTAAGATAATATCGTTATACACTTAATTGTCTAAAGTAAAGTGTATTTAATTAAACCTCCACATTCTTTCGCTAATACCATATTATACTTTGCAATTCTTAAGTCATAATTTCTTAAAGTTCACAGATTTATTTCAATGGAAAGTGTCAAGTCTCAAGAATTAACAATTAAACCCTGAATCGTATAGGCTTCAGGAGTTATGTCTCAAACTTACGAGTAGTTAAGAAGCAAAGAAATTTGGTCCACTAGACGAGGAAATACAAGAACCGCTATTAAAAAAGTAGAACTTCTTTGTTTTGGAAACTGAAAAAATAGGAAATATATATCTATATGTGAAAGGTATATAATAACATTGTTTTGGTTTTTTTTTGTTAAATTCATTCTGTATCCACTGATTTATTTTTCGTTTTGATAAAGAAATTAAAGCTTTGAATTTATTTTTAGTTGCGCGCAGAAACGTAATTACAAATATTTCACAAATAATCGTGAAAATTTAAAGGAAAAAAATTTCGACATTTTGGTTTTGGACAATTGTTATAATCATTTAAAAATCTCCTTTTCTTTCTTTATGCTTCTACCTTTTCCTTCTATCTGTTTAGTTAAGATATCTTTATCTAAAAGTAGCTAGATACTTATGAATTAGAAAACTCATTTCTAGAATTTGGACATCAAATCCGACGAGAAACTCAATTAAGCAGTTTTCCTTAGGTTTGGGGAGATTTTCTGTCAATTGAAAAATTTTACCAACACAATTCGAAGTAAAAAGGAAAATTAGATTTTCGTTATGCATTTTATGTTATAAATATATAACGCTAAAAAAATATTGTATTCAAAATAAGTCGCGAAATTTGTACACACTAATCGAAAATTATAAGAAAGACATATTTAGAAATTTTAAAAAGCCTGAATAATCCTAAGAAATGTAGTGACTACTGCTTTTATTAATTGCAAAGAAAATTATTCTATTAAAATTTGTGTAAAAGAAGAAATATCAAAAATTAGACTTAATCGCATTGGTTTCTGAATGAATGACTCACTTTTTCCATAGAGATGACGGCAAATTATGCCGGCAAAACTGTGAATAAGTGATAAGTTTAAAGGATGAATAAAATTATTCTAAGCATAACTCAGTATTGCATCGATACTTAACACATCGCACAAAATTGAAATTTATATTAAATGCAAGTTCCAGGCAAAGCCCCCATTCGCGCATCTAATGGAAAGGCGTTTGTCAAAATTCATTAATTATTTTTTTCACTTTAACAATCAATATGAATGTGATAAATAGTAGCCATCAAGGAAATAAATAATAAATATATTGATAAAAATTCAACCGATGCCCACGCTTTTAAATCAATCCTATGAATCCTGTTGAAATCCTATTCAGTTAAATCAATCCTGTTGAATGAAACGTTATCGAACCAATAGCACAATTATATCAAGCTATAATGTATATTACTCATATTGTATTAATTTGATTAATTCAAAACGTACGTTAGTGATGGTCCTTATCTGATAATATAACTCAACTTGCTTTTTTATAGAAAGTCAGTAGGACTCGATCCACGATTTTTAAATATCCATTAGCGAAAACTAAAGCATAGATTATTTTAACAAGATTATCCTCTGTAATTGTTTGTATCTATTGTTTTGGAATACGTTGCGTTTGTTTTAATATGTATCACGATAAATTTAATTGGTTGACAATTATTTATAATTACCAGGTGGGACTATGCCTAATTCTCAAACGTAGGATCCACCAGTGTATTCGATCATTCTCGATCAGTCGTAGAGATGAAGGAGATATATTATATAGCATGCCACTGGTTCCACGTTAATTTTGTTTATATTCACCTAAAACGTACCGGTATAAACCTTTGAATACATGAAAGAATTTACTTAGCAGAAAATAATCAGGCGAAATAGAGACCAAAGATAATGAGATGCGAAGCTCGTCTAAATTTAAAGAAAACGAATCGATAAATTTATAAATGCTATACAATACGAATACTTAATATTTCCTATAACGCAATAAAAACTTAAGAAGTTATAATCTTAGCTGTTTTGCCCTTTGTGGCCCGGAGGGGCAAAACTAAGCCGGAATTATTTCAAATCCTCACGATACTCGTAGCCCTCACTGCTATTCTCCGATTTTTCTCTTAATTTCTAATATTATTTTATTATTGTAAAATAAATGAAAATGGTTGATTCAATTTCAAATAGGAAAATAAATTTTAAAACATTATTACGCAGTTGGTAAAATATAAATAAGATTTTGATATAAAATAAAATACGATATGTCTATAATAATCCTATGAGAAACGTTTAAGAATTTGCCATTTACAAAAATCATAACTAATGCTTAAAACAAATTTGTAACCCCGTTAAATAATTAAATTATTGCATAGAATTTTTAAGAAAAAAATTTGATATAAAACGGATATTTTTCTTGGGTTTCGTGTGAGAATTTTTTTTAAAACTTCATAAGTTTTCATTTTAGAAAATTTCAAGTGTGTAACTTTTTGTTTGTCTCTTTTTTCGATGCTCTGACAGTATTTCGAAAATTTTTTGTTTGTTGAAATCTATTTCCTAGGCTTAGGCTCGTCCAGAAATTTGGAAACAAAACGATTTCGTTTCCGGAACAATAGAACGATATCTCCGATTTATTGCTTCTTAGGTTTGTGTTTTGTACATACACGTCTAACTCGTTAGGGTAGGACTTGAGTTCGTCAGTATGTTTGAGTTATTATGGGCAATATATTAATCTATTTATATAATATCACTAAACTGTAAAAACTTTTTGTCACTTTTCTCATTTTTGCATTCATTGCCAAATCCCATTATCTTCTACAGAATTTTGCAAATAATGTTATTGCTTTTAATAATCAACTCCTTAATTATTTTAAATTTATATAATCTCATAAATATTAAAAAGGAAAAATGAGTTTTAAACAAATTGAACTACTATAAATATTAAATCTAGCAATTAGTGTAATTAATAAAATAAGAAAAAACGATGTATCTATAATTAATAGCGCTCTCAAGACTCGTGTATATTGAAAAAGTAAACGTAGAAACTTTTTACAAACTATTTATAAACATCTAAAGCTTATATAAAAATGCTTTTTTAATATTTAACTGCTAATTATAAAAAACACTAAATTATATTTATATAACTATATCCAATAATTTGAACATTGTTTGAAATAAATATTCCTCCGATGTGTTTCTTATAATTCCATAATTAAATTGTTTGAATATTTTCTTTCAGGCTCGCTGATAACCGTAAAACCAAAACTGAAATTAATATTAAAGAAACGATAGCAATAAAAACATTTGTTTATATATAATGCTCTCTTTCTATAAATTTATTTAATGAAAAAAACGACCGAAAGGAAATTAAACTTATTTAATAATTATTAGTATAAACTCGTTTTAAGTTCTGCGAAAAACAAAATGTCATAAATTATTAAATGAATGAAAAACAAAGTTTGTTTTGAACAACTTCAAATTATTTTATTGTTATAATTATAATTATTATTATTATTTTTATTATTATTATTATTATTATTATTATCATTGTAATATACAATAAAAAATTTATAATTGTTTTTTTATGTACCTTAAAAATTTAAAATATTAATATGATTATATCTCGTTTTAGTAACGTAATTATATCAATCAAAACAAACCAGGATATACCAAACAACAAGCAAAACAACCAACAACAAAAGTTGGAAACGACAATTGTTTAAGAATAAATATACGAAAGCTAAAAAACGAATAAAATGTGACTTTTTATATTGGTAGAGCTAAGTAATAATGACGAATGATGATTGGACTGCGACAGTTTCATATAATTAATATTTTTATGTATATCGTTGTGACAAGATCCATGTGGCTAATGGTAATCTACTGACAGTTGTTATAGGTTACTACTAGCAGTTATTAAGAGATAGTAGAATATTTGAAGTACATACATGTTTTCTTTACCACAGCCTCTCAAAGCTACCATTGGGCAGCCATTTATTTAAAATTAATTTTGTAATTTTACCTGACGATTACCACATGATTGAGAGATAATGCCTCGTGGCACATAAGTGGAAGTGGAGCAGTATCTCAATCTATTTGCGAGACGTTAAATCAGGACCCCGATCTGATTATTTTATATCGTTTAGAGCTATATAAAGACTTTGTGGTTTTCTAAGACAACGTGATATTTTAAATCTTTTATTTGAAGCGTTTACCATATGGTGTGCTAGCCTGGTTATTTGTATACTGTCCTACCTTTACCCCTACCCATCCCATACCTCTGATGTCATTTTAGTTGAAATTAAGGAGCTTTCACTTCCTACTTATTATTAATGCAAGACGAGGAAATGAAACTTTCGGTCTTACTCGCAGTCGTTGACACAAATGTCTGATGGATAGCGCTTTCTCTTCATCCACTTTCGTATTGCTCTTTTTTAATATAAAAGCAAGTCTTAAATAAAAAACGAACAGGAAGCATATCCTAAAAGCATTAATGCACTGAAACATGTTTTGTTAAAAAATTGATTTTACAGTTCAAAAATTAAATTCAAAAAATTAAATGCTTAAGATTTTAAGAAAAAGGAATGCCCAAAAATAATACAAAATTTTGTTTAGTGTGCATCCTTTCTTTCTTAAAATCATAAAAAGCATTTTATTACTTCAACAGATTCGTATTTTTTTCTAGTCATGTTTTTCTGTGTCATAATTGCGCATCCTTACCAATTCCTGTTCGCATCCAGGAAACCAACACCAACAACAACCGCAATTTCTCTTTATACTCTGAGTCCTACTCCATCAAACAAAAAGTGGCGAACATTAAAAGCAACTCATAATATCTTCTGCAGTAAAAACCTCTTCTCGAGAACAACGAGTGACTAGAAGCAAATTCGTTTCCACTCAAGCTCAAATTTACTTAATTTCATTTTACTCGCTGAAGTCTCCCTCGGGAAGTATAAACGAATCGTGCAAACATTTCTTTATCGTGTATGAATAAGAAACTTCATAATGCCACGGATACCCTCGATGTAAAAAAAAATGATGAAACAGTTACTATAGTGGTATTGAAAATTAAAAATCGGAATTGAGCACCATTTCAGACGTTTACAGGGAGAGGATGGATGGATTGAATAGAATTTGTTGCGGAAATAGGAATCTTCCTATTGCTAAATGATTGTTGAAACAATTAAATTGGACACAAGAGGTCTCCCTAATTCAGCGATGTCATAATTTATTATATGTTTTCAGTTAATTTATATATCTAAGAGAAAGAATAGATGCCAAGCAAAACCATAAACGGAAACAATGATTCGTCGACGATTTTTCATTAACGATTATTAGGTTTTGTCAAAGGGTGGATGTATGTAAGAAAAAAAAAGAACAAAAACAATTGGTAAAATGAAAAAGAAGGCGAGCGGCTGCAGAATCCTGAGTAGCAACAACACCAATGATTTGAAGGGAGTAAAGAGACAACTATTAAAATGTTGAGCAGTTTAGAGTTTGTCATCAATTAGAAGGGAGCTATTTAAACGAGAAGCGACTGGACTAAATGGCAGAGCGCTTCTTCCTTTCGCGTAAAATAAAAATTAGCATCAAAGACAGCAAAATATCGCTATCATAAATTAAAAAAATTATTGAAAATAATTCTATGATAAAATATCTCTACGCGGTGATATAATTGAAATGTATCGATAAAAAAAATCGTGATTAAATAAAATTAAAGCACATTGATAGTAGACACAGAAATATAAATGAAAAGGACGGAGATGAAACTTTGAACAATAATTGTGTGAATCGAGAACATATTGAAATTAAATTGTATGAAAAACTGAAAGTAGTGTCGGAAACAAGGCTAAAGTCGAGTAGGCGTGGAAGCAAGATAAGCAAGGAATAGAAAAAAACACGTACTCACTTTTACTGTATAAACAGATTTTATTTGTTTATTTATATATTTTTTATATATTTTTTATTCAAAAGATATCGAGCGTTGGTATTGGTTCTTCTAAGAATTGCAGTTTAAACAATTTCCGGAATGAATGATTATCAAAATTACTCTCAGCTCGAAAGGTCGGTAAGTCCACTGAATTGAAAAATAGAGGAAACGTGCGGTTTATACTACGTAGTATGGGTTAATAAATATAATAAATAAAAACATAAATTTTTTATAAAAAATTTTCTAACAATTTACGATGAAATATTTTTCGTTCTGTTTTATAAATTTAAACGTTTTAAATTTTTACGTTCTTAAAAGTTTTTGTTTTCCCGATGGTTTCGTATCATACCACGATACGGTTTTAATTATGTTAAAAATATTTACAAAATTTTAATTAATAAATTTTTAAAAAAATAGCAGTTTATCATACCACGATACGGTTTTAATTATGTTAAAAATATTTACAAAATTTTAATTAATAAATTTTTAAAAAAATAGCAGTTTTTCTGATTATATTTATTTTGAATTTAATTGAATTGGCGTTTTTTCTAAATAATTTTTTCAATCAAGATTTTACGATGAAATGCTTTGCGTAGATTGTGCAAAATATCTAATACTGAATTAAAATTAAAACAATAAAATTATTTCATTTTATTTTTACAATTTTATTTTTAATTAATAATTAAAATAAAATAAAAATCATAAAAATTTGAGATATAAAATATAAAATCATTAAAATGTACTTAATATTACTGTAAAATGTTATAAAAATATTAGTGACGTTGCGTTTGAGAAGTTTTGAATATAATTAATTTGGTGTCTAAATTTTAAATTTTAAATAAAAAAGATGATTGAGTTTTTATAGTTTTCCTTAATGATTCTAATGACTTAATGAATTCACGTTTTTCTACGAATATTAAGATAGGCTTGACCTTAAGGCATATATCACTTTCTCTCTCTTTCTCTTTTCCTTTCTCCTTTAATTGGAACATGGATTACAACGCCGATGGCATTTTGCAATACCAATGACGTACCCTTTAAATAAAAACACACACGCGCAATTAAAAAAAACAACCAACCAACAAAAAAGGTCGCTCTTGCTGGCACGCAACTCTACAGCGTGGCTCATAAATTGCATGAAGTTGAACGCAGTTTGGACAATACTGAAAATGCCGATGAAATGAATGATATCTGTGTCATGGAGCTACTCGAATCGATGACCGAAGTGAAGAACGAATATCAGAATCTGCGCAAGGACATACAAGAGGTGCAGCAGCTGCAGCGTGACGTCACCACATCCATACGTTTTCAAATGCGTTCGATGCATCAAACTTTTCAAATGCTTAAGAAAAGAATCGAGTTGAAGGCCACACGAAACTGAAACGCTTCCGAGTAATAAAAAAGCATCCACAAACGAATTAGACGTGTTTCAAATCAAAACAATAAGAAGAATGGAATATGTATATATTTTCCAAAATGTTTTGAACAGAAATTTAATATGAAATTCTTTGCATCTACTCAAACATTATTAATCGATGATTTGTGTACAATGAATTGATTACATGATGAAAATTCTGTTATGATTATTTATTCAATATTGCATGACTCTCGCTTTAAGAACGAGAGAAGGGTAAAGGAAAATGGTTAGGGCCAAACGAGAAAGTACAATCAAATTAAAATGTTTTAGGTCTAATTATAAAATAATGCATGCAAATCATTAAAGCATTCATTAACTTTAATTAAGGCCTGTTTGTTAAAAAATTGAAATTAATTTTTTTGTTAAATTAATTTCTTTTAGTTTGGTTAACATTTTGGCTTTTCTGGCGTATACAATTTATTTAAAATAGAATTATTAAATTTCCATTTCTTTTATTAAGTCTTGCTTGCTTTTAGTTTTGTCAAATAAAATTAAATTTGATGCGTTTTATATTCTATGTAATAATTTCATTGCATTTTTAACATTTTAATTTCAAATTATTATTTTTCCATTGAATTTAATTTGCGATTAAAAACAACAACAACTACTACTTTATACAACACAAGCAACCAATGTCTGATACCATTATAATTGCACTTTCCAATTGCCTTAAGAGTTTTTAACAAATATACATTAAATTTAAATGAAGAAATAGATTCAATTAGAGCGTAGTGCAGTAGTAGAGTAGTTTATACTTACATAAATATCTACGAGTATATAGAATTGTGTATTTATATACAATATATTAAATGCATATCTAGTAAGGCAATCCTTGAGTTTATAAAACGTTATTTAAGCCTTAATGTTTAAGTTAAAATGTTTTATATCAAATATATTCAGTATTTTATATTTTTCAAATGCTTTAATTAAGCGCAATTATTTTCATAAGATAAAGCATAAAAATCGTTAATAATTTCAATGAGCAAAAGTGATAACTGTCTAAATTCGATGAATCTACTTAAAATAAGTTGCTAAGCGGTTGTTGCTTGAACCTCCAAGATCTTGTATTGAGAATAGTATTTATTGCTGTTTTAGAAGTATTCGTCTCTTCGCATTATATAATATTCTCTTATTAAATAAACTCCTCTCAAATACACCAAAACGTGAAATTGTCTGTTATAAATATTAGACCTTAATTTAAGTCTGGAACAAATATATAATTTACTATTTAATGTCTTTATTGTTTTTGTTACCTCTGCATACTCTCAATACTCCTTAACACAATCGTTCTATAAAAACACTCCATGTAATGAAGAATTAATTTGAATATTAATAAATAAATAAATCCTTCAAGATTTATGAGAAAAAGTAAACAATTTAAAAAGTTGTTTATGTGTTGATTTTGTGCGATCAATATGACACCGATGGATACGAATGTTTTTGGCACAATTCGGAGCCATTCGGAGCCAATAGATCTTTGGGTAAATCTTTAGGTAAGTCTTAAGGTACCTTTAGGTAAAATTCCAAAAAAGAGAATGCCGCCACTTAAGAATCCTAGGAAGGTTCTTCCAGGGTGGTAGACTAAGTAATTCTTTTAATTCTCTCCTACGGGAGTATGAGGAATATGTTGTTTGTGGCCGTATTTTTGAAACTTGGTCTTAATACGTTTTGCAATAAATAATCAAAGTCATAATTTCATTAAATGGTATTTCAATAAAAATTTCGTATTTTTTCCGGATGAATTTTCAACAAGAAATAAATTTTATTTGCAGTAAGAAAACATTTCACGCAAATTATTAAAATAAATAGTTTAAAACCGTAACCATTTCTGTTTATTTTCAGTATCAAGCCCTTCCACCTTCCAATAATTGGGATCCATAAGATATTCGCTGTATTCAAAACCGAACAAAAAAATGAGAAAATGTTAAATTAGAAACAAAAATTCTGATACATTTAACAAACCGTTTTTCTTCCAAAATTTTCATAGTTTTTGCTTTTAGATCGTCCAGTTTCCCGGAGTTGCCACCATATTCTGTGGGTAACATTGCTTGAGGTACGCTTTCGTAGAGACTTTCAATATTATTAGTATACACATGAGTCTGAAAAAACGAGCATATTATAAACACATTTTTGTTTTCCTTTTTTAAATTTATAAATTATTATTTACCAATCTATAAACTTCTTTGCTTATAAACGGCCTAATGACAGCTAAAATTTTATCCATATAAGTCGGGCAATTAATGAAGTGTATCGCTTTGAGACGCACAGGAAATGCTTGTTGAAGAAATTTTGTATAAAGCTTTAATGTACTCGTACTCATTTTGTACAAATGTTTAAACGAATATCCGCTCATATCGAGGATTTGTATCTCGCCTTCTGACAGTATATTTTCATCGGTATCCATATCGGGAATGGCAAAACGACAATCGGATATCATGAAAAATGTCTTAATATCTTCATAATGACGCATCTACGGATAAAAGTTTGTATTGCTTCTTGTAAGAATTGATTTCCAATTTTAAATCGAGTTCTGAACGAATAAGTCTTGCTTACTTTATTTGCATCATAGTCACGTAGGCGAAAGAGGGTAACCTTATATTTTTGCGGCGTTAATCCAGGAATCACTATAATATCTCTAGGATTTGAATTGTATTTATATATTTTACTATATTTATGGTATGTATATGGGTTTATTCTCAGATATATATTATCAATATATATGAGTTGGTGTAAGAATACGTCTCGTGGGTGATAAAATTGTGAGATAAATATTATTTTCAATTTTTATTTTGCATTTTTATTAAACCAAATTTTACTAAAAAATTTACTTTTTTACAAATTTGGTGTCACGTCTACTCAAGCTAACATAAATTTATCCATGCTTATAATTGAATTTGAACTTGACGTATTAAGTATTTAAAGAGGATGATACGAATATATTTATTTATTTCGCTTCGCCCGATGAACTTCTTCATTGTATTTAAATGGAAATGTCTAAGAAAAACTATCAATATTAATGGAATACTTACGCATAGGCATGTGTTTTCTTGGTCTCCTCATCCAATGGATCACGCTCCAGAAAAATATGTGGATTCTGATTTCTCAAGGCATAATTGATTTTGATCGACCTTTTAGTTTCCTTCATATCTCCCTTCATGCAATAATAAAAGCGTTTTAAAAGCAAACGATCTAAATTTGAATTCGTGTTTGGTGAAAAGAAAAAAGTATTTTTGATTTAAATTAAATGTCAATAAATGTAATTGCGTTTTTAAATAATTATAAAAATATTTGGGGTTTTGTAAAATGAATAGGGGTTTTTTTTAAAAATGGCTTAAATTCATTTTGTGACAATGATTGGATTTTATAATAGGAAATATTTTATGTGGTTTTAGTTTTTATTTATAAAGAAATTTAACAAATTAAATATCAAAACTCAATTTAATGAAATGCAATAATAATCACAATAATTTATATTATTAAACAAGTTCCTTCGGAACCAAACTGTACCGATTTTTTAATCTGATAATTAAGTCATCTCGTATTGGGTTTATTTTAGGTAATATTGTTCAGGCTATTCCTAATACGTGATCATTATCACAAAAAGTATTAGAGGTAATGTGTCTGTAATCTTATTGATAAGCTTGAAATATTTGGTAGTTTATATCAGCTAAATTTTCATATAAAAATGTTCATTTGGAATTTTTGTGAATTTTTTTGAAAAAATTTAATAGAAAAAAAATTTAGTCTTTTAAAAATGGCGAAATTAGCACAAAAACATAATTCATAAAAATAGTTTTATTCGAAAAAATTACAATTTTAATTTGTTCTTTCCTTTTTGAATTGAATTTAAATTTCAGAGATATAAACTTTCAAGAAACAAACAGAATTTGAAATCTTATTTTAATCATCCTTACGCTCATTGAGAACCTACCAATTTCTTTCGGTAAATCGTCATGTTCGGCGAACCATTTCTGCAATTCATCAATTTTTATTTCATCCTCTGTAGCCTGCATTTCTTACGTCGATATCTGATCAAATTTCATCCAAAATTTTCTTTAAAAATTTTGGCTCCGATTTTGATATTACGCAAAATTGTACTGATTTGAGGACTGCCTGTGCTACCGTTAAACAACCGTAATCCTTCAATAAAATGCAGTTTTTATAAATTACACTTTTTAATATTTTCTCCAGAATTTAATGGATATATTAATGGAAATTTATACAAACATATATGTGCAACTTTTATTGAATCCACTCCCGAACAACCAACCAACCAATAAATGGCTCAACCGTTTCCTTTGATTTATAAATTTTTACTGCAGCTGCTTTCCGTACTAAAACGCATAAATTGGATTACTTTTATTGTTGTTGTTGCTTTTTTTTCAACTTTTTATAGGTAAGAACAAGGTTCGACTTGAAACTTTTCTTTTGAAAGTGCCGGAATAGATAGTCGTTAAATAAGAAATTGGTAAGCTTGGCTTTGATAAAAAATAAATTGTTATTGTTTTATCTGCGTTGTCGCACTAGGTGTGTGATAAAAGAAAATTGTAATGATCTCTTTACTTAAATTGAAATTATGGACAAAACTGTGTGTCTTAAAGCTTCATAACATCGATGGTAATGCTTTTCAAAGTTTGTTCTTTGAAACATTAAAACGTTCACGTAGAATTGAGTCCAAAGGAAAAAAAAACTATATTGCTACTTCAAATATATTAATAATATTGGTAGTATTAAATGGAGGCGTTCTGCTGATTCGATTTTTTCAATTTTGTCTGGTATATCATTTGTGATGACATATTTCATGGCGGTATCTCCGATGCTAAAAAATGAATGCGTTTTCAAATTCACGTCCATACCATTCATTCTTCCAATCGATTAAATTTTCTTAGAGTGCTCGATATTTTTACCTGCTTTAATATTTACTTTCTGGATGAATGGAATTTTATCTCAGAGAAATTCAGTTCTTAGTTACGAACCCATTGGTACCATCGCGTTTATTTTTATCAGACCATAAATTCATCGATATTAAATTTAATATCTCGGGGATAAACGTCTAAAAGAAAATTCAAAAAATGTCAAACATAATTATACGTTTAGAAAACTGTGGAATATAAAAGTTTCTATGTTTGATAAAAACTTTTCTTTCGACTTTGAAACTGCGAACTGCTATCAATCTATTAATTAAAATTAATTTCAAAGGCATTAAAAAAATTTTGTGAATGTTTAACACTTTAATTAATATGCCAAATGAGATTATTAGTTAGTCGTTTTTGTGAATTTTGTTTGTTTATTTCTTCTAAAAAATTGTAACATAAAAATTGATATGAACACGTTTAAACAATTCGGCTTAAAGGTATTTGTTGAAATTTTAGTAAAGTATTTCAAAATTTGTTTTGCTCGACAATTCGCTTGTAATTAAATTCGATAAAGGAGAAAATTTCATTTGGAATTCAGACGCCGATTTAAGCGTCTGATAAATCAGATTGCACTAAATACATACAATACTTTTTTCCGACTGACATTTTGATTTACATATGTGTGTGTATATGAGATAAATTGAAGCTATAAAAACCGATTAGCATTTTTTCAACATTTATTTTCTTTACAATAATCGAATTTATCTTATTTATTCTATATTAATTCTATAATTATATTTACAGGAATTACAAAACAATTAGAGGCCTTATTACGCAAAACGAAACGAAGACGTTTCCCTTTTGTGTTTTCCGTAATTCTTCTCTACTTTGACAGCTCGTAAATAAGCAGTAGATAAAAATTCGGTTGACGCGAAGTAAGCAAATATTTTTGGTACCGAATGCGAATCCGAGTGTTTTTGAGTTTTGAAAACGAAAGAACTAGTGAAAAAACAAACGATGGCTCAGTGGATTTTATCTCAGGAAACTGAAGGATGTTTCACACATTTCAAACGTTTCGAGCGTTTCGTCAAGCCTCGCGTCTCGCCTCGACGACGTCGCAGTCCTTCAAATCGTTTCGTTTTGCGTAATAAAGTCTTAGGTTTCTGATTTATGTTTCTTTTTTTGTTATTATTTAATTAAGTTTTTTTATTCAGTAACTCAGTTTATTATATATCGTGTGTATATATTTAAATGATATAAATGTGTTACGTATATATAAATGTGTGTATTACAAAATACGAGCATTTTTCGAAGAGAGTTTACGTGGCATGAGTAATACGACTTATATAACGGTACTAGAATATATTATTCCACCACGATTACATTCCGATATAATTATTTATGCATCCATGTACTCTAAGTGAAAAGGTAAAAACGTCTTTTTGTTTTAAATACTGACAAATAATCTTATTAAAATTTGCATCTAAGTTTATTATCTTTTTTATTTCAATTAATTTTTTTTAATTCAATTAATTTAATTTGAATTTACACAATTCCACAAAAAACAACCAAAAAAGAACTGTTACGTAATCACTATCGATCATGTTGCTGCATCACGTAGGTGTTTCAGGATCGACTTCTTTTTCGATAAACAAAATATAAAAATAATTGTGTCGTTAATTTGTAATTTTCCGCTCTTTCTTTTATATAAAAAATATTCGGACTTTGTACTTTAAAGATACAAATTTAATTTTTCAATAGATAAACATTTTCAAAAAATTAAATGATTTCTGTAATTAATACCATTAAATGAGACGACATGTTAATTTTGTTTTTCGAATTTTTCAGTTATTCTAGAAGAAAAAATAAATTCAGTGACGCACCTTCTGAAAATTGTTTATCTATGAGATACTGCAAGATGTGTCCTAGGATTGCGTAGTTAATCTAATCTACACTTAAAGTTTAATCTTGATTTTTTCACTATTAATTAATACTAGATGTAAACAATTATTCTTTTATTAATTTAATTATTTTCTATTAAAAAAATGTTGCTTTCATCAAAATACTGTATTTTTTTTAATATATTTTGAAGTCTATAAAAATTCAGGCTATTGAAAATTCTTTCATGTATAATTAATTTATTATCTTACTATTCCGATACTACATCGTATTCATGCGCATCACAGCGCCATTCCTTACGGACTAACTAAAAAGGCTACGTCATAAATTATTCATGTGAGTCTTGCGTTGCGTCTCAAGACGTATTTCCAGTGTCGCGTATGGTGGCACGCTTACAACCAGTATAATGACCACCATCAATATTTTCATTGTTTCGCAGAGAAAACCATGGGCGGCAAATGCTACGCTCATTCCTAACGAACGTAAAGCCTGGAGTGCTCCGGCCACTTCTGTGGTTTGGTTCGCATGGTTTTGCGTGATAAGCGCAATTAGTAGAGTTTCCCACATGCCATTGCATGCTCCCCAAGAAGCAGCCAGTACGTAAAACAGAGCGCTATCATCACTTGAAGGTTTCCAACGCGAAATGGCAAGCAAAAGGCAGGAATGGAAAAAACATCCAGCCACTACAAAAAAATTCAAATAATCCCATATTCCATTTTTTCAAAAAAGCGCAAAATCTTACGAATAATAACGATACGTTTTGTGTATCTCAGCAGCATGCTTAAAGTGTACGCCACAATCGTTTGCATAATGCCCATGGCTATTAGAACGCCAGCTACCATGCTGATACCCAGCGAACAGGACACGAATGCCTAAAAATACAAACGGACACATTGCAGCAGATGCAAAACGCTCAAATTGTTTTTACTTACGCGCAAAAAATCACCCAACATGTAAGCCTGCTCGGTACCAATGAAATACGCAAAGGGTCCAGCAAAGAGCAACGTATCTGCTAGGCAACCTTTCGATCTCTCTAGTCGAAAAGTGATTTTCGCTTTGCCCGCGAAGAATGTTAGAAGCAAAGCAATCAGAGAGAATGACAAATATATGCTAACCAAGGTTACGTCCCCGGCGCGACCGTGGCCTTCGATGAAGCTCACATAAATGCTGTCATTCGATATAAACTCGTTGTGTAGGAGTGAATATCGCTTAGGACACATATCCGCACCACAAATGCGCACACCGTGTTCATTATGGTTATAGAAGTCATCAAAGGATCCAGAGAAAAACGGCCAGAATTTAGTTGTGGAATATGTGTTTACATTGTTAGCAATTGCAGTTGTAGGAGAAGAATACGCCGGCACCCTGTAATCAGAAGCCGTATCTGGTACTGCAATTGGTATGATTTTGCCGTTAGCCGTTCCGAAACAATTCCAATCACTCGAAGTGCAAGCCAATACGAGAGACGCCACTACCGCACCAACTATAATACCCAAATCTTGGGAGAATTGGAACCACCGTGCCAGCCTTCGCATTTTCTGATCTCTATTACAGACAATTTGATGTTCGTCCATTAAGGCGTCGAGCGTGGTGAAAGAGATATCATGCTGCGAGCAACTTAATCTGCTACTGAATTGCACTACCAAAGCAATTTTACTAACCCAAGCTGGACTAAAGGTAATCCCAAGCAGAATGTAAGCCGGAAATAATGTATAAATCGATGGATACAAATGACAAAGCAGGACTATGCTTAAACTAGCGTAGCTAATAATAATCGGCAGTGTATAACCGAAGGCGCGTATAAGTCGTGTGCTCAACAGCGACGTGCCGGCTGCCAACAAAAATGTTATACTAAGCAGCATCGATCCAATATTTGGACCTATATGCAACCATTGCTCACGATGATGCCAAATCGAATTTGAGGCTTGGAGACCGAAGAGCGGCAGTAATACGGCGTAAATAAGCCCGTGAGCTAAAGTAAGACATGCGAACTTCTTGCATACTTTTCGGCGCACGTGTGCCGGTACTTTGTGACGGCAGTTACGATTGTTCAATGTCAACAGACGTCTTATCGAAGTAGCGCCTATTGAACTGTTAACTGATTCGCGCCGACGCGAAACTGCCAGAGCGGCTTGAACCTGATGTGGTGTCACGGGATTGATACGATGAGAGCGCGATGAAATGGGTGAATAACTTGCAAGACGCTAAAAATAAAGATTTTAAAAAGAGTCTTAAGTCTACAAATGCATAGTACTTTTTAGTCTACTAATCAAAAATGGACATACATTTACTACTATATATTGTAATATCTTAAGGTCTCAACAATTAACTTAATTTTTCGTCAAACCAGCTATTAGTACTGCACTTGGGATTACGTCCGCTTACCTCGATTATATGTTCACCATCCCAGAGGTTATGCGTACATCCGGTGCTTCTAGTATGCATAACTCGATTCCGGGTTGTCAGCGAATGTCTGCGAGGCTCATGCATACTAGGCCATAAACCACTTGCGGCAATTCCAAAAAGAGCAGCTCCACTACCTCCAGTCAATCCACTCATTGCAGTTGCAGTGGCCGCAACACCAGCTGAAACATTAGAAAAGTGCGCCGCGCCGGCTGTAGTCGCCATACCTAATGTACCGCCACCCACGCCGAGGCCGGCCATGAGGTATGTGTTGTAAGATGATTGCTAACGGAAAGTAAGAGTAGTAATAGCAGTAGTAGTAGTAGCAGCAGTAGCGTAGCGGAAAAGCGGAAAAGTGGAAAGGCGGAAAGGCGGAAAAGAGAAAAAGCGGGGTTAAAGTAAATAAACGGGAACTCGATATGAAAGGTATGCTTACTAACCTTGGACTGAAGGAACTTCGCCCTCCTCTCAGACTCACGACTAGCCTCCTTTGTGCGGTGCTCTCTTCGCCTCATTCGCTCCTGTTTTCTCTCACGATGGAGTTCAAAGTGTTCTAATTCATGTAAATTTGGTAGGCTGCCCATCGCTACAATTTAACTTCTTCTTTCGTTTATTCCTCACAATCGTGATGTTGTTGGTGATGGAAGAAATCTCTTCCAATATTGACACTAATTTGCGGAAGCTCTGTGTGAATTATTAGACAACGGCACCCAACACATTCCTGTGCACGCGTGTTTGAGTGCTTTTGAATCTCACATAATGAAGCAATTTTATCAGGCGCGCAACAAAAGGGAGCCACTCGGTTCTCTGGATAGAATTTATTCCGTTTATTTATTCAATCCAATTAATTTTTAATGGATTTCATGATTAATTTATACTCTCAGATCATTACTCATTAATCGGGTCGTCAATATTTGTTAAGTTGTTGTGGTTGTTATTCCATTATTTTGTTACGTTATTCGCATTATTGTCGTTGGTTTGGGAACTCTTCTTTATTACATCTAAGTGGCATCCTCTTTGATCTTCGTTATAATAAATGTTAATGGTTGTAAAAAAATAATTCTAGCACTTTGTTTTTCTCGTTTTGATCGCTTTTTGAATCCTGATTAATCCCGCAAAAATACGCAATTATTTATTTATTTATAAAAATTAATTTTAAAATTTTCTGAGGTAAAAAATTAATTAATTTTAGTTATTATTTTTGATATCAGGATAATTATTGAAAACTGATCAATACACTAATCGATATCATTAATACAATCATCATAACCATCTATTGTATAAAGTATATATGATATAATCAATACGATATTTCCTTATCTTATTTTTTTAATATATTTTTCGCTTTATAAACCCCGCCCATCGATTTCATTCAAAAAAACGTAATTATAAAACTGAATATTAATCAGACTTATTTGAGAAGTAAGGGACACAATGATAAACAACTGTATATACACACAAATACACTGTCAAGTATCAGTTTACATCCATAAAAGGCGAATTAAGAAGGTGGTGGAAAGAAGAAGCAACGAAAACGGAGAAAACCCTATCGGGAAAATACTCTCTTGATTTAAGACGATTTTAAGCTTTTGACTTTAATACTGATGATTATATAAAACTTATAGAGATATCCACACGCATCTACCTGCAATCTACAGAATGATAAAAGTATCTCTTTCATGTTAGTTAAATTTTGGCTAAATTTTTGTTAAGTTTTTGCGATTATAAAAATTTGGAATTGACGATACGAGTTACGTGTCTACGCGTTCTTAACAAATTTATTATTACCATTCAAAAATACATTTACGCACATTCCATTCACTTCATTTCACATTCCGTAAATTTATCGATCATTACAATAGACATGAAAATGAGAACAATCGAATAGATGTAAACCCACCCGAAGTAGTATTAAAATAGGTTTTTGGATTGTCAGTAAATTTCCTATTGGGACAGAACTGAGAGAAAATGTTGTGGGAGGAACTCTAGAAAGACAACAATTTGAAGCATTTTGCGCTATCATATAACAATAATCTAAAAGAGGAGGAACAAATTAGGGAGATATGATTTAGCCGTTTAAAGTCTTTTATGCGTGCAATTTGAGCTTTCCCACCAGCAATTGCATAATACGATGATTTCACCAAAATTTCTTAAACTGTCTTTAGTTGATTGCTATTATTGCTCACAATTCTCGATTTACGATTTTATAGAAATTAATGATAATTTTTGGAAAGATATTTCATTCTTTAATCATCTTTTATCATATCCCTTTTATTTATTTACGACCGCTTTGAATATCTTATGATCTAACGAAAACAATAACTGTACAACAACTTTCAATAGAAAATTCTTCACATCTTGTATGACCGATAATGACCTCTATGGATTATAATTGAGCGGCAATGATGAAAATTGTATAAGACGAAGAGGGTGTCCTATTACTGAGATATACAACGTGGTTTTTTCTCCTTCAAAAACAATATAAAATATCGAGCTAACATTTGCAAATACATTGGTGAAATGTAGATTTTATTAACCAGGTTTTATATGAAGAATGTTCTTTAGCATCGACAGTTTATCAAGCTTTATATGGACTGCCTGAGATTAAAATGTAAACAGAGTTCTAAGATTAAGATGGTAAACAGAGTTCTTGATATCGTCCGTTTTAGTGAAGCGATTAAGGAAAAATTCGCTTTTATTATATATATTTATATTTATTTTATAATTATATATATATATATATATATATATATATATATATATATATATATATATATATATATATATATATATATATATATATATATATATATATATATATATATATATATATATATATATATATATATATATATATATATATATATATATATATATATATATATATATATATATATATATATATATATATATATATATATATATATATATATATATATATATATATATATATATATATATATATATATATATATATATATATATATATATATATATATATATATATATATATATATATATATATATATATATATATATATATATATATATATATATATATATATATATATATATATATATATATATATATATCCTTAGGTTCCAAACATAATACCCATTAGGTAACGCTTTTATCCTGAATAGCTATATCTTAGATATCTCTCGAATAGTTTAATATATTCTGTTTCATACTTCTCGCGAAAATGTATCGGTATCAAAGTCATTTCAACCTTTCACCTTTTCGAATATAGACGAATTCACATTCACGTATACACAGATGCTGTGTATCAATAAGTGACTAGTTTTCATTGTAGTTGATTAAACTCTCGGGAAACTACTTTCACTTTCGATTATTTCATTCAGGAAAATTAGGTCATATAGACAAACATTTACCTCAAATTAATTGAATACACAAAATCATTTTTAATTTATTGCACTGTGTAAGTATTTGTCAACATTTTTTCGCACATATAAAATTTATATATCCTTTAGAAATGGTTTAATTTCATGAAATTAATTTTCGCTAGGAATCAGTCCATCGGGTATACAAAATTTTTAGTTAAATCCATTAAAGAATTACTCTGAAACGCAAGAGTAACTGCTCTGTGAGACACGTAAAAGCTGACTGAAATGAAGGGTTCCTTTGCTCCTAAAAGGATATAAATAAAGTAAATGAGAGAAACATAGAGCGAGCGAGAGATCCAACAACCGAAATATATTTTCCCTGAAAAGAGCGCAAGTCGATTATCTCGCTCTCATATCTCGCAACGTTATCCTTAAACGAAAGTTGCCACGATTTTTCAACATTTCCACTTTTGCAGCACAACTTCCATCAAACTGAAAATCTCGGAATGGAATTTTGAGATTCAGACTTTGAGCTAAAAAATTCAACTAATGAATTGAAATCGGCAGAAGTCTAATTCGTTTCTCTTTCTGTATGAATGGACAATAGAGCGAACTAATGTTCATGTAGAAATTTATGGCAATGCTTTTACTTTTTTCTTGTAATTACTTTTTTCCAACCAGGCGGAACGTGACAATTTTTTCAGTGTATTTTGGCCTAAAACGATGAATTCAAAAATAAAATTCTTACAGGAAATTTCCTCCCCTGCGAGCCGAGAAATCAGTTAGGATCACTAATAACCTCATATCAGATGCCAGCAATAAGCGTTACGTTATCCCCATTAACACCCTACCCCTCCCCCATCCCTTTCAATTCCATACAGTCAGAGAGATTAGAGAATACTCGTGCCAGATATAATGACTGTAAATATTTGTTTATCTCGCATCGCGATATCCACGGGTGGGCAACCGATCGGAGCCAATTCAAATCAGGCGTTTCTCTCCCTTCACATCTAGGAATTATAAACCGTATTGAATACTTTGTATTCCATGTCATGTGGAAACTTTTTCATTTAATCGCTGGTTACACAAGAACCAAAATGGAATGCCTCCCATTTTCTTAAAATAGATTTTTGATGATTTTCGATCCATATTTTAATACTAATACCGGACAATTTGTGTAGGGGTGACCGTGGCATGCATCATTCCGTACTGTGGGTGTAACGTCGTCTATTAACGGCTTCTCAATGAAAGCCCTTTAATGGTGTCAATTTTGATTTCGTTCTGCATAAAATAATGACCTTATAAAAAATCTTAGAAAAGCTTGTGGTTTACCGATAGTTGCTTCATTGCTTCGTCTTTTCGGTTTTACTATTGAAGAGGGGGAAGGGGTGTAGGTATGCATCGCACAGTAGTGCGAAATCCATCGTTCAAAATTTGATAATTTTAAATGGATTGAAATTTTTCAATACGGTTTCTTGCGGTCTTCAGAAAAATGTTTAAGTGTGCCCCTGAAAAGTGATCTAAATCTTCAAGGAAACAATTAAATTAGTTTTCCTTGGGAAAAAATGTAATTTAGAGGTTCGTCCCTTGTACGACTTACTTGACTGTTATGTAAGAATATTAAAACATTTATTAAAATATTGTTTTTTTAATAAATTTTATTTGCGATTGTTTGACAATTGCTTCTAAATTAATTAAAATATTGAATTCTAAATACATATCGTCGAAGCGAAACATTATAATTTATCTCACACACACACGCAAACACGCACACAGACACACGCGTATATTAATTCAGTATTAAGAAATTGTATTCTTTCTCATCCCTTCGTAATCATCATCATTATTTTCTTAATCAGTAATAAAGAACGTTAAATCTGGGAGAGATTCTTTTATTTTTTCTTTTTCTTTTTTTTTTTTTTTATCTTCAGAAATTGTTTAAACTACTAACATTTCTTGAAATATTTGCTTTTAATTATGTAGTTTATAAAGTATGTTTTTAAAGTAGTATTCCATACTACAGATAGACATATTCTTTGTAGCAAACACACCAGTAGTTTATTATATTTCTATAAATGTTTTCCTATAACATTTTTGTGATTAACTGTTTTAAAATATTTGTAATAATAGAATTCCTCTTGGTTTTATTTAATACAAGTATTTGCTCCTTGATTTTATGATTTATTTATAGAAATATTAACAAGTTTAATCGCCTAAGTCTCGAAGAAATCAATTCGTCTTAAATAATTAACACTTGTGACTAACGTAAGCAATTTAAAATTGTTATTACTATTTTATTGTTATCCTAAATAAAAAAATTGTTTATGTTCATAAACGACTATTAAATTTTTTTTTTGAAAAAATAATTTTCAATTAAATAATATTTTCAAATTTAAGGCTAAGGATTTAATAAATAAGGACTTCTGCATCACTTAGAGTGGCAGAAGACGGTGTCTAGGAGTTCAGGAATAGGTCATTGAAGGCATATGGTCCTAAAAGTAATAATTTTGATTTAGTTTATCTAAACTTAATAGATGTTTTTTCAATAGAAAGGGATGGATACACATTACGAAAAAACCGCCGACGAAGACGGTAAAAATACCTAAATTTGTTCGAATATTTGTTTAATTTGGTGTGGTTTTTTCTAGTAAAAACAAACATAAAATTTAAAATCGTTTATTATTATAGCATATATATTTATCATAGTGATATAAAGTATTATAGAATATCATTGGAATAATTTTCTAATTATGAGATAATATCACAACAGACATTTTTTTGTTTTATTACTGCATTGATATTTTTATAAACATATAGTAATTCTATGAATATTTAATGGCATAATTTTCAATTAGTTCACTTCATTTGAAATTATCTTTTAAAGTTTCGTTAAACATTCTTCTCATAAACGTTTAACCCTAAATCATAATAAAATGATTTTATCCTTTATCCTTTTTCCAGATGATTAATTTTGATTATTTATTTTTTATTCATTTAAATTTGTTGTTGAATATTAATAATCATTAAAAAATCTTTTTTCAAACAATCATTTTGTTTGATTACTATTTAAATGCTGATGATTTTAATAACTTTTGTTTGGGATTGTACTAAAACCAGAGTTTAGTATCACAACATTGAAAGTCTTTCTAAATAACAACAAAAACTAAAAAACAAAACTGAATTATTTCAAAAAATTTATAAATAAAGATTAGTTAATTTATTCGCAAATGAATTAAAAGAAATCAGTATTTTTGTCTTAAAATTTAAAATTAAATTTAAAATTTTAAAATCGATCATCAATAGAATACAGTCAAAGAAAAAAGTGCAATATATAAAACCAAAAAATTATACAAAGGAACTTTTAATTAGAGTAATATGAAAAATATACTTGAAATGATTTTTCTAAAAACAGTATATATTTTAAATTACTGCCATCAATAGTTTGTTTACATCAAGAAAAAAACTTGAGGAGCTATTTAATAACTATTGCTGAATATTTTAATTTTCATTCGTTTTTAATTCAAAATTAGTTCAATTTAATTAAGAGAAAACACCAAATATCGTTGAGGAAACAAATAAATATCCATCAGATTTTTATGACTTAGTCTTAAGATAATAAATTAATAAAAATATAATATAATAAAATAATATAAAAATCGATAATAAAAATCGAACATCGATGATAACTTCAATCAAAAAGTTAAAGAACTGAATAAT
Organism: Physocephala rufipes; assembly: GCA_963966595.1. NCBI lineage: Eukaryota > Metazoa > Arthropoda > Insecta > Diptera > Conopidae > Physocephala > Physocephala rufipes. The sequence continues at coordinate 22,805,563 of OZ016504.1, forward strand.
AATTAAAGTGAAATTTTAAATTTATTGCTGTCATTATTTTGATTAGTGTATGATAATTTGTATCCAGTAAATCTAAGGAAGTTCTAGGGGAGTTTTTTCATATGTTGCCACACTTTTTCAAAGCTAAGAGTCTTATATAAATTCTGGGGTTTTCAATCGTTTCTGTTTAAGTTTTCAATTTTGATAAGTTATATATATATATATATATATATATATATATATATATATATATATATATATATATATATATATATATATATATATATATATATATATATATATATATATATATATATATATATATATATATATATATATATATATATATATATATATATATATATATATTCAGATATGCTAAAGATCATGTGCCATTAAAAGCAATATAACACTATTATTACTTTTGGTAGATAGTTAAGATAAACGAGTAAATAATTTTTACATTAAATTGATTTCATTATTCTTTAGCAGATATTTTCTGTGTAAAAATGTTTAGCATAAAAACCCTATAATTCTTGTTCATAAAATAATCTGCCCTTCCTTCCAGTAATAATAATAATTACAATGACATGATTTTGAATTTGGAGTGATTCTTGATTTATTATACTTTGTGCTTTTAAATCTCATAAAACGATTATTATTACTGACATGCAAAATCATATTATCCATTTATCATAATGTTGATTGAATATCCATTATTATTCGCCCATATCCGCAATATATAGGAATTCTATGCAATTTATAAAATGTCTTTAGACTTTCTTCTTAAAATTTGCATTCACCCGCACTGTTTTCATTAATAATAATTACATTTGAGTTATTTTAGTTTGATTATGATAATCTTTGGTGTAAAATCGTTTGAATTTGTGATATTCCTTTAGTATAGATTTAAAATTGATTTTGAGTTTTAGAGAATCTCTCAGAGATATTTCAACTAAAGTAAAAACAATATTTTTACATAAATATATTAATATTCATTAAACCATTACAAAATAAAATCTATTAGATTGAGAATATAACCAAAGCAAATAAAAGTAGAGATAGAATATTTCAATGATTAAAAGAAAAGATGATTAGACAGATAATTTTTTTATTATTATACTTATTATATTTTGAATTTTAAATTTTCGACTGCGTTCCTTCTTTTGGTATTTTCTAATTCTTCAAATTGCATTTTCTTTATAATGTTTCATCCCATTTTCATCTGGGACTACAAATTTTGTAGATCTTGTGGAAAACAAAATTAGATTTAGAAATGAAGCTACGTTTAATATTATCCTCGTCACTTCCTTTTTCCTTTTTCCAGCTGATTAATTTTGATTGTTTATTTTTTATTCATTTAGATTTGTTATTGAATATTCTCTATTCCTTCCGTCCTTTTCCACATTATGAACTCTATCGTCATCTATCATTAATCTCAATTCTTCTAGTTCGATTTTTACTTTATATAAATTCATTTATCATTCAATAAAAATTTGTCTCTCAACTGGATTTTTCCTTTATCATATATTTTCGTTCTTAATTTTTATACCCTACACTCAAAGGGTTAGGCTGTATCAAGTTAGGTTTTTCGTTCGGAACGCATTAAAAGAGCACGTATGCACACGCCTCAGAATTATATCCTGAGTCGATTTAACCCTACCTATCTGTCTGTTTGTCCGTCTGTCTGTCTATCTGAAGAAATCACGATTACAAGAGAGCCCAAAGAAATATTCTCATGGAATTTGGCACAAATATTCAATATTATTATAAATTGTTTGGTATTGGAATATTTAGCATTTGGAGGATATATATTTGTGTAGTTCACTTTCACCGTTTGTGGACGGAGCTGAATGACAAAATTCTATCCTCGAATTCCCCTTCCCCCATCGTAAATTAAAATTATTTTGCAAATAGTTTTCGTACCGCAACGTGTGTGGGCTTATTTGAGAAAAATAGTGATGAAGATAATTTAAATTAATCTAAATTAATTTCTAATTAAACCAATCAAGAAGAGGGAGGTAATATCAAATGTAACTTTATGTTAAAATTACGTTAAATTTATGTTACAGGTGTAGGGTGTAGGGTATATAAGCTACGGCCAGAACTTAGCGTTTTTATTTGTTCATTTTTCTATATTTTCCAATTTCAGTCCGATTATCTATCATTCTCCATTGCTACTCAATTTTCAGTTTTTGCTCGACCATTTTACGTTTTGCTTTAATTTTGATTTTGGTAATTTTATAGTTCACAACAATAATTTCGAAATTTTCGTTTTAAAACTTCAATAATGAACTAACGATATTTTGAATAATTTTTTGAAGGAAATTTTGAATTTCATCAAAAAATTATTTAGAGGGTTTAACCGTTTCAAATTCATGTCAATTTCAGAAAATTTTCTCAAATAATTTCATTTTATTTTTTTTTAATTTATAATGACTTAATACTATATTGTCGAATATTGTTTTATGATGAACATAAGTAAAATAATAATTAACTCTAGATTTGGTCAAGAATTTCAGAGCCATTAAAAGTCTGAAGCAATCAAATAATTATCACTTCGAATACGGAATCGCACTAATAATTAAAAATAGCTATTAAAGGCAATTTTAAGGCCCGTCGTTTTGTATCAAATAATTTTAAATATTAATAAAACTCTCATAAATATTTGTGTGAAGTGCTTCAAGCAAATTCGAGACGAACTAGGAAAGAATTTAGAGTAATAATAGTATTCGTAATTATTCATACATTCCTCTGATTGGTTTTGTTTCCAGTTTTGATTATTAATTTTAAACGATTATTTTCAATATATTTTAATCTTGCTTCGTTGAAGAAAATTCTCGAGTTCGAGGAAAGATTTAAAATTAAATTAATATGTTGTGCTAAATCAGGAGAGACTGCTTCATTACGGAGTTAGCATAAGAATTGCAATTGTCAGTTTAGTTAAACATATTCTACATCTTTTAGAGGTTTATCCAGAATTAAATTTAACTCACATCGAGCACCAAAACTTTCAAAAAGCAAAATTATTATTTAATAAAACTTTTAATTGAACTAAATTTGTTCATCAAAATTTAACTCAGTTAAACTTTGTTGAATGATTGATACGCGGCGTAACAACAGCGTATTATTGATTTTAAATTGATTTTAATTATTATAAATTTATCCAGTTGAGATATTTTTAAGCGATTAATTTTACATAAATATCCTTTCACAGGGAATAAAATTCTCACTTTAATTCACTGTTGAAACATCATTATTTCATTAGGAGAAGTTAATGAATGTCTTCTCTCATTCTCGTTGTTTTTTGACACCCCCACACAATTCCTCTGACGGATGATCATCAAAGTGCACTCATTTGGCACGCCAACAGCAAAAAGCTGTGCAACGTCCTAATTAAATATTAGTTGACGTCCCCCCACCAGGAATATTGTTGACACTAAGCCCGGAACCAGCTCCACCAGCACCAGTATTGCCAACACTCACACCTATCATGCCTCCACCTCCGCCGCTTCCGATCACTGATGATGATGTTCCATTTGTAACGCCATTGCCAACGCCATTGCCGACTCCATTGCCGTCATTTAAAGTATCTCGACCCATACCGTTGACGCCGGTGAGTAAGTCGTGCTCATTCTTCGCTTGCCGTAACCAATTACGTAGATCGCGTGTACGTTCGACTAAATTGGTCGTGTAATTGATAGCTCGTGGATTTTGAGAGACGATCGTATTGGCAGCCAAAATGGCACCACCCATTGATGGCTGCATGCGTCCAGTAGCCAGTTGACGATAAGTTTCCAAACGATCTGCAAGTGTTGGTATAGATTGCGGTGCATGCATGGTTGAAGCTGACCGCTGTTGTTGGTGTTGTTGTTGTTGATGGTGTTGCATTGCGAGTGACGGATTTGAGGTCATCATATTCGACCAATGCAGATCCGAGGGAGGAGCCGAGGAAGGAGTTACGGAAAAACCTGAGGAAGCGAAGATAAGAAGAGAAAAGTTTTATTGCACCCACCCCCACCTGACCGATAAATGACCTATATATTTACCTCCATGTTGTTGATTCTTGCCAAGAATATCAAGTATCTCACGGATTTCAGCATTCAGTATTTCGAGATTTTGTATGCATTCGGATGATTCCTGATTGTAGAGCGTGTCTTTTCGTCGATTGATATTTTGTGTGTCAGCACCGCTGCCAAAGTCGGTACTGCTGAAACCCGAACTCGAATGTGACGACATATCGCTGAGTGTGGTATCGTCTTTTTGTTCAGCGATGCCCAACAGATCCATGGATGGTTTTTCCTTCTCGTATATACGTAATAGACTCTGTTCGAGGTGACGTAATCGTATGACTTTTTCTCCCAAAAGTGCTCGAGTTCGATGCAAATTCACCTCCATTTCGGTGAGTTCTTTCTCCTCTTGGATGAGTTGATCAAGCGAGCGACGCTGAGTTGTAGATGTTGACTTATGACGCATTTTTATCTCACGTTGACGCGCACGGAAATTGGTTCGTTGCGTACGTAACGATTCCTTAGCGCGACGCACTGAATCGCGTTCCAAATGAATGCGATGTTTAAAGAATTCCAGCTCGCAACTATTGCCAGGATGATCGTTGGATATATCAGAGAATGGATAACGTAGATGATACGTTGTATCGAGAGCGTTTTCCGGGAATTGATCTTCGAGATCCTCCAATTTCTGCAATTGATGTCGTAAATTCTCTACCGGCGTACAAGGACGATCGGTGGTTCCTTTATAGTTTTCCAAATTGAGACGAGACGTTGAGGCTGATTTCATGCGCGAGAAGAACTTTTTACGCTGAGCATTATTCAAGCGTGAATTGTTATTGTTCTCATGCTGTTGGTATTGAAACGCCTCGGAGTCCGAGTTACCGTTATCACTCATCGCCGAAGCGATCGGCAGATAATGGCCCTTCGCATAATTATTCGAGATCGTAGTATCCGATTGACTAAGCGATGTTGTATCGGTGTCTTGCATCTGTAGATGCTTTATGTATTTAGAAGTAATGCCAGGCTTACGGACAGCAGTGTTCGGACCGCGTTCTGTTTGTTTACCAGAAATTTGTTTTGGATCTTTAGAGACAGAAATTGTGGTAAGATGAGTTTTTGGTGGCACCGGTGGTTTGGCCGTCGACGACGCCTTTGCGGACGCAACAAGTGTACCACTTGCGCTGACGGCAGCGCTTTCGTGTTGGTGCGACGTCGAATGTGACAAAGACCGATTGTTATCGCTGTGACCAATCGACGGTTTATTCGAGATGGAACGCTCAGTTTCGGAACCTGTAGTAGTTGTTGCTGTGTGATGGCTCCGATTCAGAGCTTGAGCTTCACGGCGCCGATTACGACGTTCCAGCGAGAGTTTGACATCGGTCTTAAGTCGCACGTATTTCTCTTTCAGGCAACGGTATTTATCTTCCAACAAACGTTTCTCACAACGAACCTTTTCGTAAAGCCGATCGTCGCCCGTTTCACGCATTCGTTGACGTTCCAATTCTAAATCATGCGCCATTTTGTCACGCACAGCCGACAATTTAGTAGTGTGCTCCTTCTTAATAATCTCCTCCTCACTCTTCAAATCACGTTCCAGATCTTGGAGTATCTCTGAATGGTTTTTTTGTAAAGTATCCGCACAAGCTTTATGCTCATCAACTATGGCCTTACGTTTCTTTTCAAACTCTTCATCTAATTGAGCTCGATATTCTTCTAGTTGAGTCTCGATATCCTCATCGAGCTCATGCTGTTTCGATGTCAAACGCAATTCGTATTCATGGCGTATGTTTTTAAGCTTTTGTTCGTGATCTTGCTTGATTTCATCGATTTCACGCTGTAATTGTTCTTCCATTCGTTCTCGCTCGGCTTTTAGAATCTCGGCTTTTTCTTTTTCTTGTTTCTCCTTAAAGGATTCGATTTCTCTTTCGTTCTCTTTTTCCATTTCACTAACTCGACTGGCTGCATCGCGTTCGACTGTCGTCGAATCCTTCTTTAAGAAGCCGACTATTTTCGAAGCTACCTTTAAAGTGCGTATTCCGGCACTCTTCTCACTAATCACCGATTGCAATTTCGACTCCAACTTTTCAACATCACGAGTATGTTTACGATCGAGCTCATCCAAATCAAAGGGATTGCTTGAAAGAGCTTGTATGTTATTGGAGGAAGTCTCTTGTTCGGTTTTATTAATAATAAAGCTCCGTATTGAACTGCCTTTCGATTCCGACTCCGAATCGTCATACAAAGGCTTTACTTGAGTATTGTCCTTGAGATTATCAAGATAGCTTGCAGCAGAATTAACGTCGACACTTTGTGATCGTCCCGCTTCTGAAAGTTTAAAAGCTTTTTCACGGTCGGACAAATCCATAGAAAAGCTTTGAGCTTTCAACATTTTTATAGTTTGAGCTTTTGGTACGGGAATAACTTCAATTTCTTTTACCACGGGCTTCTCATCGTCAGAAATGAATGGATTGAGACTGATCTGAAAGCTACCATCGGGACATAAACCGCGTATATTGGCGCAATCATCTTCATCATCATCATCATTCTCATTCCAAGGTTCAACGTTATTACCATCGTCATCATCGGTATTGATAGAAATCTCCGGACTTTGGGTGGGTCGGCGTGAACTGGTGGGTTCATTTTCTGGTGAACACTTCGACTTGTTCTCTTCTAAGTTGAAACGCACACTCTTTCTCTCTTCTGCCGAATTCGCGCTATCAGTTTCATCTTTTGGCACACGTCGTCGCATATCAATAAGGCTGGATTCTCGTAGTATACCCCTCGAATATCCGGACGTAATAGCAGTGCTAGTCTCCAGTGAAACGCTCTTTGTAGCATTACTGCCACTCATTAAAGATGTCGCTTGTTTAAGACCAGTTTCCATTTGCTTGCGCGACTTTAAAAACATGGCCCCAGTTCCCGACAGGGTAAATCCACGATCCTCTGTATCATTTGTTCTTCTCTTGGGGACAGCGCCTTTCCCGCAGCTACTTCTAGATACTGCTGGTAGTGAGCTGCTTTCGTTGCCGGGTTTCTTAGTTTGTCCAATCTGAGAATTAGTCCTTGTCACTTCAAAACGTGAGTTTTTAACGGCTTGGAATGTTGCTAAGCCTCCAGCCAGGCCGAAATCTTTCGTACGAGACTCCAGAAAACGACTAACGCCACCACTGAAACCGCTTGTGCTCGTACTACTAGAGTTAAAGGCAGAGGAATTGCTGCCTGAACCGGTACCACCGGTTCCACTAACACCACTACCAACGCCGCTACTTGTACCACTACTACCACCGACTGCACCAACTTCACCAACACCATCTCCTTTGCCACCGCTTGCACCGCTACCGCCACCACCACCACCACCACCACTGCAGTCAGCAACTCCAACGCTGGCAGCACTACCAGTATCTGGGATTACTCCTGGGTTTGCGATAAATTTTGGATGGGTGTTGGCATTAACATTAGTGACGGGCGATGACATTTCATTAGTATTATTTGTATTATCACAATCGTCGTTACCTTGCAGACTGCGTATGCCGGAGTCTATTTGAGAAGCGTCATCAGAATTATCAATGATAGGTGTGGCTGCAGTTGCAACATGCTTTAGACGTGCCTGTTCGACCAAATCACGATAAACATCGTCGAGTGGATGATCCCATTGTGAAGTTTTGGCTTTGGTATTATAGTAGTAATGGGCTCCTTTCTCCTTCGAATAACTAGAGAATTAATTATGAATTTGATGGGTAATGCATTTACCGAAATTAATAATATTAAACTGATATTTTTTACCATATCATCCAGCTTTTAGGGAGAGGTTGCATCAAACCTTCTTTTGCCAAGGGGAGTAGGTGAGGCTCTTTGATTGGGTCTATGCCCAATAGTTTTGCATAATCGGCGATTTCTGGAAGAAGAGAAATTAATATAGAATTAATAAAGTAATAAACGTAATAAAGTAATAATTATTAGAATTGCCATAATTGCCATAAACAAAACAATTAAAGAGCATTAAAGTTTAAAGGTTTGGCATAGGCTGTGATATAATAAAACATATATTAATACAAGTTAAGGGGTCCTTTTATACCTAAAAAGAGCCCACTTGCATTCAACGAATCATTCTTTTTCAATGAATATTTTTAGTAATATTAGTTTTCTTCTCTTTTTAAACAAAATCTTTAATATTTTCAGTGATATATTCTTTCACAGTTTTCAATGATAAATCAAATAAAAATCGTATGATTCTTTAAGTTTCCGAGGTTTTCCTCTAACATCTAATGCTTTCTAAAGTTTTCCTTCACCTGTAAGGATATCGTTTTCAGAAGGATATCAAATTTGAAGGATGATATTCTGACATTTGAACAATTGCGTAATATAATAATTATTACGCAAGTATGAAATCATTTCGAGACATGAAATTATATTAATAATAATAACACTATTCTGTCCTATTTCAACAACAACTACTACGAGTAGTATATTAATGTTGTTTGAGAAAATTTCTAAAAATTAGTCTTAAGGGTGTTAGATTTCTTTTTGAATTACATAAAAATTTAATCTAGTAATTGAATACGAATGACATTTATTCTTAATGAGAAAGAAAGACACAAAAAAGGCTTACGCCATGATAGAGAATAGTTAGATGTGTGTTCAAAATGAACCTACTAACCATAACCTTATGTGTCTGAAATCCCTAAAGAAAACTCGACAACTGAGGGTGGATTCTTTTTATAATAACGTCACCAAATGAAACACTAGATAAAAATGTCGTCCACCGACTTTCGCAAGAGGACCGAATATTTTAATGAATTTTAGTTCTAATTAGAATAATTTTATTTTTTTATAATTTAATTGCTTATTAGTATTCACATTTTTCACATTTAAACTGTGTAGTAATATAAATATTTTTGAGATTAATATTTTATCAAGAAGGCGATGATGATAAGAAATGTATTCTGAAATGGATGAGGCTGCCGTTTTAGAATTGCCTTCATCAAATCAAGTCCAAATTTATACCCAAAAAAACTTATTTTTTTAAATAAATCTGATTTTATCACCAACAGTTTAACACCGTGCGTAAACACATTTGATGTAGTTTATTATTTTACTGCAGTTATTAATAAAATACTTCCTTCAGCCCGTGCAAGGAAAGAAATAAAAGTAGAATAATCTACGAGTTCTTCAGTTTATTCTCGAAGATAGTAATAATATTAAAAGGCTAGAAGGTATGAAATGCAAAAACACATTGAATTGTCTTCAGGATTATTAATATCTTAGAATAAATTAAATGTGTGTTACTTGTATTTATAACTTCTGTAATTCGTTTCTCCGGAGATATTTTCTCACACGCAATTCTATAAATTATCTCACGATTTATGATTTGCAGGCAAACATTTAAAAACAAACCTAGAATGATTTTTAAAATCGAAGACTTTCATGAAAAATACCTAATGAAAACAGGGTAACCCCAAAAATGTCTGTTTGACATAATGTTTATTTAAAAATTGCAGAAACCGTTGAGGAAAATTATTGCTTTTATTTTAGATTATTAAATTGCTTTTATTTTAAACTATTATATCACAAACTCCTTCTCTCACTGAAAATGGGCTCATCACATTTCCAACTATTCATTAGTTTCGTCATAAAAATATTGCCATTTTCATCATGACACTACTTGATAATTGCGCGTACACGGGGAAAAGCATTTGTAATTATATATCATCTTGTAACACAAATAAACACTACTAATTACGATGTACTTGCATTAAAAAGTATTAAATGAAAGTTGGCGGCCATTTGGTTTTCTTAGGCAACTTGATTATAAAGAAAACATATTAAAACCAGCTGTGATTCAGAGTCGCAAAAAAGCGAGCTCGTAATGAATAGTTGAGTTCAGAAGAGCTGAAGGGGTTAGATATTATACCGCATCGCAATTCAAATGAGCTGACAAAGTGTTCTGCATGACTCGGGAGACAAAGCAACTACTTATGAGAAAATTAATTTTCCCCTCATCCACTACTTTTCTCACTCTCTCTCCCTTGCTTTCTATCTCTGCCCCTTTCTATCTATTTCACCTTCACCTTTTAATCATTTTTCTTTATGTTTTCTCTTTACATTCTAAAGATTTTAATCATAATGGGCTAGGTATTTATGATTCAGTAGTAATATTTTCTATCCTCAGATAAAATATGCAAAAATCGTTTTCTGTCAATTTGAGATAAAAGCTATGAAACTGCATAATTTCACACATTTAGACGTATGTAGATATACATTCGCATTGATGTGAATATGTCAATATGCACGCCCATCTTAAAACTAATCTATTGCAAAGGATTTTAATCCTATTTAAAGGATTGTAAAGAAATTCCAATAGAGACCATTTGAAATGAATTTGGTTTAACTCTGGCGACTTTGATTGTCGCGTCATTAGAAACGCATAAAAACACAACTTGCTCAATGAAAATCCGAAAGTGAATCCGAAAGAAGCAATAGTCCATTAACGTAAGTGACCGGAATCCATGAAAATATATTACATAGATGTAAAGTATATTGGAAACGTGGATAAAGCAGAATTTAAAGAAATCCATAACAATGTACACTCATGATCAAAACAACAACAACAATATAATCAATATGAATATCTAAAACATTTAATGAAGTCATGGGCAACCGTAACCAACAACACCAACAAACAAAACAAACAAAGAAAGTGGGTGGCAGCGGGTGGCAATAACGATGACAAGAAACCACAAGGAAGAAATGGATATACTCTTTATAACAATGCGTGACTAACAATAAAAGAAGCAACGAGTCTTTTGTCGAAAGGATAGAACAGATAAAACAAAAGTCTTGAAGAAATTGATATATGAAGACATACATTTGACTTATCACAAGAGGGTGAGAAAGAGAACATTAAATTAGCAGGTAATTAAAATCGCCATAACAGAAGTGACGAAAGCGACGAATTACATAGAATAGAAGAAAGTAAATTGATAAAAATAACGTGAAAAGAAATGGAAACAAAAACCTTTAATCTATGTATAATCTATATATGTGCATTGAAGTATATATAAATGCAGATCATGCCTCCCACTTAGACGCCAAGGCTAAATCCACGAATCTAGAAAAGTGAAATTTTAACCAGGGAAAGTTATTCGAAATTGAATCCCTCAGAAATAAAAAAAAAATTACAGTCTATATGAAAAATATTTGATTTGTGGTGAGATCGATTGTTTGGAAATGTTAAACCGAAAAATCCTTTATGAATCCCACAAGCCACAGTCTGGGTTATAACCCACACTTTTTTGGAAGGATATTTATGCATGATTCTTTTATACCTTACATTTAAAGGACGCAGGGTGTAATAGCATTGTCCTGTTGTTGGCGAAGCACTAACAGAGCTGTGGAAGGTATAGAAGAACTTGAGGTTTCAAAATCAGCCACAGATTCGACCAGCCCTATCTGGTCGTTCGCCTGTCTGTTTATCAGGCTGCGAGTATTACGATTACAGAAGTATAACAAACGTTATCGCATGTAATTTTGAATAAATATATCTTCTCTACATATACTGTTTGCCACTAAAGGTGGGTGAAAAACATCTACCCTCTAGAGCTATTATGAATTATGTGGAATGACCATTAAGAACTCAGTAAAAATTTATAATATTAATGTATGATATATAAGTTATTTGCATGATTTCAAAGAGAAAACAATTTAGTAGATTCGCAAAAAGGTCAAAAGAAGGGATATATATACTTTTAAATACTGAACTCTTCTGTAGAATTTGTCAATTTGGCAATACTTCGGATAAGTTTTGTGAAAATTTCGATATTTTCAATTTTGTCAATTTCTCATGGAGGTAAGCAATGCAACACCGGAACAGATACAAAAGAAACTAAACTAAATGGCCGAAAAGGAAGGGTCGTTATGTCTGTGGATATAGATGTATGCGTGGGCCATCTATTGGTCTTATCTAAAAGTGATAAAAAAATCATCACCTGTTTAAGAATTTTAATAACATACATTCCTCCTCAGGAATTCTTTCAGTATTTTCCAGGCCAAACATTTTGCCCTTGGACACTAAGGGTGAGTTACATCTATGGAGAAATAATCTTATCAATCAGTCTGTCTGTTTGTCTGCAAAAACCGCAATTACTGGTGAAGTAATAAATGCAAACTTTGATATATATTCAAGTCTCCCTAAATTGCTTCTTTTTTGAAAATTGACGAAAACGGACCATTTACACATTGAATTTCAAATAAGTTATCAAATGCTTTTCCTCTAAATATTGGGCGTCGTTTGGTAACATTGGTTATTAGAATTATTATATAAGTTTATATTACGATTGTAATAACAAACAATCACACTTGTCTCCCTTCATTTTTATCATAAAAAATTCCAAAATCTTATTGGATATTATTAAAAGTAAATTATATTTCATTTATAAGAGAATTATTTAAAGGAAATATTGAAATTTATTGACTTGTGTGGACTAGAAGATGTAACCGCGCATGCACCGGCATGCACCTGGTTTGTCACCAAAATAAACCGTCTGACAAGGAATGATAGAAATAGGAAAGTCATATTTAAATAAAATCATAAAATAACTATCACAGAGAAGCCTAAGGCATCAATCAAACACTTGAAATAGTATTATATTTACAAAATTGGAGCGCCGCTTTCTTATGGAGTTTTTTCCTTCGAATTAATTTATAATCTTAATTTTAGAAGCTAATCGAAGATTAAAAATTATTTACGTTCTAACTTACCCTCAGTTGTAGGCTCAGACGATTCGTCGAAGACCTCTTCACAAATAACAGAAACTGGCGGGGAGGCGATTTTGCTTTTGTATCCGGAAGAGTTTTGTATGGTCATTTCTAAAGCATTATTTGAAATCCGATATAGGAAACAAGTATATCAATTACTTTTTCCCAATTGCTTTATGCGTTCAACTTTCACTTGCTTCCTTTTTCTTTATTTGTGTCTCAAAAGGAGGACGAGATATTGCCTTTCATTGATTAAACAAATTCTTTCAAAATTCAATTGATTTTTCAATATCTATAATCCTCGGTTTTTCATATGGTCGATCGTATTCGAAAGATACCGCTGTACCGATGACCTAAAAACTTTGCAAGTTCGGGTTTTCGAGAAAACGATGGATATATTAAGCACGCGTAGATGAAGACGGGATACACTGGATATATGTATGGACACGAACGCTAGTCCAGGGCAATATATTTTTTCAACTGTATTTTTTCGATTCAATTCATTTTCAACTTAATTCTCTTTTTTTCAAGTACGATACATTTTGAGATTCTTTAAGATTGTAACCGTATATTATTGATTTCTCTTTAATTGTAATTTAATTATTTTAACGTCTTGTACTTCTGTTTGCAATGGGTGGTTGAAAGACGTAGCTGAAACTTTGCCAGCACAAATCCGTTTTTCACTTTTTCACCATATGAGTATCCTTTAAATAAACCTTTCTAATTATCTAATATAGAATTATTTTCAATTAAATTGAATTTGCTTTACTAATTCCACTTTTTTCTACACCCCTCCCAAATTGAATTGATTTTTCTTAATTTTCTTTACTTCGTCTTTACCTCATTTCTCTACTTTTGGTCAATCAACCCTTCTCTTCGATACTTCAGTTCATACTGATTTTTTCCACTTGTGCAAGGCCCGAAAATCCTAGTCACTTAATGAATGAATACAAAAAGTCCTTTCCTTTAAACTTTCCACCTTAATTTTGAAGGAAATTGGTAAGTAAAGCTTTGGCGTTACCTACGTTAAACAGCTTTCGAGGGTTGTTTAAGTACCGCCCTTAAAATGTGCTTCTAATTGTTATTCTCTCAGTAAATTCTGAAGAGGGGTTTTACAGGTATGATCCTCCCCGGCATAAAAAGCGAAACTACAGAATAGAACGATACAACAAATTCATACAGAATATTATACAGAATATTATTATAATTAATATTATTTATACAGAATAATATAGGTGAATATTCGAAATTTAACGAAACGTTTTCAAATTTAAGGTTTTTAAACCTACGCAAAATATATATATATATATATATATATATATATATATATATATATATATATATATATATATATATATATATATATATATATATATATATATATATAAAACTTTACTTTTTTAGTTTAATTAAGCATTTATCGAAAGATAGAAAACCCATCTTGAAATTGTGATTATCCAACTTATCTTCAACGTTTCCACCACAGATTAACTACCTGATTACTGATTACCAATTTAACACGATTATATTGATAATTTACCCATTTTCCATAATTACTCATACAATTCATTTTATTCTAAAATTTGAGCGACGCTGCAAATTTAGAAGATATTGTAAAAATGAAACATGTATCCAATTGATATGAAACAAACGTCAAAAGAATTTCGAAATTATTGCACAAATGAATGACTGCTCTTTAGATTATTCTTCAATGGAGACGGGTTGTCTCTCTGATCATCTGAGTCGATTAACCTAAACAGAGGAGCAGATAAAAGAACAGCGGAGACATAGTATTAGAAATCTTAATTACAACATAATTAAACCAAGAAGGTTTATTATATATAATAGAATAATACTACTGGCAATGCTTCTCTAATAACCTCATGCGATCCACAAAAATTGTTTTGTTCCACAAATCGTAGTTAGTGAAACAAGGTAAAAAAGCAATACTTTGGCGCAAATAAACAAATCAAATAGACATATAGTAGAACAATTGAATTAACCACTGAAATTTATTATCCGAATGAACACTCAAAGTTATTTTCCCAATTATTATTCAGTAGAAGATATTTTTGTAACACAAGAGAAAGTTGAATGCAGAGTAAACACAAAACTATTGAAAATGGGTAAGTAAACAACTGGCAGCTGAAGACCGCTTACTGCATCCAACTGGAAGTGACTATGAACTCAAGGCTTACTATGACTCTTGATTTTTCTTAGGTTTCTTGGATCCTGGTGGTGAAACAGATGATTTAGAGTCAGGGAAATCAGTGAATCTTCCCCTTTGGTATATCAAGGAACTAAAAGTCAATAATCCGTATTTCACGTGAGTCCGATGTCTCATATATTACATTTCCTTTATATATTTATTCCTTTGTATTATCGCGCTCTCGAAGAGTCTAGTGTTATTGTGCCTGACATTTACAAGAATGTCCACAAAGCAGTTTGCGAAGCAGAAACTACTCATATAGAGTTGGGGAAATTGCACCAATTTTTCTATGAGTATGGCCGTTATTTGACCCCCTACGATAGCCATCATATCGTTGGCAAAATTCTATATGAGACCATGCGCCAGCGAGTTCGCCATCTCTTAGATATATCAAAAAAGTTGGTGGACGATGGAAAACCCGATTTACGTCTAGATGATATAGAGAACAAGTTATATGAAATAGGAGTGAAAACGCATACTCAGGTAATTTTGATCCTATCAACGGATTGATTCTCGATGTAACCAAATATTTTTCTATAGTTTACCAATTGGTTGCAACTAAAATCCACCAATATTGCAATTTCCGAAGTCGTACAAGAGCACAACAGAAAACGGAAACGTACGGCGCTAAGCGATAATGAAGCATCTCCCTCACAAGTATATAAACGCATCAGCAGTTGAGGAATTAGAAATGTACATACGTTATGATTAGTGATGATTATAGTAATGATTTTATTAAATTCTCAAAATGTTATTTTGTTTTTATTATTTATATTCTACACGTATCGACTAGCTATTGCCAATAGTTTAGTATAATCCGCTCCTTTCGCGATTGTTTTTTCTTTAAGTATTGTACGCAGTTTTGTAGGTATCGGTACATGGATGCGTGTCCCCAATGGCGTACCATTGTCATCAATTAGAACTATATTATTTGTGTCAAATTTCGGCACCTTGGGTTTCTGATTTTGCTTCAGACCTACTAAAATGGCTTTCTTCATTTCGCCTTTGATTGCGACCAATACTTTATCACCAAGATAACCGACGCTGCGCTTGTTGTAAACATGTATGCAACGCGGTGGACGCCCTTCCAACATAGCACTTTTGCCAATATCACTATTATCCACAACACGCAATCGTGCCAGTTTCCGTATTTCATGGCAAGCCTCTGTGGTGTGAAATTGTCGAGGTTTCTCCATTTGTTTAGTTACACAAATATCGGACGGTAACATCCTTGCGATAAATTTATCTGGAATCCTAAAAGCCATTTTACATTGCGTTAACATTGTCGTTTCCTTGAAACTTTAGAATCATCCAGTAAATCAGACAAATACGATCCTCAGAACATATGACGGCTGTCAAAGATAATTGGGCAAAACATTTATGGGTATGTTCACAAAACTCAAATATATTATCAAATTAATAGACTGACACCTTCATTGAACCCTGTAAAGGATGTGTTTTTATGTCAATATAAAAGCATTGTTTACGTCAAAACAAAGCATTTGTAAAGCGTTCCTTCATACTAGCATAAAACCTTGCTATATCAATCCTAACAAATCTTAATGTTGAAATCAAGACCTTCGCTCCTAAAAAATGTAGTTATACAAAAATGTTCCCGACTTTTTCCAAAAGTCATCCATTTATATTGCTCTGAGTCCGAACTCCATATCATTATAAAGGTCTTTAAAAAGATATCACATCCATGCCTTATATAATACTAAATAAAAACAACTTAGAAATAAGTCTCTCGTGAACGTTGGACTTTTTAGTTGAATATAATTTTAAAATATTTATGGAGACAGTACACCACTAAGCTCAATCCGAAGCACCAAATAAACACTGAGTAATAGGTTTGGTTATGGGTATGTCATTAGCCACTGCTGAAATATTCGTGATGCTTTCCGAACTCCCAATAATCACAAACATACTTGGATAGATCTTTTACAACAAAATACCAGCGAAAGTAGCGCCATACAGATTATTGCAGGTTGGAAAATGTAGGGGATCCAGCCTGCATGTTTTATAATGCTCAATCACATATGTACACCCATTTTTATATTTTATTATCTGATGTATGTTAAATGCCATGTAAACTTCAGACTCTACCCACCTAAATAAAAAATAGCAACGCCTATTTTTGAATATATATTATAAAATAATTGACCCTGTGACAAAATATAACTTTTGAATATATTTATTTACACCTTTGTCCCATGAATTGTCGAAATGTTCAAATGTTCAAAAAAGTCACTTCTTCTTGTATATTCATAATTGGTACTATTTCTTCAATTGATTGCGCTTCTAATGGACTCGCAGCTTTACTTTCAGCGTCCGTTAAATCCATGCCTTTACTGAAATTAAATTAGGCAATAACTATTTTTTTAAACAACGCTTAGTTTATTTTTAAAAACATACGCTAATTCGCGTTTTAAATTCCGTTTAATTTGATGTTCCTGTTCCTCGGGAGATGTGTATTTTTCTAAGCGCTGAGTAGGGGGATTCTCTTTAACACCATGCTCAGATAATTTGTGCTGGCGCATTTGATAGCCCTGCAAAAAAGGAGCACTACAAAATTCGCAACGAAAACGTTCCCCCGTATGGCGTCGTATATGCGATTTTAAATCATTGCTTTGTGAGAAAGCTTGTGGACAGTGAGAGCATTGGTATGGTTTTTCACCCGTGTGGACACGCATGTGTATGGTCAGGTTGTATTTTCGTTGAAATCCTTTACCGCACATCTCACAGAAGTGTGACTTCTCCCCGGTGTGATATCTATAAACAAACGTAAATATATAACACATTCAAAATATCTACGATTAAAACTATTTATACTATACTTCAGCCTCTCAATATCATAATTTGAATTCAACTTAATTTAAGCAATTTATATCCCAGAGATTTGGGACAGCTTTGAAAAGGGCTTTGAAGTGGGTTTGAAAAGTAATATAAGAATATTTGCATTTACACAGATTTATATTTATTATAGAAAGGATAATTCTGTTCAAATAAAATAATCACTGCTTATGATTTATGAAAGACCAGAGCTAAAATTGATTACAGAAACTTTGTTGCAGAAGCTCCACGCGGTGCAAGGCTGGATTCATGTCCTGCGCATGAGCTGCGTATTTTATTGAGGATTGAAGACTGTTCGATTGAGATTATCACAAAATAAGTGGATTAGTTTCTTCAGATTATATTGACCATTTTTTCACAGTAAAACCCCATAAATGGGCTACAAAATTGAAAATATTTGTAAATTGATTTTCATGAAAACAAAAGTACTTCCTGAACAGACCTGCATGCTCTATTTCTCAGAAGCACAAATAAACCACAAAAATAATTCAAATCGGATATGGCAAGAATCAATTATTCTATATAAATTACTTCTCATGAATACGTAAATCATCCACTCTCGGAAAACCTTTACTACAGAATTTGCATTTGTACGGTTTTTCGCCTTTGTGCCTTCGCATATGAATTGTTAATGTATTGTTAGTTTTGCAACGAAATCCACAAATTGGACAGAGTAATGGTTTATCATGGCCTTCGGTTTTTATGTGTTTATTTAACTCGTCCTTAGTAAAAAATCGTTCAGCGCACTCTTTGCACATGTAGCGCTTTTTAGTGTGCGATTGCACATGTCGCTTCATGTAGAGTTTCGTAGTAAAGCTTTTCTGGCATATATCGCAGGCGTGCAGTTTTATACGAGTATTATGTTTCGTGTCATTATGGCGTTTGTATTGAGTAGAGTGCGTGAAGTTCATGTCGCATTCATCACATTTAAATGATACATTGATGTTATTATGCTTCTTATGCAAATGACGCTTTAGAAAATCCGAGCGTGAAAAACACATCATACAGATTTCGCAGGAAAGTGGCTTCTCCTTTATGTAACTTGAAATATGTTTTTGAAGTGTAGATCGTCTGTGAAAGGATTTGCTGCAAGCAGGGCATTTGTCATCGTTGTCTTCACTTAGCATGTCATTGGCTGGGACTCGTGACGATGCTTGTTCATCGACTGAATTTGCATCATCTAAAAGTGATGTTGGAATAATGGAGAATTCAAGTTTAACATCATTGTCTGGATCGATCGTAGCTGAATTTATAATTTCACTACTTGTCGCTTGATCTATTAAAACTTGAATAAAATTTAAGAATGAGCTTTTGAATATTTAGACTAATAAAATCAAACTCTTTACCTTCGACAAAGCTCTTCCTGTGAATTCTGGACACTTCCGAAAGAGGTTTCTCGTCTTCATCGTTTAGCGTTGGTTTAACGTCAGGCTGACTGAGATTTTGTGCGGCGATGGCCGAGATAACAGGACTAGTGCGATTAGAGTGCGTTGTGTTACTCACCGTTGTACAATTGTCATATTCAATTTCTCTCAAAAATTCCTCTCCCAAATGGCTGCATTCAATTGTTTGAACTTGTTCAGCATCGGCTCCAACTGCTACACTGAAAAAAATATCAAAATCCTCAAAACATTATTATGATCTTCCCATTGCTCATTCATCAACAAAAATTCGATCCTATTTCACGGTCACTAAGGCTTTATTATAGCTGACTTTATTTGGACCTATTACTTATGCATCATCATACCTACCTTTTCATTGTCTCTCGGTTTTGGTGATCCATATCAGCCATATCGACCATATCTACATAACCCAAACTATCAGAATTGGCAGATTATATATTTACTCGTAAAACATCGAACGCGCCGAAGTTCTGCTCATAAAACTCACTTGGGTAAATTGTTGTATGGTCTGTTTGTGTTGATTTATCTAAGAGTAAACATTCCGACTCCATTTTAATTCGATGTGACAATTCCACTTTTGTGTACTGGCTTCCGGAGGTATTTGATATCATACTCATCAGTTGGCGATATGCCTTCTCGCAGTCGCGTTTAAAAATAAACGCTTTCTTTGCAAGGTCCACGCAATCTCCACACATATGATGCGGAAGCTCATCATCACGATTTACCTAATGAAAGGAAAGTTAAATTCGGGACATTTTTCCTTTTAGCAAGTATTTACCTTGTAAATTGTGCACGTTGATAAAATATCCGCCAAACTGTGATTGTCCAATGAGTATTTGTCATCAAAAATAAGGAAGATTTCTGTGTCGGCTCTTAAGCACACACGGCATATTTTATCCATGTCAACCTTCATTATCAATCGTATAATACTACCACAATATGTACGTGCTCCGGGATTACCACTTCATATTTCCTTTATCCATTAATAATAATCTTATAGCACTTTGGAAATCGCAATAAATAAGGGCATCCGCGATACCCGACTTCATAAAGTATTTTGTGCCTTAGAATATGTTCCACATGTGTGGGTATGTTCACCGAAACTTCATTGCGAAAGGAGTAATTCTTCAAAATAGAACCTTTACACGGCACCCACTTATCGGCAGCGAGAGTCAAGTTACTACGTTATTTTCAAATCCCCAAAATTCGAGCTCAAGCAAGAAGAGATAAAGTTATGATTTTAATTATGTCTTGCTACGGTTTTTGAAATTTGGTTTTCGAAACCTAATTCCGCATGCAACACTATTTACTTATTGAGCTCCGTGACAAAATATTACTTGAGCTGCGTGACTTTTATATTTGCTCATTTAGCTCTCAAAACTTCAAGGACATGAGAGGATTTGTTAGTAAAACAAATTTTGAGTTCTATTTTGACCCTCTGGTTTTGCCCTAAACCTAAAACCAATAGTCGATTATTTATTGAAGAAGGTGGGGCTAAAATCCCGAAGCTCCAGTTTTGGCACTAAGGCTTCTAAAATAAAGCACCGGTAAGGGATCATTTAAAGGTAAAGACATAGCCTGAATGCAATCAAGTCACCACCAGTGGGGAGTGTATTCGGAAAATATTCTCTTAGCTTTGAATTCCTTCTGAAAGCCAAAAAATTAAGCTAAATGCCTAGATTACTTCGACTGAACTAGGTCCGATAAGTTTACACTAGTAAGCCGATTGTATTCACCATTACTAAACAACCCAGGAACCCAAAGGATATCCGTCCACATAGCACAGTGATGAAGTGACGAATGACAGGAGGGGCGGATAACGGATACCCTAACCAGAGGAAATTTCTGATTGGCCAAGTATATATTTTTCTGAAATAGAAAACTGAAAATTCTAGACGCTCTGAAAAACTTTTAATTAAATAAAGCTCAATTTTAATAGTCCTTAGAGGACAAGAAGATCCTTTATTAATATATTAATATTAAATTGATTTGTTATATATGACATGTATTGAATTATATGCGATTGTTTCCAATGTTTGAGCCGCCTCCTCCTTCCTTCTTTCGTTTTTCCACTTCGGTTTCAGCGATTCTGCCATTCATTTTGCGTTTAGTCGGTTTATTAAGCTTGTCTTGTAGGCGTGTTTCATTCGGTATTATTTTGCGTATATTCGGCAAAGGTATTTTTTGCATTGTCGGCAGAATTGAAAGTACGGGTGTGGCAATTTCGCCAACATCCACACGCTCTGTTTTAATGGCATGTTGCAACAAGGCGCTTGGCGCTATCATTAAAAGATTATTATTGCGTTGATTGCCCTTAGATGACGTAGAGCGTTCACTCTTTATTGGATGATCTCTACGATTGATCAATAAATCGTTGCTTGGTATTACAATTGGCTGACCGTGTCCATTCATCATACATTTGTCATTATTATTCGGTTCATTCTCTTCAGTTTCGGCAACCAAATATTCTTGTTCTTCCTGCTGCTTTTGCCATTCCAAAACGCTTGTTAGTAATTTAATATATTTAATGGCCATTCGTAGGATTTCATTTTTTGATAATTTCTTATCCGGCGGATGCGTGGGCACAAGTTTTCGTAATTCAGCAAATGCGCCCGATACATTCTGTTGACGCCATCGCTCGCGCGTATTGGTAAAAACTTTACGTACCACGCCCACTATTTGGCCACATTTAATAATACTATTACTGGATGAAAAGCTATTTTGAAGATGTGGTTGTAATACGTTGCCATTACGTGGGGAAGCATTCTGGGGATGCGATCCTGAGGCTAAAAAATATCGGGAGGAGTAATAAATTAAAGAAGAAGCCTGTTATAAATCGATGAGAAAGGTGTTATTCCTTCATTCACATCAAGTAAATTCTTTATTTACCAAATCATTTTACAAAATCATTTGGACAGGTGACTGACCCTTCAAGATATAAATTTGGAAACGAAATTTGGGCTTAAGATTTGGACTGCTAACTTACAATTTCAGTTGTTTACCTTCCACCGAGGTTCCTCAGAAGAGTATGTTGTATAGGCTTTATAAAGGACCGATCTTTAAAAATTGTGTTTTTTACTTTTATTGTATTTAATATAAAATTCCACAAAACAAATTATATATTAGACTTAATTGATAAACCCAGGAAAGAATTATTAAATTAAGAAATTAACAAAATAAAACTAAAAAAGAGATATTGTCTAAGAAAGTTTACAATTATACAAATTATAATTATATAAACTATTATTACGTTATTCCTCTATGGATTAAACAAATTATTATTTTGGATTTATTTACCAGAAATTAGAACAAGTAAGGGTGCTATCTTCAGCCTGGCCGAAGCTTAAATACCCTACACCCGAGGGATATATCCGTATTCCTAGTGGAGACGCGAATCATGCCCACTTTTTGAAAATAATTTAATATTTGTGGTTCAGTTCCAGGATAAAATTTTGTCTTCAAATACGCTCTACAAAAGTTGAATCTGAGCTCTGCATATACATATATTTATATTAGTTATCAAAAGTAGGCGTGGTTCTCATCTGATTTCGTCAATTTTTCAAAACCAATAAATTTGTTATAGTGAAGAATATTCGTGCCAAATTTCATTAAAATGCCTTTACCTGTTCTGCAGTAGTGACGTCTTTTTTATAACAGTGGTTCTGGTGGGCTATAACCACTTTTTGCAGAATAATTTAATATTTGTGGTTCAATTCCAGGATAGAATTTTGTGTTCAAATTCGTTTTACAAACGTAGAAACTGAGCTACGTATGCGCATGCATACATATAAACTATAGAAGGTAGGTGAGGTTCTTATCCAATTTCGCCCGATATTATAATGTATATTATTTATACATTCTTTAAATATTTACGTACACACTAATGACGTATTATTTAAACGGTTCAGCAAAATTTTTTCTTCCGTTTTCTGATAAGAAGAAGAAATCTATTTTGTAACATCAATCATAAATTTTGAAACAACTGAATATTGTTTTAAAAGTTTCATTTTAAATTTATTTTAAATTAAAATATAAAACTCACTTTAAAAGGAATTTGCACTTATAGGCTTCTAGTGAAAACCAATAATGAGAAAATTTAGCGTTTCGTAAGAATATGTGTGCTACACTTCTTGACAATATCACCACTCGTTCTCTCCTAATGCAGTTTTCTTTATAATTATGGTTATGGTAGACGGACCACCCCCATTTTTTTCAAAGTAAATTCATATTCATTAGTGAGTTCGTGAGTAAAATCTTGCCATCCGTCCACAAAAGTTGAAAGTGAAATTTATATGTATATATACATATACATATAACGTATAAGATACGGGCTTCTGACCCGATCCGATTTCGCCCATTTTATGATTTCACCCACTTGGTTTATGATGGCAGAGAATTTTGATAACAAATTCCATAACGATCGTACTATTCGTTACCCCGTAATCGTTACATCTATAAACAGACGAACTGGGATGGCTAAATCGACTCAGGCGGTAATTCTGAGCAAGATAAACGTTCACTTGAAAGCGTTAATGAAGTAGGAACAAATTTAATAAGCCTAACATTTCGGGTAGTAGGGTGTAGTATTATAAATTTCTAATAGTTCTCAACGTACTCTCACCATGATTGCCATTACTGATAAGGCCGTGATGGAAATCCTCATCATCATCCTCGCTGTCATTCAGCGAGAAATCGGACATTTCAGCATCGGATATTGATTCGCTTTTGCGTTGCGATTGATGTTTATTTTGCAGAAGTGATAATGTTTTTTCGTCTGCATCGGGTGAATTGGCGTTGGTGCCTACGATACTTTTCGTTAAACTATGTGAAACTATTGTTGGTTCACATAAACTTTTTTCAATTTTTGGCAAAAGTTGTTTATTATTATTATTAAAAGAGCTTTCTTTATCAATATTATTGATTTTATTGCCACCGCTAGCTGATGATGATGATGAAGGTGAACCACGATCATCAAATTCATTATTATTGCGAACAACCGAATTAGGCACGGATAATTTACGACCGTTTGGCCAATCCATTATATTTAAAAAAATGCGTTTTTCAAAAAAAAGTATCGATATTTATTTATTCAATACAATAATTATTTTAAAAATTAGTTAAAATTATTATACTGATTTTCCTCTTGGTTAATACTGTTATATCTTTCTGTATTCGTTGACTGTTAAATTCAGAATGAAAGACATTTTTCAAAGTCCCAAACCGCAAACACGACGCCTCAAAAGAGGCGGCGCCAAACAAGCCCGCATCCATAACTAAACGATTGTTGTTGTTTCTGATTCTCGAAATAGCAAGAGATTTAAGCGAGTAAAAACAACCCTCAAAATGAACGTAGAGAGTGATTGCCACCAAACGGAAATGCATACAATTCAAACTTTCAATCTAAGACGCAGACTTGGCCAAACCGGCTTCGATCTATCCCCTTACTGCGGCCCACACTTTATGAAATATAACGCAATTTGAAAAATCATTCAAAAGTCTTAATTAATAGCAGTAATTAATTAAATAATCCTTTCAATCAACTTCTAGACGTTCAATAAAAATAACGCATTTCACTCAGCTCTAAAAAATTTTACCTACTCGCTAGACTTCGCTGGATCTGAATAGCCCATGCCTGTTTTAAGGAATCTGAATATGTCGAAAAGGTAATAAAAGAATTATAACAGAACAACCTCTTTCTTTTTCTTTATCTGTTCTCTTTTTTACATAAAATCTGCAGAAATTATAAGAATGAAAATTTAAAAGAGTCATTACATTTCAAGCTTTAATTTGAAAAGAGTCAATACATAAATTAATTTTAAATTATAAATCTTGCTCAGAATCACCTCGAGTTGATATGTCCATGTCCGTCCATCTGTCTGCCTTACAGTGCTTCCATCCATTTGTCTGCATTTGTATCTGTCTCACTGTCTGTCTATCTATCCGTCTGTCTGTTCAACTCTCTGTGGAAATAACGATTGCAGCCGAAAGGACAGGGATATCGATATGAAAATTAGCAAGCATATTCTTTGTCATTATAGGCTGTTTTGTACCGGCGCCGCCCACTATTCACGCCTCTTATATATTTTATTGGAATTGTTTTTTCATGTCAGGAAGAAAAACGTTTTCCTTAAAAAATTCATTTCTAAATTTTACAAATATATAAAAGTTTCCCTATTCTGGAATTATTAGAACGAGATAAAAAGGATATGTGATGATGATGATATTTTTTTGTTGATTTAGCGTGTTATCACAAATGAATTAAACAGAAGTTAATCTGTATTCAAATTTGAAATATTTAATCTATTTATAAATTCATATCTCTTCACGACCTTTTCTCTCTGTCAGCCAATCATAACCAATCATAACCCTCATGAAAATATTTACCATTTCCAACGGCGACTTCACCATAAGTATCAGATTATCGCTATCGACCAACACTATCACCGGCAACACCCTCAATCAATGGCCTGGGAAAACGGAGTTAATCCTTATCGCACCGCCAGGAGCGCGTCTCATTTCTGGTATTTGAGCAATATTTCGTATACCCGCTTCAATTTGGCCGTTTTAAGCGTGCCACTAATCGGATTTTGATTGTATATAAAAATCAAATTAGTCTATAGTATTACTTATTATTATTATTATCATCATCATCCGGTTCATTCGTCAAGTACTTTCTCCTAACGCTGAAATGATGCGGTCATTGGTCACGTGCCGGTTGCCTCGATGACAGTGGCGGCACGTGTTATTTTAATGCAAAATTGATTTTTGTCATGAGCTGATTAATATTTTTTGTCATTTAAAATGTAACGAAAACGTAGATAAAAATTTGGTTCAGGTTGCGAATTAACGTTCAACGATCCTCAAAACGGTTATGATTAAATGAAAATTGTTTTCGTTTTTTTATCTTTTTGTAATTCTCAAAACCGAAATTTTAGACTAAGACTACGATGGCCATTCTATTCCGAGATCGAGATTGTTCGCCTCTGCCTTTTTATTTGTCAAAATTCTTCACTTAATTTGTTTGTGTACAAATCAATAATATTTGTTTTAGGAAATTTGTATTAAAAGAAAATTAAAGTCACTGCCGCTTATCACGTCTTGTACGCGGCCATCTCCCTCACTCTCCTAAAAATTAGCCTAAAAATATTTTCACTTTAATTCAATTTCGTCTCATTCTTTGATTTTCAACCCTTGACAACTTCAAACTCTCGCCCTCTCTTTTTCGACGCACATTGATTTGCGCTTCGTTTCTAGCACTGCCCGCGCGAGGAAGAGATTTGCGTTATCTTCTTAATTAATAACTTCGAAGGCGAAAATATTTCCTGATGTTTATCAGCACGTGTTAACAATCAGCTGTAAAGGCGCAAAGTATTCGGATTTGTTAACGAAGTTAACCTTTTCCGGTTATCGTCCTTATTGTCACTTTGGAGGCGTTTCCCCAAATAGCTTGCAATTTGTTCGGTCTTAACAAGGCTCGTTTTATCTTCTTCATGCTGGTCGGCTGGTTATCCTTTACTTTTAAAAGTTGTTTTTTAATAAAAAATTAGTTTGATTTTCATTCTGTGGGAATTTTTTACGGCGTAGTTTGGGAACTGATAACATCATAAAAATCGTTATAACGATGATTATGAAAGTAATAGTTATGATTAATTTTTTAGTTTTATAAATTTATACCATGACGTAAAAAACGCTAGCCATATTCTGGAATTTTTTATGCAAATATTCTGCATGAAAATTAAAAAATCATTAATTAAAAAAATTATTTCTCCATTCGTTCTCCTGTAATCGTCATTTCCACAAACAATCAGACAGACGGACAAGACAGATAGATAGACGGACGGATATGGCTAAATATACTCAGGTGGTTTCGAGCAAGAATATATACACTTTCCTACACCTGCTACGCCTCCTTTAATGCTTTACAAACGGAAGAACAAAGGGTATAGGACAGTCGTTCAAAATGCAATACTGCCTATACGACTAAAATTTCAAATCGATTCACACGAATTTGTAAAAATTCGGTTCGTCGTGGTTGCGACAAATTGTACTTTCAAGATAAACGCGTTGAAAGCTTTCTATGGCGACTAATCTGGATGCTATGACATCCAGAATTATGAAATTAATATATTTCTTATTCCAAAATATTTAATTAATTACGTTTGAATAAATTGAAAACATTTACGTTGTGCGATATTTTAATTTCGAATTATTAGCCTTCTTTATTATTATTTTAATTAATTAATAGAATTTATCAGTTGAATTTTATGCGAAATATTTTCTCTTAAAGTTTAAATTGACTTAGACCATTTTCAAGATGAACTCAATTCCTAACCCAAACATTCAGTCTTAATTAATCAACAGATTCACATTCTTATTTTAGCAATAAGCGATTTTGATTCTTATTTTAGCAATAACGCACAAAAGAATTGTTCAAAACCCCAAATTGCTTCCATTTGTCTGTAACACTTCCATCTTAATCCACATCCCATAAAAATAAATCAAACTATCTGAAATCACATAATTAAAAAAGGTCTAAGTACTCTAAAGTGTTGGGAAATTCTTGATATTTCCTAGGTCCGGGATGTTTAGATGTTAGTTGAGAATAATTAAAGAATTAAGATGTCAGTGAGGACTTCCCCAAATTTCATTTTACAATTTGGGAAACCCGGTAGGAAATCTATTGCAGTTGTCCGTGAAAAAATCAGACCTCTAAAGGCCATATAGTGATACGTTTGGACTTTTAGGCGAAGGGGCTCCGATTAGGCCTGATGCCGACTTATCTCCTAAATAATGATTGTTCCAGCGAATCACGAATTTATACAAAAACTTGAATTTCTCCTGAAGATACCAGTGACCGTTTGAATCTCCGCATATTTTACTAAATTTGCTCCTTGGATATTGAAATCCAAAATCGGCTTTAAAGGATCTTCAAAACCACGATTAATGCTGATTGATTATTGCCCAAATTTGTTATGACGGGTATTTATCAAGTGATACGATGTAATCATACAATAAATTAAATAATTTGATAGACCCGAGATCACGGGATGTTGTCTACAGTTATGGCACCTACTATACTACTATCATCATAAACCCTTGCTAGAGAATCAACCAGTTCCAAGAAACCAACATTTGCCAAATATTTCACACTTTTATTTTTGTTTTCTTTTCGTGTATTATTATTGTAAATTATTACTATGTGACAGTCATAACAATTTCATAATAATAATAATGTATAGTATAACGTTATTCAGTACTTAATAATTATGCAATGAATTATTAAATTTTTCCTCTTAAATTCTTTTCCGTTCATTAAAAAAAAAGAAAATTGAAGGCAATAAAATTATAAAAGCGAATGTTTTTAATTTTGTAAATTAAATAAAGTGAGTTTTCGAGAACTTTGTTCGTAATTATATAAAAAGTATTATTGATATATTTAGACAAATTTGTATATATATTAAAAATCCGATGTTCAAATAAGTTAACAAATAAAAAAAGAAACTACCCACAGTTTTGTAACGGGAGTGTGTAAATAGCATAATACATGTTCATTTTTTAACAACTTCTGCAATCTATACAAACTTCAAAGCACTAAACAATGCAATCCGGAGCAACCAGAGCCCCATATTTTTATAAAGTATTACCGATGCGTCAAAAATAAACAATATGTTAGATATATGCGTTCTTTCCCTCTCAAAACCTTCCCTAATTTTAGCCTGGCTGTTCTTTTCTTAGTAAAAATTCTGATACAAGAGACAAGAATTAACATTCATTTAAAATTCAAGCAAGCAATCTATCTATTCATGTCTTACGCCACAAATAGATAAGAATGTGCTAAAATTATGCAGGCTACAAGCGGGTAAGACTGTATAGACTATACTAGCAGTTTCGGCACATTTCGTACGAAAATCCGATAATGCATTCAAAAGCATATCGACGGACGGCGAGGCATTTACTTGATAGAACACTTTGAAATGAATTGCTGGAATATTAGAATAATTCTGAGCGGTCATTGTGGTCTTTGGTTTCTCTCTATTGCTTGATAACTCATGTAGCACATCGGGTTGTTGTATACCTTTGCTGTTGCTGTTGCTATTATTGTTTAATTGAGATACACTCGAAGTACCTTTAACAATTGGATAATCTTTGAGCAGACGATTAAGGACGTACGTGAGTATTTCATCAACATTTTCCGAATTTAGACTTTGTGCAAGGCGTATGTGATTGTTGAGTATATCCCCATTTAATTGCGATAATTGCATGGTAGAGGCTGAACCTGGCCATAAAATAATAACAATTAACAAAATTAAACGACACTTCTTAGATAATTTGACATGAAACACTTGCCTGTAGAAACGGAGCAAACAATTGCAGCGCAATTGTTTTCATAATTCCAGCGACGGCGTATCGAAATTGTATAATCGCTAACAGAACAACCTGTTTCTTCATCTGATGACAGAAATTAAGACGAATTAAAACAAATAATTCACGAACAATTGTTAGCATTTCTTACATTCAAAGCGATCATTATGAGTGTGAGCCCAAACTTGCCATTCAACCAGGGCCTCTCGGGGCAATGCTGGTACCACAATGTAGTCCATTATAGCATTAGTGGTGCGCCTTTCCCATTGTCGACGAGCCTCCGCAATAAATGTTGGATGAGTGACAAAACATATACCATGAACGACATCTCGCAGCTGACCCTGAGCATTCATAGCTTTCGCAATCCGGCTTATATGACGTAAGGCTAATTTGCACTGTGGTCGTATGCCTCCTTCTATGATTGTCATACTGCCAGGTACTAAAGCTATTTGACCGGAAATATATGTAATCTCGCCCACCTGGAAGTAATTCCGAAAAATCAATTTCAAATAGTTTTGGACCACTGCAAAAGTAATTTTGGTTTTTATTTCCAATAGGACAAATTATAGACACTTTTACAGTCAACTTTACATCAACTATTTGATCTGTGTTGCAGCATCGCAGACATGAATATAGTCTTCAAACGTCGAACCCAAAGGAATCTAATACACAATTGTTTACCTGTCACCTGACTCTGATTATCTGATTAGAATTTTTCGAATAAGGAGACTTGCGGAACTATGAAGACGTAGTATAATCTGCACTTCGTTTGAAATGTTTCTATGTCCTGGAGTATATTAAAGTAAATGTGAATAAAATCAAAAAGCAGTCTCCCGTGTAGATTGTTCTTTCTAACAATAGTTGTATCGAATATTTCATGCGAACAGAATCCGGATTTTGAAGCGAATTCGCTGGATTAATGCTGACCAGCTAATTCCCAAGTTCATTACCTTCACTGCCAACATGTCCTGATCATCAACGTAAATGGACACTGTTTTGAAATACCGAAGAATTGGAAACCTTCCATATTGCGTAGGTCGCGGGTCAGGTCAAAAACTTTCATCAGTTCTAACATTGAACAAACCTTTGTTGACTGACTGTAGGGCCCAATATTTGCTGGTGCCCAATGAGAGATTCCCTGCACATGCATTGTATGCCTTTTGCTTAGGGTGGCGAAAGCATCTGATGATGTCACCGAATTGTTGTAATGCTCATCATGCTTGCCTAAGAGTTGCGTTTACATATTTTTTCGTTCAAATATAAAAGAAAAATGCAAAGCAATTTTTACCATCATCTTCATTCTGTACGACTGCAGATAATGTGGAACGACGCCTTTTGGGCTCTCTAAAGGCAATCGCCTCCATAACGACATGACAATCTTCCGGAAGGGGGCACTCAACACAGACACGGGTTGGTGGATTATGAAAATGCATTGCTTGACTATAGATTCGATTAATCACAGGATACTCAGACATAGAGCGCACATATAGTGTGATAAAACAATAGTCGGTCATATCATAGTTGTGCTGGGTAGCCATGGCAAGTAGAGAATCCAGAGCGGACTGCATTCCCTCTTCTAGTGTTAGAGCGCATCCTTTAGAGAGGATTGAAAATAAGCAAAAGCTTATTAAATACGAAAAGCTTCAACCACATTTTACCCTGTATTCCGGCGACCCACATCCAACCTTGCCGATTAATAGCAGTCATTGGACAATTCGTCAATGGACGGAATTCACGTTCGTATTTTATAGGACTTAATGGTTGTGTCATTGTAATACCCGCTACTGACGCAAAGCCACCGGTGGCTCCGGTTGATGAAACTGTCAGGGAGAGAGAACCGCAAACAGCGGCACTGCTGTTACTCAGCATTCTGTTACCACCAGAGGCTTGAAGGGAAGCAGCAGTTGCTGCAACTGAGGTATTTCCTGTCATCATAATCGATGATGTGGGTTCATCTACGCTGGCGCTTTTCGTCACGATCGGTATGGGTGATGAAGAGGTTGTTAAATGTCGACCAAATGAATTGCTGCGTGACATCAATTCATTCTGACTAAGAGATTCACGCATACGTGTTTCTTTTTCAATTAATTCCAGTTCAGTTTCACTGAGATCTGGATCACTGAGGTCACTATAGGTAGATTCATTCAAGTCACTAATATAGTCTAGTGATCTTTTTACAAAAACATCACAGTTGTACGTAAAATCTTTGGATTGTAATGAAATTTTTGTAAAATTGATGTAACCAACGGGGCAAACAGGATCCGCTGAGCTAACGATGGTCTGAAAGTCATCACTTACGATGAAAAAATCTGCTATTAAATAACTAAGTTCGTTGATTATTTGTGAAGAAACTCACATTACAATGCGCTGTTTGAATAATGGACAGTCCAGAGTAAAGGTTTCATACTCGCCACCCTCACCACAAACATTTAAGCCATATTTGTCACGCATTTTCAACAAATGTGGCTGAATTTCGCGCAAAGATTTGCCCAAATGACGATCGGGTAGAAGGCCTAGAGCTGCCACCTAGATCATCAAAAGAATAAGGAATTAAAGGATGAAGACTATATTAGTTTAAGAGTAATTTCTTTCTCTCTTTTGCTTACTTTTATAATTATGGCATGCACTTGGCAATCGATCATCTCTTGCAAAAGTTCAGTCTGATCTCTCCTCCAAAGATAGGCAAGTGATACTAGATTAAGGCGTCCGCAAACATTCTCCACCCGCACTCGTTGATAATCTGATAGTATGGCACCAACTGCCACGGCCTCTACATTACATCCTTGCTAAAATTTAGTGAAGTTATGATTAATTATTTACTACAGTTCAAGTAAATAAATGTATCAAATAATGGTATATGATATCAAAAAATAGATCATATACCGTTAATAATCATTAATCACCAATACCATGTGATAACTCAAATTTGTGAGTATGTTGTATCTTATTTAACCAAAGACTTATTCTCAAAAATTTTCAAAGACTTAAAAATAGATCTATCGCTGAAAAATAAATTATTATTTATAAAAAAAAAATTTCTATGGCAGTCAAACAATTTACGCAAATTCATAATATTTCAACTTCTTTAATATTCTGATGTCATTGTTTGTGTAAACAATTTAAAAGTCGCTTTCGAATTTATCAAATAAACACAAATGAGTATTTATTTATTTAAGTATTCAGTTATAAAGCAACGATCGCCAAGTCCATTGTTATTCTAAAGTGGTTGATGGTTTCTCAAACTAGCGTCTCTGGAAGGTTACTCCCCCATCGCTAACGGGGAAACAATAGTTTCACGATTCTTGCATCGTCTTAGTGGTTTGTGAATAATATAAAGTTTTGTGTTGGAAGGGCAAATATTTTATTATTGTGAAATATGCGAAAATCACAAAATTTCGTTTTCACCGAATTAAAATATATTTCAAAACTTAGCTCAAATCCTGAACACATTCATCACACCTGTTTGTTTACTCTATAAGCCTGACCAAGCTTGGCTTGTACAAACCCATGCATGAGAGAGCGAAACGACGAACACACGTGAGTTTATTGAGGTGTCCATACTCACCTTATTGGTTATTGCTTACTCACCTTGCAAATGGTTTGCACAGGGAGAGCGATTTGAACCGTACATTCCGTATGGAAACAGGGCTGCCAACTTAGCCCACAATAATTAATAAAAGTTAACAAATATTCTATTCTCATTTTTAAAATGCAAACTTTTATATACTCTATTTTAATTCATCAGGCATCCTGATTTGAACATCTAACATTTCCATCCAAGATTTAATGTTTATTAAAAAAAACAAATAACGAAATAAGTTTAATAGTATATTCTGTTTGAGAAATTGGCAACTCCAATAGAAGCCGTCAATGCGTGATGTATTCTTTTTCGAATTTAATTTTTGAATTTGAAAAAAATAATCAGGTTATTCAACATATTTTGGGAGATTTTATATATTTAGAATAAGTAAAACATTTCGTTAAGTTGCTCACATGTACGGGCGTTCATGGGCTTGCACATGTTTGCCTTAAATTTTCCAATAGTGGAAATAAATCAATAAACAATTTTTTTATTTTAATTTTTTCGATCTCTATTTTCTTTTGCACAATACATTCTTTCGTTTTCTTGGGGAGAAGTCTAAAATCAATTCCTAAATTTACACCAAACATGATAAAAGGGACGTAGTAAAGAACCTGTATCGGAAATTATGTAAAACCTTACCTTGCATTCATCCAACAAACTGTACAAATCTTCCACTTCATCATTATCGGTGGGTATATAATGTTTTCCGGTTTGTGTGCTTTTGCCTTTTGTCTCACGGCGATATAATGGCAAACCCATGGCTTTGGCCAAAAATTGTATCCCCATGTGACCAACGGTCTGATACATATAACTATCAAGTTCGTCTGAAATAATTGATTAATACTTGTAATAAATATCGCAATAAAGTTGTGGGAAGTAAACTGTCTACTATTATAATTGAATTATTTCGAATACAGCAAATTAATCTATCCTGATTATTACAGCTCTGAAAAGCAGTGTATTAATATTCATTACGTTTATAGAATATAATGAAGGATCTGTCCTTTGGAGAAAGGATTGGTCCTTTTAAATCAAACGTTGATTGGCAAATATTACAAGGTCGCAGTAAAAACAAAAATACCGATCTAGAGCGGGAGCAATAATGTAATTTTATTATATCATACCACCTATAATTTATTATGACGTTGTAATATTTGTGATAAAATTGATTTGCTTTTTTCAAAACATTTATTCTGTCAACTTTCTGAGGACATTTCCGTGCATAAATTTTAACAAACCTCGATCTTTTGGGTGTAGATTGGCCAAAGCAACAATCTCATGTCCTTCGGCCACACACTGCATCATATTATAGCAGCTATCCTTGCCACCGCTTACCATTGCCACGACGCGCATTTTGACTAAGCTTTCGTTATCCCTTTTTTTGAACTTATCTTAGAGAGAAAATCGACGCCAAGTGAGCTGTACTGGCCAAATGATAACGGTCAAACACCAACAAGCGTAAATTAACACCAACAGGATAACTGGTTCATGGATCTTTCAGAGGATGATGGGCGTATGTTAGAGAATAAGAACGCACGATTTTGCATTCTTTAACCAATCTGAAAAACAAGAAAATATTAATAAATTTAACTGATAATTATATAGAGGATTAATAATAACAAAAATCACCCTTTATCCTAATATTATATTTTAAATTTTCAACAGAGATATTTTTATTTATATTATTTTCCAAAGTAGGATTAAAGCTTCTATCAGCAAAAATATCAGGTTATTATCAAAACTATTGCCTCTGTTTATTTTTAAATTCAAATATGTTGATGTTTCAATTCAAATCAAACGTACAATTTTTAAAAGGAAAGATTTTCTGCTTCCGTTAATTTCTGCTTCCTTTAGTGATTCAAGTCGATCAACTTTAATGAGAAATCACATTCTTGTAAAGGCGATACAATAAATTCAAGTCAGTAGAAACCAATCTAGACGTCTTTAACTATAGTAAAATCATGAATAGGCTCCCGTTGGATCTTGTAAACGTGAAAGGTCGAAATCATTGCATAAAACTAGTCAGAAAGATGTTTTACGAGAGTTATTATGTTGTAATAACACTATTTGACAATTTTGTTGTGTTTATGCTGTTCTAGAATTCTACGAATTCGTTGTTATTTACAAACAACAATAAGCTAAAATTAGCAAAACAATCCCAATAAAATGTTGAAGCATTGTTACTCACAATAGCCCCCGCGTATTTTAAAATAAGTCTCTTACGATGACAGTATTGAAGATACTTTAGTAAAGAATACTATAGTATATATTTTGACTTGAATTTATTCACTACAGAACGCGTCACGCAGGCATGTGAAGGAACGTTTGCTACAATCGCGGTTAGCCGATAACTAAATCAAAATTTGTAATATTTATGAACGTTGCTCGTTTGTGAAATTCACCGTGATAAAAGTTCTAACATCGACTGATATGTTATCGCTTCCAGATTAAAATAAACTTCCAAGAGCGCATTCATATTAAAATAAAAAATTGTTATGTGCTTATTGGAAAACTCAATGTGATATGATGTAATGTTACTTTTGCTCAATCAATAAAGAAAATAAGAAGCAACATCGTGAGTGTTAAGTATTGTGACATTATCAGAGTAATGTAAAGAAAAATTATGATGAAAGAACGATGAAGAACATGAATTGAACGCAATCACTTGTTGACACGATAATAATAGTTTTATTTTGTATGAATAAAAGAATGTCTAATATTTTTAACATCTTGAAATATTTTTAATGATTGCCAGAATATTTGTGTATTATAATATACCCTAATAAATATATTGGCATTAATAAATATCCTTGGCTCTAATCAAAATACAATAAAACATCATTATCATTATCTGTCTGTCTACCAAATATTTTTGTGGAGGATTAATGGATCGTAATAGTTGCAAGCATTCGCAAAATTGAAAGTGAAATGAAAATGTTTATAATTATTTATTGAATTTAGTATAAATTATATCTAAAATTAAATCTTGCATCTATACACAATTTTTTTATTGCAATACATTTTTCTCCATCGATAATACAATAAACTGTTGGGTGATGGAATAATAAATGGCGGGGGTTGGTAAGCGGCTTGATTTTTATTTAGCCGAAATTTTATACTCTACATTTCTAGGCAAGTCAAATATATGATGAAAAATTATGCATTTGCATTTTTTTAGAAATAGAAATAATTTCAAATATTGTGTGAAACCGCAAAACGAGCTCCAGAAGTTCATTCAATGCATTAATATTTACACATATTTAGATTCTAGTTGCAGAGTTTTATAAGCCCTTCATTTAGAGATAAACGTGTAAGAAAAATACAATTCATAAGAAAGAATTTAATAAAAACTTTTTTTCATTTAATTAAAAACGAAATTATTTAAAAAACATTATGATTTCCTCAGATAAATAAATCCATACCTAGATTCATAATGTATCGTATTAAAAGAATTATCATTTCCGAAGAGTTCTCCAATAAAACCACCAAAAAACCAATATAACCAGAAGGTTATTGAATAAAACCGCAAAAATCGCAAATATCGCAAAGAAAAAACAGCTTACGACATACGTTTCTATAATAAATATATGATGTTTTTTCTCAACAGAAATTATTTTATTATATAAAGTGCACCGCTTATATATTATGTAATTGGCAGCAATTTTATATAAAAAAATACTTTTTAATAATTTCTCTACAGAAGCAACATATTTTTTTTACTCTACACTCAGTCACGGTTTGGCTTGCCATGTGTAGGGTACAGAAATAATTTATTTAATTGCACAAAATAAAAGAAAAAAATTACGGAGGATAAATAAACTAATTGAGACTGAAAATTCTAAAGTAGATTTCTATTTTCGTATAAGAAAATAATAATAATAATAATAATAATAATAATAATAATAAAATAAAACAGGAAAATGTACAACGAAAAATTCATAGCGCGTTGCACTGATTTTTTTCAAATTATGATGCGTTCATTGTGTTTTCAGATATATATATATATATATATATATATATATATATATATATATATATATATATATATATATATATATATATATATATATATATATATATATATATATATATATATATATATATATATATATATATATATATATATATATATATATATATATATATATATATATATATATATATATATATATATATATATATATATATATATATATATATATATATATATATATATATATATATATATATATATATATATATATATATATATATATATATATATATATATATATATATATATATATATATATATATATATATATATATATATATATATATATATATATATATATATATATATATATATATATATATATATATATATATATATATATATATATATATATATATATATATATATATATATATATATATATATATATATATATATATATATATATATATATATATATATATATATATATATATATATATATATATATATATATATATATATATATATATATATATATATATATATATATATATATATATATATATATATATATATATATATATATATATATATATATATATATATATATATATATATATATATATATATATATATATATATATATATATATATATATATATATATATATATATATATATATATATATATATATATATATATATATATATATATATATATATATATATATATATATATATATATATATATATATATATATATATATATATATATATATATATATATATATATATATATATATATATATATATATATATATATATATATATATATATATATATATATATATATATATATATATATATATATATATATATATATATATATATATATATATATATATATATATATATATATATATATATATATATATATATATATATATATATATATATATATATATATATATATATATATATATATATATATATATATATATATATATATATATATATATATATATATATATATATATATATATATATATATATATATATATATATATATATATATATATATATATATATATATATATATATATATATATATATATATATATATATATATATATATATATATATATATATATATATATATATATATATATATATATATATATATATATATATATATATATATATATATATATATATATATATATATATATATATATATATATATATATATATATATATATATATATATATATATATATATATATATATATATATATATATATATATATATATATATATATATATATATATATATATATATATATATATATATATATATATATATATATATATATATATATATATATATATATATATATATATATATATATATATATATATATATATATATATATATATATATATATATATATATATATATATATATATATATATATATATATATATATATATATATATATATATATATATATATATATATATATATATATATATATATATATATATATATATATATATATATATATATATATATATTATCCTCCGAAAACGCATATACACCATAGTGATACGAAAAGCAAAATATTTACTTTCCTTTAGAAGTCGTTTTTAAATTACGTTTAAAACGTAAATTAAATCCTCTCCAAATTAAAAAAATCAAAATATTTTAAACTTCCCCCGGACCTTCGTGGTAATCAACGAAGCAATATTTATTTAATACAATTTAATTTATTTTTAATTACTTTATTAATCATTTTAACATTTTATTTAGCCTAGTAATTGATTTTGTCATTCTCGCGATTATTTCGCATTTTTTAGTACTCGAGCAAAATAAAATTAAATTAAAAGTAATATATTGATATACTTAACATGATCGTTTAACAATTTGATAATGTGTCCCAGAGCTGAAGCAGCGTTATAGTCAACAAATAAATAATAGGCGACAACTAAAAGATAGGTGAAGATGGTGATTAGTGACCATGGTGAATACAGAAATATATTACCCACATCATGGCATCTACGTAATAATCACGATTTAAAAGATTTACAGAAGTGAAAAGAAGAAAGGATGGAAATCCCGAACACATTATTCAAACCAATACAATTGCATTTGTATTTCATTATTTGTAGTTCAACTAAAAATTTTTTAATGTAGACAATTAAAATTCTGCAAATTGACCACGTTCCATGCAACCATCCAAAACTGTATTTTGGGCATACTCTAAACACTCAAATAGGAAAATCATATATTACAAGCAGACCAGTTCCAATGCGCGTCAGCGTCTCCTGGAAAAGTATGTTTCGATTTTGAGAATTCGACTAGGGGATCTTTCCTCTGACTGCGGTTAACGCCACTCCATCGAAGCATGTCGAAACGTTTATGATCATTTACCAATTGTGGTTTAAGTTTAAGAGCTTCAAACTGAGAAATTTAACTCCAACATCAGATTTATCAATAGTTATTTATTAAAAAATTGCAGTATGTGCCAAATTACGTCGCTTTGATACCCTACGAGACTTTAAATGGCAGACCATTAAACCGCTCGGTAGAAAATGTGATAATCTTGAAATGTCATAATACCGAAACAATTAAAATAGTCTTAAGTTTAATGATTTTTTGTTTGTATTCACATTAATTTTATTTGCAGCATTTAATATTTGAATGTTTTTATTAAATTGTCTATTTAAATAATTGCCAATTATTGAGCTTCAGCCAACTCATTGCCTGTCAAACGGCGGCGACGACGGTGAAGAGCTTTTAAATCTTGCATGAAACATAGCAAGATCATGCACATCAAGAACTTATGCACTATATATACTTATATGCATACATCCATACATACTATCCATACCTACATTAATGCATGCATTCAAGCATTTATACATACATACATACATACATGCTTGCATGCATAATTGGTCACACCACTTTTACATATCGATTCACACATAAATATGTCCATCGCTGAGATATTTGTTTTTATTTGCATAACAGCAAATTCAATAAATAAATAGAATCGATAAGATTCGAACAATACTGCTCTAAAATAAACAATTAACTTAAAAGTGAATGTGATGAGTTTATATTCTAGGAAAGATACAACGATTTTGGGACAGACGGAACAATAGCATCATCAGTTTAAGGAAAGAGTACAAGGTTCCTCTCCCATGGGAGATAATAAATAATTCAATAAGATTCATGTAAATAGCATAATCGTATATATTCATATAAATAAAAAACTGTTTCCAAAAAAGAACACGGATCGATCAATTCCACAAAATTCAACCACTATTCTTCTTTAAAAAACAAACATTTCTGACAGAAACACGAAAATTTCTACTAATTGTGAAATATAATCCTCGATTATTTCATTCGAATGACTGCCTCGAATAACTGAAATGATCACTCTATCCAAACAGATTTGCGTTATCGCCTAGTGTCCTTGCGATGACGAGGCGGTGGCAGTTAAATAATAAAGACAATAGAATACACAATGTGTCCCTTATCATTGAAAACACCCAAGCTAGTAAAGTCTTCTAACCTACAAACTATTTCGTTTACAATATTTTTAAATTATGTTTATATTTATGACCGCCTATGAAGTGACACTACCGTTTAGCTTTCAAGGAAATGATGACATAACTTCTTGTGCATTGTATGATTAAAACATTTTGAACGCTAGATTTTAAAATAAGATCATATTGCAATAATTTAAATATGAAAATCTGCTTGCTCGCGAAATTCTCAATATGTCAGCACGTGTCAATTTCAAACATGACATTTTCTAAAAGATATAATTAGAATTAATATTTTTTCCTTCCATACAACTTCTTGTAGTTCAAATGAAATATATTAATGAGGGATAAATATCGGTTAATCGAATGACATAGCAAGCAATCAGGGGCGCACCATTTTTTCTAGTTCGCTTCGTGGTTATTCTTTGCGTGTACAATGAAGCTGATTTCAATTTTAATATAATTATATCAGCCGATATTTTATTAATACGATTTAATTAGCCTGTCTATGAAATAGGATTTGATTCATGTTATTTATGATATAATTCAACCAAGAAAAGTAATAGGAATAACTCGACTCTTGAATCATTTAATTTCTCTTTTTATGAATATTACACAAAATCTAAAGGATTCTTCTATTAGTAAATAAATTGGCACGAAATCATATATAATTACTTTTATATAAGAGGCGAATACATAGTTGTTGATGTTTTTTTTTTTGAATGGCAGGCATTTTGCCAAGTAGAGCAAATCCGTTTGTATGTTTTCATAAATGTATGAAGAAAATAGTTATAAATTCAATACAAAATATTTTTTCAAGGTGACGAAATCGTTTGGTAATGAAGTGACTCATACAGGATATCAGGATTCCAACAAAAAATGCGAAATAAACAAGAACAAGTGGTCACGTGACTACGGTTGAAATATATTGTATTGGTATAGTTGCTCGTTTCTTATTTATACTCGCACAAATAAACGCTTACTTTTCATTATCTTCGTTTGCAAATCATTGAACTCTTAAACGTTTCTGATTATATAATGAACAGTTCGTATTTGTAAATTATACGCAGTCGTTTACTCTTACAGATTACATTATCTTCTGAATAATACAGTCTATATACAATACGGTTTCAATAATTTTATAAAATTCTAATATTTTTGATAAATTATTACGTTAAGACAAGAAAAAGTCTTCAATTAGACTCATTTTGCGCTGCAGATATTCCTCATGCTCTTAATGATCGATATTTTACCAACAATAAAAATATTATTTGGGACCACTTTTTATACCCTACACCCGAAGGGATAGGGCATACTCACTTTGTTCTACCATTTGTAATGCAAAGGAGGTGTGACAGGTATAAAAGAATATATTTCTAATCAGAATAACAGAAATATGTTTGTGTCTGTATGTTTGTGTGCCTGTGTTTGTCAGGCTGTGGAAATCACGATTTTCGAGACGAAATTTGGCAAGAATATTCATTGT
Source organism: Physocephala rufipes (assembly GCA_963966595.1). Lineage (NCBI taxonomy): Eukaryota > Metazoa > Arthropoda > Insecta > Diptera > Conopidae > Physocephala > Physocephala rufipes. Next base: position 22,847,732 of record OZ016504.1, read on the forward strand.
CATCATAGGCTGTTGGGGATTGAAATTGTGTTAAGGCGGGCAAGTGTCAAGCCTTCGCTTTGTACGAAATACCCTTTTAAAGGCCGATTTCTCAGTTTCAGTTTCATACAAGCAATTTCTATAGAAGAAGTTTCTATATAAGCTACAAATCTGAAATTTTATAGTCGAGACGCTTCTAGCTGGCATTATTGCTCCGCAGAAATGGGCGGGATACTTACCATGTGCGTACCATTTTGACAAAGATTACCTTGAGTATGAATTAGTAGATATAAATTGACCAAGAAAAGGGAAATAGCGAAGTGCTGTTAGCTGTTTACTAAGTACTGTTTAATATTAAGCATCGCCAACTTACTATTAAGATGAAACTAAAAATTTGTATTACGGGTGTAGGGTATATATGGTGCGACCGCGCCTAAGTTAGTATTATTGTCCAGTTTTTAGTTGATACGAAAAGCTGAACGAGTAACGTCATATTTAAAGTCAATTGTCACTCGGTTACAACACCGATACAACCGTTACGGTAAACAGTAAATAGTGGCAGAGGTGCCGTATTGTAAAAGGATATAATAAGATAATTTCAGAATTTTTTACATTTTTAAAAATGAGTTATCTTCATACCTACTACATCAATTTGAATGAAATCAACTTTATCAAAAGGCCTAAAATATATGCTTCCTTTTTTATCTGGTTTTATGTCTAACTGAGTTAAAAACTTGGATTAGGAAACTGTCCATATTTTGATAAAAATTATGTCTTTAAAGACCACAAACTATACTAATATCAAGCAAATATGTTGCATAGTTTAGGAGCTATAACTCGTTTTTATTTCATACTTGTATTTCAAACGGGTACAGGACTGTGAGTGATTAGTGTAAAGTAAACTAGTTCATCTTCGCTTTGCTACCAAAACCATTGAAAATATTATTTTTATAACACTTATAACACTAGGATCTTTTTTATACGACTTGTTTTTACGGGTACTAAAAGACTATTTTGCACTATTAAGAATAAATACTTATTACGCAGAATGAATATCACAATTTTCTTTTACTTAAGGATTTTTTGAAACGTGTCTAAAAATAATCTACGACCGTTCCCATTCAATTTCCCCCAAACCAATTCAGAGTTGAAGGTTAAATTCTAGCCATTTAAGAGTGAATAGATTTGTGTACGACTTGGGGCGAAGGTCAAGCATGATAACGGCATATATAATTATATACATAATTCGATATTTATCAGGGAGGTTCGGGAATAATTTCGATTCGGCAAAACAATTTCATTCATTTTCCAGATATTCTTTATGAATATAAATACCGACTAGAAAAAGTTCTATATTTTACAAGTAGACACCTGTATATATCACACCAATATACACAGCCTCATTTATATATATTGAGAATTTACTTTTTTGTATTCACATTAGGAGACACTTCATCACAATCAATAACCCAATCATGAAACTTACTTGCGGGATTTTTCATTTTTTGATACTTTCGTTACAAAGTTTGTTGCGACGCGGCTTAATATTCGTTTCTTCGTCTCCTGTGTCTAGACTTTTTATGGTTATGTCCGGGTTTACGTCAGAAGTGACTGTTTTTTTTTCAATGGACCTCTTATTGGGCTTATGAGGAAATATTCGTTTTCTTCACGATCAAATCTCAAAATTTGCTTTATAGCAAATACTGCTAAAATATGCGTTATAAAAATTGGCACTGATAATTCACACTTATTCACTTATTTCTTCACTATTTATTATTTCGCCCCTCCCCCAATCACACGACCGACTAATCCAACGTTTACAAATTCTTTGACCGACTAGAATGCCTTTTACCAATTGTAGTTGTTCGAATTTCGAAATTCTCTTCTCGTTTGACATTTGATCCAATTCGTTTCTGTTCTGTTAAGCAATTTTAAGGCGCATTCACAACATTGTTTAGGCATTATTGCGAATGTTAGACATATAAGCAATAATTACATTTTATACGTATAAAACTAGCTACAATATAGAATTATTTTGACGAGCGTTTAAAACACTTGTTGTATTCTATTCAAAACAAATGAATGATAGTTAAAATGATTAGAAAAGTTTGATTTTATTAAAAAGTTGAATTCACATGGTATTAAAATGTGTGATGAAAATCTGTACTGGCATCACTAGGTCTAACGTCCGTTTAACCCTTTTTTGTTTTGAAAGCCGCAAATGCAAAATATAACAGCCTAATTGTGATTTCTCACACAAACCATTGGTTTGTCAAACCGCCGTCGACGAACCTGCGTCGCAATTGGAATTGTGTAATTTTGCGTTTCAGGTTCGTCGGGCTTACGTCGAGCATTACGTTCTATTTGCTTTGCCATAGTCGTAGTGTTGCCACATGTGAAATATTTGCAAAATTTTTGTTTAAAATGGAAAGAATAAGTACAAAATTCAGCAAAAATTGGCTGAAAAAGAACAGTGCGCAACATGAATTGCAAATTCAAATCTGACATTTGTATTGTTCAACCTGTATTGTTCAAATCAAGTGTTCAAACTTCGAAATTGCGAAAACAAAATTAATTAAAGATTTTAATAAAAATGGCAGAAATTTTTTTCCTACGTCGGCTCCGGAGAGAGGATCAACAGGAGAGGATGCGACTTCAAAGAAGAAATCTGAGGGATAAATCCAATGTTTTTGAAATGCCCGATGAACAGTAAGTTGCTTAATTATTTAAATAGAGAAAGCAGAGAAAAACACAAAAGAGAATCGACGTTAAAAACGAACTAGTAGTTGGTGTGAGAAATCACAATTAGGCTGTAAGTGTTTCTACAGAGAGAAAACAGCAATTTAGGAAGGGTCCATAAATATAAATTTTCTTCAAAAAAATTTAAATTTATAAATTCTACACTTATTTATAGTGGTCGAGTGGCACTTGTTCTTAGCAAAACACAATTTCGTAGGCGATATTTTCACATCAAAAAACTCTATTCTAAAACTTTTGTATAAGCAGTGGCCTAGAACCAGTCCTGATTATCGTTGTGTTGGGCAGCATCAATTTGCCAAAAATTACAGACGTTTTCCTGCCTGAGTGATTGGAGAAGTAATTTTACAGCGTTTATAAAGGCCGAAAAATCTAAAAAACATCTTAGTGGTTCCTGCAAAACTGCATAATGATAAATTATATGTTTTGCCTTGAAATATCTTTCAAGCAAAGCCAGTCAAGGCTGATAAGAGTTCCCCCGTACACACATAGGTTGACTCACTAAATCTTCCTTAATAAACAATGAACAAATACGGAAAATTTAATTATCTATTATTTTATGAAAAATATTTGAAATGTGTACATTCATTCATTTTAAGAGATTTAAATAAATATTACAACAGCGTCCAAATAAATCTTAATTCATCATATCTCTATATTTTAATTATACGAGCGTAATTTTAATTATACGAGCGTAAACAGATACGTAATTTTGAAAATATAAAATCGAAAAAATTCATGAAAAATTCGAAACAAAAATATACGCAAATGATAAAATAATTAAAACATTATTATAATTTAAACGATTTGATAAATTATTTTGATTGGAATTAGAATTTGTTTGATTGTTGTTACGATTCTTTACGACGTTTATACGACCCTCAATACCAGCTATGATAGGACTCGTTGCTCCCGTATAATTTAATAAAGCATCTAAATCGACCATTTCCCGTCTATAAAAATTCGAAATTATTAAATCAATAGAAACGAATTGATGGACAATACAGAAATGTTCACATACTGTAAATTTGTGGCATAATCTCGTAGCATTGTATATCCATCACCACCATCGACAAGGAAATTCGTCGCAATAATGCGATATATTTTTTGTTTATTTAATTTCTCATAGTGCGGTACGGTGCATTCCGAGCACCGAACATCGACATCGACAACACGTTGACCCACGGGATTTGACATGTCGTAGGTTATTTTTAGGCCAGACACCTGAAGAAAGATCCAAGAACCTGTTTTGCCATTGGCTATATCGATCGGCTCTACACTATATTCTAAGGCCTGCACAAGTATATCGCCGCGTAAATTGAAAGATGTGAGAATATTCTCAAAAGGTGACATGGCGATTAATTCAGCATACGTCAAATCTAAAATGGGACAATTAATAATTATTAGTTTGTGCGAAGAAATTAATAAAAGAGTTCACTTACTTCCTCTGAAGAGCGGTACACGTAAAGAACCGGTATTAACCATTGCAACCGCCGCACTAGTCCAACTGTTTTGATCGTTTGAAGGTAATTTAGCAAACTTTTTGCGCAAGTATTCGAGAAAAATTCATTAAGCAAATAAATTATGTAGTTTATTATTATATTGATAAATAATAAATAGACATAAATATAGCCTTACTGCATATATCATTGAATCACAGTAATAATTTCCCAAATTGCATTCGCCAAAATTGCAAGAATCCTTTATTAAATCAACTTTTGTTTCACCGACCACAACATCACCCTGTTTATCTATTATTGCTTTCCACGGTATGAGAGCCTGATTTACTTCCGGATCTAAAAATTTAAAATAACGAATTGGACAATATCTGTGATATCTATGATATATATGCAACACGATGGAAATATCTACGATACGATTATCTACATCATTTTATATTTCTGCAATAGGTTGAATAGTAAGTTTATTTAGATAAAAACTCTAAAAAGTTATAGCGCCCTATGACCTCATTTTTTTAAGAAAAATACGGTGAAGAATGAAATGTAATCTAATACGAAATGTAATTTTTTTATAGCGCAAAATGTGCATGCTTTCAAATCGAGCCGCCGAAACGAACTCGAAATGTAGTTTTTTCACTGAAAGTATTTCCATAACTTGAAAACAATCGCTTCTGCAACACTGAATAAGTTTTTGGTCTGGCCATTCAAAAGAAAAATTTGAATGTGTGTAAGGTAATTGCATAGATGAAGGGATAAAGAGGACACTCGTTACTGTAAATTATAAATTCGTTATGATGACCATTTTTTATAACCTGTTGAATTCACGGACACATTGTGTGAGAACTCATCGATATCGTTCTTGTTTGGTGTGCATTTGTTAACGAGTATTTATCATCGTAATAAATATGTAAGGTTCATCAAACATAAACAATAGTTTATGTATAATGGGGAGCCACGGAGATGGACGATCCTTCAAATCAATGTGAAATATATAATTCTTAAAATCTTAAGAGAAATTATAGATATCTGCAATAAATCTTTAAAATGAAGGCACCACCAAATTGATTACAGTAAAATACGAGCATCGTTTTATATCGGAGAAGTTAGTTTTAGTTCGGTTTCTCGTTTATTATAATGGAATAAATGCTAGCTGTATAAATTTTGAGTACTGAGTCATAATATTGTATTTATCAAATGATTATAAAATAAAAAAAATAATATTTTTTATGTTCACTGAATTGATGCAAATTTTCTAACGCTTTTCACCTGCAACCTCCTTAGAATCGATACCAGTGCAAAGACGCACATGCGAGAGCCGTTAGCGTGGCTACAAATTTCCAGTGGAGCTTGTACTAGCCTCCTGAGAAACTTGTACCTTTTGTGAATGCATGCCAAAAATGTGCATGGATTAGTGCGAGTGTCCTATCTCATTATCCCTAGTAATTGGTTTTTGCTACGATTTATTCAAATATTTTGCTGGTATTGCCAGTAAGGAAAATAAATTTTGAATACAATTCAAGTTAACAATAATTAATACGCCGTTTTCACCAAAAGTGTATGCTTAAGAGACAGAATGGATAATCATAAACCACCTACCTTCAGGTACCGTAGCATCCATATAAATGGGTGCTCCATTAAAACTTGATACTTTTCCATCCTCATCAAAAGCGACCTCTATAAATCCTACATATTTGGCGTAGGCTGCTGCTTGCACAATTAGCACTTTGTGTCCAGTCTCGTGTGTTACCACAGTTGGATAATCACCACCCGGCTTGTCAGGGCCTGGTAAATGGCTGCCAGTATAGAGGAAAGTATGTGAGTGTGCTCCAATAATGACATCTATCTCCGATCCAACATTTTTAGCGATCACTTGATCGACATCATAACCGCAATGAGAAAGGACGATGATTATGTTAACACCATCAGCTTTTAATTTTGCTGCTTCTTCACGTATGGCATCGCTTTCATTACTAAATATTAAATTTCCAGTATTGGCTAAATTCTGCGGATTGTACAATCGTTTGAAATTACTTTTTTCTACAATTAATTTTGTTCAAAACCTTACGTAAGTCGTTTCTAAAATAACACCAATGACACCAATTTTCCGATTGCCTCTCTCTATGATCATGGATTTGTTGTATTTGCCTTGAATGGTTGGTTCCTTCGATGCATCCATATTTGCTACCAGGATTGGTGAATTTATTGCATCCAAAAACGGTACAACTCCTTCGATGCCGTGATCGAATTCATGATTACCTAAAGTCTTGGGAGTATTTATTCAATTGTAACCATTTACGGTATTGCAAAATCAGACTTAATTCTAACTAGTATTTAGTTTCTAATTTTAAACTTCATATTAAATTAAATATTCATATTAAGTTTGTCTATTTTACTTAAAACTATGAAATATAATTTGCGAGATAGCTCGCTATTGTGACTTCGCCTCACTAGACATATTTAAAATAAACGAGACTCGAATTAAATCTGGCATTACCATCGCGTCTGCCGGTAGAAAATTCAAAAATTCGCTCGTTACATTCCAGCGGCCGATATTGTACCACAGTGTCCCTTGAAAGCTATCACCGGCATTAAAATATAAAACATTTTCATTTTTATGTTCGTTCAAAAGACGCTTGACCGTAGAAACTGTGCGAGCATAACCGCCAATACATTTTTTCCCAGGAGCGCAAACACCACCAGCGGTATCCGTGGGTTCAAATCTGAAATAGAATAATTATCGACATTTGCAATTATGAGACGGAGCCGAGGTTCCAGAATGGTAGGAGTTACTATAATAATAAATTACTGGAATAGACCGATGGGCTTTATAAAGACGAATGATCTTTGAAAAGAAGGGCAAAGCTAGCAAAGCTAGTGTAATCGCGGTATTGAAGCGAAATATATCAATATTTTTTCAAGCAAAAAAGTTTACTTAGATGTGTTTACACATGAAAGTTTTTGTTAATGAGCAGACATCAAGTGTAAATGAGAATACATGGATTGAAAATAATATTTTTCTTGTAAAGTTGAGAATGAAATAAATGTAAATGAAATCTTCCATATGGAAATGAAATTAAGTCTATTGATAATTAAATATTCCATTCTAAAATAAGATTTGGTCAATCGAGAATGACATATTTAGAGAAAGTATAGAAATGGAAATCCTTAGATAATATTGAAGCGTGTTAAAATCCAATTATGATCTTTGACCTGATCTTTGATTAGGTCAAAAACTAACAGGAGATATCTTGTTGGAGTAATTCCTAATGACAAAATCCCGAACAACAAAAACACAAAACAATGAAGTTCCGAACAACAAAACTTGTTTCGCTACGCATTAATTCGCGATTTTATCATTTCGTGATTTTATTGTTTCCCGATCTTGCCATCCGTTATTTTGTCATTAGAGATTTAAAAAAGAACGTCGCGACTTTGTCCGTTGGGCAACCGTCGCTTTGCAGCCTACAATTATGCTTATAAATATAGAAATATATAAATGCTTGTGAAAAATTTAATGTCCACGCATTCCGTTGACAAAAATTTAAATATTTAAAGGAAAAGGTGAACAACAATTACTTGTTAGTTTCTAGTAAACATTCTAATAAATATTCACTCCCTTATCTATTAAATTACTTTTTTCTTTTCAAAAAAAAAATTAATTTCTCTCCCTGTCTATTTTTTAATTGCTGAACAAATTATTGTCTGTAATTAAATTAAATTATTTTTTTCTAATTAAATTTTGAACTGAAATGTATTGTTTTCTAGCCTCATTTCATTTTGCAAGAGTTTATTTAACTCGAGTAAACAATCTTTTTTGAAATGAACAAAGCGTTAACTGCTGGCTGGTTGAAATTCACACACCCTGCACCCGCGTCTATTAGCATAAAGACAATTTACAAAGAGGAACAAACATTATTATGTTTAACTCTTTCATACATGGTAAGAATTATTAATTGTTAATCTCTCTTTATTTGCTCTCTTTATTAGCTTAATCCGGTTAATTTTTGTATTGCCTCGACCTTGACCTTGGCACATTTGGAGACACAAAACAACTAACACAAAGTCATTGCACATTAAAGAGTTTCATACGTGTTTCCAGCAAATTTTATTTATTTTTCTTTTATATGAAAGGCGTAAAAAAAATTCTAATTTTATAAGACGCGCAAAATGCGCCTTCGTAAAATATGCCAATTGACTGAGGAAGAAAAGCTGAAGAGAGAATAATAACTTGTAGAGAGGATTGAATCGAAGAGAGTTTGTTCATCTTCAAACAGACGGAGAGGCGTGCGATGAATTGATTTGTCGACAAAATAGTGTTGGAAAAAATAACTTCAAGCGAAAGAGAGCTTTTTAGACCCATCATCAACCCTTCTTCATAAAAGAAATATCTTGCAAAATTGACGAATAAGAATTATCATCAATCTAACAAAAAATCCGAGCGTTATTTTGATTGAATCTCATTAAAAATTGTTCGTTTGATTTGAATTTTTTTAGGCTTTCTTTTCTGTTAGAAGAAGAAGGGGAAGTGTCAGATATTACGATATTATTAGAGGAGGAGCAAGAAAGAAATATCAGATATTATGTTTCTTTCGTAAAAGCATCGGTTTGTGTTTAAGCCATTGCTAGTAAAGTTAGTTGGCAACAATTGAACTTCTACGAACACTAAAGAGAACTCTACAAGGTCAGGCAAGAGTAATGTATCGTGTAAGGACGGTATATCGGTTCAATATCAATGATGACCATGAATTAATGAATAACAATTCCAAATTTATTGCTTTTCAATAAATCACGTTTTTAATCACGCGCGAATTAACTCGGAAAATTTATTTGAACTCGAATTCAAATTTATAAAATAATCAAACAAAAATTAAACAAAAAAATTCTGTTAAATACATTCGAAAAAAAGTAAGCAAAGGTAGAAAATAGTAAGCTCTTCCCACAATGTTTTGCATTCTTTGTTAAAACATTACTTAGTAAACGGCAGTAATCAAAAATTTTCCTGTTTAATTTCGATGAGATTTGGAAATAATTAATGAATCTCATTAACTTACACAATTAGCAAAATATTAAATTGTTATCTGTTTATTTAATTAACCCAAATAGCGTGCGGTTTTTTATTTGCGAACAATTAAAATCGGTTTATTAAAAAGTGTTGAAAAAATACAACTGTTTTAACAATAATTACACATATATCTCTTCTCTATAAAACATATACAATAACAATATTTAATAGAGTTGTTCAACTGTTTAACGATTTAATGCTACTCCCTCTCACGCTGTCACATAAAAATGTCATCTTGATTTATTCTTACCTGGCATGGAAGTCATTTATATGTATTATTGACAGTTTATACGGATCAGCTGCAACGTTTCTCATAAAGAGTAATAACTTTAAAAGGAAAACAAAAACAAGACTCGGCGGCGACTTCATCGTGATTAGAAGCGAAACTAAATGATTGATTAAAAAAGAGACGAGAATTTTTACAAGTGCTTGCAAGTGTATGTTTGTCTGTTTGTGTATGTACATACGGTTAAATTTATAATAACGTTAGTTCTTTATTTGTGCAATTTAACGTTAAATGAATTATTATTCGTTTAACCTTAGAAGCACTTCTATCACCACCGTTTCGATCTTAATCGTATGATTACTCCAGCTTAACTGACAATAACCTTTTAAATAGATGGTGCGAGAGGAAATGAATAACCGGTTGAATTCACTTAACCCGCATGTGTGTCGCGTTTCTAAACGCTCTATATTATGATCGTTAATGACTATACAATAAATATATATACGAGTTGATTAAGAGTTCTTTATATTCAAGAGTGAGGCTTTTGTCCTGCGGAATAGAAATGAAATTAATAATTTGGATTGGAAGACAAAATTGCGTAGCAAAAACTATTTACTATAACTATAACTATAGGAATGTCTTTCGAAGACCATTTGAGGATGTCAAAGATACGAAGATCAATGAAATCATCGATGTATAATTATATAATAAAATAAAACACTTTACGAAGTGTGATTATTATTAGTTTTTTAATCCGTTGCCGGGTCATAAAAATTCCCTCAAATGAATTTCTTACCAATTTTTCCATCACTTCCAAAAAACGCTTTAAAACGTTTTATATATTTCAATAAATTTCTAACTTTCGTGTACGATCAAACCATGCTGGGTATATTTTCTGAAAATTATATTTATAATTAATCAATAATTATTTAATTGTTTTATAATTATGAAAGTTACGAAAGAAATAATACTGCAAGTGTATGTCCGTTAAAACTACCTTAAAGGCGTTAACAGGTTAAGGCAAACAATAGACGTAAGGCGCTTCAATTAGTTGTTTTCTTTTTTTTGAAAAAAGTAAATTTTTATATAATATTTCGCACGTTGATAAAATTCTCTTTAGAAACAGTTAGCATTTATTGATAAGAATCTCTTCGATGGAGAACAAAAAAGGTACCATTCGATACGATTTCACAAGATTAGATACAAAAACGGGTTAAAGATTTGTTATTTAATTTATAATTTTTGTTTTAGATTTTAAATTCAACTAGTAATTAAATTAATTATTTTTTATAATTGTTAATATTTTACAATTATTGTAACCCTACATACGGTATTCCCGGCGTTTTACATCTATTTGTGTCGACTTGACGAACCAAATTCATTTAAAGCTATGACATTTTTTCGATATTTTGTTAAGTAAGAAAAATTCGTTATTGTTCTATCTTTTAGTTCGTCTTGGGATCTAACGTATTACGTAATACCATCATCGTAATCTTCTTCATTCGTCGCTTTACTTCCATTTTAATCTTTCCGAGTCTTTAGTCAAAACTATAAAAAAAACTATAACCAGATCACTCTCCCTCCTTCACCCTCTTTCTCATTTGACTTTTAAATCTTTAGGAATTTAATATTGATTCCAAATCAGACTTTCTTTAAAAGATTGCTAATGCGCAACAAGGCGAAAAGGGTCAATAACCAACCACTAAAAGAGTTAGACGCTAAGAGAGTTTAGATACATTTTGCGAAAAAAGTAGAATTTCGATGTTAATATTTTATGATGAATTTTCTGATAAATTTTGTCATACATATTGATTAATTGCCTAGATCTCGGTATACATTACTTTAATGATTCATTATAATGAAGATCGATTCCTATGGATCCGTACTAGCTATAAAGAATAGCTATTTATGGATCCATTCTTAAAGATAATGATCCAAAATGTGGTTTTCGCAAGAACGAAATTAGACTCAAAGAAGGCGCATTGCCGAAACCGGTTTGTCACCAAACCAAATTTGACAAAGGGTTATATAAATTCGTTCCAGTAGTCTTTAGCAACAATTTTTCTTATAGAAAATTCTTTGGCTATTCAAAATATCTTTGAATTACAATTTCAATGTAATCTAATTCGAAGTAAATCCACGAATTCTGTGATATTTTCGTAAGGGCAAAAGTGTACGGCGTTTAGAGGTCGGTCTAGAATGGAGAAGAATTGCTCTGAAAATTGAAAGTTTTTATCACGTGGGTACGTGTAATTAAATATATTCCTTGTTATTTACACTTGATTACACGCTTCAATATTATCGGTTTTTAGTGAAGAAATGTGATCGGGTTTGGTCTATATTATTGGTCTCTATATCACGTTTCTTGCCTTATTTGCTTCCACAACTGGAAGCAAATAAGAAGAATATAGAAAAAATAAAAAAAATCATTTTTATCTTCTCAATTTTTTGTTGTTTTCCATGGGTTTTTAACTTTTTAAATTTATGTATCAATTAATTTTTATTTGATTTAACTCGTTCTCTCTTTTGTTACATTTATTTTTTACACACACAAGCACATACACTCATAAGAAAATATAAATAACGTGACCGCCAGGTGTTTGACACGTAAATTTTTTGTTCGACAGACTATTCTTCCGGCTGTCTGGAATTATTTCCATTATTTAATTTTTTATTATTATTTATTACTTTTTTTAGCTTTGAGTGTGTGTATGTAATAATTCTAATTAAGAATTCTAGTGAAAATCTTTACGCTTGAATTATTATAGATTAAATTCAATCAATAGTTCTAGAGTAATAATCGCCGCAGAGACGACACAACAAATAAATGCTGATTAAATTAATACACAATTATTATTATGAAGAACGTGATAATTATAATAAGTATCAAGTTTGTGAGTAATGCATTTACAAAGAACTCGGCAAATGCAATAGTAAGGAATATATAATTAATGATATCGAAGCACATTAAAATTCTGAAAAATAATAAAATTGTTGTCTTTGTCAGCAGAAAAAATAATAATACTTTTCTCGATTTAGATTGAAACTTTATTTCTATCCATCTTATTTTTATCTTTATTTTCAACTCTTTCTCCAAAATTCTAAAAACCAAAAAATATCAAATTTGCAAATTGATATAATTTACTATTAATGTCCCGTTTATTTGAAAATTTTTCAGTACAAAACCGATTATAAAATCAAAAACTTTTTTTATTTTGTATTTTGTTCCAGCTTCGAGATATTGGTCTAAAAATTCGGTGAATACTTCTTCTCTCTCTCTATCTACTTGATTTACTGCTTGATTATTAATTGACTTCTAAAAATTTCAAGCTTTCATTTCATCTAAGTTTTTAAGTTTAAGGGAAACAATAAGAGAAGGTTTATTACTTTTAATTGGTTTTTATTAAATTAAACTCACAATTATCCAAACTCAAAGACCTTCAAATTCGAACAAGTAGTTTCTCTCCATTTTCTAAAGTATTGCAAAAAAAAAACTAAATTTAAAAATTAAAAAATTTTAAAAAGTAAATTTTACTTTTAATAAAAAGTTAAAAAATTGTTTAAGAATTTAAATTGAGAAAATCATGGATTACTAAGATAATGGTTATCAAATACGTGGTTTGATTTAAATATATTTTAGGATTGTTAATCATTTGATGGATTGAATAGCGGTATATTTCAAAGGTCTTGACGAAGTTATCTTTCTAATACTTCACTTTTAGATAACGATAAAAGTGAAGTAGTTTGATTAAAAAACCATCGAGAAATAACCGAATGATGTTATTTCCATTTCACACAAATTATTTAATCATTTCCAGTTTTCATAAATAGTACTACAAATTCATATTATGGTCCATTTATATATGGACTCAAAATTGGTCTTTTCCAACTGCTTTTAGTCTTTCATTGGATCAGAGTCTATACGAAGTTAGGCCTAATATTTTTTCAGACGTGGGTGATGTCAATAAAAGCAGCCTTATTTTACTCATATACAAATTATTTTACACCGAAATTTTCTTCGACAATTTTCTTCGACGGTCAATATTCTCGGCTATCAGAACCCTTTTTCAGCTGAAGGACTTTGAGACCATAGAGAATCAAATCCTTCTACAAGCCTTTTATGAGGCCTTAGAAGACCTCCATCAACTCCCGCTATCGATTTATATTAACAGATTGTTGGGTACGAGGATTAAACAAAGTCAAATCGAGAATGCCAAATCACTTGCAGAGAGGAGTTTCTTCAACATAAGATCCACCCAAAAATTCAGTGACTGTTTGGGTTTCTGTGTGGATTTTATTCGCTAGAAATATCTTTTCTTAACTTAACTAACACTTGCTATTGTTTAAGAAATAAAAATATAAACAATAAATAAATTCCACCATGAACAAAAGGATTTGTACTCGTTTCTACCCGATTATATCCTTTATGCATTGATTATTTTAATCTTCAGAGCATTGCTTGAAATGTTCGAACTCTTGTTGATTGTGCAAGAAACGTGAGGTTTATTATGAGTCTCAAAAACATCTCCAAAAACGAGAAAAACGAACAATTCGTCGTTGTTTTTTAGTAAAAACAAAAGAATATTTCAATCTCCATAAATTCAATATTGAAATGTATTTTGAAATATACAATTATTTGCTGATTGGCATACAATATGCATGAGAATACACAATTTTTATAGTATTTGTTTTTATTTTGCAAATAAGCAAACAATTACAATAATTCCCGCAATAATGAGATTAATTCAAATTCCTTAAGACATTCTCTTTTATATTTCTAGTAATTATTAATTATTCTATTCTAAATATGAAATATATACAGCAAAATACATTACAGACTAAATTAGAATGCATTTCCTTTTTATGAATAATTTCCAAATATAAATTTTCCACAAATACTTTTCTTTTAAGGAAGTTTTTTGGTACGTGACGTGTATAAATAGAAATATATTTTAGAGTTGTTTTGCACAAAAAGGAACACTAGGATCTAAGTAAGTTATGCAAAAATAATAAAGATAAACGGAAATGCAATTACGAAAGAATTAGACGTTCGATGAAAAACATCTAATTCTGTAAATAAATACAAATGTATGTTTTTATATTAAAGCTAGCTAAATATATTGCTAACAAAAATTTCCATTCATACCACATCTAGAGCTTTATATATTTGGGCATAATTTTAACATTCTAAAATGAAAAAGCTAATAATTGTTTAATTTTTTTTGTAGAATTGTACAAAATTATATAATTTTCAGTGCTTGTTATTAAACTTTCTAAATAAACATGAATATATTTAATAATAAAATAAATGTTTATATATCAAATGTTCAAAATCAATAGAGAAAATTATCGTACATAACCCAAAGGCAATTAAAAAATATAACAATATGTTATCGATTATCAATTATCAGTACGTTTGCTGTTTTTGATATTTTGATGTTAGTTCTCTTTTATACACATTAACAAATGTTAAATCTAACATTACAAATACAATATAGTGGAGAATAAGTGCAGGATGTATGTTAATAATTTTGTTTAGGCATTTTTAATAAACCTAAAAATTTAGCATAGTTTTAATGTCTAATAATGAAATATTCCATTTCGAATCGATTACCACCAAAAGTAAAGTCTAATTGAGATTTCATTTTCAATATGAATTTATATTATGCTTGAATTTTAATCCTTTCAAGTCTGAGATTTCAACATTGGAAGCAACTTTAAAAAGTTTACAATTTACAAAATATTCAAATTACAACAAATTTTCAAATTTAATAATGTTTCAAATTTCAAAACACAAAACAATTCAAATTTTAAACAATTCAAAATATTATTTCATCAATTTCTCTTTAGCATACTGCATAAAACCATAGATGTAATAAATAAAAATAAATAGTCTCGTACTTTGATAGTAAATCATGTACTAGTAGTACCTAGTAGTATACTTTTAGCACGAGGTGAAAAAGAAAAATTGTATTTTCTTATTTATTTATTGCAAATTCTAGGTTTTAAATATTTACAGACTTCGCAATAGTGACATGCACGTAAAGGATTTTCGGAGAATTGTCCATTTCGAGGGCAATATTGATGCCTTAAAGTCTCTTTATGAATATTAATGCCTTAAAGAGGGCAATATTGATGCCTTAAATAATCTTCATGATTTAATCTTCGTCTCTGCTCGAAATCTTCTCGAAATTCGACTTTACAATTTGAGCTTTGGGAATATCCTTATAACGTGCAGATCACTATTGGTTACAAAATTCACTTTATTTTGCTTTCAAAGATGCCATAAAATTGTACAATTCTTATGTTATTGACAATGTGTTTAAACCAAGTGGGATGCAGAAAGACCATTTCATTCATTCATTCATTCATTACCATTCAATACAATTCAATATAACGTTTCAATTGAAGCTATTGCAATTCAACTCCATTACCATTCAATACAATGCCTTGTGCTCCAAGTTAAACACATTGCCCATAACAAATATATTGATACATTCTGTACTTATAAACTTTCTGAAATATATGTATATGAATTAATTATTAAATAGATTTTCATATTTCCAAAATAAATCTAAAAGTGAGGTTAAGAAGAAAAATTGAAATAAGCTCAGATTCTTTTTTTTTGCAATAAAAAATTTTTATGTTTAAATATTAGACGTTATTACACCAAAATTTATACTTTAAGTAATTACTGCGAGAACCAAATCTGACGTTCTTCACGTTTTTCTACTTAACCCCACGATTTCCGCCTTCTTTTTGCATAAAATTTATATCTTTAAAAAGTTGCTTCCACAAAAAAATTTGGTCGTTTTTTACCAGAAAAAAATTTGTTTTTGTTAATCTAAAATTCCATTATAATTAGTGAAAGATTTAGATAATTAATTATTTTGGTTATTTTAGTAAATTTCAAAACTTCTTCGTTTCAACTTCCTATTTTTTCCGTCATTAGATAGAGTTGCCATCTAATCTTGTAAATTCTAACTGAAAATGTTAATTCGTTTTTTAATAATTGTAATAATTATTTTCTTCTAAATGTCTAAAAATTTATCTAATATTAGTGAAAAGATTAAGCACAGATTTATTCTCTTTCTGGCTACGAGCTTTACTGAATACATTCCAAAAACGTAATGTTTCATCGCCTGCTCCCGTTACAATTGCCTCACCATCCGGGCTCAGCGCCAGGTACAATACACGATACGAATGACCCGTTAATTTGGCCACCTGGGTCAGTGATGGATATTTCCATACTAGAATTTGATTTTGCGAATAGCCATGCGTGGAAACCAACTCTGACGAATGTTTCGACCAAGCCAAATTACAAACTTGTGATCCGGTATCGACACATTGCATGGGCTGGCCGGTAAGTGTATTCCAGAAGCGTATGCAACGATCGGCAGTTCCACCACCACTAGCCAACAACCCGTGATGATGTGGTGACCAGGCGATAGCTTTAACTGCTGCCATATGCTCGGTGTATGACTGTACAGGATTAAGTGAATGTTGATTCCATACGTAAAGGCGATTATCATTGCCTCCACTGGCCAAATACTGATTATCTGGCGACCATTTCAACCCGCATACCTCCTGGCGATGACCAGCTAGGCGACGTTCCGATTGTTGTGCAGGGGTGCGAGTGTCGCGTTGAATAATCAAGCGATCACGAGAACCGCTCGAAAGTATGTCGCTATTCCAAGCTAATGCTCCGACACGTGCCGAATGACCATTCAGTTTGTTTATCTAAAAAATATGCAAACAAAACCATTGAATAGAAACAAATATGAAATATAAGCGCAATAAAAAAAAGTGAATTTGTTCGATCGTTAGAGGCGCACCTAAAAGCAATCTACACTAATTACATGTTTTTCGTCACAACTGAAATCTATTGCATACTTTACGGGTCACGTTTTGTACGGCATCTCACGGCAAACAAAATATTCGGGAGAAAATGTGTGAACGAACCCGTCACAAAATGTACAGACTGATTCATACATTCATGAGTTGCAAAGAAAAAACGCTTCTATAGGGCCAAATACAACCAACATATATTTCGGTTTTGTTTCTGAATTAACTGTCTTTCTGTTAATCTCTCTTCAAGACTTTCAATAAAGTGCGAAGGCTAGAATTGTAATTTTTAATTAATTAGTCTCTATATAAATTCCCAGTTGGGAACATCGAGCAATTTCTCATGCGAAGCAAAAACACCCATCACAATTATATAATTTTCATAACTTGTTAGTAAACTTTCTAAATAAATTTGAATATATATAAATAAAATAAATTTTTATACGTCAAATGTTCAAAATCAATAGAGAATTATCAGTCATCAAATTAACCACGCAGAAATTTTTATGTTTGAAAACATATTTAAAGGTAATCTTTAAAGCCTTATATGACGATTTGGGAACCGCTGGTTAAATCATAGTAATTATCTTTCTATGTTCGTTTCTCTCTCCTTATTTCTCGTAATCAGTATTTGATATTTCGAACTGTAAAAAAATGCAAAGTAAACATGAAACAAAGCTGTAATGATTAAAACCCTCTTCACTCCTTGCCACCTAAAAAACTTTTCACTCCTTCACTTCTGTCTTCAACCTTGCGCTTTATGTGTATCTAAAAATATCTCTAATGCTTCTTCTTTAATACAATATTAACATTTCTAACAAACTACTGCACATCGCCGCAATTATCACTTACACAATAATATCATACTTACTTGCTTGCTAGCGGCCACATCCCAAACAGTTACGTAGCCGTGATGCGTACCAACTGCTACCAGATTACCACGCTCATTCCAAGACACCGATGTTACGGTATTCGCATCGGGGCTAAGGTCACAAAGACGGGTCACCTGCGATAAAAAACGGTGACAATTAAATAAATCAATAATACAGATTGTATTCGAGTTTATAGATGGGGGTTAGTCGAAAGACTATTGATGGTGATGATGATTATGATAAATTAATTAATTCGCATACTTGACTTGTGCAGGCGCTCCACAAATACACACAGCTACCTAAACCCACGGCGAGCACATTCTGTGAAGACCAATCGACTAAATTCAAATAGAAATCATCTTGCAATTCAGGCGCATCCAAAACCTAACAAAAAGTTGAAAGGTGACGAAGAAGAAAAATGAGAGACAACGAAAAAAAATATACGAATGGCGCATAAAGTATTCAAATTTTTGGCAAATTATTCATGCAAATAATTTAAGAATAAATACTACTCACTTTAAATGGTATTCGAGATATTTTTCTGGTAGCTTTGCGAGGCGATCTTAACAGTTTTTGACTCTTCGTACTAACCGGCGATAATGAATACGGGCATTGTTCATTGAAGTCCTGCGAAATTGAGAAAGAAGCAAATTCGTTTTTAATAAATCAATATTTTTCCAATGTTCTGCAATATTTTGGCATGAAATTTATAAACCATATGCTAAAAATCTATTTGTTCAAAGAATTTTGCAAATTAACTCAAACACGCTAATACGTATTGTATGGCATAAACACGATCATGCAAATGCGGAGAGGTAGCAAAAAAAAAACAAAAGAAAAGAAATTGCAAAGTGTTGCGAAGTACAGTTTCACGAAACTTCGTGAAATTTCGATAATGTGGTTTATTATTAATATCATTTGGATGCGGAAACCGTTCGGTTCGAATCTAATCAAAAGATCTTTTAATTATGGACCGGTAATTGAAGCTTTTATTTTTTTTTTATTTTGAAGAAATCTTTGAATTAACGAATTCCATTTTCTAACAAGTCCACTAGTTATAAAAGTGAATTGTTTCTGCTTTTTCAGCAATAGTTTTTTTCAATAGATAAGAAGTTTTTTGATAATGATAATGATAATGATTATTGATAATGATATTAACATCACTTTTTCGTTTGAACATTTTGATATTTTAATGGAATTTGGTGGTTTGATGATATTGCAAAGTACTCGAATGACCGTAGATTATGATGACAGAAAAATAAGAACTTACACGACATCTCGAAAACCAAAAATTACATTTTAACAAAACTTTCTTGAAATGAAAAATTATCCACAACAAAATTTCTGAATTAAAGAAAAATCAAAATAACCAAATCGGCATCGGCATAAGTGCTTTTTCCTTCGGATAGCTATGCGATTACAACCTCGCAAAGCGGTTTGCGCGCAATAGTGTTAGATTAAAAAGCATCCCTAAGATTCACTCACATCAATTCTACCCCAGCCAGGCAGTGTTGGGCAACCAATTCGTGTTATATATGGACGACTTCACCACCACCACCAAACTGGAATCTAAACGATATGCATGCAATTCATCGAAATGATTACTTCGGAAGGGTTTAAAAAACCACATAGGTCTAAAAGTATGGAACGCAAAAAATAATGAAAACCTAATCTACTTTAATTTCAATTAGTGTCGATTATAAAACAATTCAAACTTTCTAAAAACGCGGGAGATTTGATTTAAGGCGAGCAATGCTTGGCTGGTTTGAGACTAGCTCACGATTAATCCAAAATAATTTATTGCAGAAAAAAAACGAGACTAAAACCAAGTTTTTATAGACAGAGCTTTCAACGAAGCGCTGAAACAAAACCAATCTGTCTACTTTACAATCACCATTTTTTTCACCGTTGGTTGGTTCAACAAATCATCCATCCATCTATCATCCAAACGCCCCTCCACATTCATCATACTTTCAATTATTGCCACTAAAACAGAAGCTGCGAATAATAAACACTAAAGAGGCCAAAAGAAACAGAATTCATAAATAAATTACAAGCTTCCTTCTTTTTTGTTTTTGTATTTTCTTTTTTTTTTTCTTTTTTTTTTTGAACTCAAGTTCATTAGACGGAAATAGTTGGTTGCCGAGACGCAACTTTACTGTTGCGACAATTGAAACAATTTCAATTATTTACTAACCCTGTTCAATTTCGTACGCATTCTGATTACGTTTCAGGCGAGAAAGTGTGTCACTTAAATACATACGTGGAGTATATACGATATAGTACGATACAATTTTTATAAAATTGAATTGATGGAAATCATCAGAAACGGAAAAGACAATGGTAATGATGATGATGATGATTGTGATGAGAATAATGTTCTAAAAATTTCATAACACGACTGACAATAGACGATTTATAGATACAGTTTTTCTGGTTATTTTAGTCTCAGAATCGGGTGATTACTCTTTTTATGTTTTACCATAAACATATTCCGTTACAAATTCCGCCCAAATGTCTTCGTGTGTTTAAGGCCAAAATAAATATTGAACGACTAGCGCCATTTGTTTACACAATGCTGGCCTTTTTTCTTTGGATCAATATTTTTATCGGTTAACTTCGAGAGAATTGATAGAATGAATTGTGTAAAACTCAACCGAATTGATAGAATGTTAAATTAAAACTTCTTCGATACAAACAATTTTGCTAACGAAAAACAAAAACAACAAAAAACAGCAGGTTCACTATGTGACGACTATATATAGATATTTCAAAAACTGAAATGAAAGAATTTAAAAAGACAATAAATTCGAATGAGAATTAAAATAAAAAAACAAAACAAAACCTCTTTAAAATTTTTCATGAGTTTTAACAGAATTTTCTTAATTTGGCGATTATGGTTTATATCCTTCCACCTAATGAATTTCCTTTTTTAGATTTTGAATGAATTTCAGACTTATGAATGACTTTGCTTCCATATTTATCCAAAACTTTAAAAAACCTGTCGTAAAAACCCAAAATCAACGAGTCTTCGAACCGATAATTAATTATATGAAACTATGTGTATATATGTATGTATTACATACGCCCTCACAATTTTGTGACATGAAGCCTTTTTAGGAGTTTTCCGTCATTTGTCACTTATTAATATTATTCTATCTTCAATCTTTAAACGATTCAGAAAAAAAGCTGAAAACAAACAGATTTTCTGTTAGACTTTGGTTCTACCAGAGTTCTCAAAAAACATCTGAATTGATTCTTTTCAAATCCACCAAATTAAGCTAATAATTAATTGATTAATTTCAAATCGATCTTATATATATATATAATTCTACAAAAGATTTGTCTCATTTGTAATGCTTTAAAAACTTTACGAACTTTGACACTTGAAACGTCAGTTTTACGAATTTCGACACTTTTTAAGTCATTCACAAAAATGGATCATCATCATTAGCCTAATCAATTGCCAACCGCCAAAAATCATAAACCTAATTAAATGAGCTTGTGATAGGTTCTCAAAAATGAATAGCGAAAGGAACGAATTTAATCTCCTTCCAAGGCAAAGAGGTCACGTTTATATAATAATAAACTCTTTTTTTAGACTACAATTAAATTCCAAAAAATAAACCAAAAAAATAATTTATAATTATCAATTTATTTTATCAATTGTATATAAGACAGAGTGAAGTATAAAAGCGCATTTAGCAATAAATCGAATTAAAAACTGAAAGCAATAATTAATCGAATCAAAAACTAATGAAATTTATTGCCAGATCTAATAATGATTAAAGAGGGCGGTCAGAAGACTTTAAACAGGGGGGGGGGTCAGTGGATTTTGAAGAGAACCTGTGAGAGAGAGAGAGATTCGAGCGGAATGAGTTATCAGTAAGCGTTTATCGCGTTCATAAACCTAGAGAGAAGCATCAAAATGTATGTTTTGTTTCGTCTTGCGAGCATTGGCGAATTTTTTTTTTTTGGCACATTAAAAAACATTTTGGTAACGAATAATTTTCGTCCATCGGTTAATTGATAAACATCTAAATCGACAAGTGAGAAATAGCTAGGCAGCTGTCGATGATGATAATGACGATAAGAATGGGTCAGTGTGTGTATTTTTTATAGTTCAAAAGAAATCACATTAAAGACTTTAAACACTTTATTTTAATTTGAAATTTTAAAACGCAAATTTTCATTAAAATCGCACTAATGAAAATTCTGAAAGTGGTTTGTTGTTAAGATAATATAAAATTTTTAGAAAAAGGTAGATGAATTGAAAAATTTGGAAATAAAATAAAGAGACGTTTAAGACCAAATATAAATTGGCACGATTTTGATTGCACGTATTTTACTTCTTTGTACAAGAAGTAACGAACATTTTTGGAATAGCGAAAAATTTCGAAATGTAGAATTCAACGAAAATATACGATACAATTTGGCCTTCCGTGAATTTATTTCGACATACGTACGGACGTGCGAATGTACATGAGTGTCCGTGTGAACGTATGTAGGGACGTAATGCGACCATGTGTATAAAGGGACGAATATGTATGAACGCATGTACGAATGGATGCATGAACGTACGAGTATGTGTGAAAGTATGTATCCCACATAACCCAAAAATGACAAGCGGTGGAAAGTTGAGATTTAGAATTGTTTTAGCTTCTAGTTACGCTCCTTCCACTTTGGTTACAATCGTTTGTGTGCAAGGGACGTTTTGCTTATAAAGTTTTGATGAACTATGAGTCTATAACTCAAAATCGACTAGCCTTATCCTCCTATAAACTAGATGACCAACTGCTTTATAGTTAACAATAAATATTTCGGAATTAATATATTAAAAATATTTAGGTTTGTTTTAATAGCTTCATAAGGAAGTATTATAGCCATTAGATCTCTTTCGAAAATTGTACGAGAATTGACAAGAAAAATTTAGGTTTTTTTGCTTATTTAGTTTTTTTGGTTACCGCATTAAAATTTAACAATTTTTCTACTTAAACTTGAAAATTAATTTTTTTAATATTTATTTTATTTTTTATTATTATTTTTTATTATTATTCAAGCTTACTAAGAGATATTTTCTGCAGAAATAAATCATTAATATTTAGACTTCAAAACACATTGTGGCAGAATCTCAGAATATTGCCATTTTGTTTTTTATGATCGTTTGTTTTATTGTCTGAATCTTTTGGAAATCGCTACGCACATCTAGAGGAAAGGAACGACAGGACGAATGAAAATATTAAATTCTATCAAAACAATCAAATTAAGCTTGACTTATTTTTAGTACAATTAAAATATAATAATTTTTGATTATATAATGACATAAAAGCCAAATAGAAGACGATAATATAATAGTGCTAAAAAATATATAAAATTTTTGGTATTTAATGATTCTATTAAACAGAAAAAAATAAGAACAATTAAAATTGGAATCTTCGAATAAAATAATTTTTCTTAATTCACTACCAGAGATAACAAAAAATAGAACGCTTCAAAAAAAATCACAGGCGGCAGCTGGTAACTGACCGATTTCTCGCATAAATTTTCAAGCGATCAAAGTTTATCAAAATCTTTACACGTTTGGACACTTCAAAAAAATTGAAAAATGGCAACATAAATTAAAATACGTAACGGTTGGAAGGACGGACGGACGGACGGACGTACAGGCAAAACATATTTTAATGAAAGTAATTATACGGTCATTGTTCTCTCAGTTCAAATTCGGCTTCTATTTATGATATTTTCTTCTTCTTCTTCTTCAACGCTTAGCTCCCTATCAGTTACAGAAACAGAAGTAAAAAAAATTTAAGCAAAACCAAAACAAACACAAACTGTGTCAAAGCACTTGAAGAATATCATTTTAAGGCACGAGTTTCAAGTCAGGCTGGAGACACAATTACATCCATCAAAAGGTTCAACAGCGCTCACAGACAGAAGGGAATCAGAATAACAAAAACAACAATCATAATTAAGTTGATGACAAAAGCAAGTTCAAAGAGAAAAACAAAAAACAAAAAAACAAAAACCAAAAACAAAAAACGAAAGAACAAAAAACGAAAGAACAAAAAACAAAATAAACAAATAAAATCTTAATTCACTTAAAAGTATTCATGCTTAAGATTTTATTCATATATCCAAAAGATTTCGGCTTAAGATTTCGCTACAATGGATTTATCTCAATTTGGTAATTCCAGTAGTTAAACATTTTGTTGTTGTTGTTATTGTTCTTTTTTTATCATTACAAAAAATCGTTGCTAGTTTGATGCTTCTTCTCGAACACGCGGATTAATTGCCGTACCAGCGATTCTTTTTTTTTCAAACAGCTCAAAGGTTTTTTAATGTCCAAAAGCAAAATATCGCGCAATTTTTTTACAATTTTACATAAATTTTTTTGAAATTAAAACAGATTTATAAGATAGAGATCATACAAAACGACAGGTACGTATTTCAATTTGAAAGATTTCACTTTGAACGCTTAAATAGAAAACCACCAAAAGGATTGCTTTGCCAACAATTCATATAAAGAAAGACAAGAAGAAGAGAATGAAAAAGCCGCGAAAAAATTCTGCAGAATAAATGACAATAAATTCGAATTTAAGAACTAAAAATATTTTTTTCATAAAATTGTTTTTGCCCTTTTAAAACTAAAAATAGTTAATTTTTAAAAAATCATTTTCCTTTAATTCTCAAATTTTAATTTTTCCTCTTTGGGTTTTGCTGTGCAAGCACTTTACTTTTTATCTATTCAATTTTAATTGTATTAAGAAGAACAAGTAGTACATTATTTTGTTATTTTTCATCAGCCCGCCCTGGAGAAGTCATTGAACTATTTTGCGTAAAAACTTCTTAAGAATTTTATTTTTATTACCGAGTCGACTTTGAATCACACAATTTGGATTTTTTGTAAAAGCCATCACTTCGTTAAGAGTCTCCCCACTTTTGAGAACTTTAGAGTTAGATAATCTCGTTTCTAGAAAATATTTTTCACTTTTTTTCACTTCTAGAAAAAAACACTATAAATTGCCAAAAAAGAAAAATACTCGATGATGTCAATGATTATTGCATTTATTTAATTTCATAAAAGCTTTTATTTAATTAATTTATTTAATTTCAAAAAATGTAAAATTTTCGTTTATTACAATTTCTCACCGTCAGAACATTTAATTAAAAGAAACTTTAATGTTTAGTAGAACCAATTAAAAAATCACAACAATCCTTTACCAATTAAAACTACCAGCAGTAACAGTTTTAATGTACAGTTATATTTTGTAAAATCCGATTATGTGAAATAACTGAATTCTCACGATTTCCCGAAAGAAAGAACAAAGTCACGCTCTAAAAACCACTGAAAGGTTTATTAGAGTCTAAACAGAAAAAACAGGGGAATACAAAAAATCGTACAACAAAAAAAAGTAACTTTTATAAAATAAAACAGAAAATACAAAATAAAAATATAATTTTTTTTCATTTTATGAAACCATATTTTCTCGCAAGAAATTATATGCGTTGGATAGAGTCAGAAAAACAAGGGAACGGAACGGAACGGAAGGTGGTGGGACGGGGACGGGAACGGGAACAGAAAGTTAATCATTTCCACATTACTTGACGTCTGACAATAATTCGTTTTATGCTTTTCTACTGTTCATTCAACCCTGACCATCATCAGGAAATGAAATAATATCCCGGTGATATAAAAAAGTAATTATAATCATAGCAAAAGACAACGTCATGATGATACAATATTTTCAAAAGGGCTATGCATGAGTAACGCTAGTCGTGATGATGATGGTGACGATGATGATGACGATGATTATGTTGCGTGATTGCGACGGTTTTGATTATAATTTTAGTGATCGTACGAGATGGCATAGGCATGACTGTTATAAAGACCACAATTTTAAAATTAGTAATAAAATAAAAATCAACAGAACACAAATAGATCATTCGATGATGATGATGATGATGATGTTTTATGCGGTTGAATGGACTCTGATTAAATTATTACGATTACTGATGCGGAAAACCTCACGGAATGATATTAAAATAATAATAATCTAAAATTTGCATACAAAACAATTTATTAATTTTCTAATGAAAATTAAACTCTGATTAAACAGAATCAAAGCTTTGAAATAAAACTCAGGAAAAAATCTACCTTTTGGCCACTCGCAAATCACAAAAAACCGCAAAAATGGCCATTTTGTTTTCTTTCCAATCAGCGGTTTTTTATGCAGAAAAGTGCATTTTTTTGCTTTGCTTTCTGAATAAAATTTGCGTGATTTTCGTGTTTTTGAAAAACAAAAAACTTGAATCGAATGATCATACGCCGCATAAGTCATTGTTGCCAAACCAGAAAAACGAACAAACAAAACAAGAAAAAACGAACGAAATGAATAAGAAAAAGTGGAGCGAACATTTTTGGCGGGAAGCAATACGATTCGTAGGAGTCAGCAAAAATACCTGGTTCCGAAATGATTACGAACGAAACAGACGGAGGAGGAGCTTGTCAGAGTGTTTAATTTTCGTTTAAATTCAGACATCGGGCATTTTTTCCTTCATTGGTTTGCGATAAAAGCAGAAAATAAAATAAGCGAAAAAACCACAAAACAGTTTCGTAAATGAGATTTCTGATAAATAAAAAAAATTTAAATATTTATAAAATAATTTACATTTAAATAGACAAAATTATAGATATGATTAATGTTTTTATATAAATGTGTTAGCAGTAAATTTGAAAAAAAGTAGCAACTAATGATTCGAATGGGCAGACAGATTGTAAGAGACAGGTGTCTTACATGAGTATGTAAATGTAAATATTATAATGTAATAACAATCACAATAAGAAAAAGTGAAATTAACTTTTAAATCATCGAAGCGAACGTGGAAATAAATTTTTTTTCCTTATAGTTCAAAAATTTTGCTCGGTAAAAATTATAGTACGTTCAATCTGAAAATGTATTTAATAATTAAGTACTGAAATCTAAAGAAAGCGACAATGAAAAAAACAATGGTATATATTAGTTAACATCAAAGACTATCACTATGTTGAAATAATAAACAATATAATTAAAGATGCCATGCTTCCTAAACAACTATTAATTAAGTTTGGTATAAAATTTTATAAAGGTCTTCAGGAAAAATGACCCTTTGATACAATCGGGGTTAAACACTATTATATTATTATTGTAGTTCAGAATACAAAATTAAGACCTTCCACGACTAACCGCGTTCGAATTGTGCGTAATATTTTATAAAACCGTTTAGAAAAAAGCCTAATAAGCACAATTAACTGCAGCTGAAAAGGACGTAATGCATTACTAGTTTGCCTAAACAATACTAAATTCAAAATTTCAGCATCCCACAAATAGGCGTTTCCGAGCTATGCGAGAACGAAACGATAGTCGAAAACGAAATTTCGAAACCTTCCTTTATTACAGAAAACTCCTGCTATTTCGCAACATTAAATAAAAGTAATAATAATTGCAGTAATAATGATATAAAGAATTAGAGAACTTATGATGATTTCCCAATTATTATTATTAATCATCAATACCAGAAAAATGATGAAAACTTCGATAGCGTTTCGCTTTTCTGAAACACACACAATTCCGATGGAAAAATAGTCGAGAGAACAATTTTCTATCTCTAAATCTGTTTATAAATGCAATTATTTTAGAGCTGTCCTTCACGGTTTTAATTCTAAAATTAAACTTTAATTGACGAGACTGCAGTGAGAAATAAATCCCATCAGATTTAAAAAATAACAATTTTATATTATGTGAATTTTCACTAATAATATTCCATAACTTTACTCAAATAAAATACCTTTTTAAACATATTCGATCATAGACGATTCTCTCAGATATAGATACATATATAAATTGTGAGAACGGTAAAAACATTACAAGCTCATAATGCTTTTATAGTTTTTATTCTAATCCAATCGATTCACAAATCAAAATTCATTCCTCAATCAAGCCATCAAGAGAAAAAGCTAGCTAGCCAATGTTTCACCAAACTTGAACAGTAATTGCCAATAACCGTTAGATATCTGAGCACAGTTGTTTTATTTGTTGAATTTGTTAATTTATGAGCGAATCATGATTTAAATCTAAATTATTTGTAATTAAATTACAATCAGGTACTGAAATCAAATACTTTTTGACACAATTAGTTCTGACTTGACGAACTACCGGTATTATTTGATTGTTTGCAATAGTAATCAAAAGAGAGCTGAAACATAAAGCAACAACAACAATAACAGCAACAACAACATCATAAACAACAACAACCACCAACATATACAAGAATGAATAGAATTATGTAAATGTTATAATACTTCACAGAGATATACGAGCACCTACAGAATGCCTATAGAGGATGGTTATCTACCGAAGACACTATTCTTAAATTAAAAGGCACTCCTACTCATAAAAACATTATTCCATGCTAAATAAATTTTGGCAAAAGAAAAAAACTGAAAAAATTATATAATCTGCGATTATGCCTCCTCGTTGGTTACTCTTCACTGGATCTCTTCTTCTTTGCAAAACTTTAGGACTCCTTTCTCCATTTTTTTGCGCGCCTTTGAGCGAATTTTTAAGTGTTTTGTCACTTGGACATTTAGCGTACGAGGCGAGATGAAGATAAATTGCTAAGCAGAAGTTATATATTTCTTTAAAATCTTTATATATTATGTGCGTTTTATAGGTTTCACGCTTGCAGAATTTACAATTAGAAATAATGGCTTATGCGTAAGGTTTCGTAGGGTTTAATTTAATCATTTAAAAGCAAACGCACCAAGAACGATTCATGTCTGTCCCTGGAACACGCGCTTACGGTCAGTGATCGTTTAATGTGCTTCTTTTTTTGACGTCTCGTTTGAATTGTTGTTCTTGTTGACTGTTCTGACTGTTGTCGTTGTTGTTGTTGTTGTTTCAATATATATATTTCAAAATGTGTTGACAGAATTTAAGTCAATATTAAATTAATGATAGCATTAATCTTTTATTTGAGTGAAGGTTGAACGATTTCCGATGTAGTGCAAAAATTGAAGCCTTTTAATGCGATTTAATCTTTAAGTTTGAGCTATGCTCTTGTATGTGTTTTTCTCAGAACGATCAGAAAAATTGTTATCAAAATTCTTGTAGAATGACACAAAACAAGTGCTGTCAACACAAAAAGGACAACGAACTCAAAAGTAGGTCACATGACATTCATCACAAGATAATCAATCCATTTCATGGTTTTTGCATTTAAAGAAACAATTATATTAAAATAATTATTATTTATCACACAAATCATTGCTAATTAAGACAAAAAACTCATAAGGACTTTATTCACATTCAACCATTTTAAAAAATGTTTAAAAATATTTTTCTATATCTTCCTCGCAGAGAAAAAATCATGTTGAATCAATGCTGTCAACGCTGGCTTCGTTTACATTCGGGGTAGGTTAAATTGTCTCACGGCAATTTACAGTAGTTTAACATTAAAAGAGTCGGTCAAGTACCTGTCGGGTCACATAAAAACACACCACGATGTCTTTTACGACTAGTATAAAACTTCTCTACCGACGGAATTATGAAGCCACCTAATGAATGACAAAATGTAAGGAATGACTAATATTTAGTTCGCTCAGAGTTATTTTTGAAATTATAACGGAAAACTTTTGTTTAAAAAAACCCACAAATGACCCAATAGAATGTGAATTCATATCTTTAAAATCTAGGAGTTCTTCAATCAAAACAATTACTACATAATAATTGGAGTTACTAAGAGTTTTTCCTCTACATGGATATCTTTCGCAATCCATTAATACTCCAATACTCTGATTAAGAAAATTCTCATGAATGTACTCCTTAATGAGATTGTGAATGTGGGCTGTGGAAAGGCGAGTAGAGTCAAGCCAGTAAATGCAGAAATATTCCTCTATAAGTTATTGAACGATTTTTAATAATTTTTCAAAAATTTCTAAAATATATTGGACAGTTTTCTCGTAAGAAACCAAGTAATGGCCCAAACTGTACAAGTACAAATCAAGAACTTCTTTGTTAAAACTTGGAATTGGTAAAAAAATATTAACTTTTTGTAATAATTTTCAAAACAAACGTAGCCGAATTGATAAAAATTCAAATGAGCCGACACGTCACGAATTCAACAAAATTAATCAAAACAGCAATCAAGATATGATGGCACGATGGACACGTTGACGCATTATTATATTCAGTGAGACGGTTCAAATCAAAACAATTGAATGAAGAACAAACGCCTTTGGCAGTTAAGTGGATTATGTGCGCGTTTTGGCACAAGCGAGATAAAAATTAAAAGATTGATAAGTAGATTAAAGAGAATTGAGGAAAGAAAGATGAAGGATTAGTTGATGACATATTTGAACAAGCGGTCGAAGAATATTAGAAGAAGGCAGTAGTAGTAGTAGTAGTCCAGCACTTAACCAAAATAAATATTATTTTAAGAAAATAATAATAATATTCAAACAGACGTTCGATAAATGAGGAAGCTTTACTTAAAAAGGAAATCAATCAATATAAACAAAAAAATGAGTAAATATATAAAAGAAATTGGTACGAGAATAAACAAATCAATGACCCATTACTGAGCTTCATAAACGCGAGCTTCACAATTCGCAGCTCTTCAATTCGTTACAAACTTTTATGATTTCCTAATCCTTAAATAGGCAGAAATTTACAAAAATAGTTCTCCATTAATTGAAAATATCATATTTATTTAGCTACTACGTACCTCCACGAAAGTATTGCGACCATCTGGAAGTATATTTGGCAATAGTGGTCAAATTAAGAGCATACGTGGCTTTTTAAATATTATTTAAATATTTATAAAGATGAAGAAAAAAGTTCTAAATACTGCCAAAAATCTATAATTGCTTTGAACTCTGAAAATAACTTTAAATATAATTAAATAAAAAAGAAGCAATGAACGGTTCTTTGAAGTCATTAAAACCATAGGATCTAGACGGTGTTCGCAGAGGTCAATAACTCTTAAACTCCGTTGGTTTTTGTTTTAATTTTTTGTGTTAATTTTTTGCAAATATGTTGGTGTTGTATAGACAAGTGTATAGAATAAATTTACATAATTTATACATAATTAAAAAGGACGCAAAAAGTTCTTTAATCCCAAAATGCAAAAGATAATACTGCGTTGAATACGACTACGTCCATCATATTCAACAGATAAAAATTTAGGTTGAATTTCAAATACGAATGTGTATAATTTTGGCACTCTTTTTTGATGGAGCTCATTAATTCTTGTCAATTTAAAAGCTTAATTTATTACTTCTTCTTAAGATTTATGAGAAATTTTAATTATCTATCATTTTTATTATAAGCAAGGTTTAATTAGGAATAACTAAGATACTAAGATACTAATATATTTATATTGAAATTACGTTCTTTTCGAAACCTTTAAATAGCAATCTAAATAAATATTCTAGAAAAGCTAGAATAGAAAACATTTAAAGGAAGCTGGAGTTTTGTTTAGTAAACGATTAATTATAAAACTAAATTAGTCAAGCTTTGAATATCTCATTATGTCAATGCCATAAAAGATTCTGAAAACATTTGCAAAATTTTTTAAATTTATTCATTTATAAAATATTACGTATTAAGTTACACAAGTTCAAAAGAGAAACACCTGTAGCCAATAAAAAAAAATCAGATAATTCATTTTGAATTTCGAAATAGCTTTTTGAGGTAAATTAGCTAATGTGTTGCTTCGATTGATACTACGAGGAATTCTGAGCAGAATAATTAAATGTCTCTCTTGGCAGAACATCTACCAAATGTATGTTTTTATAAGAAGACCATATTTCGTATAATATTATCTTCTATATAAACTATATGTATTTAACAAAAATCAAGGTTTTAATAAACTCAAAAACTTCCAGGCGTAGAGGTTTCTAATATAATGTTCACAAGATACTTTTTCGAGATATAACCCCAAAAAAAGGGTGAAAG
Source organism: Physocephala rufipes (assembly GCA_963966595.1). NCBI lineage: Eukaryota > Metazoa > Arthropoda > Insecta > Diptera > Conopidae > Physocephala > Physocephala rufipes. The sequence goes on from OZ016504.1 coordinate 22,879,927, forward strand.
AAGTTTGCAAAATTTGTCTGAGGAAAATTTGTTATTTGTTAATTTGTGTTACAGGATATTCTTCATATGTTTGTGTAGAGTGACCAAATAACCGGTGAATAAATTTGAATACGGTTTTCAGAACTGGTTTTAAGTTTTGCAGTAGACGAACTTGGATGTTTGAGGGCGCGCTTTACACCCTTTCCATATAAAAACAATTAAGGCAGATTTCTGGGAAGGATTCATTAAGTTGATTGCTTCAAAGCTAACAAAATTGAAGAAAGAAAATTACGAAAAATTGGGTTTATCATATATATATAAAAGCTAAACTTGATTGAATGAATGTATGAATGATTTTACAGATATTTATCTATTAGACATAGAAACGAAATAACCGAGACTTATTTAAAAGTAAGAAAAGTTATTTCCATTAAAATTTCAAAAGAGAAAATGTTAACATTTGGAGCTTGATTTCTGAATGAATCACTTCCTCACACTCCTTAAAATTTAACCTACGCAAAGAGCGCATAACTCAAAAACAATTTTTTCGGGTTTGCTTTATAGTGTTCCCGCCACCATTGTCGACCAATCAATAAATGCTGAACAATCGTTAAAAAAACTTCATATCAATTTAATTAAATTACAAAAATTGCAATCGAGACTGATAAGAATTATTAAATTTGCATAGAGTTTAGCAGATACGAAGACAATTCTGTAGTGCATCGGGCATGTGCTGACTGACACAAACACACACACACAGTACTATGCTATTATACCGTTAACTTTAAATTTCCGTCTTATTGTGTAGTGGCTGACTGTTAAAGTTTGCGTACGTGTGAGTGTGCATGACGGTGCATTTGGGCGTGTGCTTGTGTATGCACATGCCCAGCAATCATCATTCATTTCTTCAATTATATATTTTTATCATACAATATTTACCAATTGATTTTTGTACATTAAAAAGAAACCAACATCTACAACACCAATCAACTTCAGCAACTACCAAAGAAAAAAAAAACCAAAAATTAAAATTAAAAAAGAATTTACGTTTAAAGAAGGTTAATGAACGCTTGTGGTGGTACTACTGGATTTATTTTATCATTCATTCATTCATTCATTTCGCTTCAACCAATTTACGATGTGAAGTTGATTTTGCGTTTTAAAAAAAATTCTAGAAGAGTTCTTAAAAATGTTTTTCTTGAAAGTAGTCGAGTGTGATTATTTCCTTTCTTCACTAACTTTTCTGGATTTATTTTTCCTCTTCTTTTCTACTTCTTTTGGAGCGCACTTAAAATGAGCTGAACAGGTTTCAAACTGTGGCAACAGTAAAATGGTTGCAACATTTTGTCTGTTATATTTTTTTCTTTTTTTCAAATTTTTAATTTGAAGTATTCACTTATAGTTGGCGAATTGGTCATAAAATATGTAAAGAAAGCTTCGTGGAGTAACTGTTTCCTGTTTATAATCTTATCTTCTTTCTTCTTTTTCAGCTTTGTTGATTTTTGTTTAAATGATAAAAAAAAGAATTAAGTTTCAAAGAATTAATATTGCTTAAATAAATTTATAAAAACAGGCTCTCTTAAGGAGTTGATTTAACTAGATAGTTACATCGTATAATTAAATATACATTACTCCATATCTTCCACTGTTAATCGACAAATGCTTTGTAATAAAACTGTCAATCGCTATCTGATATCTTTATCTTTTGAAAACTTTTACTATTCATCACATAAAATAAAGCTGCTTTCTAAGGTTTTTAAAAGTTCCGGGAGTTGTCTGAAATACTTTCATTATTTCTCAAATCAAACGATGAATGTTTGGAGCAAGCATTACCACATATGCTTCCAGTAGTAATTACTTGATAAGAAATTGAATTAAAGCGCTGCAGACAGGCCAAATACATTTCAGTGTCGATTTCAAGCTCCAATTGTATTGGTTTATTCAGTCTCCTAATGCACAACGGCCCATAAAATGAATTTATTTAATAAGTTATAATAAGAATACAATAGTGTGCAATTTTCAATGACGGCGTTTTATTCAACTGTTCTAAACTGTCATAAATTTCTCTCTATACAATTTCAAAGTAAAATATTTGCTCTGATTTTAAGAAATTGTTTTGAGAATATTTTCAATTTATTTCTCAACAATGATCGTACTTTGTTAAAAAGGAGTAGAAGGTAAAAGACAGAAGATAGTATAGATGAGTGTAGAATGTGGAGAAGAGGAAAAGCCGAGGAAAGTATTCAAATTTGATAATTTCATAAAATAATATATAAATGATATAGAATAGAAGAAACTTTGTGAGAAAAATTTGGAAAAATAAAAAATATAAAGAAAGCAATATCTCGCGAATTATTTTCTCTGAATTGCTGAATTTATTAAAATTCAAAATAGCATGGAAATATTTTTAGAGAGCTGCCCACATAGTGTATCCCCCTGACATGTAAGATTTATGAAGAATCTCCGTTTTGTTTTAAAATGATCAGGAGGTTAACTAGGCGAATAATTTGTTCTCCAAAAAACTCACAAAATAATCGGGATAATAAACGTAAATTACAGACTTTTATCGAAACATATTTTCATGTCATCTTCGTTCTGACTGAAATATTTTGGCTTCATATCCGATCTGATTTTGCAGCGTAATAAATTTGTGGGAGTAACAAAATGTTGAAAAAGATATTCGAAAAGATATTTTTTTAAAAAAAGATTATTTTAAAAAAACAATATCATTCCCTCAATCACCGCCTATCCTCGAATGAAGAAGTTTGTCTTGGCTTTTTAATTTTGTTTAACTCCTATAACCAATAATTATTTATATATCATAAAAGATTATTAATAGAAAAAAGCAATTACATCCACTAATGAAAACAAGTAAAACTAATGGTTATAAAATTATTTTGGATATTTTTTAGACAAACGAAGCCGGTAATAATACATTTAAGTCATAAGGAAGTAATAAAAAATCATACCATTTCATGTTCTTTATGCATTTATGCATTACAATAGACCACGCGATAGTCACGATATTTCTGAATTTATTAGATTCTTTCTTACTTTATTAGTTCAACGTCTTGTGTTTCTTGTTAATTTCTTTTAAGTTTAGACGACGGAAAAGACTTAGAACTAATTTAGGCAGTTCTTAAAACGTTTGCTCGATTGCAATTAGACTCATTGGTACTCAAAGGTATCTGAACTCTCGTGAGTTAGTTAACTGCTAACTAAATTATTAAGTAAATTATAAATTAACTCGACAATTTCATGCATTTATTATACGGTTGAGAAGAACTGTTAGAAAATCGCGTGATATTTGCTAGTTCGCTATTTTAATCTTCGTACTCGTTGTTCGTTACTTCAATGTGATTTTAATAACTAACGAAGCACAAATCGGTCACGAGTCGGCGACTATGGCAGTTGCAAAAGTGGTTTGTACTAACTCGTATTAGGGTTGGTCGGGGGGAGGGAAGGGGGAGGAACTGTATACATATTTGGAAGGGTTCTTTTGGTAATGATTTTTTTTGGAATTGGTATTTGATGTTTGTAATTTAATAGGTTTATATTTTAGAATTTGCATTTAATACAAGGCGTGTAATAAAATTACTATAATTAAATTAAGATCGACTCAGTGATTCGGGGCATTATTCATGATAAATAAAACAACAATTGTTTGAAATTTATCAATCATCGGTATTTCTACGACATTCTCTTAGGACCGAATTGTACTCACGGAAGAGCTATTTCAACGGAAGGACTATGATGAATATACTATATACTCCTTACCTGTTTTGTTGGCGATTGATATTTGAACAAACTTCGCTTGGCTGTTGGTGTGTAAGCATTTTCATTGCGCTCATCACTAATTGCTTTCACGTCTTCGATAGCAGTTCCCAAAAGCTCATTTTTAAGAAGACAGGAATATGCTGCGCTGTCACGTGCCGACTCACCATAATCACGTTGTTTCTTATTTGTTTGTGGTGAGTTTTCATTCGATTTATTAATAGAAGCGAAATTTGTTTGCCAATTATTATTTGCCCTAGAAGAATACAAACAAATTAAAACCGTTTGTTATAATCGGTTTTCTATAAAACATTTAACAACTAAAAAGAACCGTTGGCTATAAATTCGAGACTGTATGCCAGACTCTAAATACTGAATACTAAATAAAATAGATACAAGTTTCTCATTTCATGGAAATTATTTTAAAAAAATAGAAAACGAAACTATCAGAAATTTTGCAAAAAATTAATTTGTTTTTATTTTCCAAGAAATCAGGCTTTTTAATATTCAAATATCAAATAGCAAACTTTATCAAATTGCAAGGCTGTCATTGAGCAAATTTGCAAAGTTTACGCAATACCGCAAAACTACTACCAAAAGCATATAAAAACCCTCAGAAAAAAACTATTTCGAAAAAAATATTATTTCAACAAAAAACGGTTTTATACACTTCTCCAAGCAAAAATATTATCGAAAGAATAAAATTTCATTTGAATTTTGAGTAGCGTGCGATTTGATGACAATTGCAAATTTAATTTAATAATTTATTTATTTTGAAAACACCTGAATAATTGCAAAGTATTATCAGTATAGACACACGTATGCAAGAGTATACACACACGTATGCATATAAAATCTATAGCGTCTGACACGTATGCATATATGCTTCGTACAGCAAAATGCTATATCGAATAATATATTAAATTAAAATGATATAGAAACGATCTCAACAAAATATCTATCTGTTAAAACCAAACGTGCAATAGATTGTTGACTAACATGTTCTACACTCACATGAAAATGACCTAAAAAGGCAACAAGTTTTTCTAGCTTAGAGATAGAGTCTAACAGGTCGTTAGGAGCAACAGGTTTACGTTACGTTTCAATTCGTAAAATATTTCTGATGCTGGCAACGTTTCCATTCATAAACGAATACGATCGGTTTGACACTTCCAGGGACATAAAATTATGCACGTAGTATAGTCTAATATAAATAATTTCGTGAGCATGCATATCGGAACCATGCAAATATAACAATAACAATGTAGGGTAAAAAAACAAATAAATAAATAAATAAATATTACCCGAAAGCTAGCGTTACTTGTTAGTGCGTGACGCCTGAACATTGCATACAAAATAAAAACTTTAATAAAATTATCAAACAATCAAAGTTAATCGGACGAAAATATATTCCTCCTTTATTTGGTTTACCTCTCCCTTTCAATTCTACCTCTACCAAATTAAATTTCTTAGAAAATAATTGCAATAGTAAAACAAAAATTATTATAATTAGCCGGAAAAGGATATTAAAAGAAATAACCACGACAAGTTTGTATTGGCTTAAAAGGTAACCGGAAGAGCCCAAATTTGGATTTAACTAATGATGTAAATGAGGAACAAAAATAGTATATATAATTATTTTTTAAAGAAATACGTTTTTCCTACAAGTTAAGCATTCAATAATACCTCGTGGGCAAAGCCACGAATTTGCCAAACGAATTGATGAATAAAAGAAGAAACAGCGAGAGAAAGCTAATAAAAAAGAGTTAAAGCAATTTTACTAGCAGGTGTTACTATACTTCGCTACTTGTGGTTAGTGAGCGTCTGCCGTCTATTTCATTTCAAACATTACACTTCAAACAGAAAAATATTGCTTCTTTCTTTTAATTTTCTATGATTGAAAAATCTATAGCTTCTGTTGGCATAAATGTATCTTTATGAAACAAATGGATAGACAGAGCTAAAATGATTCATTTCGTTAAAAACGTAAGACCAAACTAAGAGACAAGTTTCTTAATAATTTCTTAATAATTTAATAATTTCTTAATAAGTTTCTTAATAATTTCTTTTAAGCATTTTCACCTTAAAGCATTTGCGAGAATGATATTAAAAGATTATGTTTTCTAAAGTATTTTTGAAGGTTTTAAGGAATATTTACTTGCTTTAAAAAAACTAACACCGCCATTACGTGAAAGCAGAGTCAATTAAAAAAATCAACCGAGTTAATAGACCAAACTGAAAGCAATTGTAAGAATAAAGTCTTTAACTTGTTGAAATAAAAAATAACGTTATCTACATTTCGATAATGTGTTTTATAATTATTTCGAATTGGTACACACGCACACACGCGCATACACACACATACACACACACACAAACGTAATACATGTGTTTCGTTAGATATATTCGAGTCAAATTGCTAACGACGTATCGATATTCTTCAGTAAAATGTTGATAACAAGTACCGTTAACAAACAAATATATGTATGTATATATCTCTTAGGGCATTAGGTTTGTATGTATATGTATTTTTTATTTATAACCAAGATGTGTATCTTGATATTTGTTAAGTTTTCCTACAAGGCCGCAAACTTATCGGTTTTGGAACGATTTTCCGTCAATTCTAGTCAAGACTGCTATGAAGGAAATCTAATATAGGCTAAGTATCATCCTTCGTTCTGAAGCGAAATCAGACATAAATAATGGAAAACCACACTTCTAAAATCTTGAACAGATCAAGTCATTTATAAAAGAAAATAAAAAAAATCAGTAATGACAATCGAAAAATAACTTTACACCTATTTTCTTCGCAATGTGGTGAAGTTGTTCCCAGCAGAACTTACCGCAATTAAAAACAGTTCAGAGTAATTCTGAAAATAACGATTAGTTGGTTTACATAACCGTTAACATTAATCATAAAATCTAACGACTTCTCAGGAAACACATCTATCATAGCTTTAAAAACTAAGCCTGTTTGCTAATTTTTAAGTGTTATTTAGCTTAAATAATTACATTGGTTTGTGGTTGCGTCCATAAGACTATTCAGGTTGCAAATATCATTTCGCCGTTATTAATTATAAGAGTTATTTGGGTTGTATGCAATACTCGTTCAGCATAAAACAGCTTTCCCGTTTTCGCGGTCTACTGCCTTTCCACGATTAGCAGTAAAAATATAATGCCGTACAAGTCGGCTAAATAGGTATTATTTCTTCTTCATTTTCTTTACTTGTGCCTGTCACCAAAACGAGTTGTTGTTGCTTGTCATGACTAATTTACTCGGTAACATTTCTCAAATTAACAAATGCAACAACAATAATAACAACAACGCAGTATTATGTTAGTCATATTACAAATGTCTATAAATCGTATGACAAATACTTTAGCAGGCATTAAATATACAAGAAAAAAATTATGTATATATCACAAAAAACAGCACTAGTACCAGAGAGTCGTATGCGTTTGAACAACAATCAACTGACCAGACAACAAATCGGGCATGAGAAATACACTGAGAAATTGCATGAAAAATATCATTTTCTTAAATAAACTTCGATAATCGTGGGAAATGCGATTTCAGAATTTGCGATTTTACAACAATTGTCACAAAAAATTATTATTCCCAAATAGCTTGAACCGGATCTTCAACTGTTTAATTATAGTTAGCTTTTAAGAAAATAGTTTTAATAAAATTTGTAAATAATTCGAATTGGAAAACATGAAAAATTAATATAAATATTGAGGAATTACTCCCCCCTTTTCACCCAATCTCTATCGCCAAATCTTTTTTATGTGCCTTTGGCCACGAAATTCCGACGTCGACGTTGATATGTTGAGACCCGTTCAATTGAATCTTTTTGAATCACTGACAAGAATCTAACTCCGACCACATCAAATTCTCGTTAAGACATTGCCTTAATCGATTGATATAATGCATAGGCGATCGTGAAATCTTAATGGACGTGAGTTATTTATGCATTTTTCGACGCTAAAACAAAAATACAAAAACGCTTCCAATGAATACTGGGAGTGCTTCTTGTATGCAAAATTAGATCTGCCTTAACGAACTTGCCAATTGTAATTGTATTTCTTGAATATTTCTATATTGACGTTCTAATATAAAAATCGCATAATGCCCCGAAGGATTTAATACGCTGTCGTGGAAACAGTCATTTGAAATGCGGGAGGCTCTTTGGCTTTGCATGGGTTGGCCTCATTTAGATTACTTTAGACCGATTGTTTCGTTTCGTTTTGTTTTTTTTTCTTTTATTGTATTTGCTCCAAACTTACGCTTCGTTCGACTGGCCTTCAATTATATTATAGTTGCGATTGTACGTGCAATAGACTCTGATAGTTCGAGTTGACTTTTCATTATATTACTGCTATTTATTTACTACATAGTATACGTTCTATGATTTCATGGTGGATTCTTTAGACCGTTGAAAATTGTCTCTTATACACTAACGGTTTTTAAATAGAAATAAGAATACACGCTACAATAAATGCATAGTTGAAATGAAATAAAAAATCTAAGATAAAATGTTTATTAAGTCTCTGAAAAAATACCCTTAAAAGACAGTTTAAAAATATTACAAAATTTTGTTGAAAATAAACAACGTTTCTAATTAAAAATTTTAACAAAATCACTAACTAGAAATAAAAGCATTATAAGAAGACTGTTCTCACCTGCACGGTATAAATCGATCCAGCGATGACGTAGTACTTGTTGCTTCAAATGAGTTGAATAGATTTCGGGCAACCGGACTGCAATGTTTTAGAATGCGTTTTTCATAGTCAGGACTAAACATTTTCCAAATTTTCTTCAAGGCTGAATTCTTTTTTATTCTTTCTGAATTTAATTTCTATAACGGATTTATATCGGAAACAGAAGGGGGTAAAAATTGCTAGTTTCTTATGTTATATTGCAGCCAATTAATTATTTAGAGTTGAAGAATTTAATATCAAAATATATAGAATGTTTTGTTGAATATTCTGGAAAAAAGAAAAGAAATTTCGAATTTATTTCAATGAGAATAAAATATATAATTCGATTCGAAGAATAATAAATTGATAGGAATATAATTTTCTCTTACTTAAAATTTCTCTAAATATTCCAAATAAGTTTTCGAAATAGTTTCATTCTCAAGAAAATTAATGATGAAAAAACAAACCGTTATTGGCTATCATAATTATTAGGTTCTCATAGTGCTTAGTCATTTTCAAAGCATTATTTTCTTATAATTCACTTATTCCTAACCCACTCCTTCACTCGCTTCCCCCTCCACCAAGTTTTCACATAATTCCATAACGTATATAATTTTCAGTTAAATCCAAACAATTAAGTTTTAAGCACTAATGATAATTATCTGCAATCAAAACAATTAATCAAAATATTGATCAATCATTATGTCTGAGAATGAGGTTGGTCGTATCTAAGCCAATTATGAACGTACTCATGGACGACTCGTGGATACGAATACGAGATGCGAAATTATACTACGATAAAACGTAAGGCGTCGCACACGTTTTTTTCACAATAAACTATTTCCACAAGTAATTGTTATTGTAATTTATATTTGTCAGATACGTAAAGAAATGTTTTTTTTCAAATATTTCGTATATGAAGATCACTCGTGGTCACACCGCACGACGTTAATTTACACCAAACAATGAAAAATGTGAAAAGCATGCAACGAATTGTTAATGATTTTAAATAAAGAAAATTGCTTTTATACAGTGTTTATATATATATTATATTTATTGTATATATCACTATTATCATTATAATATTTATTTGCTTTCTTTGTTCTTCTTCATTTCATACTCCAAAGAGATTAGTTCCGCTCGTGCTTTTCTTTCTCCTAATTGTTTTCTTTGCTATTCGGTGAAGTGACTGTGTAGGTGGTTGGAATTCTGGGAGGTGGAATTCTGGGAGGTGGAATTCTGGAAGGTAACTAAAGGTAAGCTTGTCAATTTACTTGTAATGTTGAATAAATGCGTAGCGAGATTATTTTTGAATATTAATAAAAATAAAAGGAAAATTTCAAATATTAAATTTAATATGAATTAATAGAAAATTTCCAAAACATTTCTTGAAAGCTTTTCAGCTCGCCTTCGATTAGATTAATTAAAAATGTATGAAGAAATTATATATCACACTTTTTTAATTAACCATTATTTTTTAATGATTTATTAATATAATTTGTATAATTAAATACCTGAATTTAATTCTCGTATAATCAAATAAATTAAATAAATTTATGCATTCATCGTTAAATCAAAAGACTGTAAATGTTTACTATATGTGAAAAATATACAGCTCGGGAAATATTTCCATAAATGAATAATTCTCAGCATTTAAAATCACAAAAAAATTTTAAAAATTCTTTAAAAAACTTAACAAATATATTTAAAAATAAACGAAATGTACTTACAAGCACTCTCACTTAAAATAAATTTCGTTTAACAATTACTTTTAGATTTCAAAATATTTAACGTTTCTTCAGATATTTTCAATTATGTTTTTTGTATATAGTTTTTATTCACTTAATATAATTTCAATATTTCGCACACAGTTTCAATTTTATTTCAGCGATTTTTCTCTTATAAAAATATAAAGGAAAATTAATTTTTAAATTACTTTACAGACAAAATGATAAATAGAATTTTATTCTTGATTCGATTTTCTTTTTCCTTTCTTTTTTTTAAATTTAAAAACTTCTCAAAATTTCAATCCTCTTCACTCGAAATATAGTGAATGAATAAAATAAAGTGAACTCAATGACTGCCAGAAACGAGCACGAATAAAACTAAAGTCTGGAGCAGAAGATATATTCTATAAAATATAAAACATATCAAGATAATGGAAACAATATAAAGCAAAAACTATGTCGAAGGAAGACAAGTCGTATTAAATAAATAAAACAAAAAAAAAAAAAAAAAAAAGAAAACAAACAAAAGGAAACAAAGAGGTCAAGAAGAACGTGTCAACTACAGGTAGTGAGGGTAAGTAATAAGAATTGAATTCTTAATAGAGTTATTGAGCATACTGAATACATGAGAAAGAGCGAGAGAAAGAGAGAGTAGGCAGTAGAGACAGAGAGGATGAGTGAGAGGAAGAGAATAAAAGATTAGGAATTTTATTTTAGTTAAATTTAGAATTACCAAAGACTTGATATATTCTCCAGTGATATAAAACAAAACTACAAGAACGGTGCGTAGAATCAAAGGTATTATACAAAACTTTTTAGCAAAAAAAAATTAAATCATTAACATCGGCCTAGTCGTAACTTATATCGCACCTTACCGCCGTAATACAAATTTATAGTTTAATCCTAACAGTTTTAATGGGTGGACGCCCCATTTAATCTTACATTTCTCCTCGGTTTTCAAGTCTTCTCAAAAAGTCCATACATGGTATGGTGTAATAGTGGGTGTGCCACGCCCATTTTCATGTATTTAAAATTATAAACACTACCATCTCTGATAGAAAATATCAGCCCGTGAATTTCATTAGAGACTGAAAACTGAAAATTGACAATTTCATTACATGAATAATTCGACGTGAGGCCATTTCGACTAAGCCATTTTCAATACTGAACAATTTCTAGAACCAAAGGATATTTATGCCACATTTCATGGTAATGGGTGGGCTAAATCAACGCCCTTCGAAGCGTTACAAATTGAGGAACAAACATAATACGTCCCTGACATTCGGGTGTAGCGCATAAAAATAAAAGTAAAGAATTGTTTTAATTAATTGAAATTTCAATGAATATATTTTATATAATTTTAGCAATTCATTCATTAAGTTACGTTTTACGTAATTGTAACGAAGTTATAATGCCGCCAATAAAACCAGCAAAACCTTAAAAAACATATAAATTGGAAAAATTACATAAATAAATAAATTAGATAGAACTAAAAAAATGAATGATTGACTGTGACGCCCTCTAAATTAGAGATTTTATTACAAACTTTATTAAAATCATAATTTTTATGAAAATTATTATTCATGAAATTTAAACAAGTAGAATAATTCAAAGAGAAAATTGTAGTATTTGTAGTATTGTAGTAACAATTTTTATTCCTAAAAAAATACACACAATTTGCTTTCAATATTGAATTAATTTTCAAAGAATGTTTTGCCAAATTTAAAAAATTATATACGTGAATATTTGTTCGTTATCACACACTTAATATTTCCTACCGAAACACCTTTAATTACAAACAAAACAGAGATAAAATTTCAAATTTCGAAATAATACAATAATAATTATCGTCGGCAATTCTCTGTCGGAAACAGAGAAGAATGAACAGCAGGAATTATGTTATAACGTACGTTTGTGGGTTAACAATAAACCCAAATTTCTTCCCTATCAGTAAGCAATGAAAACAGCAACAACAACAACAGCCATGACAATACCATTTGTTTGTTCTACTGATAAGACGATGATGACACACAGGTTTGTTCACGAGCATGACGTGTCTCATGCCTGTCATGAGAAAGCCAATTTGTAAGGCTCGCCACCACCTTTAGTAGCAATAGTGTCTTAAGAACAAACAAAGCATAAAACAAAAACAAAACATTTTAATATAAACGATTCCCATACAAATTCCAGAATCCAGAACACGTATGCATTTTTTTATTTATATGTATTCGCTTTAGCACTATGCGATAATGCAAAAGTGTAAATGTAACCTTTTTGAAACGATTGATTTTATTGAATTGAAATAAAAAATGTTACATTCCATTCCAAAGTTATCGAATCATCAATTGAATCCAATTATCACTGAAAATGAAGATGATAATGAATTTCACAGTCAACTACAAAAGTGTGTAGATAATAAGTACTTCTTTTATTCACCACTATTTACACGTGACCTTGTTCCCCAGAGGCTAATATTAAGCGGCGAGGTCAACATCCATCGTCTGTTCAAAAGCTCGCAAACAAGATTAATGAATATGAGAAAATTTTGCAATAGCTCTGCCAAAGTTCAATTTGCGGTCGGTCGGTAATCGACACTAATTGTAAGATCACTGTTAATTGATTTCAGATCTCATAAAAAGAATTATATGATAATGCACATGCATTATCGATCGATAATGTATTCTCTGCATCTCACATATTTTCACTTAACGACGATGTCTTAAAATATATCTCCGCATATTTTTAGTCAAGAATATTTTCTTGATCGAACATTTCTCCCTGGGAGGAGGTCATCGAGGAAGTCAATTTAAAAATAAATTATGATTATTTGAAAAATATCGCGCTTTATATTTACTAGGCAGGAGGTATTTTCAGAAGAAAAGCCGCTACTGATCAATTTTTTATTTATGAAATGCGAACTCCTTAGGTGAGAATGATAAAGATACTTGAATGCATTTATTACACTAAATCTTTAGCCAAGACTATTTTGCATGATTATATTATTCATTATACGGATATATTAAAATTCGAAGTAAAATAAACACACGAGTATACTAAATTCCAGTCAAAGCTAGTTGAGGACTTAGCCATAAATATTTTAGTATAAATTTTAGTTCAATATCTTCCAAGGCAGATATATCCTCCTTATATTCAATCAAAAGTTTATTTTAGAAACGATTGATTTAATTTCAGAAAACATCAAATGTATTTCGGAATCTTTTAATTCAACATTTAATTCAACAATTCAAATCAAACATTTAATTCAAAAGCTGACAAATATAGTTAAGAAGTTATCAATTGTAGTCCAGAAATCATCAAATTTATTTCAGAAACGGTCAATTGAATTTCAGAGATTGCCATTCTAATTTGAAAGAAAACAGTCAGACAAATATATTTTAGAAACTATTAAAGGCATTTCAGAAACTATCAAATGAATTAATCAAGAATTTATATATTCATACTGCGATATAAATTTTTCACCCAATAGATTTAACCGAGCACATGAGAGTGCTTCTGACTCTTTTAATGCGCCATTGTTTCAGTGATTTCTTATGAACAATTTTTTTAAAATTATCACTCCCTAAAAAATAGTCCTCTAAGACCACGCAAAAAATCTTAAAATTCGAAATATGGTTTTCACTAAAATCTCAAGAGTAACGAAATATTTGGGGCGTTTTTAATTTTTCGCGTTTCTGGATGAGTACGAAAAATTTTAAAATTGTTTAATTCGTCAGATAATAATTAACTATCAGTTGGATTATATAGACTTTCATTTCACAAATTTACTTAGTTTCTATTGAAAACGTTTATGATAATAAATTGGCAGTGAATTAAGATAATTATGAAATTAGCAAAAATACAAATAAAAATTGATAACCCAATGACATTCATTCAGTTTTCGCCAAAATTTTTTTCCAAGTGAATTTTAATGTGAAGCAGTCATAACATGAAAGACTGAATCGTGAATATATTGGTATAAATACCTTTACTGTGTATAAGTTTGCAAGTTTCGAAATATTAGCAAATCTAAAACAACTCGTATTAATAAAAAAAAGAAACAGGAATAATTAGAAGCGAAAAGCGAGAACGGCAAGTGGGCGAAAAAGTAGAACAAACATAAATATGTTTATAAATTGATAACCTCTAGAAGTCATTAAAGATACAATCAATTTAAATATATTGCTAATTCTAACAGTTGAATCACATTACTGCGAATAAAAATTGTCGCAAAAAAATTCTGAAATTTCCTGAAAAATTTTAATCCTGTTTTAGCAGACACATTTATCTCTCTCTATATTGCGGTTTTCTGATAACGACTTTCACTTGATTCACATTCTTTGAGCTGTTCATTATAATATCGACTAATTCTCTGAAATATCCATAATTTCTTCAGGAACAGAAATGAATACCAGCAAGTGAGCTCACTCATAAAGGATCGTTTGAATCATGAGATCTTCATTATCTTAAAAAAATATATTAAACGATTACCCGTAGTGTCTAACAAAGAAATTTATGTTCCAGCCTAAATTCGTTTTTCCTTCCAATCGAAATTATTTTATCAGTAAAAATGCTTTTCGTATACATTCGCCTCCGTAATTTGGAAAATATATCGTTAAAGCGAATACACCGTAATGACTATATCCGGAAAAATTTCTCTTTTTATTAGTAATCTATTTAGGTTCAACTGTTTTGTTTTCTAATAAAACTTCTGAACATTAATTAAATGATATATTGAACACAAACGTTCTAATTTTGACGGACTAAATCAAATATTGGTAAGTATGTTTGTTAGTTTAATCAGAACAAATTTCAGTAATCACGCGAAATACGCAAAACGTTTCAATTTTTAACAGACATCGAATAAAAAACGGGGAATACTTTTTCAGAAAAATCACTGAGTTACTAAGGAAATTAATATTGCGTTTTCTTGCAACAATTTTATTACAATAAGCATTCGTGTCATTACTACCAAAATATCGACAAATCGAGCACAATTTCTTTACTGATTTTTATAAAAGTACAATCCTTCGCCGATATTGAATCCACCACGAATAAATCTGTCTTTAAGTGTGAGGCCCTTACATGGCGATAATAGATGATATCCAGTCACTGCTTCACGCACTTTTCCATCAAATGTGTCAATTAATTTTTAAAATTAAAATCAATGAATTAAAATTTCATTTCCAAGTTAACGTAATGTATATTTTATACCAAATATCCATTAAGAATTCATTATGAAATCACTAACCAATCCACCGTCACTTCAACTTGTCTACTAAATAAATTTCTCAACTTTCCAAAAAGTATGGAGTTTCGCGGTTTGAGAGCTTATTTACTAATTATACTTCTTTTCTACTTTAAATTGTTGAATTCTAGTTTTTTTTAATTGACGCCATTTTGCATAATCATTTGTATGGATTTGTATATATGCTCATTTACAAATAGACAGTAAAAATTTTCAATAGTTCGTTTCTCATTCACAATTGGATAAGCATTATGTTCAACACTCGAAGCTACATTTATTTTGTGCTTTCGTTTACAACGTACTAATGGAGATATTGCAGATATAGAAAAGTATATTTTTTCCCTGCTCAGAATTAAATTTAGCGACTGATTAAATTCAGCGACCATTGACTGTCCATTTGTCCGTTTTTGAATTTATCATAGGCGTCAGTAATTTCATTGCAGTACCACGAAGTTTGTCATGAATTCTGAAAATGATAGAAATCGGGGATGGGTGAAGGCTTGCAAAATAAATCTGATAATGTGGACTTCCGAATGAAGCACTTCCGATAATGTGTTTACAAAATGTGTACCACCACGATCTTACTAGCGATCTTACTAGCAACAAAATCGACAATTTCAGAGTGCAGGCTATATAAACTTCGATCAGGCTGAAGTCAGTCTTTCTAATATTTATTTGTTATTTTCGTTCTATCAATTAGTCATTTTAATTTTCATTCATTTTTCCTCTCATTCATGAATTCTCATTTCAAATTAGAAACAAAAACGTACTTATTTACAAAAATTCGAAATTGTAAATGAGAATTTAATAAAGAACGAACAAATGAAATTGAATTTTTTTATATAAACCAAACGCAAAAAAGATGGATGGGTTCAATTATTTTCACAAATTAATTAACGAAGGCGTGCAAAATTTATATTTCCACAAAAATTTTACCTTCATTAATTAATGGATTATGAATATTGTGAGTCGTTTATATCCGGATTAGAAGTTTTAATAAACTCGAAAGTAATCGTGATCCGTATAACTGAAGGAAACAAAGCATTTTAGATAATATCCGAGTATTTTACGATAGCGTAATTATACATATCTTCTGTAATATTCTATACAGTATTGCCATTGCAATTTGTCTTATTCAATTCTTGTACGATACTTAATTACAATTAACTTTTCTTATCAGTTTTCAGTGGAATAATACGCAATGATACCAGACAGAAGAAGAAGAAGAAGAAGAAGAAACAGAGGAAGGAATTATTGTTGTTTACGATGTGGTTTTATAATAGATAATGTAGTCATTTCATTGCTACGAGTGGGTTTAAGCTTTTCTGTTAAGCAGCATTTTGAAAAACTGGTGGGAAAGGAAATTTGTGGTTAATTCAATTTTAGTACGTACATTACGCATACG
Organism: Physocephala rufipes; assembly: GCA_963966595.1. NCBI lineage: Eukaryota > Metazoa > Arthropoda > Insecta > Diptera > Conopidae > Physocephala > Physocephala rufipes. Next base: position 22,896,758 of record OZ016504.1, read on the forward strand.
CGATATAGCTATGTCGATACATACATACTCATATATTTTTGTATAGGATAATATAAAAATTATACGATACATTCATGTTGAGTATTTCTATGGTAATAAAGAGAAGAAGGAGCGTGTTGGACTCTATTCATTGTCAAATAAAACTCGAAAAATCTTCGCTCGAAAAAGTTAATCCGTAGAGAATTCACATCGTTGTATCAGAACGCACTATATTATACATTATGCATTTTTGACACAAAGTATTTTCCTTTGTGTGACGTAATAGTATTCTAAAACAAAGCCTTTTATTTAGAACCAACGAAATAGACTTAAATCATCAGTGATAAGAAAAGAATATTGAGGGAAAACTAACGAGGTCATGTTACAGAAATCCTTCAATTATGAAACATAATAACAAAGTATCATAAATATCAAAAAATTTCAACGCTTCGCACATCCAGCATCTGCATCTGCCGCAGCGATTTTAACAATTTGACGAATGACATCATTTTATACTTCATTTACAAATAGTAAATTTTATAACATTTATGACGAACATTAATGATGATAAACCTATAGAATACGAGTGGGCACGAAAAAATGGCGCTGGCGAAATGCGTTACTTTTAATAAACGACATTTCAAAAATCTTACACGTCTAGTAAGCTTTCTTTCGACTGCGTTTCGACTAGCTAAGCGTATCGCTATTAAAGGAATACTCGTTTATTATTCACGATATTTCAGCCGCTTACGCACGCTTCTAACACGTCTGGCACACGTTGTTACGTCCTTCGCAAATATTCTACTACTCTTGTTATTGTAAACACACTAATGATGGGCGTCAATAATATATGATTACAAAAGTTTTCATGTATGTGTGATACAAGAAATGCTTGTGAACCGGTCGGTTGTATGGATTTAGTCATTTCAATGCATCAATTCTTGATTTTACCATTGCCATGCTTGAATGCATGACGCATAAATATCAAATATTCACTTAAGTCAATCAGAAGTAACCGAAGGGAATAGATTGGTTAAACGTTGGAGATTTTCGTTGTCAGCTGCAAAGAGGCACAAAGAAATTTCGGCGAGTTTTTGAAAGTGATCTGTCGGTTATTTCGACTGAAAGGAATAAAATTTTAGATATATGAATAAGGCACACTTCTCTCTCTCTCTTTCTCACACTATACTTTTATTTTTAAGTCTATAAGTATTCAATTCTTTTATATCATTTGCCTTTTATATCCGTTATGTCGTCTTTCACCATAGCAAGGTGAAATTTTATAATTGGGATTTTTTAGATAGTCGTTAGCGATAGTTAGTTTTTCTATAAGTCCGATGGCATTCAAAACATTTTTCTTTATGAAGTTTATAAGTTTTTATTTATTCTACGTAATATTCGAACACAACTAACCTACTGCACTGCACAACTACATACCTCAAAGTAAAAGCTTTAAAACTAAGGTATAAACAAGTACAAATTCATACTCGATACGCAAGGTGGACGTAACGCTGAGAGCTTTCATGCATAATTTCATAAATATAACCTCATCGTTCTCCCAAAAGGAATTAGGGGGAAAAATAACGGCAATACAAGTGAATCAAATCATCACGCCCTCTCAAAAAGAAGCATATGACAAATATTTAACTTTATGAAAGTTTTGCTAAATCGAAACAATTAAAAAGGTGCAAATTTTAAAACTGATTTTTAAAACCGAAGGTTTTAAAACTGATACATTTACACTGCTACTAAATATACTATCATTAAATATGCTATTAAATATATATTACATATTATAGCTTTATATTTATTAATAAAAACAATCTTAACAATAATTTTGTTGTATAAAAACTATGGCATAAGTTAAGAATAATCGTCTAGCTCCGATTTCCACCACTTTTGGTTTAACGTTAGGACCAGGAGTGGTCAATTTTTTTCGGGGACCACAGCTATCTTGGATCTGGGAGCATTTGATGGTAACGATAGATATTTTAATTGTATATAATTTATACGTATTTATACAAATTTATACGTATTTATAAGAATTTAAACGTATAATATACGTTTTTGTTAAATTCTGCACATTTTGAGATTTAATTAAATATATGTAAATTAGTCTTTACGAGAAAAAAACAAAACTAATTTTCTTATATTTAATTATATGCCCGTTAAAAATTATAGATAATTATAGACACGGTAGATCTCTGCCTACTTTGGTCATCTCAATAAGTCACGTACTTATCGAGATATAGAGGTGAATTTCCTTTACCATCAATGTTTTCAGATCCAATACGTCTGTCATCGCCAAAGTGAAAAAATTGTTACTTCTGGGCTCAACGGCTTAAAAATTAAAAAAAAATTTAACCAGTCGGCCTTTATTTATTCCAATGCGGGATTTCTTTAATTGGTTCCAAGATTGGACAGTATTCCATACTTGTTCAATTATCAATACGGGATAATGATATATAATTTATTACGTATGAAAACTAAAAATAAAATGTACTTTTTTTTCAACGAAAAAACCAACAATAATTTCACTGAATGGATACTATTTTTATTTGATTTCGTTTGCCAATAAGAAAAACTTTTCTTTATTGGAGAGCTACAATTACGATATAAAGGTGGCATCGCTGCAGCCAACTAACGATTTTTTCATACAAAGCCAAGCGGAGAAACACCACTAAATGAAAACGCTGTTTCGCCCAACGCCACCCTCATACAATCTAAGCTAAAATCAAAGCACCCTGCAAAACACCACACTCACCCTCTTTCACAATATGTATACATCAAACCTTTAGGAGGCTTTAACGATTTTCTTTTACTTCATCGCAACCGCGTTTGAAAATATCGAGCATTTGACTAATTTTTCACAGAACAAATTTACTTTCAATTTGACGATGAAAATTGGTTACGATGTTGGATTTGTGTGGGTGGAAGGGGGGAATCAAACGATGAATACACGAAAGCATATCATAAAGATTGGTGGAAACTCACTCGCCTAGGTTTTGCTGCGCTGCACTGCACCTCCGCACTAAATTTTTCTTCACTGCAATGAATTTTCTAGATACTACAATGACTTGCTTTCTTATAACTGTTAATTGTTTTAATAGATTTTATTGATAACCGACGCGAAATATCTCGAAAAATTGCACTACGCGTCTAAAATATAATCAGAATTTTCCAAATGGTTTTTCAAGGAAAATCTATTTTCTAGCGACGACAGCGACTATTTCGTGCGATCGAAGCGGTGGAAGTTTGACAAATGTGATGATTGTCAAAAAGGCTGTCAAATATAGAGTGCACAAAAGAGATAAACAATGAAAGAACTTGGGGGAAATAACAACAACGACTGTTGGAAATTCAAAATTTAGCCAAAACTGTCAAATACTATTTTTTTCTCTCTATCTTTTTACATTTCTCTAAATTTATTGTGAATTTATTCTGGCTGTTTGAAGTTATGAATCAGAGATGGCGCTGTACGTCATTAGGAGTTTATATATGAGGCAGCGATCTAAATATTAAATGAGATATAGTAAAAAACGTATAATTTGATTTTATTATACTCTGCACTTGAAGAAAATACTTTGAAGCGTTTTACATCATTTTTTATGAGGCATTATTTGTGGCATATTTTGTAAGGTATTAATTTTTATGTATAAGTTCCACGTCTTGGCAGATATGCTTCAAAGATATGGGCGTGGTTAGCTCATTGATTACAGAGAAATAACTCTTACGTCTATTAAAAAAGTCATTGATTCAGAGTTATCAAAGGTTTTTATTTAAAAATCATCGCATAGTTATATACTTACTCAGCCCAAACACAATAATTTTGCTCGATGATTTTTGAAACCATCTTCTATTTCTCAAAAATAGAAGTTATCATTAAATATAACGGCTATTTATAAAAGCCAAGAAACACAATTAAATTCTCATTTTTAAGGCAATAGTTTCTCGATGAGTTTTATGATCAAAATTTTTGGAATATTTTCAACATAATCCATACAATTTTTTAGACATATTCTGCCTCTCTCTGCTGTTTAGTGCTGAAAATTTGCCACGCCCTTCGAAAACCAAAACGAATTCTTCAGTTCTGGGAATAAATTTAAAGCAATGTTTTTCATAGAAACTATTGTAACAAAAATCTTACTGGCCATTTAAAACAAGATTAACAAATATAAAAATCTTGATGTAAAATTATAAAAAGCGATACCCTAAAAAAGTCCCAAATATTAACCAAAAACCATTTAAAGCTTCGGTACAATTTGCAGATGCTTCCCATCGAGTAAAACAATTTTTTAGTCTAGATTATCTGTAAATAATTCATGTTAATATACGATATATTTATTAAAAATATTTTATAATAATCTTTGTCGATTTTACAATTCAGTAGAAATTTAAGGAATAAACAAAATCTCAAGCATTATTACTACACGTTTCGATTTCTATCCACAAAACAAATTTGAATGAAATACAGTAGTATGGTAATTCTATATTATAAATTCCAATCTTATACTCTCTTTTTAAAATATACGTTTGAGCAATTGAACGCAGTTATTAAGTCGTTTGTGATTGAAATTTAGAAAGAGTGAAACACGAAACGAACTTAATAATATATATCTACTCATAGCAATCGCTAAATTTTGAAATATGTATCGAAATTGCACCCTGAGCAGCCTACTTCATAAGCAGGCATATATACCTGATATGCTTGACTTCCACATTTAGAGTAATTTCTAAATTCAATGAAATACATCCATAAATGGAAAATGAGCCTGCTGCGGTTCCATCAAGTCGACTAGGAAGCAAACGGTGCCAGCAACACCCTCATAAAGGCTGTGCGGACGATCTGGAGTACGGGCACGTAGTTTGAATTCAGGATCAGTTAGAAGTTCCATAAATTTAATAGCTCGATAAAAGTACTTTGGCTCATTAGTCAAACGATAGAGTAGCAGAAAGACATAGCCATTTCCAGCTACACCATGACATATGCCCGGCCCTTTACGCAAGAATCCCTTCATCCAAACTAAATCCGCAGCTCGTCGCATTGCCACCAAATATTTTTCTTCTTTAAATATAAGATATGCCTTCGCCAGCAGATATACTGCACCCGGTGCTCCGTGACACCAATGCACTAAACGTTTCTCCCGTCCACTTTTCAAATCCTCAAGAGCTACTGGAAAATTCCCTTCATCGTCTTGTAGAATCAGAAAGAAGTCAATCGAACGCTTAATATCACGTAGTTCAGCACTAGGCGCTGAAATTGGATCGGTGCGGAACCATGGGCTATCCAGGAGCATATGTAAAATAGCACACAATCCGTGAGCAGCACCTAAATACTCGGTGCCATGATATTGATACATTAATGGCAGTGGTGACTGAGTCATCTTCGCGTACTCGCGACCACTAGCGATTATTAGTTGGCAGATAGAGATTATGTCGTCATCAGTAATTTTCTTCTCACTCAATACATCATTAAGCCAATAGCAACCCGAAAGGTAACCAGCTCGTCCTACTAACACCTCATCGCAACCATACTTTGTGTGCAAATACTCCTTACTGGATGCAATGCCAGCTTTGAAATTAACCAAGTCGTTGGAGAGGTCTTCCGTACGTTTCATATCATGTGAAATCGCTGCGGATACTGCATAAATACCGGCATTTCCACACAAAAACGAATAACGTTCAGCCGAGCGCTTCTTATATCGATCAGCATTCGCTTTAGCATTCCTTATAAATGCTTGGCCGTGTTCCAGAGCAGGATACAAATCTCGGGTGTGCTGAGATCGTGACATCTTCCAAAACATATATGCAATACCTGCATTACCAACATACAAATCCCCACGATTATCTTCTTCGGGAGAACTGGGATTGCAATATTCGAGAATTGAATCAACGTAAGTACAAATAAGATTCTTTACATGCTCCTCATCCAAATTAATTGGTGTGCTGGCCGTGCTTACAAAATCAGGATAAGGATTATTCAAGAAGCGTTTCTCCATTTTACTCTCTGGAACTTTTTGTAACAGAGTCCGACGGAAGTATCGATCGATAAGCTTTAGGTGTGACCCTTTTGTCTGTCGAAACTTCGCAAACAATTGAACGTATTTTACACACGACTGAATTTCGTCCGTTCAATTCCAATACGTAGATTGAAATAACGGAGTAAAGTTTTCAAATAATAACAAGCTTATCTTTCACGATTTATTTAATACACAAGTTCAATTTCCTTCTAGGTATAAAAGTACAAGACACCGGCTTAAATTCAGACTTCTACAACTTACAATTTATTTATGTCAAACGGAACGGCAGTGAATTGGCAAACCAACAGGGTGGTCTGCATACCCATTAATTTTTTTTGTTTCTACAATCTACAGATGTTAGAAAAAAAATTATAAAACGTGCTTTTCTCGAGTTTTACCCAAAGTGGTTCGAACTCGCCTCTAAAACCACCATACTATACACCTCAATAAATTAATTTCTGCAACATTTTTATCGTAGTTTCACGGTGACCAGATACCACAATCGCAGCATATGTTGACATACCTTGAGAAACAAAGATGGATGAGGATGGATGTGTCTCTTTCAAATTGCACCAGAACCACAACTTAAAAAAGTGACATTATTAATTATCTGCTATACAATTCTCTGTGTATTTGAATATTGGCACGGATGAATATGTCCACCAATACTATAGCACAGATAATTCACCACAAACACCATTGAGTAAAGCAAAGCGTCTTCACATCGCTCAATCCGTTCATCTTTATAGACTTCAGCAAATCCGGTAAGAGTTGTTATACCCACCCAAACATAAGAAAAAGCGATATTATAATGTGTATAATTTAATACATCTCATCGTGGAGTTCTATTCTAGGCGGAGTTAGTATTGGTGACACCAAATATTTTGTGCGTAAAAAAATTGAAGTTGAAATTCCTTTTATAATTAAAACTTCACATCATATGCGATTTTCTTGATTTTTATAATTAAGCGAATACAAGTTCTACTAAAAACAAGCTGGAGCATTATTGAATGTTTCTACCCTAATCGTATACTGTAATACACGATTAATACACTTTAGGGAATATTGAATCCTCCACTAATTTGTAGTGCGTATGCAAAAATTACTACTGCATACTTTCTGAGACATACTCGAAAATATGCAATGGAAGACCCAGTTTTTTATGTCATTACGACATGGTCATAAAAATTAAAATAATAAAATATAACAAAAAAGTATAAATTTCAAATCACGTAATTTATTTCATTACTAAATAATTATTAGAAATATGTACTACAATATATTTTAAATAATTAATAGTTGAACAATTACGAGGATATTATTTAACATATTTGAGTTTCCTTCTATTACGCTATTTTTTAATTTATTTATATTATTACTAATTTTTGTGACATAATTAAAATTTTAGTTTCTATGAAATTAGCTAATTTTAGTAATAATTTTATTAACTTATCATTTAAGTTTACGTTTAAGCTTAGTTAATTTTTATCGAATTTACGATTTATATTAATTTTTGTAAAAATAGTTTCGAGTTTAAAGTGGAATATCAAAAACAATCAATGTAAAATATAAGTTTGTAAATTTCGTCTTTATTTTATAACAAATTTATAATATAATAAGACGTCAAATAATTTTGCTCAAAATGTACAAAGTATAAAAAATGTTATAGACAGTTTCTTTGGTATTCTAAGTAAATATAAAATATTATATAAAATACATAATTTAATACATACTTTAATAAATACATACTTAAAGGTTTTAACGATAGTAAATTAAAATTAGAGTAATGTAAGCCTTTATATATATTTAGTTAAACCAATGAATTTTGCCTTAAAATGTTATTTTGGAATTATTTATAACAAGGCAAACTACAAATGTCCATTAAGCTTGCTAAAATGAGTGAGGAATGTTATTTGTTTAGCCTTTTTAAAATGCCGAAGTTAAAATATTTTGTTAATCTAATATGTATACGATATGTATATGATAAAATTGAAGTAAAAGGGTGTTTATTTTGAAATTGCTAAAGTTTATTTAACTTAAAACTGAAATGTTTATAGTTTGAAATTGCAAACAGAGCTTTGAGCATTTCGTTTTCAAAATAAAGAACCATTTCCACACCTCCTATTATTTTTATTTAAAATCCTTGAACTAATTGTTATTTATTTTCTTTTTATTAACAGCTAAAATCGGGTGATCGCTTTTCTAATATAATTTTTCAGTTTACTCTAAGTAGAATTAGCAGATATGTTGGCGCGTACAAAATAGCGGAGCGATACTATTATTTTAAATATATACCCACACAAAAATAACCCTAATATTTTTATATAACCTAATTATTTTTAACAAAAATCAAACAAATCAAAAAATAAATTTTATAGCCCTATAATTTAATTACGGTACTAAATTTTAGGCCTTAAAAGTACATTTATATGTACAGGAGAAATGCTTTGGAGGCGGTGGGTTCGCCCAGTAAACCTGTCTAGGGATCAAGTGCCATTTAAAAATTGGCACGAAGGAAGGAAAGGATAATTTTTTAAGGCAGTAAGGATGTATGTTCCCATTTGTCACTGCTTGCTAAAGCTCTTACGTGGCAAATTGGTACGATATTCCCGGTGTAAAACAATACTCCCAAAAATAATACTGTCGGTAATTCTGTTGTAAGTAAATGGGTTCTTTTTAGCGCCATTTTAACTGACTGGATGAAATACTGACTGGATGGGCATGCCCAATTGCTTGGAAGCGACTGACAATAAGCACGTCACTGTTGTACGTCCGGAAAATAGTCTCGCCTTACTTCAATTATAAGCTATATTTTAGTGTTGCCCTGATCATAAGCAACCATGATGCAAACTATTGCTTCACACTCGTTGACGTTGGAGCGCTGGGAATTCAGAGCGATGGTGGCGTAAGTCCGAATTTTTGAAATAAATATCCTAAATAGCTTACCAGGCGCTCCGGAAGCATTTTCGCATTATATTGTCATTTTTGTATTGAAATAAGTTAAAAAATAGAATAAAAATATTAAATTTCGATTTGAAGAAAAACAACAAATTTTTGCGACACCTGTATTGGCCCGGCATGAGACCTTAAGTTTGTAAATACATGGCTCAATGCGAACCTCCACGCACTTCGAAGGCACCGACGCAGGTGTTGCGAGCCCCAATGGGATCCCTGGGTGAAACTGAACGACCTTTTCAAAAATTGTATTTAGACCTTATAGGACAGTTTCCTCGAACGCAACGAGAAAGTAATGGCATCCTGATAATAGTTGATAATTTTTCTAAATTTACCTTTTTGTAGCTTATCCGAAAGTTTACTGCTCCAGTATTTATCGAGTTTTAACGACATTTTATTTTCTATTGCTTTGGAGTGCCTGAAACCATAGTGACTGACAATGGTCGCCAATGCACTAGCAAGGAATTGGACGGGTTTTTGGAAATATTTAGGGTGGCGCATATTTTTACGGCTGCATACTCGCCTCAATCCAATGCGTCAGAGAGGGTGAACCGCTCCATTAACGAAGCGCTCCGTTCTTACCTTCGGAGAGATCAGCGGGATTGGGACGAGTACCTCAGTGCTATTAACTATCCATTACGTAACAACGTACACCAAAATATTCAATACGCACCGCATATCGGGCCGTTTGGTCACTCACGGCAAATATTATCGGACCCTCAGACAGTTCGAGAAATTACAGGAGGGCTTAATTAGGTTAGCGAAGACCGACTTTAGAGAAATGCGCCACAAATATGTTCAGGAGCAGATAAGGAAGGCGCTCGTCTTTTTTGTATTAGTTCTTTAACTTCATCGAAGCATCGAACTTCAAAAATGCAACGCAAGCATATTGTCTGACAAATATGATATTTCCTTGTTTGGTTCTAGGAGGACGATGGTCGTATGATGGCGGGATGTGGTTAACATCTACACACGCACTACAAGCGACTCGATCAGGGTATTATGGCAGCATTTAAAATTTACTACATAAAGCAAACGCTTAAGTATATTTTAGATTCAGTGGAAGAAAGGAATTTGAATGTTTTGGGAGCATGAAGAAAGTTTACAATTATGGATTGTATTACACATGCCTCCTTTGCCATCAAGCAGTTACGCCAATCGACCTTAAATGCTTGTTGGGAAAAAATTTTGTCAGCATGCGTCAAAAGTGGAAGTTTCGTAGTACAAAAATCAACTGTGTGTTCTGAGATTATAAACTTATCGAATGCAATTGGTGGCGAAGGTTTTGACAACATGCAATGGCTGATTTAATTCGCGGGGGCTTGAAACTTTCTACAAAATTGGAACAGCATTTTCTAACTCATAATCCTGACATGGAGCATGCATTAAAATTTTAACGTAATCTTAAGGTTTGTGTAGCTGAGTATCTAGAATTATATAAGCAATTTGAGAAACCAAAAAAAAAACAGCGGCTAATAACCGACTTTATAATAACAATAAAACCAACTGAGACCGTAAATAACGAACGAAATTCTTCATTTGAATCAAACGCGACGGCTGTGCTAGACATATCCGACATAGTATCTGACATATCTGACTCAGGTAGCGATGAATAGTTACGAAATTGATTTCTATTCCTAATTTCAATTTGAATTTTTATATGTTTTGTACTTACGGGTTGAATTTTCGAGGTTCACTAATTTTAATTTCGTTGCAATAAAAATTAATTATTATTGTTTTATAAATACATATGTAATATGTATTTCATTATTACTTCTTTTTACATTTTTTTGGGAAAATATTTACAGTTTTTTAATCTTACGCGATTTTCTAAAGTTGTGGAACATATCCCCAAATTTACCATGTGTTGCGTGTATTTTTACACGATTTTTTTGGCACGCTAGAGCTCAGGCATTACCACGTGCTTCTCGCCATTTTGTTTGACAAGAAGCCCTTTTTTGGGCCACAACTCCTACAGTATCCATCGCCCAAGAGAGGAAAATCGAATCAGGTCACACTACAGATTAGTCCAATTTCATTCAACAGATAAAATAAAGAGGGATGAAAAAGAGGAGTTCTCGATCTGGTTGGTGAACCAGGTCGAGTTTTGCCTTACATCGTTCCGGCGACAAACATTTTGTTCCTTCGAGCCGGATAGCGCCCGTAACTCGACCGCGAACTTTTCCATTCACCTCTATCTTTTGTTTGTTTTTTCGCGAACATATATCTTTCAAATAAAAAACTAAAAACAAAACAAAGAAGGGATTTTTAAATATTTTCAACAACAATTTCTAAATTTTTTTAAACAAAAGCGTAAGTCACGGCTAAACTGTGATTTAAGCGTACCGAGGCTTAGACATCGGAACAGTGCGAAAAATCTATATCGTACTATTAGTTAAGTTTACAAAATAACACAAAATATAATGGTCAAGGGACAAAGATTATATGGACGTCAAATGGATTTTGGCGACGAATTAGTAAGAATTCGCGATAAATTAATGCTGAAAGATCAAAGATCATGTCAGAAAAGAATTGGAGAAACAGCTAGTGAAGGCGCATGAGGAATTTAGCAAAAATAATGTCGCACATTTAGCTTAGGGAACAACAAGCGAAGATTATTTTGAGAATTATTTTGAAACTGCATGCAATATTGTGGAGGATGCGAAACTATTGCTAAAAGAGATTTCCGTTGAGTTACCATCCGCATTGGGGGAAACGGAGGCCAGGAAACATTTCAAAGGTCGAAAGTATGATGAGCTACTTTTAAAATTCCTTCAAATAGCGTCAAATGTTAAACAATGGTTAGTTAAAATCGAAGAAGAAATGGACGAAGAACCTCTTGCAGTCCTGGAAGTAAAAATGTAAGTCACAGAAGAAAGATTCAAAACTTTGGAAGCAATATATGCCAGAATATGCGAATCTGGGGTAACAGAAAAGGATTCGATAAATGAAGACATGGAGAATCTTTTGATAAAGTACTACAACATTCTTTGATCGCTCGCTATGTGAAAACTAAAAAGCTTATTGATACCACTGTAGTATACATATACACACATACCAACTATAAGTAGCAATAATAAAAAGAGCAATAAAATCAAAAGCACAAAAATAAAAGAACACAACAACAATAATAAAATCAATGACCGGCAGCACAAGCCAAGCCAACGTTTAAGGTCCAATTAGTCAAAACGTATCGTAACGTAGCGTAACGTACGTTGAAAACTGCGATTAGTCAAAACGTTACAGCTGATTGTGAATCACAGAGAACGCGACTTCAAAATGGCAAACAATAGGAAACTAAAATTGTTTTTAATAATATTAATAGGAATAAAATTAAAGCAGCGACGGATCCGAGAGTGGAAGGTGCGCCCAATCAATAGAGATTGGGCTAAATATGGCTACCACCAAAGAATTTTTAAAAATATCAAGGCTCTAGAGTCTAGACAGTGGTCAGCTCTTTTTGCACACAAGAATGACGGCACCTATATACGATTTGCTGCTGAAATTGCTGTTAAAACACCTACGAGGGCCTCGTCAACGAATTGGTCGTGAGGAACGGCTGTCTCTTACAACATTGTATGTATTATAATATTGTATAATATTAGTGATAGATGTGTTAATTATTGAATATATAGGTTCCTAGCGCATGCGGTGCCATTACAAACTATTGCCTGGGCATATAAACTGGGGAAAAGTACATTGCGCAATATTATACTGAAGACATGTGGCTTGATATGGAATCTCCTGGCTCCAGTTTATGTGAGTGAACCTACAACATCGCAATACAAAGACATTGCGAAAGATTTCGATACTATATGGAATACGCCGAATTGTGTCGGCGCCATTGATGGCAAACATATTGCTGTTAAATGCCCACTTTGTGCTGAAGATCATATTACACATGAAGCGAGCCAAATAATTAGGTCAGTATAATTCTGAATGCATGACAATCGAACTAACGCCAATAACGCTTGCGTTGCATTTACGTATAAGTAGTTCAGTAGTTTAATAATTTACTGTAAACAGTCGATTAAGGGATAAATTTCCTTAGTAGACGAAATATGCTTAAAATTATATTTGTATGTAATATTAATAAGATCGATGATGATAATTTTGTATAAATACCAGCAAGAAAAGATCATTAAAGCAGAGGCGATTCTGGTTTGTCACAAGAAACATCTCTCTTTTTATGCGGCTCTATTTGGAGCTCAGATTCGATTCGGCCCAATCAGGCTAAGAAAATCATCAATCAAAGTCGTGACTATGAGTCATGGAAATCATTGGCTGGAGAGCTTAGTAAGTACTCTTTAATTTTTTTTAATGAGGAGAAGAATTTTTAGAATAGACTAAAAATAAAATTAGAACTCAGAAAAACAAGAGGACTTAAGAGGACAAGTATTACATGGCGATCCTGCCAACTCTTTTGATATACTAGATGTTGCACCATCATTACAGGACATCAACTGCATATTTGAGCGGTATCTAGCAGAAGAAGAGTACGAGCCGGGACCAATCAGTCAAAACATCCCACAATACCAGGCCTTACCATTGACGGCTGGGGCAAAAAGAATGACAATAGAGGACTACAAGAATAGACAGGAGCAAAAAAAAGGAAGAAAAAATAAATTCCATGAGAAAAATAGGCCCGAGAACATAATTAAGAAGAGATGTGGAATAAAGAGACGTTTCCAACGGGAGTGCGCGTTTTTGCAACGCGTTATAAATATTAGCGAAGGGCACCAAAAACGAAAACTTATAAAGCAGTTGCAAGCAATGAAGCAGAAAGGTTGGAGAGAACAATAAAAAAAATTATATGCATACATATATATAAATAAAAATAATTTTCGAAAATGACTTACAAATTTTGCTTTATATGCGAATCGCGAGTAAAGGAAGAAAAATTACAATCGCATATAGAAACCAAACACAACAGAATAATAGAAAAAGTAAATAAAATAGTAAGTGCCTTAGAATCAAGAAAGGAATAACAATTTTAAACAAAAAAACGGGGACCAAACTCACAATGGAAGAAATAATGGACAACAATAATGCAGCAGCAGCAGCTTTATCACCTTTATCACAAGAAAATAGTAATAAGTTAGAAATAATAATATATATTAACTGTACTTGCCTAATAATATTGTTAATACTTACGTTACACAACTATTATAAGAAATATATTAAGAAACAAGCACTAAAACAGATAAGTAATGCATAAGCTAAAATAAAATGGACTTTTTATATAACTTATTAAAAAATTTCAAAAAAAAAATCCATCTAGAACATACACCAAGCAATACATTTTAGCAACTGAAAAACACATCAAAGACGCATGGTTAGAAATCTCTGAGACAGCAGCAAGTTCAGATTTACCAGAACTGCGGAAAAGGTATGACCAAATATTGAGTGATATCGGAAAATATTTAATACCAAAAACTGAAGAAAACAGATTCAGACAATCCTGACGATATCTTAACAAAAAAAGGAAATATAATAATGGCAAATTGCGATATTACTATAGCTTCTAAAATCATACCCGAATTTCAAGGGAACATTAATGATTTAAACAATTTCTTACGCTTGATAGAATTCTATCACGATACTCTCAGGGATACAGAACAAAAAGAAATTTTAATAAAATTTGTGTTATATGGTGTTCACACGGACAGAATTTTCGACTGAAAAGCCGAATTTTCAAAAATTCTCTGAAAATCAGCATTTCACCCATACAAATACTGTCAAACGAAAATAAACTTTTCAGTGGATTTTTGTTGAGAAGCCAACGAAAATTCACTTGCAACTCTGATTTCCCCTGACTTTTATTATACTTCAATCAAAGTGACATTCTGACATTGATATACAACCAATCAGAAAGCTGAATTCAAAACAAGAAGTCCAGCGAGAAAATGGAGTAGCATATTGAAAATATGCAAACTGATAATCAGAAGTTCATCGAATTGGAGGAAAAAAGTCGCCCTACTCGTAGAACAAACCCGCAACGACGCAATTTTTAAAAGTGAAATATTGAAGCTAATGTCTGCAGGTCGTAATCCGCAGTAAATTTTTGTCTGCTATCTATTAGGTGTTCTATCTGTGTTCTTCTAAAGTACAAAATAAATTTTAATAGAAAGGTGTTTTTCTTAATTTTTGTTGGTTTAAACCTTTATTGATGCCCTTTGTTCTTGGGCTTGACATTTTCAATAAAAAAGATTTTTGTTGACGGAGAAATTTCACCATTCATCAGTCAACTATTGGATGAATCTTTGTCTTCTGTTTCCAATGTGCCATGAGTCGACATTTCGACGTTAGATTCGACGTGTACCATTTCTAGAGTTGCTGTCGGCGCAAGGGGAAATCCCAGCGCTTCAAAACCTCTAATGGAGGCGTTGTTTTTCATCGGTCAATGGAAATGCGTTCATGTACAGAGGCTTTAAAACTTCCCAAACAACATCGCAAAATTCAGTCACAATTCTGCACACTGTGCTTTTTCCAATACCAAACAGGTTAGAAATGCTTCGATATTCCGCGGAAGAGCCTAAAGCATACAACGCCACAGCAACTATCTTTTCTAAACTGATGGCTTTCCGCATATTGGTGTCCGACTTTTGTATTGATTTTAGGAGCGCGCACAAATAATAATTGTGATAGACTGATAATTCGCTGTCTAGACTTTGCTGTAAAAATAGGTAACTGCCTCTAACTGCGAGGTAACTTTTTAGAAGCACTATATAATTGGCAGAAGACATTTCTTTGAATTTATTATTAAAAATTTTAACAAGACCTTGGAAATATCTATGCTTTAATTTAAATTGTCGCGAAAATTTATTTGTTATATTTGTTCTTCACTCTTGTTTACAATTAATTTCAGCTGTCAACGAAAATTCGTTCTTGTCGTTGGAACACCTGAATTTTAGTTTTAAAAATTCGCAGAAAATTCTGCTTTTCGGCTTTCCAAACCTTCTAGTTTTGTATCACTGAAAGAAACGTTAAAGAAATCCTATAAATCCAACAAACCTACCACAAAGATACATAGTGAAATTAATAAATGTTATCAAGGTAATCAAGCTATTCTAACATTCTCCACAAAAATAGAGTCATTATTAGCTTCACTAAATGAAATACAAATAAACATGAAATAACATAGAGAAATAATAGTCAGACTTAATGATCAGATAGGACTAACAGCTTTCAAAAATGGATTATCTGAACCATTGAAATCCGCAGTATCAGCAGCAAGGCTAACTAAGCTATCAGAATCAATTGAAATAGCTACAGAGATGGAAACAAATAATTCGTCTCAAAATAAAGTAATGCATTATAATAGGATGCCAGGAAATATGATGAATTTCAATAGAAATTTCGAATGCATTCATGCTATTAAAGGAATGAATATAGAAAGAAAATACGCAGAGCCGTTTATCGCAAGAATAATTGTTAGAGAACGTACTGCTGTGAAGTTATTATCTTTTGAATGCAGCATCCGGCGAATTCAAATTCATAACTGTTTTAAAGCTCTGTATCTTCCGACACCGCGAAAATATTACAGTTGCGGAAGCTAAGGAGAAAGCACATGCACCAACCAAGTTTTGTTACTATGCAATAGAGTAGCAATCAAAGTACAAGGGTGAACTCTCAAATTAGTAAT
Source organism: Physocephala rufipes (assembly GCA_963966595.1). NCBI lineage: Eukaryota > Metazoa > Arthropoda > Insecta > Diptera > Conopidae > Physocephala > Physocephala rufipes. The sequence continues at coordinate 22,913,357 of OZ016504.1, forward strand.
TTATTTTTTATATAAATTAAAAAACCGTACCACAAAAATTACACTGCACACCATCCCAACTGGTCGCAAATGGTATATATGTTGCAATTTATCGGCGTATTTTAAGATCTAATTTTGCGTGGGTTAATTTTAACTACTTTTGACTAACTAATATGGCTACACCAAATCAAAGACTATTGAATGTTTAGAACATTTAAAAGTTTGAAATTAAAAATTGTGAATTATCTTTGAAATACAAAATGAAACTGCGTTAAATTTTCTTAGTATGAAAAACATTTGTGAAAGTACATAAGTTTTCAGTATTTTTGAAATTAAAAGACGATTTACTTAATTTAATTAAGTAAATTTCTCCGGGTCAACTTTGGAGTGCTGGATCTAATTTTAATGAAAAGTTTAGCTCTAATTATTTATCAAAATTGAAAATTTCATATAATTTTCAGGTTTCAAAGGTATTATAAATAGCGAAACCTACTGTTTCACTGCATTTTCGTTCGTAAATAGGAACAAAAATCTAAATAAAAAAGAAGAAAAAAAAAACATAAAAATAACGAAATTAAATCGTTTTCGATCAAAATTCGGTTAGATATGTACATAGTTCGTGTGGTGTGAAACCTTGCTAACCGCTTGGCTAACTCTGATACAATTTAATAACAATTTATACTATATGCGAAAAACTACTCTCATCTTATTATGACTTTAGCATATATCAGAAAATTTTCCATTTAAAATACACTTATAGGTGAGTATTCCAAATCGGATTCTAAACCTAACCTCCTACCACTAATCACACTTTCTTCTCTATAAAAACTGCAAATATAATTTAAGCGTGCCAATATATTTGATATCTTCCACATCGACGAAGACAGCTTTTGTTAATTTTCCGATTATGGAAATCGGAAAAAGGTAGGAAAAAGGAATAGTATACATATACGGGCTAAATACGAGTAAGGAGGAAAAGCCAATATATGAGCAAAAACGGATGCAAAAAGGACGATTATAAAAATCGGGAAAAGGAAAGAAAAAGGAACAATATACATATAGAAGCTAAATAACAACAAAAACGGAAGTTACGAGAATCTGGAAATGTATGGAAATAAAGGAAGATTAGGAATAGATAAAAATAGGAGTACATAAAAAACCCATAGACCTGATTACGATATCTTTAAAAAACCAACAGCTACAGACAGAATAATATACGAAACGTCAAGCCCCCACAACAACATAAGAACACTGCAATCAAGCAACTACTTACCAGAATGAAACGAACACCATTAACAGAACAAGCCTACAAAAAAGAGCACGAAACAATATACGCTATAGCTACAAACAGTGGATATAAGACGGATTTAGTAGACAAAATCAGAAAGAACCTTAACGCAAATAAGACAAAAAACAAAAAGGATAGCACACAAAAGTGCACAGTACTAACCTACACGGGAGAATCGACATAAAAACTAGCAAAGTTATTTAAGAAACGCAATCTCAATGTAGCGTTTAAGACAAGAAATAACTTGGGATGAATTCTACAAACAAGCACAAATGAAAACTATCCATTAGGCAAACAAGGCGTGTACAAACTAACTTGCAAATGTCAGTTTAGCTACATAGGACAAGCAGGACGAAAACTAAAAACAAGATTCCGCGAGCACATGACACTACAACAGGAAAATAAGAAAACCAGGCATAACCAAAGAATCGAATTTCGCAAACCACGTGATCGGCAACAAATGTACACCTACTCACATCAAAAAAACGGTCAAATTTTTTACACGTTCAGCATAAAGGACGACGCCTGAACGCACGTGAAAACATGAAAATATACAAGGAGAGAACGTTTGATGGACGAATCATAAACGCACAAACAAACACTACCTCGGACGTATTATTCGAACCCTTAAAACAAATGTACAGAAAGCAAAACGGGCATCACACAATAACGGACACGGAAAAAAACTGACAAAAACGATAAACACAGAATTACGGACTATTATCTTCCAGAAATAAGCCATAAAAATGATGATCAGGCACAAACAGTAATAGCCGTGAAATAAATAATTGCTTGTTATAATGGAAACCTCAATAAAAAGGGTACAAAATAATAAACTGACTCAGGATAACTACCTGCTACCTGCTTACAAACGAAGAAGACTCTCACACAGACAACACACCGACCAAGAAACAAATAAAGAATGCACACAACGATCCAAATGTTTCAGAACGAAAATAGACACTGACGATCAGCGCCGTCAAACTATCGATGGTACTATCGATATATCGAATGGGCTTCTTATTTTCAAGCTATCGATAGTTTTTTCTACTATCGATAGTGTTAAGCAATATCTAACACTTTTACATCTCTTCAAGTGACGCTAAGCGGCTAAAAATTTGGGTAAGTTAAAAACATGGAAAATAAATGAAGGGAGTGTGTTTCTATTTTAAATTTCTTTTAGATTGATAACGATTGGTGTTGGCGTTTCTGAAAAAAATGGAGAAGTTTTTGAGAAGTTCTAATTTTAATAGTAAGTCACATTTTCCGTTTGCATCTATTGTCGTAAATATATATGTATGTATGTGTGTAGATACCAATGATACAAACATCGAACACATCGGCAGCGACTCCAGCGAAGAAAATGTGCTCAAGAAAAGAACAAAGATTGGCAAATCAAAGGTGTGGAGCTATTTCAAAAGGGCAAAAGATGGTAAAACTGTCAAGTGCATCTATTGTTATAAAATTTATAAGACTAGTGGCAATACTTCCAATTTATTTGACCATCTTAAGCGATCTCATCCAACATTACAGGACTTGCCAATGTCTTCAGGTAAAATTGTCTCATATATGAACAATTCTGAAAAATATGAAACGTCATCAGCACGTAAACAATTTCTTGACAGTTCTCTGGTTTCGTATATTAGTTTAGATATACAACCTTTTTCTGTAGTAGAAGACAAAGGGTTTCGCCAATTCGTAAAAGCACTAGATCCTCGCTACGAGCTACCATCTCGCAATACCCTTTTGAATAACCACATAGCAAGTCTTTTTGAAGATATGAAAATCAAATTGCATAAGATTATTGACGATGTGGAGCATTGTGCCATAACCATGGATTGTTGGTCTTCTCGTGCAAACGAAGGTTACCTTACGGTCACATGCCACTTCATTACAAGAGATTTTGTTTTGCGCACAGCAGTTTTGTCTACTAAAAAATTACTCGACGAAATAAATAAATCTGCTGAAAACATTTCCGAGTCTCTGCGTGCAGTACTCGATGAGTGGAAATTTTTTAATAAAATTACAGCGATTGTTACTGATAATGACAAGACAATGCTAAAAGCGTGAGAAATCTTACAGAAAAGAAATCTTCCTTGTTTTGCTCATTCTTTAAATTTAGTTGTGCAAGATTGCCTATCGTTTAGCAAAAATCAAGACATCTTAGCAAAATGTAAGCGCATTGTGACATATTTTAAGAGCAGCACAATAGCATATGCTAAATTTAGGGCTGCACAGGGTACAGCAAAGGTATATAGCTTAAAGCAGGAAGTACCTACGAGATGGAACAGTGCTTTTTTAATGATTCAACGCATTTTATTGACCAAAGATGATATTGGACAAGTTCTTCTAAATGTATCAAAAGCACCACCACCTTTAACAGCAGATGAAATTGCAACATTGCAAGATTTGGTACAATTACTTTCACCATTTGAGGATGCCACAGTGAAGTCATCATCAAGTACTTTTGTGACGGTATCCTTAACAATACCAATGGTATGTGGTCTTTTGCATACTTTAGAAAACTTAAAAACTAGTCTTAAAACGACTGACGGCTTAGATATATGCATGTTCATGATTGAACGTATTAAAAAAAGACTGATGTTTTATGAAGAGCGCACAGTCACAAGACTTGGAACATTATTGGATCCCACGTTCAAAAAGGAAGGCTTCCGATCGTTTTTCAATGCTACTGAAGCTGGGAAGATTTTGGAGAACGAAATCGCACATCTAAACAAAGCACATCCGACTATTGAAACTTCAGAAACGCCAACATCAATTTCAAAATCCGGCCCGTCACAACAACCGCTGTTTCAATTTATGGAAAAAACATAACCAACAAGGTATGGAACAACCGAGTCGATGCTATTGTGGCACTACGTCAATATTTTGAAAACTCTAACTCTCCTCAAGACAGCAATGCTTTGGAATTCTGGAAAGTATTGACATCAATCATTTAGAAAATCAGTCAATTTATTGTTAACATTATTGTTATTTTTAGTTCCACCCAAATGATACTGCTCTAAAATCGTGTTGTTGTGGTCCCTTCCGAAATATGTCGCTTCCTTGCTCGCACCAACTCCCTTTTATTGAATATTAAAAAAAAATCCAGTTGTCCTTCCAGTTTTTTTATTTTCAAATTTTATTTCTAAGTTTCTTTTCACAATTGTTGTGTTAATTAAATTACTATTATTCATAGAGTATCTCGCCTGTTCTGCACTGGCGAGTTTTCCTCTGAACTTTTGATCACTCTCCTTTCAGTTGGGTTGGACCGCTCTTTTATAAATATTTCTGCCCAGTCTTCCTCATTAAAATTTTCGCCCGCGTGACCCAAAAATTAAAACTGCAACTATCTCAGAAATTATTTCCTTGATAATTTCTGCAATAGTTGCGCAATGGTCGTTTCGTTCTTTTTTTTTTTAGTTCAATATTTTTGTTTTGGTGTTTTGCGTGACCCAAAAATTAAAACTGCAACTATCTCAGAAATCATTACCTCGATAATTTCTGCAATAGTTGCACAATGGTCGCTTCATTCTTTTGTCTTCGTTTTTTTTATTTTAGTTTAATATTTTTGTCTCAAACTTTAAAAGCTTCGTACCTCGAATACGAAAAAATTAACTTGGTTCTTGTCTTGAACAGGCACGAAAGCTTGAGTGAAAGCTTCTACCAAAATATGATCGCAAGCCAAACTTCGAATCGACCAGAACCAATAACAGAGCAGAAGGTGTGGTTCTTGCCAAAACCAAAAAACGAAGTAACTCAACGCAAGTGACAGTGAGAAACGCCATTACTCTACGGGCGATAATTTCGACCTACAACAGTGTGCAGCACGTTTCCTTTCTGTTCCAGCCACACCCACAGAATCAGAAAGGATGTTCAGCAAAGCTGGCATAATTTGTTGAGAAGTGAATCAACATTTACTCTCTCTCCCTCTCTGTTATATATGATTGTACTTGTGCATACTTATGTTTATAAAATCACTTGCTTTTGTGATCTCAGCAGAGCTGGATGCTGTTTCATTTGTGCCTTAAGAAAGTGTCATTAACAGGTTATGGGCCCAGTCCCGTGTTAAAAAAAAATTTTTTTTCTCGCTATTTAGTGAAAATACTTAAAGTAATTGCTACTAACTTTGATTGCTTTAAAATTTGGATTTTTTTATTGTAACATTTTTGAGCAATGACTTCAAATTCTCCGTTCCTGTTTGAAAAGCTGCGTGGCCGTGAAAATTTTGACGTGTGGAAAAGGCACGCGAAATACTATTTGGTGCTAAAAAATTGCTGGAAAATCGTAAATGTAGGATTACCAGCAAATGCAACTGAAAACCATGCAGAAATTGATGAGCGCGCCCTTGCTGAGATTACTTTAATGGTTGAACCGACCAATTTTGGTCACATTGCCCAAGCAAAGTCAGCGAAACAGGCCTGGGAAGCGTTGTTGTCTGTATATGAAGACAAAGGCCTGACCAGAAAAGTGGAACTCTTAAAACAACTAGTTCAGACGAAACTTTCTGATTTCAATTCCATGCAGGAATATATTAATACAATGGTAATGATATCTATAAAAGTGCAACAGGCAGGTTTAAACATCGACGATCAATTGACTGCGTCGCTGATGTTAGCGGGCTTGCCAGAGGAGTTTCGGTCACTCGTTCTGGCAGTGGAAAATTCTAAATCGGAATTAACTGTTGATATTGTAAAAAATTTGCTCTTACAAGATGCAAAGTTTGATAATAATATCAAAGTAGAAGAATCTGCATTTTTTTTCGAAACCAAAACCAAAAGTGAAAACCTTCAAATGTCATGGTTGCAAGCAAGTAGGGCATTACATTAAGAATTGCCCAAACAAATTTAAAAAGAGGAAAGAAGATAATCAAACAGGCAAAAGGTACAGTCACGACAGAACTTTGTTTGCTTTATATACTTCACAAAAGAGCAAAAAAAAAAACGATTGGTACATAGACTCCGGTGCAACGGCACATATGTCTAACTCAAAGGAGAACTTCATTAATTTGAAGAAGGTGCATGACAAAGAAGTCATAGCCGCGAACAACAACAAGCTCAAAGTAGAATATGTCGGAGATGCGAAGATATCATTACTTAAAGGAAAAAACGAGACAACAACATTAATCAAAAACGTTGAGTATGTACCTGGTATATGTGCGAATTTACTGTCAGTGAGACAATTAACGCAGAGTGGAAAGAAAGTGTTTTTCGATAATAATAAATGTGTCATACTCAACAAAAGCAATGAATTATTAGCTACCGCAAATTTATCACATAATTTATATAAGCTAAATTGTGTTTTTGAAGATAATAGTACAAAAGAAACTGCAATGATAGTGAAGAACGACAACTTCCAATTATGGCATCGTCGCCTTGGACATATTTGTGATCGATATTTAAAAAGGATTAAAACTTCTTGCACAGAATTAAATATTTCGCAAAACAACAAAACGAAATGTGAAGTTTGTATACAAGGCAAGCAAACCAGAAATTCTTTCCAACAGAGTGGTAAACGTGAATCGAAATTATTAGCACTTGTTCATTCCGATGTAATGGGACCACTTAATAAAAAATCATTTGGCGGTGCACGTTTTATAGTCACATTCATCGATGACTTTTCCCGGAAATTATTTGTCGTACCAATTAAAACCAAATCGGAAGTTTTCAGTGAATTTAAAAAGTTCAAGTGTTTCGCTGAAAATCAGTGTGGAACAAAAATAAAAGTTTTTCGCTCTGATAATGGCACTGAGTATGTGAACAAACAATTCAAAGAATTCTTGGAAGAACACGACATACTACATCAAAAGACAACACCATACACCCCCGAGCAAAATGGAGTTGCTGAGAGAATGAATCGCACAATAATAGAGCGTGTGCGATGCATGCTATTGGACTCAGGGCTTAAAGCGGAATTTTGGGCAGAAGCAGCTGTAACGGCGGCGTATTTGTTAAATCGTATACCCTACACTGGAAACAACAGCAGTCCTGAAGAATTGTGGTCTGGTTTCAATACAAGCTTAAATCATTTGCGTGTGTTCGGCTCTAAGGCTTTTGCACATATACCAACCCAAAAAAGGTCCAAACTGGCAGCTAAATCCTTGGAGTATATATTCGTGGGATACGACCAGCAATCAAAGGCGTACAGGCTTTTCAATCCGTCAACTATGAAAATCCACATTAGTCGTGACGTCATCTTTATAGAAAATTATAACAAGGTATGTGGAGATGAGTTAGCAAATAATAATGATATCTTGAACCCCACAGTTGATATCACTGTCGATGAAGTTGTAAATTCAGAGGGCGAAATTACGAAAGAATTGACAACTCTGCGTGACAATGGAGAAGTCATTATGGAGCCTAACGCTGATGTGAAATCTGATGGTAGCATTAGTACGCCGATAGTGAAGGAAGACGCTGCTTTCGGATACGATGATCTTGATGATGATGATGATGTCTACCAGGATGTAGTAGAAAATATTGATGTTGATGATGACATCAACGAGGATATCGAAAACCAACCAGTCAGTGAAATTCGCCGATCAGAGCGTTTAGCTAAAAAGAAAGGAACCGATTTCATTTTCTCTGCTGTGGATTTTCTTTCAAATGATCCTGTAACCGTAAAGGAAGCATTGTCTTCAGATAAACGGGACTTTTGGAAGTATGCGATGGACGAAGAAATGAGCTCTCTAGCATTGAACGGAACTTGGGAATTGATGCCTCTGCCAAATAATAAAGCAGCTATCAAGTGCAAATGGATTTTCAAAACCAAGGTTAATGAAAATGGTAATGCAGTACGACATAAGGCCAGACTTGTAGTCAAAGGATGCAGTCAGAGAAAGGGTATCGACTTTGAAGAAACATTCGCTCCTGTAGTACGCTATACGTCCATTAGATTTCTTCTAGCCATAGCAACCAAATTTAATTTATACATACATCAACTAGATGCAGTGACAGCGTTTTTAAATGGAAACCTACAGGAAGAAATATATATGGAGCAACCGGAAGGCTGCCATGATGGGACAAATAGGGTTTGCGCTTTGAAAAAGTCTCTATACGGGCTGAAACAATCTAGTCGCGTGTGGAATAAAACGCTAAACGATGTGTTACTAAATTTTGGACTAATTCGCAGTAAAGTAGATCAATGCGTATATTATGCTAAAGGCCAGAGTTACATGTTGTATGTCGCGATATATGTCGATGATGTGTTGGTATTTTCCAACAACACGAACATTATCAAAGCTCTCAAATTAGAGTTATCGAATAATTTTCAAATGAAGACTATGAGAAAAGCACATTCAATTCTAGGTGTTCGAATCACGCAAGATATTTCAAAGGGAATAATAAAAATTGATCAATCGAAATATATAAGAGAGATTCTCAATCGTTTTTCCATGGATGAATGCAACCCCGTTTCAACGCCTGTTGATCTGAATCAAAAGCTGTCATTAGAAATGTGTCCTTCCACTGAAGCAGAGCGAATCGAAATGGAAAAGGTGCCTTATATGGAAGCAGTTGGATGTCTGTTATTCGTAGCACAGATCTCAAGGCCGGACATATGCTTCATAGTGAATTTGCTGAGTCGTTTTAATGGAAACCCTGGAAGAGCTCATTGGACGGCACTTAAACGAGTAATGCGCTATTTGAAAGGTACTATTGACAAACGGCTTACATATCACAGAGACAAAAGTAACATTATTGGGTATTGTGATGCGGACTGGGCGAGCAATCTGGATGATAGGCGTTCCACAACCGGTTATGTGTTTACTCTTCAAAGTGGTGCAGTATCTTGGTGCACGAAGCGACAGCAAACAGTTGCACTTTCTTCTACGGAAGCCGAATTTATGTCAGTGGTAGCTGCAATGCAAGAATCGATGTGGTTGCTACGGTTCTTGTCTTGAACAGGCACGAAAGCTTGAGTGAAAGCTTCTACCAAAATATGATCGCAAGCCAAACTTCGAATCGACCAGAACCAATAACAGAGCAGAAGGTGTGGTTCTTGCCAAAACCAAAAAACGAAGTAACTCAACGCAAGTGACAGTGAGAAACGCCACTACTCTACGGGCGATAATTTCGACCTACAACAGTGTGCAGCACGTTTCCTTTCTGTTCCAGCCACATCCACAGAATCAGAAAGGATGTTCAGCAAAGCTGGCATAATTGTAAGTGAAAGACGAGCTTCCTTAAAGGCAAAGCATGTTGACATGCTTGTTTTTATCAACAAGAACTCATGGATAAATGATCTCAATAACTGAACTCAATCAAATTTTGTTTGTTACTTGTTTAACTTATTAAATAATTTAGATGTTTTTATTCAATATATGAATATTTTAAACCCTTTTGATCTTTGTAATGGTGGTTGGGCGTGAGGGTTATTTAAATTAATAAAAATATACTTCCTATTAAATCTTTTAAAAATTCGATACTATC